>CM054062.1:356640383-357240383 GCA_028641055.1 Alopecurus myosuroides | reverse complement strand
TTATGAGCAGGCCAACACGTAAACGTGTGACAACCATTCTCTACTATCCATCGTCTGCGCAAACCATCCCATGGAAATTAGGACACTACCATTGACGTACTTCATACCATACACACATGGTACGTCAACGGCGTTTAACAAAATGATAGCACAACATATCTCTAAGACACAAAAGATTGAAATAAGTTGCAAATAGCTCTCACCAGAGCAGAGATAGCAAATACAATCATCCAGAGGACACATGTCCCAACATATCATCATTACAACACAGCAGAAGCATCCAAAGTGTCTGAGTACAGACAAGATCCAAATAGGCCTAAGAGGCCGGAAACGAAAAGACGGAGCCCTTCCACGATGTCTCCGATCCTGCCCGGGTCCGCTATCTACTCGTCAGCAGCCTCGTCAAACTCCACGTAGTAGCCATCACGGGGATCCTCGTAAGCGTAGTATGCGGAAACCACAGCCCCAAAGGGGTCAGTACATAAACGTACTGGCAAGCAAGACTCACAATTCACCAAAGTGTACCCCACAACATCAAGCACAGATGCTTTGGGTTCAACGGAAGAAAGGGTGATACAAAAGATACGGCAGCTGGCTGCACTATCCAACTACAAATACATACTACCACTTCCGGCTAACAGAAAGGGGATAAGATAGCGTATCGTAACCAACTACAAGTAACTCCAAACAAACCCATCCTGGATCTCGCCCCTTATCCAAAGAAGCAATCCGAGGAAAACTCACACAATTGAATTAAGGATGGGTCAAGTTATTGTGTCAATAAGACTATTACTAGTAAAGTTATCATTAGTTAGGTGTAAGTTGTTCTGAGTACTTGTTAGCCAGTACTTTCACCAAGTCATCCATAACCGCGGAAAACACGGCTTCTCGAGAAGATTTATCCCTGCAGGGGTGCACCAATTTGGCCGTACACGTAAGAATAACCCGCCAGATGGAATGCCTCCCTTCAAGCGGGGCACTCAACACAACTCAACTCTTCTTCGCATCAAGCCCAAAGAACCACATGCTGTGCGTGCGCGGCTAATCGAGCCCCCACGAAGAAAAGGGGGACTCTCATAGCACTCTAAGACCACGCCACCCTAAATGCCGACTACAAAAGTTCCACCCTGGCCTCGGGTTCGTACCTGCATATGAGTGCATCAAATGGGAAACCCGAACTAAGTGTGGCGATTTGGACGAGATGCGAATTAAGTTGCTCACGGCCGTTGCTGCCCCGCTGCTGCGACGTGGACACCGACATCTTCCTGCCGTACAGGAGGAAGATGACCGCGAAGGGGTAAGCAGGCCCTTGGGCTGGGCCTGGCTGGGGGGGCGCAGCCCACCTGGCTGGCCTGCCCCTCTGCGCTGGTTTTTTTTTTATTTATTTTTTTGCTGTTTCTTTTTTTTGCTGATTTAAAAAAAAAGGAAGAAAAAGCTAGAGTTTTGGGGTAGAAAATTTAGGGATAAATTTTATATTGCTTAATTATTGTAACAGCACAAAGTGCAACTTTTGGTTTTTCAAAATGATTTGAATTTAAATGCTGTTTGCAATTTGTTTGAAATTTGAATGAAATTAATATTAATTGAAATAATTGAACTTAAGCAAATAAGTTTTTAAATTCAAGTTTAATTGGGAACAAGTGAATGAATTCTTTTGTAAGTTTCATAATTTCAACAATGTTTGCTGTTTGTAATTGAATTTGAATAACATTTGAATTAAGTGAATTATTAAAAGCCATAGTTTTAAATAGTTTGAACCTTATGGTTTAATGGAAACAATGAATGTTTTGATTGAACTTTTTATTTGGAAAAATTGTAACAGAGCAAGTATGAAACAAAGCATTTGAATATTGTTTGAATTTCAAATGGGAAAACAAAGGAAAACAGATGCAAACAAAAGGAAAACAAATGCAATTATGATGTCATGATGCAAAACATAAAATCACAAGAAATAAAACATTCTAAAGGTAATTTTCATACTTGGGATGTTACATCAAGGATACAACTGATACAATACAAAGATCCAAATGACAGCGGAAGAAACAACATAGTGTCCGACTACGGACAAGATACAAATTGGACTAAGAGTCCTGAAGATAACCGATGGCGTCCAATCCCTGCCCAAGCCAAGCCGGAGGGATTCCCAAGCTAACGTCGTCAGACTTCAAACCTGTTGACTGCAATGTGGAATATGCAGCCACGGAATGGATTCGTGGGTCAGTACTATTAAGTACTGGCAAGTGGATAAACCATACACACAAGATACCAGCGTAACCAATCATCACAAGATACAAATATTTTGGGTACAACGGAAGGAAGGGATTATTGCAAAGAAGCGGCAGCGGGCAGCACTAACAACTAAAGAGACGCGCTACAACTTCCGGCTAATAGAAAGGGATAAGAGAGCATATCAGAACCAACTACAACTACTCACCAAACAATACCCATCCAGTGTTACCCTCTACTAAGGAAGCAACCCAAGGAAACTCACACTGTTGATTAAGGTGACATTCATTTTTATGGTGAAGGTAATACTATATTACTAGTCAAGTTATTATTTTTTTTTGACACCATTACTGTGGGGGAAACCCCCACAGCCCCCCATTTATTAAATAAATAAAAAAAGTTATTTACAAATGTACAATATGTACAAGAAAATTATGGGAGTGAATTAATCCATGATGTCAAAAAAACAGAGTCTGCACTCTTCACCCTGTACTTAAGCAGAGTGACTTCCTGTGTAAACAGGGCCTTCCAACCTCTGAAAGTTGGCTTGATGTTCTTGAAGATCCATCCATTCCTTTGCTTCCAGATGCACCAGCAAGCCAGGATCACAATCTCCACAAAACAAGAACCAGCAAAATGCTTTCTGGCATACATGATAGCATAAGATGGTGTGCCAGGTATCCAAGGAATCTGCAAGTAATTCCAAATCCTTGTACTGAATGTACAATTGAAAAATAAGTGTCTCCAATCCTCAAGAACATGGTCAGGGCACAGGACACAATCAGATGATGAATTAATGGTCCAATGTCGTCGAATTAACATGTCCCTGGTATTAATTCTATCATGCAGGATAAGCCAAGCAAAAAATCTATGCTTAGATTGACACTTGCTCCTCCAAATTGCAAAAGAAATTGGATCATCAGGGACATCAGAAAAATGGTGTTTATAAAATGAGCTAGGACGTAATCTGCCACTAGAATGTGGGCTCTTCCATTGATCTGTAATACCAAGTTGCAATGTAAAATGACCAATCATGCCTTTCAATAACCTAAGCTCTTCATTTGCTTGAACTGACAGGGGTAAAGCAAAGTTCTGGAGACAATCTGTGCCAAGCAGGAAATCATTTACAGACTGAAATTTGTCTTTGGCAAAAGAAAAAAGTCTTGGGAAGGTTATCTTAAGAGGTTGAGGCTGCCATTTGTCTTCCCAAAACAATATTGTGAAACCATTGCCCACACAGCATGTAGTGTAGTTCCTGTAACTCCCAGATAATGCCAATATATTTTTCCACCAGAAAGAACCAGACTCAACCACAGCATGAGGAACAGCCTTATAATAGTAAGCATCAGTAACAAGTTGCACCCAAGGCAAGGCTTCCTGATTATAAAGTTTATCAATATGTTTTAATAAAAGGGCAGAGTTCTGGATTTTCAAGTTAATTACTCCCAGCCCTCCCTTTTTCTTTGGTTTGCACACCATATGCCAAGCTGCAAGTGATTGAGCTTTTTCCTTTCCTCTTTTACTCCACAAGCAATGCCTTCTTGCTCTGTCAATAACCTCAATGACACCAGTAGGAATAACAAGAGAAAGCATATAATAGGTTGGCAAGGATGATAACACAGAATTCACTAGCACCAGTCTATCTCCATATGACAAAAAAGAGGAGGTGGCAGAAAGTCTCCTTTCAACTCTATCAATCAAAGGAGAGAAATCCTTGATAGAGGGTTTAGTGGTACCCATAGGCAAGCCTAGGTAAGTGAAAGGCATAGACCCAGTTTTGCATTGGAAAAGTTCAGCCAGAGCATTAGCTTCCTCATCAGTTAAGTTGATAGGAATTATAGATGATTTATGAAAATTGATTTTCAGGCCTGTAAAAGCAGCATAGGTGTTGAGAATATCCTTGAAAACATCCAGGTCTTTGGCACATGCTGGAAGCACCACAATAGTATCATCAGCATACTGAATTATAGGAAAATCTTTACGTACTGGGATAGGAGAGGAAAGTAGACCATCAGAGTACGCTTTGTTTACTAAACTCTGTAATAAATCAGCTCCTTCAACAAAAAGAAGTGGAGACAAAGGATCTCCCTGTCTAACTCCTCTTTTGCAATGAAATTTCTTCCCAGGTATTCCATTGAGTAGAACAGAAGAAAAACCTGATGCTAAAATTTCTCTTACCCAATTGAGGAATAAATCTGGAAACCCCTTAAATTTTAGGACTTGTATAATGGCATCATGGTCCAAAGTGTCAAAGGCTTTTTCAAAGTCAATCTTGAGAACCACAATTTTTCTTTTGGACTGTTGACACTGATGCAGAAACTCAAAAGACCAAGCAAGGCAATCCTGGATGGTTCTTCCCTTAATAAAACCATATTGGTTATCATGAATTGTATCACAAATCACATTTTGCAACCTATTAGCAATAAGCTTGGTGACAAATTTGAGACAAGTATTAGTCAAGGAGATAGGTCTGAAATCATTGACAGTTTCAGGAGAGTTTGATTTTGGGATAAGAGTGATATATGAGTCATTAATACTTTGTAAAGATAAATTCCCTGAATGGAAATCATGACAGAGCTTTGTGAAATCTTCCTTTAACACCTCCCAGCATTTTTTAACAAAGAGTCCATTGAAACCATCAGGGCCTGGTGCTCTATCAGTCTTAAGGGATTTCATAACTGAGGTAATCTCTTCTGTAGTAAAAGGCTCAACCAAGCATTGTAAACTAACAGTTGGATGTAGGATATTGGAGAGATCTAAAAGTTGTGATGTGACAGAGGAGACTCCCATTCTGTTCTTGAAACAAGTCCAAAAAGCAGCTGCCTTGTGATGATGATCTATTAAGGATACACCTTCCTCGTTTTTAATTTCAGCTATAGTGTTAAATCTATAACGCTCTGTAGCTTTAGCATGGAAAAATTTAGTATTTTCACCACCAAGTTGCACCCAACGGATGGTGCATCTATTCTTCCAATATGCAGACTGAGATAACAGCAACTTTTGCAAGTGAGCTTTAACAATGTTTCTGAAATTGAATTCAGGTCTACTGAGGTTTCTCTCCTCCTCCAGAGTATCCAAGATTAAAATCACCTTATTGCATTTAGCAATTAATAGCTTCAAGCTTGAAAGATTTCTACCCCATCTCTTGAGCTCATGTCTGATGTTTTTTAATTTAGCAGTAATAGTGGCCGCTATGTTATTCTTCCTAACAGGCCACTTCCAGACTCTAGCAATAAGATCCATAAAACCAGGTTGATGTATCCAGTGATTTTCAAATCGAAAAATCTGAGCTTTAGGAATGTTGGTGGATATGGAAATAACACATGGCACATGATCAGATGTTGACTTAGCCAAGGGCATAACCAAAGTGTTAGGAAAGTTCAAAGTCCACCAAGTGCTAGTAAAGAACCAATCAAGTTGCTCAAGCAAAGGTTGATCTTGCATATTAGACCAAGTAAAGGATCTACCTTTTAAAGGCAATTCAATCAGGCCTAGATGACTAATAATTTCATTGAAAATGAATATATCATTCATATCAGCTCCAGGTTTGTTCCTGTTCTCCACTGATCTAATAAAATTAAAATCTCCCACTATCAACCAATTTTCATAAGTAGGAATTGATAAATCAAAAAGCCATTGAACAAAGAAGTCCCTGTCAGGGCCACTACAGGGACCATAAACAGTAACCAAAGTCCATGCAGAGAGATTATGTTTTGAGGTAAAATTAATCTGAATGGCAGACTTGAAACAATCAATCAATTCTCCATCAAAAATGGAACTATTCCATAGAACAATAATTCCACCAGAAGCTCCCACAGAAGGAGAGAAGACAAATTTGTCAAACCTTTTTGGACAAAAGGATCTAATAAAACTGTGATCAAAACTTTCACACTTAGTTTCTTGCAGGCAGATAACTGCACATTGGCTCTCTTCAATTTTGTTATAAACCAGAATTCTCTTATTTTTATCATTTAAGCCTCTGATATTCCAATCCATCACTCTCCAATCCAATAAAAATTGTGGTGTATTATCCATTGACAAAGATAATAAAAGGAACAAAATAGCTAGACCAGCCAGCTACCAAACGAACACCATTCATCAAAGCAGAGTAACAATAACAGTGGCCTATCAGGTTCAGAGATAAACACTTGGGAAATAGATCCATTACATAACTATAATTCCAGGAGGTGATAAGATAAAACATTAGAAAT
This sequence comes from Alopecurus myosuroides, assembly GCA_028641055.1. Lineage (NCBI taxonomy): Eukaryota > Viridiplantae > Streptophyta > Magnoliopsida > Poales > Poaceae > Alopecurus > Alopecurus myosuroides. Next base: position 357,233,946 of record CM054062.1, on the reverse strand, counting down.
CCAGACCAAAAGACAATACATAAAATTTTGTCTAACATTAATTTCCTTGGTCTTTTGGAGAATCAGGATCAGCATCAAGCTTGTCCTTAGTGAGCTCTTCCTCTGCAATCTCGAGAGCTCTCCCCACCTGCTGGAGAGTCACAATAGGAGTGTGGGGAGTGACAGAACTACTGTCAGCTTGAGGTCTAGCAGACCTTGGCTTCTTCCTGGGCTGTGGGTTTTCCTGCATGGCCACCAACCTGAAGCCATTACTCAGTGCAGCCTGTCGAGTACTACGCCTGACAGAAGATTCCACAGATGGGGTGCTTAATTTGCACCTCCTTCTTTTCCTTGCGGTGACAGCAGAAGCAGTTGGAGTGGAGGAATCAATTTCCTCAATAGTAGCAGAGGGCAGTGGTCCAGATGTACTAGAGGAATCCTTCAGGTATAGATTTCTGTCAGTCCTCTGTGCCTTGAAGAATCTTCTCTTGGCATTGAACTGGAAAATTTTCCCCTTAAAAGGAACAGAAGCATCTGATATCATAGTGAATGGACTAGGGGAGAGCCCACTGGGCCTGGCAGAAGACAAGCATAAAAAGGGAACCAATTTGGACAACAGCTTATCCCACTGCATCGAAGGGGGCAAGGTAGGCCCATACAAATGGGCATTTGACTGAACCCATGGCCAGGCAAAGAGACCAGGGGCATTGGGTGCAGCAGTGGCAGTGTGAACCTGCAGCATGTTGACCATCAAAACATTCTGATTGACAGAGTTGTCAGAATCAGAGCTCATTGTAGAGTTGGACTCATGCTGGGGTAGGAGGTGGTCCCAGCCTCCAACTTGCCAAGCAGGGGCTTGGTCCTCCATAACATCATCTTGTGGCTGCTGCTCTGGAAAAGCTTGCCAAGCAGCAGGTGGTTGATCATTCCAGCCAAGTTCTGGAAACTGTGGCAACCCAAAATTGCCATGGTCCTCATGCATGTGTCCAGGCATAGGATGGGGATTCCCATCAGGAGGCATCTGATCCTCATCAGGAGGCATCACTTCATTAAATTCAGCAGATAAAATATAACAGGGTGCAGTCCATGACTCCCTGGCAGCGCCCAAAGAACTGAAATTTCCAAAGACAATGTCTCTTGGAACGAGCTGTGGTGAGATAAAGGTGACATAAACAAGGGTCCTGTCCAGGACACCGTCGAGGTGATGCCAATGATGAAATCTTCCAAAAGGAGCAACTGCATTGGCAAGATCCCTCTCATTGCGGAAGTCATAAGGTACTCCCAACAGCATAATCCATCCGGTACGAGTACCAAAAGCAGATCTGTGCAATTGCGTGCGGTTGTCATGGTTAACAAACCGCACAAAGATGTTCTCCTGCAACTCATACGGTCCATTCTGAACCAAGGCAGTACGCGCAGCAGCGCTATGCATCTTAAAAAGTCCAGTACCAAAGAGACATGGCTGTGTATCCTCTACAACTCTCTGAAGAGTTTGCTCGATGTAGTTACGAACCTGAAGCCTCCAGAACTGCTCTTCCTCTGGCAACTGCTCTGGTTCGATAATGGCGACGCAGAAAGATTCATGAGTTCTGGAAGGGGGAACAGCAGGCGTGTAGAAGGAACGGGGCAGCTGTGTAGGCCCGCCGTCGATGACCTGGAATCCCTGAGGAACCCACCTCCCCGGATTGAGCTCGAAGTTCGCCATTGGGGTTTTCGTGGAGTTTTCGCCGAGAACAGAGGTGGGGGTTAACCGACAAGTGGTGGAGGCTATGTCAGGGAGTGGAGGAGTGGAATGCGTAACGGCCACGGGCGACGCTTGAGTACTCCCAGACGGACACGAAGACAACTTATATTTTGGAACCCAAACTTGGGCTTTGCTGCTTAAACAATTCTTTTCAACATGTCCATAATGAAAGCATTTACGACATCTGATATTACTGTGACAATTAGATTTGTCGTGCTGCATGGATAAACATCTAGCACATTTCCAGAACCGGAAAGCCATGTCATCAATAACAGAAGCCAGCCCTAATTGACCCGTGTCTTCCACAACCTCAGGTTCGGATGAAACGGAGGAAATTGGAGTAGATGAATCCAAAGAAGTAAAAGAACCAAAAGTGATACTCGAAGAATTAGACGATTCAGAATATCCCTTGCAAGCATCATAGCTAAGAGCTTCCGAGAAAACCAGCTTCTTGCTAATAGAACTTTTGGTCTTGATAATAGATCGAGGCATTGGCAACTTTAGTGCATCCAAACCAAGTTGAATTTTCTTCTTGCTCGGACTAACAATAGTCCATTCCTGATTACATTCCTCTTGCCAATATTTGAATTCACTTAACCAATGAGGTCCTCCTCTACCCCAGAGATTAAACACACACTTGAATTTATCACAAGAAAATGTCTTAAGCTTGTAAATATGAAAACCAACCAGCTTATTGGAGACATTGAAAGAATAAGTTCTATCATTAAGATGAGAAACTTTTAGGCTGCCACAAAAACCTCCAATAACAGCCTCTAGGGCGATAGCAACTGAATCATTATTAAGACGGAAGCGAGAACGTGCAAAAGATACCACCATAATAAAGTGCCCCGTATAATAAGTTGGATGAACCGTTGATGAAAAAAGACGATCAACCTCTTTAGCAAATTTAAATCCATGGGAAAAATCCAGTCCCATAGAGATTGAATCAAGAACCGCCGAAGCACAATTTTGTGAGGTGGATATTTCGTCGGAATCATTATCCGCAATAATAGTGTCTGGAGTAACCGAAACCCCAGGTGTGGTTGACTCCTTGACTAGATCCAAAGACTTAGGGATCCCGACAGGTACCTGAGTAGTAGGAGAAACCATGCATACGCCAACTAGGGCACAGTGGGTTGGAAATCGTACCTTAAACCCCAGATCAATATTTTCATCAATAATCACGTGTCTCCCAACCAAAGCTTTGCCCTTAGCATCCTTAAGGCAGATCCAGTCACGGTAAGGTTTTTTGATCCAGAGATGGAGTGATCCATCATAAGACTTGACACGTCCCCGATCCAGATCTTTGGAGGTAGAATATGTTACCTTCCAGATCCATGCAGGGGGTCGTGGGGGAGCCATCCGAGAGGAGGACGGCGGAGGAGTGAAGTAGCAGGCTGGAGAAGGGAAGTGGACGCCGGGAATAGGAGATCGCCGGCGGCTAGGTCAGGGGGGTGGAGTCGCCTGAGTCGCCATCCGTAGATCGCCCTAGTCAAGTTATTATCATTAGGTGTAAGTTGTCTGAGTACTTGTTAGCCAGCACTTTCACCAAGTCATCCATAACCGCGGACAACACGGCTTCTCGAGAAGATTAACCCTGCAGGGATGCACCAATTTGGCCGTACACGTAAGAATGACCCGCCAGATGGAAATGCACTTCCACCAAGCGAGGCACTCAACACAACCCAACTCTTCTTCGCATCAAGCCCAAAGAACCACGTGCAATTGAGCGCACGACTAATCAAGCCCCACGAAGAAAAGGGGACCCTCATAGCACTCTAAGAACGTGTCTCCCTAAATGCCGACTACAAAAGTTCCACCCTGGCGCCAAGGGTTCGCACCTGCATATGCATGCGGCAAATGGAAAACCCGAACTAAGTGTGGCGATTTGGACGAGATGCAAATCGAATCAAAGTTGCGGGGGGCGCCCATACACGCTTCCCACATGCGGTTAGCGCGCTCATCATGGATCGGAGGACAAGCCCCTTTTACTAATTAAGTTCGATACTAGCAGGCCTCAAAACCACGCCGGGCCTCCTGCCGGTGCCTTATCATCAAATTATTATTATCCCAAACATTAACATGTTGTTGATTAAGTTGAAACCCAACTATCAAACTAAACAGGTGATAAGACGGACAACAAGACTTGAGCGCAAACAACACTAAGCATGCAACTACGACACGAGGGCCAACAAGGTAAACAAACAACAGTTAATAGGAAGTGGAAGGAAGGCTATATCATGGTTGCAAGGTAAACATATGATAGGATCGATACACAAGCATCGAATCATAAGGCTAGCATAAAGACAACGGAAAGAATCGGTAACAAGTGAGGAAAGGCAACATGGGTAGCAAGTGAGAATACTTGCCAGAGGTCCAGCAAGTAGAGGTACATCCGTAGAACTTGTCGGTGCTCACATCATCTCAACGTCCTATCCGCGAAGAAGCAACGAACTAGAACAAACACCGGATGCAACAATTACTACTACGGAAAAAGATCCAGCATGATCCTATTTTATATGCATGACATGCGGGATGCAACTTAACCAATTTAAGTGGAACCGGAGTCCCAACAATTAATTTAGAATGTTCAAGTTATTTATCTAACCATCAATATTAAATGTTGTTTAGCATGGAAAACAATTCATAGGTGAGTGACACAAAATTAAATGGAATAGGGCACCAATTTAATTTAATGCCCAACACATTCCATGTTTATTATTTAGGTGGACATGCATAACACTACTAAATGGCAAAATGCAAGATGCAAACAAAGGCATGGATGGCATATTCATATTCCTAGCACTTTTCTGGTTGGAAAACATATTTTACACATTAAATTTGAATTTAATTTGAATTAGTTATGATTTATGCAATTTTAAATGAATTAAATAAAGTACAGAAAATTGCACAAATTTTAATTGGTCAAAACATTAAACAAATTGTATATTTGGAAAATTCAGGAAATTTTGAGTAGAATACATATTTTATTTATTAAATTTGGATTTGAATTGCAAAAGATATTAAGGTTTGAATTCTAGGGACTAGACTGCAATTTTTAAAAGTTCAGAAGATTTTCTAGGGCTGGATTGTGATTGGACAGTGCGTGGAGGGGCTTCTGTGTGAAACAGCAGAAAGGCAGGGGGCTCGGTGTAAGATTTCCAGATCCAGATCTGGAGTTTCTCACCGTGGCCAGAACTAGCCACCGCGGATGACAAGCGGGCCCAAGGCCACGCTGGCGCTGATTGGGCGTGGTGAAGGCTGAGGGGGCGCACAAGGACACTGACGTGTGGGTCCTGGTTGTCGGCGCGGAATAAAAGAGAAAAGGGGAGGCTTTGCCTTGGGTGAGATTCGAACCTGGGATCCAGGGGACGCGGATAGGGTGCGCTGCCACTAGGCTATAAGACTGAATGTGATAGCAATCAGATCTGGATCAAGATGAAGTGTGACAGTGCGGTGTTTTCTTTTCTGACGAAACTGAAGATGATATCCCTGCAGACGACGATGACATACAGAGGCAGCCGGTGGCGATCTCAGGCGGACGGCGCGCGACGGCGCCGCTCCCAGAGCAGGGTAGGGAGAGGGGAAAAGGGTCTAGGAGGTACGGCTCACCTCGAGGAGGAACCGTGGTCCTTGAAGGAGCTCATGGAGGCGTGGGGTCGTCGGAATTGTAGAGGACGGAGGCTGGTGATGGCTTCCCGAAGTCGTGGTCGTCGGGGAAGCGTGCGTCGCCTCCGGTGCCGCGACCCGCCTCTTTCTCCACTGGATCGGGCATGGTCGTCTTCACGGTTCCATTCCCTCCCTCGTCGACCTTCGTAGCTACACCACGGCCCGCTTGGTGAGCTTCAAACTCGTTCATGGAGGTGGAGGTTGGAAGAAGACAGAGGAGGGAGGAGAGGGCAAGAGTTGGCGGCGGCTGTGAGGAACACAGGAAGGGAGAGGGGCTAGGGTTCCAGGGAAAACCGGAGGGGAGGGGTAGATATAAGGAGAAAGGGAAGAGGGGACCATGGAGGTGGTTCGGTGGTGGTGGAAAGTGACAGGAGGTCACGCACGCTGCGTGCTCTCTTGGAGGAAGACGACACAAAACGGACTCGGTCAGCCAAAGGGAGGTGGGCTGGGCTGGACCAGCTGGGCTTTGGCCTGGTCGGTGGGTTGGTCTGGCAACCAAAAGTTTTTTTTCTTTTTTTTTTTCCCTTTCATTATTTTCAGAAAACAAAAGAAAAGATTTTGGGGGAGGATAAAACAGCTTAACAAATATATAAATTTCTGCAATTTAGTTGATTAAAAACTTGTGAAGGAAAAATAGGTGTTGTTAAATAAGATGCAATGCATGATGCCATGATGCGAAAAAGAAACCAAACAAACAAGTTCTATTTGGGGAAAACCCCGGCCATTACACTTGTAAACTTAGTTGATGTCTTGATGGGCCTACCAGGTTCGCCGGATTGATAGACTTGCTCGATTAGCAGATGCACTTTCGAGCTCATCTCTTGAGTCGGGCATCGTTTCGACCTCTTGCTAGACGATGTCGATGCAATATGTTCCACGACCTTCACTAAGGCTTGTTCATCACTGATTTTCTCCGGTTCCGCATCCTTTCCTTGCAATTTCTCTTCTTCCTTCATTCCCTGACTTGATTCATTCAGCTACTGCGAGCCGTCGTCTTGACCTCCACCGTCATTGGGTCCACCGGGGAGTGTACTTTCTTCTATTATCGCGAACACCTGTTCTTCACCCTCTCTGCCGTCCATAGCTCAACTAATACAAATGGAAGATAAAATACTTTAGTAAGTTATAAATTCTCTTGGAAAAATAATATTCCACTAAAAAATCATCACAACAGTGCACATACTAGTGAAAGTTAAACACGAAGGAACACATTACTTTTGGCATGAAAGTTAAGACGTACTACAGGCGGTTGTATACAGGCGATGAAAGTCAAACACAAAGGAACTCATTACTTCTGGCATGAAAGTAAAACACAAAGGAACACATTACTTCCGGCATTCTCCGAACACAAAGGAAGCGAGGGGAACCTAGAGGGAAACGATAGTGACGACGACGGCGGCAGTGACTACGACAACTATGAGTCGGAGTACTATAGGCCTAGGCACGAGTATGACTAGCAGATCAGATCGAGTCTTGCCGAGTAAACTTGCGACTCGAACGGGGCATAACAGATGTAGCATTCCAGATTATCCATATCATGTGTGAAAACATTGCAGATCTCTCCCTCTTCTTCTTGATTCCATCCAAGGAAGAAGAAGAGGAAGAGATCTGCAATGTTTTCACACATGATATGGATAATGTGGAATGCTACATCTGTTATGTCCCGTCCGAGTCGCAAGTTTACTCGGCAAGAGTGGATCTGATCTGCTAGTCATACTCCTGCCTAGGCCTAGAGTACTCCGACTCGGTTCCCTCTTGGTTCCTGAACTTCGTCGTCACTATCGTTTCCCTCTCGGTTCCCCTCGGTTCCGGAACTTCGTGCTTGTTACGAGGTAGTACACGTGATGGCGATGCAGGGGAAGGAAGGGTTTCTGGACTTCTTTGAAACAAAACAAAATCATATATGTAATATAGTGAGATCCGAAAAAATTGGACCCTTTGGTGCACATCCATAACGGCGACATTCTTCATAACCCTTGACGGGATTTATGAGAAATGTTACCATTACTGATCTGCTAGTCATACTCCTTGCTAGGCCTATAGTACTCCGACTCGTAGTCGTCGTAGTCGCCGCTGTCGTCGTCACCATCGTTGGATGGTGCTCTGGACTCCCTCGGAAGATCACGACCCCAGGACTGGGCATGAGGGTAGCGCAGGCGGAGGTTATCGCCGGCCCTGATGTAGTTCATGACGCTCTGAAGATTCCGTCCGCCGCCCCACCACTGCTGACGACCGGCCTCATTGAAGTTCGAAGGAGGCGGGCCGTTCTCCTCGTACCTGGCGAGCGCACTCTCACGCTGATTAATGAAGAAGGCGTCCCAAGTAGGGCAGTAGTCGGGATTCCAACTGGGATTCCTCTGCTGCTCCAGCGTGAGCTCGTGGTAGTAGTGGTTCGGGATGGCCGTCCGACGCGCCACACCTTGAGGAACATGAGGAACCGACACTCCTCCGGTACTCAGCATCCAACCGACGGGGACGCTGTAGCCGGGCGGGCAGGGGTAGTTCGAGGCGGGAAGTGCCTCCGCCTGCAGTAAGGTTAGAGTGGGTACGGTAGAAGTCATGGGTGAGTGGTGAGTTTATATGTGTTTATGCCAATGGTGGCAATGCATTTAGATATATAGTGAGAATAAACAGACCCTTTAGTCCCGGCCCGTTTTACCAACCGGGACTAAAGGGTTACGGTTTCATTGGGACCAATCACAAAGAATCACACGAATCGTATGTTTCTTGCAAGCGCTTGTGAGTCGTTGGATCAGGGGTGTGTTTCTTTCGACCTCTTGTGAGCCGTTCGATCAAGGGTACGGTGTGTTTGTTTGGAACACTTGTTAGCCGTTGGATCAGGGGTGTTTCTTTCGAGCGCTTCTTAACTGTTGGATCGAAACCCTAGCACAACACTTTGTGAGCCAGAGGACCCTATATATAGCCCACCTCTCGGGGTCCCTTCATACATCATTCAGTTCATCCACCGAATACAAATCATTCGGATTCGCCAGCATACGTCCTACCGTGCATTTGATATGCATATATGCACTCAGGATCCATGGTGGGGCTGTATGCTGGCGATACCGATTGTTTTATTCTCCCCCATTCAAGGTTTGACAAAAGGTTTGATACATCATTCAGTTCATCGACCGACTACAAATCATCCGGATTCACCATCATACGTGCAACCGTGTTTTTGATAAGCATATATGCACTCATGAGACACGGTCGGGCTGTATGATGGCGACACCGTTTGTTTTGTTCTATATATCTACAAATCCTCCAGTTCACACGCCCGATAGTGATGTTGATACAAAACATGTGGAAAACAGGGGTGGACTAAATCCAAATACATGAACCATGCAGGTTTGATACATTATTACACAATAGTCTAGCAATATTACATGTTTGTTTTCTGCGAGCTCAGATGGCATTATGCTCTCGGACATTTCATCGAACACCTCTTGTGCATATGAGGGAAAAACAAGTGAGCACACCACACAAAAAAAGTGAGTGGCATGAGGAGTGGAGAACGCTGGCATGACAGTGTTTATAAAAAAAAGAAAAAAAATTGGATTTGAAGAAAAAAATTCTATTAATTTTCATTTTTCATCTATTTGGTTAGTTTTTCTTAATGAAATTGAAATTATTAACTAAAGGGCAATATAGAAATAAAGAAACAACTTTTCATCTAGGTGGGGCTCTTTTGCCCCGGTTGGAGCCACCAACCGGGCCAAAAGACCCCCCCCCCCCACGACGCGCCCGCACGTGCCCTGCTCCTTGAGGGACTTTAGCCCCGGTTTGTGCCTCCAACCAGGGCAAATGACCCCCACCACGAGCCCTGCTCGCCCCGGCCCCACCTCTGCAGTCTTTTGCACCCGGCGGTGGCCGAGCCGGGGCGAAAGGGGTGCTCGCCAGTGAGCAAAAACCCCGTTTTCCACTAGTGGTAGCTCGATACTCAAGAAGAAAGTTGAACTTTATTTTTATTTTTTAAAAATCGAAAAAAATAACACATGGTGATAATAGTGAGATCTATCTCGTATAAAATTTCAGTCAAATATTCGTTATATTTTGGTCTTGGCAAAAAGGAAAAATTTACATATCTGGATATATGACATTTCACAGGCTAAAAATTTAAAATCTTTTCCACATTTGTTGTTTCGTGTAGCGCAAAATAATTCGAATTTTGACTTAAAAATTTACACAGATGTAGATCTCAACTTTATTTCATTTACGATTATCTTTCCAATATTTTTGAAACACAAAAAATTAGACTTTGACTTTCTTTTAAACTGAGATCGGCCTCCAAAACGCCGCACTCATACCATAGTGCATGGTATGCTCTATTTTTTAAAATTGTCCTATAATTAAATTACAACGGTCATGGGCCCGCATGTCAGATACGTGTTAAGCCACTAAATCAACCTTTTGGGCTAGCTGCACCTTATTACACAAAGAACTGGGGCTAGCTGCAAAAGGTGTTTGATTTCTCGGTTTTGTGGCACTTTGACACCAAAGTATGGTGTTGTGTGTAATTTTCTCTACCCCCACTCGCTATGCCCAGGAGCATGGTGGTGACAGTGTCGATGTCGCTGTCGGGGACAAAGTCCTCCGGACCTATGGCGTCGGCTAATCCTGTTGGGTTGTTTCCCTCCCGTTCGTCCTCCTTCTCCCTCACGGTGATGACAGCGACATTTCCGCGCTAGAGGAGCTCCCCGCCTCAAAGGGCACACGTAGCAGCGGTCGAATTCATCGAGCTCCCGAGAGAGGAGTCAAGGGAACGGCAACAGACCTCTGTTCGTCCACCGGTGCGCCACGCTTACGGTCATCGCCGGAGCTACTGATGTCGCCGCGTCCGATTGTCCCTCCAGTGCGCCTCATTGCGCTACTTGGTGGTGGATCTATGGTGGGAGACGGTGGATTTGATCGCCGGTGGCAAGCAAAAGGTGTGGGATTTGGCCGTCGGCGGCGGGGGAGGTCTCGGGTCGTAACCTGTATCCCGGTCTCTATGCGATATAAATATAGGCTAGGGTCTCGATTTTTTGTGCCCTAGCAGCCGCCGCAATTTTCATAGTCTCCATCGTCCCGCCTCCTCAGCTAGTTGCTCCGGCGGCCAGAGGGGGTGGGGATCTCGGATCTGCGTTTGGCGCCGTAGTAAGGTCCCTAAAGTTTAGAGATTGGTCAACCGACATCGACGATATGGTGGATATGATGGCGCTGTGTAGGACAATAATAAGGTATTCCCGCATCCTCATCGACTTCGTCGGCTGCGATTTCGGCGTGGCGTTGAGGATGGCGAGAAATCGCCCGGCTGCTACTCTCATGGAACAGTGGATCTCGTTCAGTCTATGCATATTACAAGTTCTGTATCAAAAGATTTGGATCAATTCAAAGGTTCAAATGGTGACGACTTCGGCTCTAGGGCGCTGGTCCTTAGGGGGGACATGCACGAAGACTTCCCGACTGTCGTGAACAATGTCAGACCAGCTCTAGTATGTGAGCGGCGCAAGTGGCGTGTCGCCTGCTCACTCTAGCGGCGGTAGTGGTCATTAAACGGTCCAGAAATCTCGATGTAATTTTATATGTTCGGGGTATTTTGTACTTATTCTGAACTTCTATAATAGATCCGGATTTTTCTCGCGAAAAAAAAAGTCATTTATCCTGCAGTGGCATTCTCCCATAAATAGTAGGAAAAACAGGGGTAAGACTCTGTACCGTTTCGGTTCATCGCGGGAAGCTGTCCAGAAACTGCTCCGGACCTGTTTCTCGCTGGACACACGATTGGAGCTTCGCGGTGGGGATAAGCCACGTACCAGCCGGAGGGTTCTTTTGCGTTTCTGCTGTACATGACCTAGAAGCTGTCCAGGAAGCTCAAAAGAAGTCCCTATAGGGTCTGCTATGGCTGGCCACGACCAGAAACCACCGGAGTTTTACGGGTTGAAGTATTTTCAAAGGAATTTTGGAGGATTTCAATCCATAGGATTCATTCCTAGGTAATGTCTTTGGAACAAAGGAATGACACCTACAAAATTCCTATGGATTGTATTCCTACACCCCAATTCCATAGGAATTTCAGCATCCACTCTAACCTCTTTTTTACAGTCATTCGCGTAGAATCGAGACAAATTTCCTGTGGTTTTATCCAAATGACTGTTTGCACAGATTTTCTCTGTTTTGTAATCCTACGTTTTGCATCTACAATTCTATCAAATTTCTATGTTTTCTCAGTTCTGTTTTGTAATCCTGCGTCCAAAGAAGCCCTAGCGTTCTTAAGCCAGGTGCTAGACATGCTCTAAATACGGTAATGCATGTCGTCTCACCAACCCCGTCACGGGCACTGATCTTATTGAAACGCTGTTAGATTTCATCCCGGTTTGTGCTGTCTCAGCTTTGTGCCAGATAAAGTGCCTTGGGTTAGTGCCGAGCTAATCGATTTGCCAGAAAGTTAAATCGACCACCTAACAGACGATGGCGTGACAATAGTTTTTGGTCGATCGAATCCAGTTTCTTGGATTTATATGTCTGTGTGTGTCTCTCTCCAGTCTGCACACGCCAACACAGAAAACTGAGGAGGAAGAAGTTACACTCCTACTGCCTTCATTACAACGAAATACTACACGCTTAACTGTATGTATACTCCTCGTCAGGATGGACATCACTGCAAGGAAACGCAAGAGCAGTTCTGGGCAGAAAATCATCTCTTCCGGAACAGAGACGGTAAAACCTGTCTTTTCACCAGCCCTGTCACCGGCACTGAGCTGAGCTGATGCACTGTTTGTTCCACATTCCAGTTCGTTAATTATTACTGCTGGTGGCAATCGATTTACCAAACACTGACATAGACCACCTACCGGTCACTACTAATTCATGTTCCATCAAAATCTGGTTACTTGGAATTATGTGTGTTGAGTGACTGTCGAGTGTGTCGGTCACTACTAATCTGGAAACAAAAGAAGAAACACTACCGCTGCTGCTGCTCTGTTCCACCCGTCTCTTCTTAAGCCCACGCTCTACTTTGTGCCTCCCAAGTTAGCTCGCTCCATAGCCCGACACGCTGTGCTCGAGGGAAGACATGAAAGCGACGACACGTCGAAGCGGCGGCGCGGCTGCATGCCTGCCGTCAGCCAAGGCGACGACGAAGAAGAAGCCCAGGACGGATGGGTTCATGTGGGGCTGCGGCAGCTCCAAGTCTGTCTCTGTCGCTGCCGGCAATCTTTCGTCCGCTGCCACGACGCCGCAACCAAGGCCGTCGAGTGCCACGGCAACTGCTAAGCCGGCATCAGCAGCGAAGAAGACGATGGCCGTTGTGCCGGCCTCCCAAGACGGCGAGGGCGCGCCGAGCGTGGACACGCTCCTGCGGCAGCTCCACGAGCTGGAGCGCGGCGTGCGCGCGCTGGGCGTCCAGGACCGGGAGGGCGGCGGCAGCGGCCAGGCGTGCCGGTGCAGCGGGAGGCCCCCGCCGCAGCGTCACAGGAGAAGCGCGAGCGACGTGTGGGGAGGAGGTGCTGCTGCTGGCGGGCGCGGACGGCTGGAGGAAGACAGCGTGGCGGTGGTGACCGAGACGGTGGACCCGCTGGGCGACTTCCGGCGGTCCATGGCGGAGATGGTGGCGGAGAACGGGATCACGGGCGGCGCAGAGATGCGGGAACTGCTGCAGCGGTTCTTGTCGCTCAACTCGGCGCGCCACCACCACTTCATCCTCCTCGCCTTCGCCGACGTCTGGCAGGAGCTCTTCGCCGGCTCAGGCGACGGCCACCCGCACACTTCCAAGCAGAAGCATCGATCGAGCGAGCTAGGTAGCTAACGTCGACGCAGCTGCTGCACTGTAACCGTGTGACGGCCGGACAGGTACTGACATGTTAACTACAGTCCGTAAACTTGCACCTCGGGAATTGCTGCGTGTGGCGTGGCATGGCGGCGTGTTTTTCTGTGCCGTGACCAGCCCAAATCTGTGGCTCCATCTTCATGCATTTCCCGTGCGAATGTTGCGTGGTGTGCGTAGCGTAATGTTGCTTCACAACCATCACATGATGGCGAGCGAGTGGTGCTGGATTGAGAGAGGCCGTGATCTGCTCGTCCGTCGGTAGGCAGCAAAGCGCATGAGCACACCAAACATTCTGGTTTGGTCGCGGGATCGATGGTGATTTGGCGAGATCAAAGTAAACGGAGGACGAATTGATTGTCTGACCGATTGACGTGAACTGCGCGCGTCCGGCGCGAGATCGTGCCGATGCGTGCGGCCGAGCGTGCGCGCCAAGCCTCAGGCCGTGTCCTGCAAAAGGCATTGTTGCTTGGTGAGGCGTCGGCTGGAGGGCATATTTGCCGGCGATCGCAAGGAACATCCATCCCGTACGTCCTTCATCGTCCGTGCGGTTGCTGTCGGGGTTTCATGGCCATGCCTTTGTGTCCGCAGGTTGCTGTCGGAATACTTTTCTCCGATCCGGGTGTCATGTCAATGCAGGAGGATCGATCGATACAGGAGATACGCATTGTGGGTTACAACCTTGGATTGTTCTGTGGAATATGCAGGAGGATCGATGTGTGTGCGCTAACCCCTTGAGCTAGGCCAATTAGCATCCGGTGCTGGCCGGCTGATCAGATGATTGGAAGTTGCCGGTTGGTAGGAATACTGGTAGCTGCAGACAGATTCATGTTTTCTGGTAGGTGAATGCATGCCAATCTTGTGGAACGGCTATATTGAAGAATCCCTCACTAATAAAATCGTTTGTCTGTTTGGAAAATTAACACTTTAGTGTTTGGTTTGAAGCTGAGTCCATCCTTCTATTTAGTTCGTGAGCTGCACTGAAAAAACTGACTTTCTTTTTCAGAATAATTTATGAAGGTTTAGGGTGTGGACTACTCCTACTCGACACAGAATTTCGCCCCAATTTATAAATAAATCAACCACATCCATGTGAGGTTCAAACAACACGATATAAAGTAAAAATAAATGGGCAAAACCCAAAACATGCCCTACAAGTAACAGAAAAGCTATCGATAGAGCTCCACACGGAGTGAAACTCAACGGCTAGGCGGTGTAGAAAGTCGGTAGGAATACTAGTAGCTGCAGATTCATTTTTTCTGGTAGCTGAATACATGCATATGTATGCTTCCTGCATATGAAAAAGGGAACTCGGAAGAATGCAAACAGTAAACTATTCACACAAGGGGTTTTTGTTTGAAGCAAAGCTGACTCGATCTGTCAATTTTCACTTCACCAGGTGGGTATTTGGGTCTTTTTTTAAGGGGGTTTTATTACTTAAGAGTAAGTATTCCGCTCTGTTTCTGCATAACTGAAATGCACACAACCGAAAATCAACGAGCCAAAGTAAGGCGCATTACACACAAAGTAGAAAACGACTAGGGAGGTGGAGGGCCGATCCGCAAATTATGCCGCCATCCATGCTGGGATAAAAAGCCCCTCGCCGTAACCTCCAGTCTGGTACACATCTCCAAGAATAGGACCTGGTGCTCCACACGATACAACGGTACCCAAGTACGAAGTATAACCGTAGTCCTGAAGATAGTCTGCATAAAAGAACAATTTTTATCATGAAAAATATTTTCATTCCTACATAGCCACAACGACCAAATAACGGCAAGTGTTCCCACCCTAATAAGCCTTTTGAACCTTTTATCCGCTCCATTAAACAAATTTCCAAAAATATTGGCAATACTTGTTGGTGGATATAAGGTAGAACCTATCTGAGTGACTAACTACATAGAACTAGCAATACTACAGTCGAAAAACAAGTCTTTAATTGTCTCGTCTTTGTGACAGAAGACACACTGTCTACTACCATGCCAATTTCGTTTTGCAAGGTTATGTTTAATTAATATTACACCTCGACGAAGATACCACGCAAAGTGCAATCTTCATCTTCCAAATTTTCTTATTATTATCGATTGGCATATCTGGTTGAAGTAACGCTTCATACATTGAGCTAACCAAAAATTTACCATTCGAGTGTAAATTCCATCCGTACCCTCTGTTAGATTTACTACCATCAAGCGATGATGTCGTTCGTTCCAAACTAAAAGGTGGGGGACCAACAAGGCCTCTACTAAACGTCACATTTGACAGGAAATTTTCCAACACAGTAGCAATAGTTTCGTTTTTGTGTCGTCCAAGGACTATGTTGTATAAAGCTAGATATTGTTCTCGGAGTGTATTATTACCTAACCACCTATCCTCCCAGAATCTTATCTTTGAACCATCTTTACTGGAAAACGAACCAAATGGGAAAAATAATTTCTTCGTCGCTGATATATCTCCAACGTATCTATAAATTCTGATGTTCCATGATCATATTTTGCCAATTGCTACTTGTTTTATCTCTTATTTATAGCACTTTTATACGTTTTCCGGGACTAACCTATTAACAAGATGCCAAGTGCCAGTTCCCTGTTTTCTGCAGTTTTTGGTTTCTTAAAAATTGTTCTGCAAATATTCTCGGAATTGGACCCCACAAAGCCCGAAGTTCCTATTTTCCCCGGAAGCATCCAGAACACCGAAGAGGAGTCAAAGACGGGAAATAGGGGGGCCTCACCATAGGGTGGCGCGAGCCCCCTGGCCACGCCACCTATGGGTGTGGGGCCCCTGGAGCTCCACCGCCTTTGCCCTTTCGCCTATTTAACCCTCCCGGATGGAAAACCCTAAACACCTGTTCAAAAATCCCTGAAAAGTTCCACAGCCACCGTCACCGTCAACCCTAGATCAGGGGGGGGTCTAAAGCTATTTCCGGCACCCTGCCGGAGAGGAGATCATCACCGGAGGCTTCTACATCACCATGCTGCCTCCGGAGTGATGCGTGAGTACTTCATCCTTA
The DNA here is from genome assembly GCA_028641055.1 of Alopecurus myosuroides. Classification (NCBI taxonomy): domain Eukaryota; kingdom Viridiplantae; phylum Streptophyta; class Magnoliopsida; order Poales; family Poaceae; genus Alopecurus; species Alopecurus myosuroides. The sequence continues at coordinate 357,217,743 of CM054062.1, read as the reverse complement.
GACTATAGGTTCGTAGCTGTAGCTAGATGGTTGTCTTCTCCTCATATGCCTCCATGTTTAGATCTCGTGAGCTGCCTATCATGATCGAGACTGATCTTATGTAATTCTATATGCTGTGTTTGCTGGGACCCGATTAATATTGAACTTATGCCAAGTTGATTATAGTCTATATTTGCATATGCTATTTGTGATCTTGCATGCTTTCTGTTGCTAGTGGTTACTCTGGCCAAGTAGTTGCTAGTGACTCCAAGAGAGAGTATTTATGCTCGATAGTGGGTTCTTGCCTCCTTTTCGCCTTGCTCGAGTGACAGAAATGTGAAGGGGGAGGATGTGCTGTTGCCATTTGGGAGAAAACAGCGGTGAGAGTGCCCGCGTGCATAATCATTGCTTACATTACACACTTTGTTTAATGCAGTTATCTGTTGCTTGCAACTTAATACCTAAGGGGGTTCGGATGATAACCTGAGGGTGGATTATTAGTCATAGATGCAGATGGATGTCGGTCTATGTATCTTGCTGTAATGCCCGCACTAAATATCATAGTAATCTTCATGTCATATATGTGCACTACGGTGCAACCTCTATTTGTCAATTGCCCATCTGTAATTTGTTCACCCATCATGCTATCTTTTATGGAGATACAACACTAGTGAAACTATGAACCCCGGTCCATTTTTCCACACTGTTAAAACAAACCACAACTATTTCCTGCTTTCTTTACTTACTGCAAGCATACACTTTTTGCCACACTATACGTCTAATCTTTGTTTTCAGCAAGACCGGTGAGACTGGCAACCTCACTGTACCGTTGGGGCAAAGCATTTTGTTTGTGTTGTGTGCAAGTTCCACGTTGTTGCTGACACCGGTGAAGCGCCAGCACCACCGTCAGTGGCATCAACCTTCCGAAGGTCCTCCTTATCCTACTTGATTGATAACCTTGGTTCCTAACTAAGGGGAAATACCTACCGCTGTGCTCATCACACCCTCCTCTTGGGGTCTCCCAACAAACGTGTGTGTCACGAGCATCAAGGATATTTTATGGCGCCGTTGCCGGGGAGAAGGAAATCTTCTGGCAAGGGGAGTCTCTCACTCTCAACCTCTTTATTTTGTTTATTGTCTTGTTTTTATTTTTATCTTGTTTTGCTTGTCTTTATTGAAAACACAAAAAAATTAGTTTACTTCATAGCTGTTATTTATTTGCTTGCTTTGATTATGCTAAAATGAGTTCTTCTCAGAATAATAAGTTGTGTGACTTCACTAGCCAATGATTTTATTTGCACACCTATTGCTCCACCTACTCCTACTGCTGCTTTCTATGATATTAAACCTGCTTTATTAAATCTTGTGATGAAAGAACAATTTTCTGGTATTAGTACTGATGATGCTGTTGCCCACCTTAATAATTTTGTTGAACTATGTGAGATGCAAAAATATAAAGATGTGTATGGAGATATTATTAAATTGAAATTATTTCCTTTCTCTTTGAGAGGAAGAGCTAAAGAATGGTTGCTATCTTTGCCTAGAAATAGTATTGATTCATGTACTAAGTGTAAAGATGCTTTCATTGGAAAATATTATCCTCCTGCAGGACTGAATTTCTCCTCAAGGAACCTATTGGATTCAGCTGCTGGAGTTACCTTTATGTCCATCACTTTGGGAAATGCAACAAATCTTCTTGATGATATGATGATAAATTATTCAGAGTGGCACACTGAGAGAGCTCCACAAGGTAAGAATGTAAATTATGTTGAGGAAACCCCCTCTTTAAGTGAAAGGCTTGATGCTATTATGTCTAAGCTTGTTAATGGTAAAGCTCAAGTTGATCCTAATAATGTTCCTTTAGCCTCTTTGGTTGCTCAAGAAGAGCATGTTGATGTAAACTTTATCAGAAATAATTTTAACAACAATGCTTATAGAAATAATTTTGGTGGAAACAATTATAAACCTTATCCTCCTAATAATGGTTATGGTAATTCTTATGGCAACTCCTACAATAGTAATAAAATCTCTACCTCTGATCTTGAAAACATGCTTAAAGAATTTATTAGCACACAAACTGCTTTTAATAAATATGTTGAGGAAAATCTTGGTAAAATAGATGTTTTTCCTCTAAAGTAGAGAGCCTTGCTATTGATGTTAATTTTCTAAAACTAAAAGTTTTTCCACAAGATGTTAAACAAAGTAAAACTTTGAATGCCATTCAAGTTCGAATTGATCATAATATTAGGTTGATGGCTGAATTACGTGCTAGGTGGGAAAGAGAAGATGAAGCTCCTAGTGCTAGTAAACCTCCTACTATCAATGGTAAAGTAGTTGGTGTTAATAAAGTCCCTACTCCTTTGGTGAAACGTGCTAAATTGCCTCAAACCGCTGAAATTGCTCCTGATAAAAGTGCTTAAATTTTTAGAGATGTGGGAGATAATAGTTCCATTACTTTTGATGATAATAATATTGATTTTGATGATTGCAATATATTTGAAGTTATTATGTTTCTACAAAATCTTTCTAGAAGTCCCAATGCTAGTGCCATGAATATGGCCTTTACTAAACATATTACCAATGCTCTCATGAAATTTAGGGAAGAAAAGTTGAAACTTAAGACATCTATCCCTAGAAAATTAGATGATGGTTGGGATCCTATCATTAAGATAAAAGTAAATGATTTTGATTGCAATGCCTTGTGTGACCTTGGTACTAGTATCTCTGTTATGCCTCAAAAGCTTTATAATATGCTTGACTTACCACCGTTGGAACACTGTTATTTGGATGTTCATCTTGCTGATAATGCTAAGAAGAAACCTCTTGGTAGAATTGATGATGTTCTTATTATGGTTAATAATAACCTTGCCCCTGTTTATTTTTTTGTTATGAACATTGAATGCAATGCTTCTTGTCCTATTGTTTTGGGAAGACCATTTCTTAGAACTATTGGTTCTATTTTTGATATGAAAGAGGGGAGTATTAAATATCAATTCCCCCTCAAGAAAGGTTTGGAACACTTTTCTAGAAACAATATGAAGCTATCCTTTGACTCTATTATTAGAGAAAAATACGATGTTGATGCTTCTTTACTTGAAAATACTTGAGTTTCTTTTTTTATGCCTAGCTGAAAGGCGTTAAAGAAAAGCGCTACCGGGAAACAACCCGTTTTACTTCGCTGTTTTCAACCCATTTTCTTTCGTTTTCTTTATTGTGCTTTGCACCTGGGTGTTGTATATTTCCTTAGAAACCCCTCTATATCTTTTCTTTTGAGTTTTTTTAAGGCAAGTAAAGCCTCTAGTGGAAAGTTGAGCCTATATTTCGGATTTCTGTGCAGGAAACAGATTTATGCTGTCCACTGTTAATTCCGATAAAAATCACATAAAATTCAAAATTACCTGAGTTTTTTTTTTTGCTTAATCCTGATTTATATACGCAACTTTGATTAGAAGACCACTTTTTGATTTGAGCAACAGAATATTTTTGAAAAAAAATCGATCTTTACCTGCTATTATGTTTTGACAGATTTCTGCCATTTATCGCATTTGCATCTTAATCTCTTTCTTTTGGTGTTCTTTTGGAAAAAAGAGTTTTCAAAGAAGTTTTGACATTAGCTAATGTGTTTTTGAGTGTTAGACTTATGTTGAAACTGAACCATGTGAATTTATTATTTCAATTGCACTGACGTTGCTAATGAATATTGTGAGAATTTTGATGTGAAGGAAGTTTTCAAGGGTCAAGAGAAGAGGATCATATGATGTGATCAAGAAGAGTGAAAAGACTAATCTTGGGGATACCCCGGTGTTACATCCAAGAAAATTCAAAGAAGACTCAATCGTCTAAGCTTGGGGACGCCCAAGGCATCCCCTTCTTCATCAACAAATTATCAGGTCACTTCTAGTGAAATTATATTTTTATTCGGTCGCATATTACGTGCTTTGCTTGGAGCGTATTTTATTTTTGTTTTCAGTTTTCTTTTGCTTTTGCTTTCAGTTTGTTTTTACTTTTTCCATAATCTTGGTTGGACCCAGCATTATTTTATTGGAGAGTGACACGCTCCGCTTTTTCATGAGAATACGGTGTATTCTTAATCTCTGTCTAGCTGCTGCATTTATTTAGCTCCTGTTTTGCATGCATCTCTTATTAGAGCTGTTAGTTTTAGTAGTGTTATGTGATTACTCTCATGTTTTCTTGCTGTATCATAAATAGTATTTTTGTTAAAGCATATTTTGTATGGTGCTTGTTGGGAGAAAGAAAATTGTTGCTTGAAGTAGAATTTATAACAGTACTAGTATAAGCTTGTATAAAATATGGCTAGGACTTTTTCATGCCATGCTAAATGTTATTTTAGTTTAAAATCCTTGTGGTTATTGAGTAGCATGATTAGCCTCAAATAGCTGAGAGTGTTTAATATGTATTGAAAGATTCATGAGTTGTTCTTGTCAAAGTAAAGCATCAATATATGGTATTCTCTTTCGAATGTTTTATTTGGTTGACTTGGCGCATGCTCACACCATGTTTATGACTATAAACCAGTCACGAATAGCCTCCATGACCACTTAGTTTTTGAACTTGTGATACTTCTTATGTTTTAATTAATGATGCTTATGTCGCTATGCATGCTTATGGCTCTTATTATCTTTTGATTTTTCGCTCCCAGTCTTTTGCTGGCCTCCACCTGTACTAAGTATGAGCTCTACTCGTGCATCCAAACTCACTTAAAACCAAAGTTTTTCCCATTGTGTCCACCATACCTACCTACATGTGGTATTTAACTGCCATTCCAAAGTAAATTTCTCATGTGTTACCTTTAAAACCTTCAAAATTACTCCTCCTTTATGTTCCTGTTTTTGCTCATGAGGACATAAATAGAGAATCTTTATCTCACTTGTTGATTGGATTTCACACCCTGGACTAGTGGCTTCATCCGCTTATCCAAATGATAGAATAGCTGGCAGCGGGGTGCCTAGCCCCAAATTAACGCAAACAAATTCTCTTCACTATTTTTGCCCCTGATTTATCAGTCAAAGCATAATTGTGTAAACAAAATAGAAAGAGGTATGACCTTCTACACCAGTTGCGTCCTTCACCATGGGAGCCGCTCTTGTGAATCCAGTTGGCTTGTGACGTACTGTATTTTCTGTTTACCATTCGTTGACATTAGCATACATCTCCCAAAATATAGACACTTAATGTCAAAATTTTAATACTTCTGTTTAATAAAATAAAAGCTCTAGCACATGAGTGATCCCTGCTTCCCTCTGTGAAGGGCCTTTCTTTTACTTTTATGTTGAGTCTCCATCTTCTAACTTTATGCATAGTTGAGAGTGCATTTTTGCCATTCTGAGTTCTGTGTGCATTTGTCCCATAAGCATCAATAATTACTTCATGATGTGATATCATTTGTTCTTAAATTATTTGTTCTAGTCTTCCTCATGAACTTTGAAGGTGTCCTGGCATTTATGTTTTGCCCCACTCTTAAGGACTATTGAAATATCACTTTGACATTCTTTCTCTATACCTGAAACAAACATTTACCTTTCTTTGCATTATTATTCATGATACTTTATTTGAGTTACTCTTCGTGATGCAAAGTAATTTCTATGCTTTATTATTAAAGTTTTATTTATCATGCCTGTGTTTAAAGTCTTATGATCTCAGCGTGCATATACTTTTACATTAGATTGATCAAGTTTATGTTAGTAGCATGTCACCTCAGAAAGTATTGTTTTATCATTTACCTACTCGAGGACGAGTAGGAACTAAGCTTGGGGATGCTTGATACGTCTCCAACGTATCTATAATTTCTGATGCTCCATGATCAGATTTTGCCAATTGCTACTTGTTTTCTCCCTTATTTATAGCATTTTTATACGTTTTCTGGGACTAACCTATTAACAAGATGCCAAGTGCCAGTTCCCTGTTTTCTGTTGTTTTTGGTTTGAGAAAAGTTGTTCTGCAAGCATTCTTGGAATTTGACCCCACAAAGCCCGAAGTTCATGGTTTTTCCCGGAAGCATCCAGAACACCGAAGAGGAGTCGAAGACGGGCAACAGGGGGGCCACACCATAGGGTGGCGCGGGCCCCCTGGCCGCGCCACCTATGGGTGTGGGGCACATGGAGCTCCACTTCCTTTGCCATTTTGCCTATTTAAGCCCTCGGGATGGAAAACCCTAAACACCTGATAAAAAATCCCCGAAAAGTTCCGCAGCCGCCGTCACCGTCAACCCTATATCAGTGGGGTTCTGAAGCTGTTTCCGGCACCCTGCCGGAGAGGAGATCATCACTGGAGGCTTCTACATCACCATGCCTGCCTCCGGAGTGATGCGTGAGTAGTTCATCCTTGGACTACGGGTTCGTAGTTGTAGCTAGATGGTTGTCTTCTCCTCATATGCCTCCATGTTTAGATCTCGTGAGCTTCCTGTCATGATCGAGATTGATCTTATGCAATTCTATATGCTATGTTTGCTGGGATCCAATGAATATTGAACTCATGCCAAGTTGATTATAGTCTTTATTTGCATATGCTATTTGTGATCTTGCATGCTTTCCGTTGCTATTGGTTACTCTGGCCAAGTAGTTGCTAGTGACTCCAAGAGGGAGTATTTATGCTCGATAATGGGTTCTTGCCTCCTTTTCGCCTTGCTCGAGTGACAGAAACGTGAAGGGGGGGATGTGTTGATGCCATTAGGGAGAAAACAGCGGTGAGAGTGCCCGCATGCATAATCATTTCTTACATTACACACTTTGTTTAATGCAATTATATGTTGCTTGCAACTTAATACCTAAGGGGGTTCGGATGATAACCTGAGGGTGGATTATTAGTCATAGATGCAGATGGATGTCAGTCTATGTATCTTGTTGTAATGCCCGCACTAAATATCATAGTAATCTTCATGTCATATATGTGCACTACGGTGAAACCTCTGTTTGTCAATTGCCCAGCTGTAATTTGTTCACCCAGCATGCTATCTTTTATGGAGAGACACCACTAGTGAAACTATGAACCCCGGTCCATTTTCCCACACTGTTAAAATAAACCACAACTATTTCCTGCTTTCTTTACTTACTGCAAGCATACACTATTTTCCACACTATACGTCTAATCTTTGTTTTCAGCAAGACCGGTGATATTGACAACCTCACTGTACCGTTGGGGCAAAGTATTTTGGTTTTGTTGTGTGCAGGTTCCACGTTGTTGCTGACACCGGTGAAGCGCCAGCACGACCGTAAGTGGCATCAACCTTCCGAAGGTCCTCTTTCTCCTACTAGATTGATAACCTTGATTCCTAACTAAGGGGAAACACCTACCGTTGTGCTCATCACACCCTCCTCTTGGAGTCTCCCAATAAACGTGTGTATCACGAGCATCAGTCGCCATTAGTCTAGCCCAAAAGTGGGAGTCCCCTGATTTCCATGAAACCTGAGATACCGCTCTAGAGACTATGTACTTTCTCATAAGAATGGTTTGCCAAATCTCATCTTCGGTAAGGAGTTTAAATAACCATTTACCAAGAAGGGTTCTATTCTTAACCTGAAGGTCATGAATCCCCAGACCACCATGATATTTAGGGCGGCACACCATATTCCATTTAGCCAATCGATATTTCTTTTTTTCACGATCCCCTTGCCAAGAAAGTCTTGATCGAAAATAATCTAATCGATGCAAGACTCCTTTTGGTAATTGGAAGAAGAAAATCATATACAATACCATATTAGACAGGACTGAATTTATGAGAACCAAACATCCACCCAAGGATAGTATTTTTCCTTTCCAACTACTCAACCTTGCTTGAAGCCTTTTCTTAACATGTTTCCATTGAGCAATCGTAAGCCTCCTAAAATGAATCGAAATGACTAGATAGATAATTGGAAACTGACCCTGACCGTAGCCAAAAAAGCTCAGCGTATAGATCAGCATACCCTTCAGTGTCACTGAAACAAAACAATTCACTTTTATGATAATTGATCTTTAGACCAGAAACATCGTCCAGTATCAGGGTATTTGGCTTGATGTGTCGTCTCAGACATATCAAGCCTGATCCTCAAGTTTTTCACAAGTACCAAGATTTTTATCTTAGTGGATGGTCTTACATACCATGCACCAAGATTTTGAAATTAATGAAAAAAGGCCCTATGCATCACCCGTCATTTCCAGGAGTTGAACCAGGGTGGTGAGACTGCAGAACCACATGTCTAACCAGTGAGCCGAGACTCTATTTCCAAATAATATTCAACTATATTTTGGGTCTACAAGTAGGGCACTTTTGAAAGTGCCCTAACACTTTCAACTAGGGGCACTTTGCAAAAGTGCCCAATATATATGATATTAGGAGCATTTTGGCACAGTGTCCCTAAATATCATATCTATTGGGGTACTTCGGCAAAATTTACATAAATGTCCAAACCTATTGGAATAGTTGTACAAAGTGCCCCTAAATATCCATAGCTATTGTGTCAGTATGTTAAAGTGTCTCTAAATTTCATAGCCATTATGGCATTTTAGCAAAGTGACCCTAATTATCATAGCTATAGGGGCGGTTTACCAAAAGTGTTCCAAATTTTGAATGGTATAAATTCAACTTAAGCACTAACAACAATTCAAAATAGGAAAATCTAAGGAATTGCAGGAGGCTCCATGCTTTCGCATCCTCCACACTCACAACACAACACGCGACCCTAGACATGGACGTTGAGGGCCCCACCACTGCCTTATCTTCTCACTGTAGCACCTCCCGTCCACTCGGTTCTCCCAATTTCTTCTTCCTCAAAGAGCACCAACTACTCGAACACTTGCATCATGTCGTCCCGTGTCGTTTGTATCCATGCAGAGCCACCGATGTTCCTCTCTCGCCGGTCAATGACCCTCTTGTTTCTTCCTCGCCAGGCAGCACGTCTACTCCTCCCATCTCACACCCTCCGACAGTGGTGTTGCTTCTAGACGTTGACCACGATGGTTGTGGACTGCAAGCCTATCCTCGATGATGGTGACGATGTATAGGGAAGCCAATGATGCTCCAAGATCCGACTACCGCTGAAGCTGCAAGGAGAAGACAGTGTTGCAGCAAGCAGTGGTCGCTGCTGCTACGATTGTTCAGAACTGATGCTTTGTGTGATTGTCACCAGTGCTGCAGATCTGGCCATCGAAGCTACATGGAGAATACGACGTTGATCCAAGCAGCATCAGTCGATGCTAACAGAGGCGTGGGGTTCCACCGATGACGTCGGATGCTACCAGGGGTTGTCGCTGATGCAACCATCGACTGTCGTCCATGCTACAAATAAATGAAGGTGATGCTACTAGCGGCCGCCACGGATGCTACTAGGGGTAGGCGATGATGCTACCAAGGGAGGTTAGTAGTGCAACCATTGGTGTGGGGAGGTGGTGCCATTTGAGATGGTGGTGCTATTGGACATATGCGATGGAGAAAAAATTCAGTTATTATTATACCTTCAAGTTCATTATTAAGTTTATATCATCGTGCTATAACCGCTATAGTACCAAAAAAGTGAGTTTCCAAAGGTAAATCTCTGTGAGGGTGTGAAGATATAAACAAACAAGAAATCATTATCTTGTCTCTAATATTAGCTTATGTGTTGTGAGATGATTATGTTTTCCTGGTCATGGAGTCTGATTAGTCTAGCAAACATAAGAGTTTATTGTTAGGGTAACAATAGTATTGAACCAAGCCAAGTATTTGATCTTGCTAAGAGAATGATAATTGTAATGATTTAGCAAAGTGAATATGGAGTTTTTATTGACTAGGATTCATATACTATGAATATCTAGTGACCGCACAATCAACAATTATGCTTTGGATGTCTTCAAACGTCTACTGTTACAAGATATTATAACGTTAACATCTGGGTATAACCTAGAGCGTGTACTGGAACTCGGATAGTTTAATAATAGTACTTAACTCCTCCAGGCGATACAGATATACATCCTCTAGGCCCTCTTAGTATCACCGATGTCAACCAATTGTATGGTGATGACACACAAGAAGTGTATCGTAGTACTTTAGATAAATAAAAATGTCGAACCCAACAAGGATCAGAAGGTGTTGACAAGCAGGTTGGATAGAGGATTCACTTTAAACACTAGCAAACATTTTTTTTGGTGGTTTTTGATATAACAGATAAATAAAGTGCGATTAAATAAAAAGACAATAATAATTGCAGCAAGTGGCCCAATCCTTTTTAGAGCAAAGGACAAGACGATTGTTTTACTTATGATTACCAAACATTCTCGAGGACACGTGGGAACTTCGTCAAGCGCTTTCGTTTCATACAGTTGATTAATATTTATTGTTTTGACAGGTGTTATGTGGGTGAACCTATGCTAATGCACCGCCCAACTAGGACTAATATACTTGTGATTAAACCTCTTGAAAGCATCCGCAACTACAAGAAGTAATTAAGATAAATCTAACCACAGCCTTAAACTATGGGATCCTACACTCCCTCGTGCATCGGTTTCCTAACAGGTGTTTAGGTTCCTGTCACTCCGACAAGCCCACAATTAGTAGACAAATACACAATGAATCCCTGTAGGCCCATAAAGGTTAATTTCATGTAGTCGACGTTCACATGACACCACTAGAAGAATAACACCACAATTTAAATATCAAACCATTAGATAATACTTCAACATAATTTCACTACTAACATCTTGACTTCTCCCATGTCCTCAAGAACTAAAAAAACTACTCACAAGACATCATATGGATCATAATCAGAGATGATATAATGATGAATAACAATCTGGTCATAAAGTGCAAACACCGATAAATCTCGCAAGCATCAACTACTAACAAGTAATCCACACCAGGAGAGAGATCTAGTGGAAAATAAAAATATAGAGCCCTAATTGTTACAACAGGACGGAGGTGGATGGTGAGGATGTGATGATGATGATCTCGATCATGCCTGGAGCGATGACAGTGACAATGGCGATGATTTCCCCTCTCCGGGGAGGAATTTCCCCGACAGATTTCTCCCTGCAGGAGAGCTTTCTCTCTCTCTTGTTTTCCGCCCCGAGGAGGCGGCGGAATATTTCCTCGATGATTCCCCTAGTCTTAGGGTTCCCTGGGGATGAAGTAAGCGAGAGGGGGCTGCCAGTGGTGGGCCAGGGTGGCCACACCACGTGGCGGCGTGGCCAAGGCTGGGGGGCACCACCACGTGGTGTGGGCCCCTGGTGGCCCCCCTCTGGCTCCCCTCGTTGCTGTCTCCCTCATATGGTTTTCTAAGACTTCTCCGATGCCCCCTTCTTCTTTTGGTCTTCAGAATAGCGTATCTTGACGATGCTTTTTCCAGCTGATTTCTGGTCCCGGTGATCATTCTCCAATAATTTTCAAACATGCAAAATAAGATAAAATAACATAAGTAATGCATCATAATATGAAATATATCGATGAATAATAGAAAATTACGATATAAAATAGTGATGCAAAATGGACGTATCAACTTCCCCCAAGCTTCTTTCCCCAAGCGAAAATGAACTCAGTAAACATGACCACATGTTTATGGAGTGAAGTTTCAATAAATAAAATACGGAAAAGAATCATCACATTTATCAATACACAAGTCACTCTAGACAACAACTTCCCCTCATATAACTCAACTTGAAACTAGTAGAGGGAGTCACAATAAAGGTGCAAAAGGAAAATCATAATTGGTGATAGAAAACTTTGCTCTTGGTTAGAGAACAATTAGCATATTGTACTTATCTTTCGATCAGAGTCTTTATATTAGAGCTTATATTGCATAGTTTAACATGCTCAATTATAACAGTCTCTTTGAAGTCATTCATAACTTTCAAAGTGATATTCATTCAGATAAAAACATTGTACTAAACAAGGAAGTATAAAAGACATGATTGAAGAAATCAACATATAAATGGTTGGATCACAACAAATCAAATGCTTGCTTAAGACAGAAAGAAGTAGGTTTACTGACTCAACATAAAATTAAAAGATAGGCCCTTCGCAGAGGGAAGCTGTGATTAACTCATGTGCTAGAGATTTTTATTTAATAAATAGAGGTGATGAAAACAATTTTGAGAGAGGTGTATGTCTATGTCAATGAATTAGCAAGCAAACGGTACATTAAGTCACAAGCCAACTAGACCTTATAAGAGCGGCTCCCATTGAAGGACGCTACTAGGGTAGTAGATCATCCATGTTCTCTTTTGTTTACACAATTATGCTTTGGCTGATAAATCAAGGGCAAAAAGAGTGAAGAGAATTTTAGTAATTAAGTTTGGGGCTGGGAACCCCGTTGCCAGCTCTTCTAGCAGTTGGATAAGCGGATGTGCCACTAGTCCATATGTGTAAAGTGCAATCAACAAGTAAAATAAAGACCGTCTACCTACGTCCTCATGAGCTAAAACAGGGGCACAAAATAGGTATAATTTTGAAGGTTTTAAAGGTAGCACATGAGAAATTTACTTGGAATGGCGGTTAAATACCACATATAGGTATGGTGGACACAAATGGAATGGTTTTTTGGTTCAAGGTTTGGATGCACGAGAAGCATTCCCTCTCAGTACAGATTTTTGGCTAGCAAGGCTTGGTAGCAAGCATAAGAGTTGAGGGAAAACAAGCAAATATACATGTGATAGAAACAATCATGCAATCTTCCTTGGAAGTACAAATGATCTTAACTTGAGAATACTAAGCTTATGAGCCAACAAGAAAGAAAGATCATGGAATAATATATCTACATGCATCTCCCTCTTTTCTACTTAAGCCTCAAAGTATCGTTGCTACTGACCAATGCTAAGTTTTCCAAAACCAACAGATTAACTTGATGCTCCCATATTGATACCAATACTAACAACAAGATCAACCATATAACAGAAATTACAAACTAAAATAAAGTGCATAGAAAGTAAATGATAAAACTTCTCATTAATATTCCATAACGGCAACTCACACCAAGGGATACATCGATAACCAACTAAAGGAGAGATACTTACATAGTGCAAACCATCCTATATGTTAACTTCTCTACTCATGATATGACTCTATGATACGTCATAAATGTATCCTTAATTTCTCATGTTCCATGTTGTTTCCATGTTATTTCCTACATGTTTGCTATACACTTTATGTCATTTTTATCGATTTACGGGACTAACCTATTGACAAGATGCCATAGAGCCATTTCCCTGTTTTCTGCTGTTTTTAGTTTCAGAAAAGTTGTTCTGGAAATATTCGCGGAATTGGAAAATTTGAAGCTCGGAAGTCTTACAATCCCGAAGGTTTCATGGAGTCGCGAAGAGGCCCGGAGAGGGGCCACACCATAGGACGACGCACCCCCTGGTCGCGCCTAGGGGTGGTGTGGGACCCTCGGGCGTCCATCGCAATCGCCCTTTCGCCTATATAATCCCTGTGTTACGTGAACCCTAGATATATACCACTTTTCCCCGAGAAACACCCGAGGACGCTGTCATCGTCATCCCGAGATTGGGAGGGTTCTGGAGCTCTCCCCGGCACCCTGCCGGGAGGGGAATTCATCAGCAGAGGGGTCTACACCACCATGCCCTCCTCCGAAGTGATGTGTGAGTAGTTCATCCCTGGACTACGGGTCCATAGCAGTGGCTAGATGGTTGTCTTCTCCACTTTATAACTCATGTTTAGATCTCGTGAGCTACCCTACATGATCGATATCATCTTTATGTAACACTACATGTTGTGTTTGCTGGGATCTGATGAATTTTGAATGTTATGTCTTCTGATTATCAATCTATCATGTTATCTTCATGCATATGTTATTTATGATCTTGCAAGCTCTCCATTATTAGTAGATGCTCTGGCCAAGTAGATGCTAGTAACTCCAAGAGGGAGTATTTATGCTCGATAGTAGGTTCATGCCTCCTTTGCATATGTGCTCGAGTGACAGAAACGTGGCAGATGGAGGATATGATGTTGCCATTAGGGAGAAAACAACGGTGTTTACTTAGTTTACATTGTTTACATTACACATTTTGCTTACTGCGACTGTTGCTTGCAACTTAATACCCAACATTTGTTCGGATGATATTCGGAAGGTGGATTATTAGTCATAGATGCAGTTGGATGACGGTCTATGTATCTTGTTGTAATGCCCGCATGAATCACATAGTAATCTTTATGTCTTGCATATGCACTACGGTGCAACCTTCATTTCTGTCAATTGCCCAGCTGTAATTTGTTCACCACACATGTTATTTATCTTCTATGGAGATACACCACTAGTGAATTGTAGACCCCGGTCCATTTTCTCATACTGATAATACACACACTGTTTCCACTGCTTTCACACTGCTTCCACTATTTTCACACTGCTGCTACTGTTTTCATATTGTTCTCATACTGTTTTCCACACCATACGTTTAACCTCTTTATGTTTAGCAAAACCGGTGAGATTGACAACCTCACTGCTTCGTTCGGGCAAAGTGATTTGATTGTGTTGTGTAGGTTCCACGTTGCGGCTGAACCGGTAGTGCGCCCTGCCATCTCAGCTGCATCAACCGTCTAAAGTTAATTCTTCCTTCTAATGGTCGATTCAACCTTGGTTTCTTTTTGAGGGAAAACTTGTTGCTGTACTCTTCATACCTTCCTCTTGCGGTCTCCCAACGAACGTGTGTTCACACGCATCAAGCACATTTTCTGGCGCCGTTGCCGGGGAGGAAGAGAATTTCTGCAAGGGGAGTCTCTCACTTCCAATCTCTTTACTTTGTTTTTGTTTTGCTTAGTTTATTTTATTTTTGTCTTGTTTGCTTCTCTTTATCAAAAACACACAAAAAATAGTTCTTATTCTAGCTGTAGTTTTATTCCTATTTTTAGTCTTGCTAAAATGAGTGTTCCGGAAGTTGAAGTTTGTTCTTTTAAGAAACAAGGTGGATAAAGTTTGAAAGATGCTTGGTATAGGATAAGTGATGCTCATCATAGATGCACTAATAAATATTCCAGTTTAATCCTTCTTAGGAATTTTTATGTTGGTATTACTAGCTAGTATAGGTATGTTCCAGACACTCTTACATGTGGTAATTTTCTGGGAACACCTGCTTTGGAAGCCTATAATTTAATTGAAAGTTTAGTTGGATCACCACCTACTAAGGTTGTTAAAACTGAAATCATTTTAGATGATGTTATTAAAAAGCTAAACTCTATGGAGAAAAATTTGCCAAAATTCCTTGATAATGCTAGCAAAGCTAATGAATCAATAGTAAGTATCAACAAGAGAGTTACTGTTTTAGAAGCTAACAATATCCATGACAGTCAAAATATGAGGATTGATAAATGAGAGGAGGCTGTGGAAACTTTAAGCTCAACTTTTTCTTCTTTTAAGTTTAAGAGGGAGAAACCTCCTACGGGGAAATAGAAAAAAATTATGTATGTCCCTAAGGTGCCTAAACCAAAATCCCCTAATGTACTTAAAATAAATAAAACTTTTAGTGGAGCTAAAAGTGATTTGCATTTTGAATCATCTTCAGGGGTGGTACCCATTGCTACAATTGGGGTTTTGGAGGCAGTTATTTATTTACATGCTTCTTCACTTGAAAACACTTGAATCCACTTTTCTGGGCCTAGCTAAAAGGCGTTAAAGAAAATCACTTCTTGGGAGATAACCCATGGTTTATTTTTGCTTTGTTTTTCTCTGTTTTCTTTGAGTCAAGGGGTTGTATAATTCTGTAGAAAATACTTTGTATCTTTATTTCCATGTTTCAGTTGTGCCAAGTAAAGTTTCTAACGAGCGTTGGAGTTGGTTTTTGGTTTCTGCGCAGGAAACAGATTTCTGCTATCCACCGTAAAAAATCGCATAATTCACAGAAATATCAAAATGATCTGAAATATTTTGTGCTTATTCCTCATCTAATTCCGCAACTTTTTTGTTCTTTAAGTTTTTCGATCTGAGCAACATAAGTGCCCAGAAATTTTTTGTATTTACAGACTGTTCTGGTTTTGGCAGATTCTGCCATTTTTCTTGCATTTGCTCTTTTACGATGTCAAGTGGATTTCTTTGCTTCATGAAACATCAGTGGCTGTAGATAATGTTTAAAAATATCAATAGCACTTGTGCCCATACATAACCCATGGATTTGTTTTATTGTTGCACTAACCCTCTAATACGAATTACTCTTTGAGTGTGGTATGAAGGAAGTTTTTAGGGGTCAAGAGAAGAGGGTGATATAATGTGATCAAGACGAGTGCAAGGTCAAATATTGGGGATGCCCCCGTGGTTCATCCCATAAAATTTTAAGAAGACTCAAGCATCTAAGATTGGGGATGCCCAAGGCATCCCCTTCTTCATCAACAATTTATCAGGTCACTTCTAGTGAAACTATATTTTTATTCGGTCACATCATATGAAATTTACTTGGAGCGTCTTTTTGTTTTTATTTTATTTTCCTTTGTTTTCCTTGATGCATTAAACATCGTTGGAACCTAGCATACTTGCTTGGGAGAGAGACACGCTCCGCTTTTTCGTTGGAATACTTTCTATGCTCGTATTCTTAGTTTTTCTTCTAGCTGCTGCAAAATTCCTGTTTAGCTCCTGTTTTTCTTGCATCTCTTATTTAGAGATGTTAGTTTTAGTAGTTTTATGTGGGTACTATCATGTTTGCTTGCTTCATAATTTAGAGATTTTTTGTTAAAACATATTTTTTATGGTGCTTGTTGGGAAAAGAAACTACTTCATGTAGTAGAATTTATAACGATGCAAATATAAGCTTGTATATACTATGGCTAGAATTTTTCATATCATGCTAGATGTTATTTTAATTCTAAAGCCTAGTGGTTATTTAGTAGCATGATTTGTCTCAAATATCTGAGAGTGTTTAATGTGCCATTGAAAGAATCATGAGTTGTTCTTGTCATTTTGAAGCATAAATTTGCGGTGTTCTCCTTTGAATGTTTTATTTGGTTGACTTGGTGCATGTTCACACCATGTTTATAAATATGAACTAGTCACTTATAGCCTCTATGATAATTTAGTTTTTGAACTTGTAGTACCACTTATGCTTTTATTAATGATGTTTATGTCGCTATGCATGATTATGGCTTTATGCTCTCTTGATTTGTAGCTCCCAGTATTTTGCTAGCCTCCACCTGTACTGAGTATGAGCTCTACTCGTGCATACAACTCCCAAAAACCAAATTTTTCTAAAAGTTTCCACCATACCTACCTACATGTGGTATTTAACCGCAACTCCAAAGTAAATTTCTCATGTGTTACCTTTAAAACCTTCAAAATTACTCCTGTTTTGTGCTCCTGTTTTAGCTCATGAGGACGTAAATAGAGAATCTTTATCTCACTAGTTGATTGGACTTTCACACCCTGGACTAGTGGCTTCATCCGCTTATCCAATTGATAGAAGAGCTGGCAGCGGGGTGCCCAGCCCCGAAGTAATACAACAAATTCTCTTCACTATTTTTGCCCCTGATTTATGAGTCAAAGCATAATTGTGTAAACAAAAGAGAAAGAGGGATGACCTTCTACCCAGATGCGTCCTTCTATGGGAGCCGCTCTTGTGAAGTCTAGTTGTCTTGTGACGTACTGTATTTTTTGTTTACTATTCGTTGACATAAGCATACACCTCTCTAAAAAATGTTTTCAATACCTCTGTTTAACAAAATAAAAAGCTCTAGCACACGAGTTGATCCCTTCTTACCTCTGCGAAGGGCCTTTGTTTTACTTTTATGTTGAGCCTCCATCTTCTAACTTTAAGCACAATTGTGAGAGCATAATTTCCATTCTGAGTTTAATGTGTATTGATACGTCACCAACGTATCTATAATTTCTGATGCTCCATGATGATATTATGCCAATTTCGACATGTTTTATCCCTTCTTTATGTCATTTTTACACGTTTTCCAGGACTAACCTATTAACAAGATGCTAAGTGCCAGTTCCCTGTTTTCTGCTGTTTTTTATTTCAGAAAAGATGTTCTGGAATTATTCTCGGAATTGGACCCCACAAATCCCGAAGTTCCTATTTCCCCGGAAGCATCCAGAAGACCGAAGAGGAGTCGAAGAGGGGCACCACGGGGCCCACCATGGGGTGGCGCCCACCTTGGCCGTGCCAGGGGGTGGTGTGGGGCCCCCCAGGGCTCCACCTCTTTTGCCCTTTCGCCTATTTATGCCCCCGGATGGAAAACCATAACACCTGATCAAAAATCCCCGAAAAGTTCCACAGCCACCGTCGTCGTCAACCCTATATCAGGGGGGTTCTGAACCTGTCTCCCGGTACCCTGCCGGATAGAAGATCATCACCGGAGGCCTCTTCATCACCATGCCTGCCTCCGGAGTGATGCGTGAGTAGTTTCATCCTTGGACTACGAGTCCATAGCAGTAGCTAGATGGTTGCCTTCTCCTCTTATGCCTCAATGTTTAGATCTCATGAGCTTCCTAACATGATCGAGATTGTTCTTATGTAATTCTATGTTCTATGTTTGCTGGGATCCGATGAATATTGAACTTATGCCAAGTTGATTATAGTCTTTTATTGCATATGTTATTTGTAATCTTGCATGCTTTCCGTTGCTAGTGGTTGCATTGGCCAAAATGTTGCTAGTGACTCCAAGAGGGAGTATTTATGCTCAATAATGGGTTCATGCCTCCTTTTCTCCTGTGCTGGAGTGACAGAAACGTGACGGGGGAGGATGTGTTGTTGCCACTAGGGAGAGAAAAATGGTGTGAGTGC
Source organism: Alopecurus myosuroides (assembly GCA_028641055.1). Classification (NCBI taxonomy): domain Eukaryota; kingdom Viridiplantae; phylum Streptophyta; class Magnoliopsida; order Poales; family Poaceae; genus Alopecurus; species Alopecurus myosuroides. The sequence continues at coordinate 357,199,074 of CM054062.1, read as the reverse complement.
CCGCATGCACAATCATTGCTTACATTACACACATTGCTTAATGCGATTATTTGTTGCTTGCAACTTAATAGCTAAGGGGGTTCATATGATAACCCGAGGGTGGATTATTAGTCATAAATGCAGTTGGATTACGGTCTATGTATATTGTTGTAATGCCCGCACTAAAATAGTATAATTCATGTCATGAATGTGGACTACGGTGCAACCTTTATTTGTCAATTGCCTAGCTGTAATTTATTCACCCAGCATGCTATCTTTTATGGAGAGACACCACTAGTGAACCTATGAACCCCGGTCCATTTTCCTACACTGTTAAACAAACCACTACAATTTCCTGCTTTCTTTACTTACTGCAAGCATACACTATTTTCCACACTATACGTCTAATCTTTGTTTTCAGAAAGACCGGTTAGATTGACAACCTCACTGTACCGTTGGGACAAAGTATTTTGGTTGTGTTGTGTGCAGGGTCCATGTTGTTGCTGACACCGGTGAGCCATCACCACCGTCAGTGGCATCAAACTTCCTAAGATCCTCTTTCTCCTACTGGATTGATAACCTTGGTTCTTAACTGAGGAAAATTATTACCGCTGCACTCATCACACCCTCCTCTTGGGGTTTCAAACACACATGAATTTCTGCAAGGAATTTCTGTCGCCATTGTCGGTATCAAGGAATTTATGGCGCCGTTGCTGTTGAGAAACAAGTCTTTTTGCAAGGGGAGTCTCTCACTCTCAACCTCTTTATTTTGTTTATTGTGTTGTTTTGCTTCTTTATATAAAAAAAATTAGTTTACTTTATAGCAGTTATTTTTGCTTTGCTGCTCTTAGTTTAATCTCTAATCATGATTCTACCCAAGTTTACCTTCAAAGATGTACCAATAGGTAGCGGTGATATAATTGGGAAGATAATATTGGAGAGTTCTTTAATTATGTTAGTAAGCACAAAGAGTTTGAGGATAGATCCTTAGCTGAACTTGCTCCAGATTATGAAACCGTCACAGCATCTCTAGTTCATATGCTGGAAGCTAGGTTTGTCAACCTTAATCCCATAATGCAACAAATGTTCCTCAACCTTGATAACATTAAGGATAGCGAAAAAAGAGAGTTTATTCTAGAAACTTTGTTTGAAGAATTTGGTGATGTTGCCATTGAGGCTAGAAAAGTTTTTAACCGATTTGAGATGTCAGGCTCATGTGTAGGTGTTAATAGCACACCGCGTAAAGCTAATGATAAGGAAATTAAAATACCAATACCCTTTAAATTGGTAGGAATGCATGAAGCTCTAGAAAAGAATTTTGATTGGATTGTTCCTGCAAACCCATTCGATAAAAGTAATGTGCCTAAAAGTGTTGATAAAGGGACATCTAAAACTTCTATAGATGAAATACAATTCATTTTTGAGGATATTTCTAAGCTTAATTTTGATGCTTCACTTGAAAATACTTGAGTTGCTTTATATGCCTAGCTGAAAAGCGTTAAACAAAAGCGCTACCGGGAGACAACCCGTTTTATTTCTCCGTTTTCAACCCATTTTCCTTCGTTTTATTTTGTTTTCTTTGCACCTGGATGTTGTATATTTCCTTAGCAACCTTGTTGTATCTTTTATTTTGTGTTTTTGTTGAGCCAAGTAAAGCCTCTAGTGGAAAATTGAGTATATTTCGGATTTCTGCGCAGGAAACAGATTTCTGCTGTCCACTGTTAAATTCGTATAAAATCACAGAAAATTCAAAATGACTTGAGTTTTTTATGCGTAATCCTGGGCTATATACACAACGTTTCTTAGTTGACCACTTTTTTATTTGAGCAACAGAAGGTTTTAGAAAAAAAATCATCTTTACCTGCTGTCCTGTTTTGACAGATTTCTGCCAATAATTGCATTTGCATCTTAATCTCTTTCTTTTGGTGTTCTTTTGAGAAAAAGAGTTTTAAAAGAAGTTGTGGCAGTAGCTAATGTGTTTATGAGTGTTAGACTTGCGTTGAAACAGAACCATGTGAAGTTATTATTTCGATTGCACTAACGTTGTCAATGAAGATTGTGAGAAGTTTGGTGTGACGGAAGTTTTCAAGGGTCAAGAGAAGAGGATGATATGATGTGATCAAGAAGAGTGAAAATCCTAAGCTTGGGTATGCCCCGGTGGTACATCTCAGAAAATTCCAAGAAGACTCAAGCGTCTAAGCCTGGGGATGCCCAAGGCATCCCCTTCTTCATCAACAAATTATCATATCACTTCTAGTGAAACTATATTTTTATTCGGTCACATCTTATGTGCTTTACTTGGAGCATCTTTTATTTTTGCTTTCAGTTTATTTTTATTTTTTCAATAAGCTTGGTTGGACCCCAGCACTCTTTTATTGGAGAATGACACGCTCCGCTTTTTCATGGGAATACTGTGTATTCTTAATCTTTGTCTGGCTGCTGCATTTATTTAGCTCCTATTTTGCATGCTTCTCTTATCTAAGAGCTGTTAGTTTGAATAGTGTTATGTGATTTCTCTCATGTTTGTTTTTTGTATCATGAAGAGTATTTTTGTTAGAACATATCTTGTATGGTGCTTATTGGGAGAAGAAACTGATGCTTGAAGTAGAATTTTTAATGGTGCAAGTAGAAGCTTGTATAGACTGTGGCTAGAACTTTTTCTTATCATGCTAGATGTTATTTTAGTTATAAACCCTTGTGGTTATTGAGTAGCATGATTAGCCTCAAATAGATGAGAGTGTTTAATGTGCCATTGAAAGATTCGTGAGTTGTTCTTGTCATATTAAAGCATAAATTTATGGTATTCTCTTTCGAATGTTTTATTTGGTTGACTTGGCGCATGCTCACACCATTTTTATGACTATGAACCAGACACTAATAGCCTCTTTGATCATTTAGTTTTTGAACTTGTGATACCTCTTATGCTTTAATTAATGATGTTTATGTCGCTATGCATGATTATGGCTCTTATGCTCTCTTGATATGTCGCTCCCAGTCTTTTGCTAGCCTCCACCTGTACTGTGTATGAGCTCTACTCGTGCATCCAACTCCCTAAAACCAAGTTTTCCCATTGTGTACACCATACCTACCTACATATGGTATTTAACTGCCACTCCAAGTAAATTTCTCATGTGTTACCTTTAAAACCTTCAAAATAACTCCTGCTTTGTGTTCCTGTTTTTGCTTATGAGGACGTAAATAGAGAATCTTTATCTCACTTGTTGATTGGATTTCACACCCTCGACTAGTGGCTTCATCCTCTTATCCAAATGATAGAAGAGCTGGCAGCGGGGTGCCAGCCCCAAATTAATACACACAAAATTTCTTCACTATTTTTTCCCCTGATTTATCAGTCAAAGCATAATTGCGTAAACAAAAGAGAAAGAGGGATGAACTTCTACCCAGATGCGTCCTTCATATGGGAGCCTCTCTTGTGAATCCCGTAGGCTTGTGACGTACTGTATTTTCTGTTTACCATTCGTTGACATTAGCATACATCATCCAAAATATAGACACTCCTCCATGGTATGTGATTGTTGGCAGGCACCCGTGGATTCGGTTAGCCATGGTTTGTGATAGATGGATGGGGGGAGTGTCAAACTTTTAATATCTCTGTTTAATAAAATAAAAAGCTCCAGCACATGAGTGATCCCTGCTTCCCTCCGCGAAGGGCCTTTATTTAATTTTATGTTGAGTCTCCATCTTCTAACTTTATGCAAAGTTGAGAGAGCAATTTTGCCATTCTGAGTTTTATGTGCATTTGTCCCAGAAACATTATTAATTGATTCATGATGTGTTATTATTTGTTCTCAAATTATTTGTTCTAGTCTTCCTCATGAACTTTGAAGGTGTCTGTCGAATAGTCATCTCAACAAGTCCCTCGGATGATCAAGTAGGGTTTCGATTAAGAGAACGTATGGACGCTGGTGACGATCGTCGGCTAACAGGGGCACGATTTACCCAGGTTCGGGGCCCTCGTATAGGTAAAACCCTTACTCTTGCTCTTTTGATCTTTATTATGAGTAGATCGGTTACAATGAGGGGTGCTCAAGTCAAGAGTATGGTCTCGAGCTCAAGGATTTGGTGGTGAGAAGTCGATTCGATCCCCTCCCCGCTGGTTCTCCAGGCCTTATATAGGTGGTCAGGTCTCAAACCGTCCCCGGGGTGGGGGGGTTACAAACCCTAGCTTTAGGTCGGTTACAAGTTTCCTTCTTGACCCGCAAGTCTTTGCGGGTGGGCTCCAATTGGGCCCTCTAGAACTGTAGGTGGCACCTCCCTCTGGGCTCCAGTCTTGGGCCTTGGACCGGGTAGCCTCACCCGATAGGTCCAGGATTCTCCCCCACGTCAGTAGCCCCCGAGTGTTTACTCGATTGAGAATCTGTCGAGTGGACACTCAAAATTTATTTTGATTTCCTTCGATTGACCGTTTCAATCGCTTGATTTGGAGGGTGCATATCCTGTTCGCGATGTGCTTATGTGCTCGAGCATCGAGTGATAAATGTGCCTTTGTACTGGCTGTTTTCGCAGAAGGATGTGGCTCAGTCGCTTGGCTCCCCCAAAAGTTCAGGGCCAATTAATTACATCTAGGGCAAAAACGGTTCTGGCCTACACAAATTCGAGACCTCCGACTCGAATCTGGCGAGGTGATCGTTGCGACTGGGCCGTGGAGGTCTTACCCGGCGCGTCCTCTAGGATTTTTCTTCGTGTTGTTGACACGGAAATTTACCGGAGGACGCAGCTTGAGTGCGATTCCAGGCCCACAAGAGAGATCTTTGGGTCTTACCTTCGTACTCGAAAGAATACGGCATCCGGATGTGTCTAGTCGGCCGAACGATCCAGGATAAGGATGTGTAAATACATCATGTGGTAGAGTAGCGGGAGCCGCACACTCATGATTTTACCTTAACCATCTTCTTGTGAATCCTCGAGTGAAGAGATCTTCTTTCTTTGTTGATCTCATTCGAAAGAGATTTCGCATTGTCATGTTTACACGAAAGAGATTTTGTGTCCAGGTGCTTATGCAAAAGAAATTTCGCGTCTTGATGTGCCCATACGAAAGAGATTTCGTGTTAGGGTACTCATGCGAAAGAAATTTCGCGTCTTGATGTGCCCATACGAAAGAAATTTCGTGTTAGGGTGCTCATGCGAAAGAACTTTCGCGTCTTGATGAGGTATGCAGTGATGTCACTGCGCACTTGTTCGTTCTGACTACTCCCGATGGGAAGTGACGAAGCGGAGCAAAGCGCGCGGGCCCATCTTGTCAGCTTTTTGACCGGAGAAGATAGAGGTTGTGTCTGGTTTTCCCGTTGTCCACGCGCTGTAAATGCGCACGATCTTCTGTAAAGATCGTGCCAGAGTAACTGTTTGCTGCCGCTTCGTTTCCGCTTCACGCGTGGCAGCCGCGACAGGCGCCATGTTGCTAGATCTACGGCTTCGATCACCTAGTTTGTGTATAAATAATGACCCTTAGGAGAGAGGTAAATCTCCCGGCCCTTTGTTCACCTTCTTCCTCCTCGCGCACTCCTCTTTCTCTACAAGCACAAAAAAGCTCCAATGGCAGGAGGGAAGAGACGCAACGCCTTGTCGTCCTCTAAGGATGTGGCGAGTGCTTCCGCGTCGCCTCCCGTGAAGACAAGCGACTAGCACGCCGCGAACACCACCAGGAAAAGCATCACTGAGAGGCAGCGGGAGGGGTTGCTCCCGCCAGAGACTGGCAAGCGCGTGCGCTTGTCCAAGAAGGAGGAGGTCCCCAACCCCCTCGCTGATGAGCGCGTGTTCTTCTCCGAGCACGTCTCCCGCGGCCTTTCTCTCCCTCTCCACCCCTTCCTGCTCGGTCTGCTGTATGTGTACGGCATACAGTTGCATGACCTCCCTCCAAACGCGATTCAGCACATATCGTGCTTTGTGAGTGGTTCCTGGGGATCCGCCCGCACTGGGGGCTCTGGAAGGCCATCTTCAAGGTGCAGATCTTCCGGGAGAGGGTGTGGCCAAGCGAGAAGCTGGGAGAGCCGCTGCATACCGGAGGCTTCAAGGTCCAGGCGAGCAAGGACGTCCCCTACATGGAGATGTACTTCGTCGACTCGGCGCAGGGGTGGCGGAAGAAATGGTTCTACGTCACTGACAACAGCGCGAATGGAGTTCCTGAATTTCAGCCATTCACTCCTTTGAAGAGATGGAACTCCTGGCTGCATTGTCTCACTGTCGAGGAAGGTAAAATTGTTACCCCTCTACTCGGAAAAGTGGCAAACTTCTATAACAGGGAGTCGGGAACTCCGTTGAATGGGATACACCTGTCGAGTGTGTTTCTTCGTTGAAGGATTCAGCCCCTTCAGGAGAGGCCATCCTCCATGTGGGATTACCAGGGCACCAAGGACCCGACCCGTGCCTGCGAGGATATTCTCTCGAATGCCGAGTTCGAGAAGAAAATCGCGGCCATCACCAAGCTGAAGAAGGGAGAGGTCTGCTCGGCGTGTCCTTTCGAGCCATTCGAAGCTTCGAACCCTCCTTGCTTCTTGCTTTTCGTTTCTTTCAGTTTGGATCTTCAACTGTTGAGAATCTTTTCTTCTTTCTCTTTTTCGCTTCCATAGAGCTTGAAGGTGGGACATGCTACCCGCCAATTTCTGGGTATGATGCCTCAGATCTTCTGGCGAGTAACATTGAAGCCCCTCACGAGGCTAGCGTTGCGGAGGCTGACTCAAGGTCCGAACGTGATTATATGGATGAGGAGGAAGAGTTGGGTAGCGACCAACTCCATAACCGCAAGTGCCGCAAGCACGAGGATGACGAAGTCACTTCAAAGGATAGCTCCTTGGGTGATGAGTCCACCAAGGCGGTTGAGCCTCTCCAGGTGCCTCCCCTCCGTGCGCTTCCACCTATTGGTCGCCCGCCGAAGGTTTCCACCGCTTGGAACCCGGACGTTCTTGATGATGATGACGAGGACGAGTAAGTCTTGCGTGTTTAGTTCTTAATCATGAATTTTCCTTCTTTTCTTCTCGTTCTGGTTTTTTGTTCCAATTTTGCTTTCAACAGCAGTCTTGCGACCATCATCCCAGGTTGGTTTGCTTCTTGGATTCCTTCCATGAAGTGGAAATAGGCTGCCGCGGATCCTACTCGAGCTGGTGAGGTTGCCCGAAGATCTCCAAGCCCCGCTGTCGGATATATACCGAATAGGGGTATAGAAGATGGTAGACAAAAGAGCTGGACTACCAGGGTGGCCTGCAAGGTAATGGACTTAGGTCCATTGGGCGGCCCAGTAGTCCGACGCGTAGAAGCCGGATTCTAGAAGAACCCGGATCACGGCCCGCGTGATCTGGCTTGGAGGAGAAGACGGATTCCTTACTTTCCAAGTTACAAGTTAAACGTAGTCTTCTAGGTTTCTGGTTCTGTAAGCCCTAATCCGGCTATTATATAAAGCCGGACGGGAGATAGATTTGATAAGTTAAATAAGTTCCTTTAGTCCAAGGTTCTAGGTTCTAGCTTAAGCCTTGCGCAACTCGCCGGGAAGTTCATCCTCGTCGAGTAGCTAGATCTATTCCCTTACATTGTAACCTTATTATACGGGCTTTAGTCCCTCATAGTGAGAAGTGCAGGAGTAGGTACGCCGTACTGTCGCGACGTACCGAACCTGGGTAAATCCCGTGTTCTGTGTTTACTACGCTATCCCGTTACCCCACGTCTCTACCGTAGTCTCATGGCACCCCAGTCTATGAAAACTACTACGATGTCTCGACAGTTGGCGCCCACCGTGGGGCAAACGACGTCAGGCGTGAAGTTCCGATCTGGGATTTTAGGCGGAATCGGAAGATCGATCACTGTCGGAAGCTTGGAATTCGACAACGACGTCGGGCGCTTCCTCGACAACGGATCCTACATCCCGGCGCAAAACCATCTGGTAAGTGCCTGCGTTTTACCGATTGGATCTGCAAATATCTTTATCGGATTAACCGCGGAAGCAATGGGGTTTTGCGGTGAAAGCAATTATCTCCCAGAGTACGGAGAGAATACAAGACAGGTAATCCTAGACCCCAAAGATCCGACAAAATTCGTCGTTGTAGGGACCGGGATGACCGACAAATAGGAAGGCGAGCTCATCAAGTTCCTCCGTGAGAACTGGGACATTTTTGCTTGGTGTCCAGCTGACATGCCAGGCGTACCCAGGGAACTTGCTGAGCACCAACTCAAGGTTATTCCCGGATCAAAACCCGTCAAACAAGGTCTCCGTCGATTTGACGGAAGAAGACGGAAGGCTATTGGCAAGGAAATTATCCGGCTTTTAGCAGCGGATTTCATCAAGGAGGTAATCCATACTGACTGGTCCGCAAATCCGGTATTAGTACCGAAGAAAGACACAACTGCACTCAGAATGTGTATAGATTACACAGGATTGAACAAGTTATGTCCGAAAGATAGGTTTGCGCTGCCGCGAATCGATCAAATAATAGATGCCACTGCAGGCTCTGAGCTTTTATGCTTTTTGGATGCATACTCCGGGTACCACCAAATACGCATGAAAAAGGAAGATCAAATCAAGACTTCTTTTATAACCCCGTACGGGACGTATTACTACGTAACCATGCCTTTTGGCCTGAAGAACGCAGGTGCAACATACCAGCGTTGCATGCAACGTTGTTTGCATAGTCAGATTGGAAAAAACGTCCATGTTTACGTGGACGATATTGCTGTCGTAACCAAGGAAAAAGATACACTCCTTGAGGACTTGCGAGAAACCTTCGAAAACTTGCGCACTTACAAGATGAAGTTGAATCCATCTAAGTGCGTATTCGGGGTCCCCTCAGGAAAACTTCTAGGTTTCATCGTTTCTCACAGAGGAATAGAAATTAACCCGGAAAAGATAAAGGCAATCTCGAGCATCTCAGAACTTACGTGTGAAAAAAATGTCCCAGAATTGCCGGGTTCTGCAACTGAGACCCCGGAGTACGGGATGCCTGGCTTCGCAGATGGAGCGTCAGCGAGTAGGGAAGTCTCGGGTAGCTCAGCAGACCCTCTGTCTACTGCCCAGCGCAAGGTAATCCCGTTTTATTCTCTTGCACCTTGCTTTGCTTGTTCTTAGTTTTATCGGGTGCATGGCAGTGCTCCCAATGGGAGTAGCCCCCGAGTCTATGGTCAATTTCTTGCAGTTGGCCATGGACTCGAGTCGAAGCGTTCTCGATTGCGTTTTGCTCGTACATTGGCCTTGTTTTTTATTGGGTGCACGGCAGTGCTCCCGATGGGAGTAGCCCCCGAGGCTATACTCGACTGTGTACAGTCGTGTATAGGCTCAAGTGACGTATCCGTGGTTTTTTTACTAGGAATTTTGCAGGACCTTCTCGACTCCCTCGCTGCTTTCCGGCGCCGCATGCTTTCGGCTGAGGCGGACTGCGTTTCCCTTAGGGCGGATCGTGACCGGCTCGTCTAGGACGGCCTCTCCCTTCAAGGTAGTCTAGTGCGCCCTTTTTTGTCTTCATCGCTTCTTCCTGATTGTAATTGTTGCCTCAACCGCATCTTTTCCATTGCATATGAGGTTACCCGCCTGAAGATTGAGAAGGCGGAAGCTGTCTCTCGAGTGAAAACCCTTGAGACAGAGCTGGAATCCTCCCAAAAGGAGTTGGAGTCCGCCCGCAAGCGCTCAGCCGATCTTGAGGGGAGTCTCACAGAAGCTCAGGAGGCCCTGAAGCAGCTGGAAGAGGCGGGTGCGAAGCGCCACAGTGACCTTGTTGGCTCCATCTGACCTTTGGCTCAGAAGCTCGCTGGTAAGTTGTGTTTCTCCCTTCTTCGATTGTGGCCTTTATTTGCCCTTCTTTGCTGATGATTATTTTTTCTTTGTCTCAGACACTCTTGGGGTTGGGATGGAGCTTCCCAGGTATCAGCGACTGGACGCCCTTACCGACACGTGCGCCCAGCTTTAGGAATACGCGAGCAGAATCTGCTCCCTTGTTGGTGATGACACCCGAGTGTTGACGCAGTTCCACGAGCGCCTGTTCGTGGATGCAGCGGTTCCAGCTACCTTGGGCGGTCTTCTGCAGGTCTTCCTGGATGATGAAGATCTCCTCCACAAGTATTAGCTCGCGCAGACTGAGTGCAGGGCCAAGACGGCAATCCGATTTTCTCTGGCGCATGGAATCTCGGGTGACCTGGACAAGGTGTACTCGGATCTTCCGCGCGACTCGCTGGGCAAAAAGGTAGCGATCCGTCCTTTTGGCGAACATGCTGAAGAGCTCGCGAGGGAGCTTTCTGGTGTGCTCTCTCGCGGTGGTCGTAAGGGCCAGCCTTCCGCGAGTGGGGCTACTTCTGCAGCTCCATAGGATAGTTTTTTATTTTCATGTGCTCTTGATGTAATGAATCGTGGGATGTATTCCCGTACTTTATTTTTCTTAATCGAAGTGTTTTCTTAAAGTGTCAGCGCATTTGTTTTTACGCCTTTACTTTGTATTCTCCCGATGGGAGTAGCCCCCGAACGCCCGCCGTTTTGGGTGTTATATTCTCGAGTGGGGTCTTGTGTTGTCTCTGAATCTTCGCTGTTCTTTTTCAGGTAGTGGATTCCAGCGTTGAGTCCTCGAGTGGAGCTGCTTCGCAGGTCAATCCCTTTGTTGCCGCCGCCAGGACATTTGCATCACTCCGTGATCGTGTTGCGGATGGCGGTCGTAAGCTGAAGGCTCTGTAAGGTGTGGCTGATGTCGCCAAGTCGAAGCAAAAATTTGCAGCGGAGCGTGAGCAGTATGTGATGGAAGAACTGGTGACTGTTGCAAAGGGCATGCTCTGTAAGTTTGCGAGCCCCCGACTACTTGTCGTTGGTCCCTCTCTTTATTTTGACACATTTGTTGTCCTTGCAGTTGTTGAGCCTGACGAAGTCTGTGAAACTCACTGGGTGGACAATCACAACGTTTACGAGTCGGATATGAAAGGGTCGTTGCATAGAAAACAAAAAATTTCCTACGCGAGAGACACCTGAAAGGCCAAGATCTAATCCAGGAGACAAAGTGCAATGGGAAAAGAGAGGGTTAAGGAGAACACATACCCTCGAAGACACAAAGCGTTATGAGATCAAATCTCGTTGTTGGCGTAGTCGTACTCACACCGACCCCGATAGCGAGAAGATGTGCACCGCAATCCGGCGGTGCCTCCGTGATCGGTCACACGTACGGTTGATGACGACCTCCGTTCCCTCGATCCAGCGGGGCGCAGAAGTAGAGGATCCCTCGGAACTCTAGCAGCACGACGACGTGGTGGTGGTGAAGAATCCCACGGTCAGGGCTTCGCCAAGCCGGAAACCATGGAATGGAGCAGCGGGTGGAGGGAAAAGGAAGTGGGTAAGTGTGTGTATGAGAGGGAGCTCATGCCCTCTATTTACAGGAGAGGGGGAGGCAGCCCAAGGGGGTGAGGCCAGCCCCATGGTGTGCCCCCACCTCTTCCTTCATCATGTGAGTGGACACTCCACTCACACCCACTCATTTTTCCTTAAAACTCCACTTGGAAAATCCAAGAGTTTTTCTTTAATAAATAAATAAAACATTGTTATTTCTTTATTTCAGCAGTTGTTAATTCTATTAACAAACTTTTGCATATAGCACCTCGAATCATTTGTTAATTCTATTAACAACCATTCGACGAAAAACCCCTTGAACTATTTCAATTTTCCCCGAAACAATTTCGGTGCTGCCCAAAATATTCTTCGATATTCCGTATCCTCTCAAACGCGTCATCGAACCTTAAGTGTGTCACCCCACGGTTCGCGAATAAGATAGACATGATCAATACTCCTCTCCGATCAATAACCAACAGCGGGATCTGGAGATCCGTGATGACTCCTATATATTCAACGATGACTCTCGTGATCGTGTGAAGCAACAATGTCATGAACTATTCCCTTTGTCTCGCGATATTTTACTTGTTCGAGATTCGATCATTGGTATCAACCATACCTTGTTCAATCTCGTTACCGAAAAGTACTCTTTTCTCGTTCCCATTATATAACATCCTTGTGATCATATCACGTGCTTGCAAGCGGTGTCGATGTGATATCACAGAGAGGGCCCAGAGTATATCTCTCCGTCATTTTGGATGGACAAATCCCACTCTTGATCCATGATCCTCAACTAATAATTTCCGAATACCCAACGGCACCTTTATAGTCACCTTGTTACGATGTGACGTTTGATGACATCAAAGTACCCTTCCGGTATCAGTGATTGACATGATCTCATGGTCTAAGGAATAAGTTACTTCATATGTTTGATATAACAATGTAAACCTAATGACTTGATCGCATTGCTATATTCACTTTGTGTATATGTTCATCACATCATTCTTTTAATGATATGACCCCGTTATTAACAACATCCAATGTGCATGATCAGGAAACCTTGATCATATATTAATCAACGAGCTAGTTAAAAGAGAGGCTTTACTAGGAACCATTGTTTGTTTATTAAACACACATGTATCAATGTTTCCGGTTAATACAATTCTAGCATGAGAAATAAACATCTATCATCAATAAGAAATAAGATAATAACCACTTTATTATTGCCTCTCAGGCATATTCCCTTCAGGGTAGCCCAAAACCTCATGCGAATGAGTTCTGGTCTGACCGCAACCGAGGTTTTATCCTGGCTACCCTGAAGTATCGGGCGAGCCAAGCGTAGATAATCGTCGAGTCTTGTCGCGACGCTCTGTCTTCTGTCCATCAGGCATTTTACCCTTTGGGTGTTGTCCCAGATATCTTGAGTGGTTTGCTCAGGATGTTCCGTCGGATGGAGGAGGCTCGAGAGTGTGTGCGCCAACAACTTGTTAGTGGAGCTCAAGTGGTACTTGCCTTCGTTCGCCTGTGGCACCCTGAGGCCAACTTCCTGTCTGTGGCACGACTTCCTGACTCGAGAGGTCCACCGGTGGATCTTTCTCCTCATTATGCGGCCATGCGTCCTGCTGCGGAGCAGATTGTTCGACTCACCTCCGAGGAGATTGATCAATTGCTTGCGGATGTGGCAGCTCGCCGACAGTTGTAGATAAATATCTTTTATTTTTTTGTTATAAGTTGTTTGAAGGTGTAAACCCTGTGACCTTGTATATTCCACTCGATATTTTTAAGGTGTTTATAAGGTGTGGACCTTGTTATACCCTGTATTATTTTTATCGAGTTTGAGTGCTCGAAGGAATGTTGTGATGCTAGCTAGGCGTAGCCCCCGTGTGTTGGGGGTGTTTACCTGTCGTTTTAGCATGTAAAGAGAAAAAATGTGATAGTCGTTGTAGCTATGGTTCAGAAACCATGTTTTTTTATTGCTATGGCTGAGAAGCCATGTGTTTTCTCGAGCTACAGAGTGGCTGGTACAGCCTTATTTCTTGCGAGTAGAAGACTAAAAATCCCAAGGATAAAACTTGCGGAGGTGCGCCACATTCCATGGGTTGGAGTAGATGCTGCTGTTCTTCTGGTTCTTCAAGCGATAGGTGCCTCCTGGGATGACTTCATGTATGATGAAAGGTCATTCCCATGGTGGCTCGAGCTTGTGCCCCTCCTTTTGCTTGAGCCACAGCACCAGGTCTCCTACCACGAAGGATTTGTGGAGTATGCGGCGACTGTGGTAGTTGTGCAGCGACCGTTGGTAGACTGCAGATCTTGCGAGTGCAATGTCTCTGATCTCGTCCAGTGCGTCCATATCATTAGCGAGTGCCTTGTTCAAAGTTTCTTCGCTTTATGCGAAGACTCTTGGGGCGCTGAACTTGACGTCCTTGGGTAGCACGGCCTCAGCACCGTATACCATGAAGAATGGCGTGTAGTTTGTCGACCGATTTGGTGCTGTTCGCAGACTCCATAACACCGATGGTAATACCTCGGCCCAGTGCCCTGCTGCTGGATGCAGTCGATTGAGTAGCCGGTTCTTTAGGCCAGCCGACACTAATCCGTTGGATCGTTCGACTTGGCCGTTAGTTTGTGGATGCACTACCGAAGCGAAGCTGAGAGTTATCACTTTTTCTTCGCAGAATTCCTGATTTTCTTTAGATGTGAAGTTGCTTCCGTTGTCCGTGTTGATGTTGCGTGGTATGCCAAATCTGCACACGATTGAGTTGAGGAATCTCACGGCGCAGTCTGCGTGCGCGGAGGTGACTGGCATGGCATCTATCCATTTTTTGAATTTGTCGACTGCTACGAGAAGGTATGTGTATCCTCCCGGTGTTGACTTGCGTAGCGGTCCCACCATATCTAGCCCCCATTGATCAAAGGGCCAGACGATAGGGATCATGTGGAGTTTTGTGGCAGGGGGCGTGTGGCTTGGGCGTGAACCTTTGGCAGGCGTTGCATCTGTCGACTAGGTCTTTGGCGTCTCTTGCTGCTGTGAGCCAGTAGAATCCTGCCCTGAAAGCCTTGCCCACGATTGATCAACAACTGGCGTGGTGCCCGCAGACTCCTTGGTGTATGTCATTGAGTAGCTCTTTGCCATCCTCGGGTGCGATGCATCTCTTCAATACTCCTGATATACTTTGCTTGTATAGCTCTCCATTGATCACTCGAAAGGATTTGCTGCGTCATACTATCTGTCTGGCCTCGCAAAAATGTCTGATGCGAGCTGTTTGTTGGACAAGTAGTCGAGGTATTTCTGCGTCCAAACTGGCTCGACCCGAAAAACTTGCCTTGAGATGTTGTGGATTAGATCGATGATAGCAATTTGCGGGATGGTATCTACTTCTACTGCTGCGGGTGTTCCTACTGGTTTCATGACTTTGACTGATCGTTTGTTCATTCTTTCGAAGTAGATCCCTAGTGGGATGGGGCTTTTGTTGACCCGATATTTGCCAGTTTGTTGACTTCCTCGTTGCTTGATCGTGTGATGTGCTTCAGCTTGCACTGTTTGAAACTTCCTTCGAGTAGGTTGTACATGTCACGGCAGGCAACCATTTTATCCGCGATGGCGTCGCACTCCTTCATCGTCTGCTGCACGATGAGGTTTGAGTCCCCGTATATCATCAAGCAAATGGCTCCGCAGGCGATCGCCATCTTCATGCCGTGCAGGAGGGCCTCGTATTCCACGTCGTTGTTGGACGCTGGGTCATCCGAAGGGAAGTCCAGTCGTAGGACATAGTGCAGCTTGTGGCCTCTGGGAGATATGAGGATAACTCCGGCTCTGGCTCCTTCGTTTCTCTTCGACCCGTCGAAGTACATGATCCAGTTGCTCGTGTATTCTGGAGGTCCTAGGGTTTGCAGCTTCGTCCACTCGCTAAGGAATTCCACGACGACCTGGGATTTTACAGATTTGCGCCCTGCGTAAATGATGTCCAAGGCGCCTAGCTCTATGCTCCATTTTGCGATTCTTCCGGATGCCATCGGGTTGTTCATGATAGTACCGAGTGATGCGTCATTTAGCACGGTGACGGTATGCTCTTGGAAGTAGTGTTGGAGCTTGCGGGCAGTAAGGACCACCCTGTACGCGAGTTTCTGGTAGTGGGGGTATCGCTGTTTGCATGGCAAAAGTACCTCGCTGATGTAGTATATTGGCCTCTGAACACCATTTTCCTTTCCACCCTCTAGCCGCTCGACGATGATAACCATGCTGACGACCTGGTTTGTTGCGGCTAGGTAAAGGAGGAGTGGTTCTTTTTCTTCTGGCATTGTCAATATGCGTCTTCTCTGCAGCGCTCTTTGTAGGTTGATGAACGCCTTTTTTCTTCAGGTTTCCACTCGAAGTTATATGTCTTCTTCAGCAGTTTGTAGAAGGGCAGCGCCTACTCGCCCAATCTCGCGATAAATTTGCTCAGAGCGGCCAGTCGCCCCGCAAGCTGCTGTACGCCGCGAAGATTGGTTGGTTCCTTCATTGTCAAGATCGCTTGAATTTTCTCTGGATTGGCTTCGATTCCTCGGGCGGACACCAGATACCCGAGAAGTTGTCCTGCAGGAACACCGAAGATGCATTTTTTCGGGTTAAGCTTGATCTTGTACGCGTCGAGGGCGTCGAATGTCTCCCTGATGTCCTCGAGGAGTGTATCCTCCACCCGAGTTTGTATGACGATGTCTTCAACGTACACTTGTACGTTCTTGCCATTGAGCTTGGTGAGGCATTTTTGCATGCAGCGCTGATATGTTGCGCCTGCGTTTTTTAGCCCGAAGGGAATTGTCATGTAGCAGTAGACACCGTGAGGTGTAATGAATATTGTCTTCTCCTCATCCTCCTTTTTCATCATGATCTGATTATATCCCGAGTAGGCGTCCAAGAAGGAGAGGCGTTGGCAGCCTGCAATGGAGTCCACGATCTGATCGATCCGTGGTAATGGGAAGTTATCCTTGGGGCAGTGTTTGTTCAACGACGTATAGTCGATGCACACGCGAAGGATGTCAGTGTTTTTCTCCGGGACCAGCACCGAGTTTGCTAACCAGGTGGATATTTTGATTTCTATGATGAATTTTGCGGCGAGTAGTCTATTCACCTCTTCTCCAAGTGCCTTCTATTTAGGCTCGGAGAATCGTCAGGTTGTTTGCTTCATAGGTTTGGAGTCTTTGAATACTTCGAGTGAGTGCTCGGCGAACTCCCTGGGTATTCCTGGCATATCTGAAGCCTGCCAGGCAAAAATTTCCATGTACTCACGGAGGAGTTCGACGAGCGCGCCTTCCTATGCGGACGAAAGGGTGGTGGACACCATCGCGGTCTTTGCGGGTTCTGTCGGGTGCACTTGATGTTTTCGAGTGTCGATGTTTGCACTGAACTCGAGTTCTGGAGCGTTCTTTTTGGTGAGCGGCATCAGAGAGTGGTCTGTGGTATTTGCCAATTCTTCCAGCTCCTCCTGCATTCCGAAAGATTTCGCGATCGCGTTGATCGCAATATTGCACTTGTCTGAGTTTCGGAAGTCGCCATCTATAGTGATGGTGCCATATTCTCCTGGGAGTTTGAGCTTCAGATATGCGTAGTGTGGTACTGTCATGAATCTCGTGAACGCTGTTTGGCCGAGAATGGCGTGGTACTGTGAGGGCCATTCGACTACTTCGAAGTCGAGGAATTCTCTACTATAGTTTCTTGGGTTTTCGAGCACCACCTCCAAGTTTATTGTCCCGAGTGGTCGGACCGCTTTTCCTGGTACTATCCCGTGGAAGGATGTTTGTGACTCTGCGAGTCCATCCAAGTTTTTGTTCATCTTGCAGCGTGTGTCCGCGTATATGATGTTGATTCCGCTGCCACCATCCATGAAGACCCGAGCCAAGTCGTAGTTGCCTATCTGCGCCTGAATGACAAGCGCGGCGTGTCTTGGTCGATGTACCCAAGGGGGATGGTCTTCTTTGGAGAATGTTATCGACTGGTCAGCCATCTTCAGGTATTCGGGTGTGGATGGTGGAGTTTGTACTACCATGATCACTTGGCGTGTATTTGTCTTCTGAGCTCTTCGGGACGGGCAAACCTTTTGGATCATTCCTAGGAGTCCCTGTGGGTTCGGGTACCCATTGGCTCCCTGGTTTGCGGCAGGTGGCGCTGGTAGCGCGGCTACTACCGCGTTGTGATGTCCTAGTGGAGGTAGGGGCTGAGGCGGGTGGAATCCTCTCGGGAGTTGCGGGTATCCCTGGTTGACTGCTGCTCTATTTTTCTTCGTGTAGGCCTCATGGATGTCTTGGAATTCCCGGCAGTCCTTGAGGAGATGCGTCGCCTTGGTCTTGCCTATACGCTTATCTGTGAATCGATGTAGCGTGCAATAGCCGTCAAGGTCTTCCTCGGGAGTTTTCTCATCTGGCTTTGGTTTCCATTCGCGGTTTCCGCGAGCCCCACAGTCGTGATTTCTTGTGAACTCTGCCGCCACTAGTTCTTCTCGATCGTCGTGGTCGTAGTGTTTCCTCCTCTTCTTTCGGCCGTGGCGATCCTCCTCGGGCGTAGGTGAAGAAGATTTCTCGTTGCGCATGGAATCTTCGCCGTTAGCCCATATGTCGGCTATCGCCATCAGCTCCCCGATGGTTTTGGGTGCAGCTCGCCCCAGTTCTTCTCGGAAAGCGGCACGCCAAGCACCTTTTGAGAAGGATTCAACCGCGACTTCTTCCGAAATATTTTCCGCGGTATTCTTGAGCGTGGTCCATCTCTGGATATATGCGCGGGTGGACTCGCCGCTTTTCTGCTTGCACGCTCGCAGTTCTTCGATGGTTGCAGGTTGCTTGTACGTCCCTTGGAAGTTTTTCTCGAAGTCGCGGGTGAGATCCTCCCAAGATCCGTAACACCCACACGGTCTTCCTTCGAGCCAGCTGCGGGTGGCGTCTATGAGGTGCAGGTTTAAGTACTGCATGGCCGTCGTCTTGCTCCCGCGCTGGCACTTCACGGCGGTAAGGTAGTCCCCGAGCCATGACTTGGGTTCTATCGAACCGTCATACTTTGGGACCTCCGTAAAAAGTTTGAATCTCGTAGGCATTGGCGCTTCGCGGATGCTGCGACTGAAGCATATGGAGCCACAGGCCTCTTCGTCAGAGGAGGTGGACAGCGATCGGTCGCGATTCCTATGCGCTCGGGCCTTGTCGACCCTGTTTTGCATGATGCGTCACCGCGCGTCATACTCGAGCCGGTTGCGATCGTCTTCGCGCCGTGGTTCCCGGCTGCGATATCGCGATCGGCCTACATGGTGCCGCGGGCTGTGGTCGCGATCCCACGGGCTATCTCTGTCGCTAACCGAACTATCGCCGCGGAGTCAGGTTTCTTTCCCTCAGGCGCGTCGGGATGATTCCTTGTCTCCCCTTCTAGGTGACGTACTCCCACGTCTGCGGGGTGTTTTGTCCGCCCTCGGGGTTTTTTCCACTTCTGGCGTTGTCGCTTTTCTGCGGGTTTGAGTGGCAATTCTTGCGGCTGCCATGCCTAACCCCTTCTGGACATGTCGATGTTGTTCCGCACGGGGATCATTTTCAGACGGCTGGTTTGCCTGTAAATATGTGGCGGCTGCTAGGAGTGTTGCGGCGGGAGTCGTCGGGTGTACGTTACCCTTATCGTCGACATGCATGAGGGATGTCTCGAGTGTCTTGTTGATTCCGCTGAGGGACTCGTGATCCATGCCAGCGGTCTTCGAGACATACCTCTTTTTCAGGGGATTGTTCACCGAGTGAGTCTTAGAGAGGGCCGCACGACGCGCGCTTGACTCGTCTGCCTTCTTCTTTCGTTCGTCTAGGTTTTGGCGGGCTTCAGCGATCAGTCGACTTGCCCGTACCAGGTTATAATGGTATGCGAGTAGATCCTCTCGGGGGGCTCCTTCTTCGGGATCACCGCCGTTCTGTACCTGCCTTTGCTTTATCCTAGGCGGCACATGATACTTTGATGCGCTCTCGCTCCTTCCGACTGTCCTCTGTTTCCTCGGGTGCCTCCGCTGATCCTTCCATGCATACTTAGGCCAGATATGGCTCGTGAGTTCTAGGCGTGAGTCGATGATTTTCAATGGATCTGGAGGGTTCCTCGGTTGCGATGGTCTGGAAGTCGCGATGATTGCGGTGGATAGATCCTCCACTGGACGCTAGGTCGCGACCAGCGTTGTCAGGCGGCGAGTCGAAGGTCGCCGGGCTCGAGACATACTCGGAGTCCGATTCGCCGAGATCGACCCGCTCGGGGAAGCGCAAGATCCCCGCCTTGTTGCCGTGGAAGTGGAAGCTCCCAAACGTCAAGTTGGCGCTCTTCTCCAATCCGCCGAACGCCGGGAGAGATTCCGGCGAGTGGGGCGCGTAGATGAGCGACCCGAAACGGATCAGCGCTGCCGGAGTCAAAGTTCCGAGGCTCCAGCTGAAGGTTGGTGATGATGAAGCCGAAGATGCCGTAGATCCAACGCCCGCCGTTCCCACAGACGGCGCCAATTGTCAAATAGTCATCTCAACAAGTCCCTCAGATGATCTGGTAGGGTTTCGATTAAGAGAATGTATGGACGCTGGTGACGATCGTCGGCTAATAGGCGGACACGATTTACCCAGGTTTGGGTCCCTCGTAGAGGTAAAACCCTTACTCCTGCTCTTTCGATCTGTATTATGAGTAGATCCGTTACAATGGGGGGGGTTCTCAATTCGAGAGTATGGTCTCAAGATCAAGGCTTTGGAGGTGAGAAGTCGATTCGATCCCCTCCCCGGTGGTTCTCCTGGCCTTATATAGGTGGCCAGGTCTCAAACCGTCCCCGGGGGGGGGGGTTACAAACCCTATCTTTAGGTCGGTTACAAGTTTCTTTCTTGACCCGCAAGTCTTTGAGGGTGGGATCCAATTGGTCCTTCTAGAACTGTAGGTGGCACCTCCCTCTGGGATCAGGTCTTGGGCCTTGGACCGGGTAGCGTCACCCGATAGGTCCAGGATTCTCCCCCACGTCAGTCTCCTGGCATTAATGTTTTGCCCCACTCTTAAGGACTAGAGAAATATCAGTTTGCCATGCTTTCTCTATAATTGAAACAAACATATATCTTTCTTTGCATTGTCATTCATGATCTTTTATTTGAGATACTTCTCATGATGCAAAGTGATTGCTATGCTTTATTATTGAAGTTCTATTTATCATGTTTGTGTTAAAAGTTCTATGATCTCAGCTTACATATGCTTTTACATTTTTATGATCAAGTTTATGTTAGTAGCATGTCACCTCAGAAATTATTGTGTTTTATCATTTACCTACTCGAGGACGAGTAGGAACTAAGCTTGGGGATGCTTGATACGTCTCCGACGTATCTATAATTTTTGATGCTCCATGATGATATTATACCAATTGCTACATGTTTTCTCCCTTCTTTATGTCATTTTTACAAGTTTTCCGGGACTAACCTATTAACAAGATGCCAAGTGCCAGTTCCCTGTTTTCTGCTGTTTTTTATTTCAGAAAAGTTGTTCTGGAAATATTCTCGGAATTGGACACCACAAATCCCGAAGTTCCTATTTTCCCCAAAAGCATCCAGAAGACTGAAGAGGAGTCAAAGAGGGGCACCAGGGGGCCCACACCATGGGGTGGCGCGCCCCCGTTGGCCGCGCCAGAGGGTGGTGTGGGGCCCCCAGGGCTCCACCGCCTTTGCCCTTTCTCCTATTTTCCCCCGGGATGGAAAACCCTAAACACCTGATCAAAAATCCCTGAAAAGTTCCACAGCCGCCGTCGTCGTCAACTCTAGATCAGGGGGGTTCTGAAGCTATCTCCCGGCACCCTGCTGGAGAGAAGATCATCACCGGAGGCCTCTTCATCAACATGCCTACTTCCGGAGTGATGCGTGAGTAGTTCATCCTTGGACTACGGGTCCATAGCAGTAGCTAGATTGTTGTATTGTCCTCCTATGCCTCAATGTTTAGATCTCATGAGCTGCCTAACATGATCAAGATTGTTCTTATGTAATTCTATGTGATGTGTTTGCTGGGATCCGATGAATATTGAACTTTGCCAAGTTGATTATAGTCTTTTATTCCATATGTTATTTGTGATCTTGCATGCTTTCCGTTGCTAGTGGTTTCTCTGGCCAAGTAGTTGCTAGTGACTCCAAGAGGGAGTATTTATGCTCGATAGTGGGTTCATGCCTCCTTTTCGCCTATTCTCGAGTGACAGAAACGTGACGGAGGAGGATGTGATGTTGCCACTAGGGAGAAAACAGCGGTGTGAGTGCCCGCGTGCACAATCGTTGCTTACATTACACACATTGCTTAATGCGATTATCTGTTGCTTGCAACTTAATACCTAAGGGGGGGTCGGATGATAACCTGAGGGTGGATTATTAGTCATAGATGGAGTTGGATTACAGTCTATGTATAATGTTGTAATGCCCGCACTAAAATAGTAGAATTCATGTCATGAATGTGCACTACGGTGCAAACTTTATTTGTCAATTGCCTAGCTGTAATTTATTCACCCAGCATGCTATCTTTTATGGAGAGACACCACTAGTGAACCTATGAACCCCGGTCCATTTTCCTACATTGTTAAACAAACCACTACAATTTCCTGATTTCTTTACTTACTGCAAGCATACACTATTTTCTACACTATACGTCTAATCTTTTTTTTCAGAAAGACCGGTGAGATTGACAACCTCACTGTACGGTTGGGACAAAATATTTTGGTTGTGTTGTGTGCAGGGTCCGCGTTGTTGCTGACACCGGTGAGCCATCACCACCGTCAGTGGCATCAACCTTCCGAAGATCCTCTTTCTCCTACTGGATTGATAACCTTGGTTCTTAACTGAGGGAAATTCTTACCGCTGCACTCATCACACCCTCCTCTTGGGGTTCCCAACACACAGGAATTTCTGCAAGGAATTTCTGTCGCTATTGTCAGCATCATGTATTTGTCCAAGAAACATTTTTAATTAATTCATGATGTGTTATTATTTGTTCTAGTCTTTCTCATGAACTTTGAAGGTATCCCGTCTTTTATGTTTTGCCCCACTCTTAAGGACAAGCGAAATATCAATTTGCCATGTTATCTCTATGCTTGAAATAAACGTATATCTTTCAGTTCATTATTATTCATGATCTTTTATTTATGTTACTTCTCATGATGCAAGGTGATTGCCATGCTTTATTGTTAAATTTTATATATCATGCATGTGTTTAAAGTACTATGATCTTAGCTTATATATGCTTTTACATTATTGATGATCAAGTTTATGTTGGTAGCATGTTACCTCAGAAATTATCTGTTTTTATCATTTACCTACTCGAGGACGAGTAGGAACTAAGCTTGGGGATGTTGATACGTCATAAACGTATCCTTAATTTACCTACTCGAGGACGAGTAGGAACTAAGCTTGGGGATGTTGACACTTTAAGTCAATTTTATCGATTTCCGGGACAAACTATTGACAAGATGCCATAGATCCAGTTCCGTGTTTTCTGCTGTTTTTAGTTTCAGAAAAGTTGTTATGGAAATATTCGCAGAATTGGAAAATTCGAAACCCGGAAGTCTTAGAATTCCCGAAGGTTCCGCGGAGTCCCAAAGAGGCCCGGAGAGGGGCCATAGGGGGGCCACACCATAGGGGCGGTGTGGGCCCCTCCGGCGTCCAACGCCATCGCCCTTTCACCTATATAATCCCCCCGATACGTGAAACCTAGATATATACCACTTTTCCCCGAGAAACACTCGAGGCCGCCTTCATCGTCATCCCGAGATCGTGTGGGTTCCGGAGCTCTCCCCAGCACCCTGCCAGGAGGGGAATTCATGACCGGAGGGGTCTACACCACCGTGCCCTCCTCCGAAGTGATGCGTGAGTAGTTCATCCCTGGACTATGGGTCCATAGCAGTAGCTAGATGGTTGTCTTCTCCACTTTATGTCTCATGTTTAGATATCGTGAGCTGCCCTACATGACCGAGATCATATTTATGTAATGCTACATATTGTGTTTGCTGGGATCTAATGAATGTTGAATGCTATGTCTTCTGATTATCAATCTATCATGTTATCTGCATGCATATGTTATTTATTATCTTGCATCCTATTTGTTATTAATAGATGCTCTGGCCAAGTAGATGCTAGTAACTCCAAGAGGGAGTATTTATGCTCGATAGTGAGTTCATGCCTCCTTTGCATATGTGCTCGAGTGACAGTAACGTGACGGATGGAGGATGTGATGTTGCCATTAGGGAGAAAACAACGGTGTTTACTTAGTTTACATTGTTTACATTACATATTTTGCTTACTGCGATTATCTATTGCTTGCTGTAATTTAACACCCAACATTTGTTCGTGTGATATTCGGAAGGTGGATTATTAGTCATAGATGCAGTTGGATGACGGTCTATGTATCTTGTTGTAATGCCCGCATGAATCACATAGTAATCTTTATGTATTGCATATGCACTACGGTGCAGCCTTCATTTATGTCAATTGCCCAACTATAATATGTTCACCACACATGTTATTTATCTTCTATGAAGAGACACTACTAGTGAACTGTGGACCCCGGTCCATTTTCTCATACTGATAGTACACACTATTTCCACTGCTTTCACACTGCTTCCACTTTTTTCACACTGCAGCTACTATTTTCATATTGTTCTCATATTGTTTTCCACACCATAGGTTTAACCTCTTTGTGTTCAGCAAACCGGTGAGATTGACAACCTCACTGCTTCGTTGGGGCAAAGTGATTTGATTGTGTTGTGTAGGTTCCACGTTGCTGCTGAACCGGTAGTGCGCCCTGCCACCTCAGCTACATCAACCTTCTAAAGTTACTCCTTTGTCCTACTGGTCGATTCAACCTTGGTTTCTGAGGGAAAACTTGCTGCTGCACTCTTCATACCTTCCTCTTGGGGTCTCCCAACGAACGTGTGTTCACACGTATCACTCTACTAAAAAGTAAAAAGGTGAAAGATAAAGGTGTGATACCACAACACTCCCCCAAGCTTGGAACAAGCCAAGGGGATGCCAATACCAATGATGAATCACTTCTTTGGTGGTGGTGGTGGTGAATTATTCTCAATAAGCTTATCAACCGAATCCTTCAAATCATCAATCGCGTAGGTGAGCATGCGTATCAGCTCCGTATTGTGCTCAATACGGTCCGCGAACTTGTCAGACTGTGAGTCCTAGCTCTTGGAATTATTCCCCCACACCTCTTCAGATCAGGATACTTCCTCTCGTGCATTGTTAGAACGATCCATATCCCAGTAAGAAGGCAACTCTGCCTTGGGTACCCTCTTAAATTGAAGCTCATGGATTAAAGTATGGAAAGGGTTTTTGATGCCTGAAGGTAGTGTCCTTGAAGCTAAGAAGTGACGTGGAACCTCCCCTCCAATGCTCATCTATGCCCGTTGCTTGAATCTGAAGGGGTTTACTACCACTCCAATGCCTTGAAATGGTGGCGCGAGGGTACACGCTCGGGTCTTCTTCTACCTCTCCTTCAGCTCCACTCTCGATCTCCTCCTCCAGGTCTTGGAGATCAACTCCCATCTGTCCCTTCCCCTTGTTGCTGTTGTTGGAGACCATGGTGCTGATGACCCACAAGTATAGGGGGTGTATCGTAGTACTTTCGATAAATAAGAGTGTCGAACCCAAAGAGGAGCAGAAGGTGTTGACTATCAGGTTGGATAGAAGATTCACTGTAAACACTAGCAAACGGGTTTTGGAGGTTTTTGGTATAGCAGATAAATAAAGTGCGAGTAAATAAAATGCAACAAATATAATTTCAGCGAGTGGCCCAATTCTTTTGAGAGCAAAGGACAAGCCAATTGTTCTAGTTATGATTACCAAATGTTCTCGAGGACACATGGGAATTTCATCAAGTGCTTTCGCTTCATACGGTTGATTAATATTAATTGGTTCGTTAAGTGTTGTCTAGGTGAACCTATGCTAATGCACCGCCCAACTAGGACTAATACATACTTGTGATTATACCCCTCGTAAGCATCCGCAAATACAAGAAAGTAATTAAGATAAATCTAACCACAACCTTAAAACTCTGGGATCCTGCACTCCCTCGTGCATTGGTTTCCTAACGGGGGTTTAGGTTTCTGTCACTCCGGCAACCCCACAATTAGTCGCCAAATACACAATGCATCCTCCTAGGCCCATAAAGGTGAAGTATCATGTAGTCGAAGTTCACATGACACCACTAGAAGAATAGCACCACAACTTAAATACCAAACCACTAGATATTACATCAACATAATTCCACTACTAACATCATGACTTCTCCCATGTCCTCGAGAACTAAAAGAAATACTCATAAGACATCATATGGATCATAATCAGAGGTGATATAATGGATAATAACAATCTGGTCATAAAGTGTAAACACTGATAAATCTCACAACCATCAACTACTAACAAGTAATCCACGCCGGCAGAGAGATCTAGTGGGAAACAACGATAAAGACCCCTACTTGTTACAGCGGGATGAAGGTGGATGAAGAGGGTGATGGTTCTGGTGGTGATGATGATGACGATGACGATCTTGATGATGCCCGGAGCGATGACGGTGATGATGGCGATGATTCCCCCTCTCCGGGAGGAATTTCCACGACAGATTTCTCCTTGCCGGAGAGCTTTTCTATCTCTGTTGTTTTCCTCCCCGAGGCGACGGCGGAATATTTCTTTGATGATCCCCTGAGGCTTAGGGTTCCCTGGGGGTCAAGTACGCGAAAGGGGGCGCCCAGAAGTGGGCCAGGGGGCCAGACCACCCCCAGGTGCGGCCAGGGGGCGCCGCCTGGTGGTGTGGGCCCCAGGTGCCCCCCTACATGTGCCCTTCTAGCTGGCTTCCTCCTCGGGACTTCTAAGACTTCTCTGGTATCCCCCCTCTTCTTCTGATCTTCTGAAATAGGGTATCTTGACGGTGCTTTTTCCATCAGAATTTTGGTCTCGGTGTTTCTTCTCCAAAAATTATGAAACATGCAAAAAGAGATAAATACCATAAGTAATGCATCATAACATGAAATATATCAATGAATAACAGAAAATAACAATATAAAATAGTGATTCAAAATGGACGTATCAGGTGCCTCTAAAACTGAAAACACATCCTGATAGAAACAAATCGAAATGAAAACACGACGAGAAAATGTTATACGGACCTCGGGAGGTCCGGGGGGGTTATATAGAAAAAATCTACGTAACAAAAGGAAGGTGCAGGGCGAAAACGGGTCAGAGACGGGCTCCGAGGCACCCACACCATGTGGTGGCGCGGCCAGGGGTGGCCCCGCACCGCCATGTGGTGCTCTCAGGCACCAACTCCTACCCTTTTTCGGCTCATTATTTTTCATATTTTGCATAAACAACAAAAAATATAAGTTGGAAGATAAAACACGAACTTTTTCTTACCAAAACTGTTACCTATTCGAAAACAGACTCTGCAGTTTCTTGAATGTTCTCTTTAATAAACTCCTCCGGAGTCACCACTTGAATAGTATCAACATCTTCATCATAAGAATCTCCTGAAATATACTGTTTGAGTCTTTGCCCATTCACCACTTGTGTAGTGTTATCTTTTAGGGAAGCAATTTTAATTGCACCCGAACGATACACTTCTTCAATAATAAAAGTTCCTTCCCATCTTGAGAGTAGTTTTCCTGCAAAAATTCTGAGACAATACCTATACAATAGAACTTTCACACCAACATGAAGATCTCTTTTAAGAATTCTCATGTCATGACATTTTTTAACTTTCTCTTTAAAGAGTCTAGCATTTTCATAGGCTTGTATTCTCCATTCATCTAATGAACTCGAGTCAAGCATTCTTTTCTTACCGGCAAGTTTAAAATCTCTGTTTACTTCTCTCACTGCCCAATAAGCTTTGTGTTCTAATTCTAAAGGCAAGTGGAAAGCTTTTCCATAAACCATTTTACAAGGATACATACCCATAGGATTTTAATAAGAAGTTCTATAAGCCCATAAAGCATCATTTAACTTATCAGCCCAAATTTTCCTTGATTTATTAATAGTCTTTTGCAAGATAGATTTAATTTCTCTATTTCATCATTCTACTTGCCCACTGGTTTTAGGATGATAAGCCAAGGAAATTCTATGATTAACATCATATTTAGCAGGGGGGTTTTCTAAAACCACCATGAAAAAAATGAGAACCTCCATCAGTCATAAGATATCTAGGCACACCAAACATAAGGAAAATAACATCTTTAAGCATTTTAAAGAGGTTTCACCATCAGCACTCTTTGTAGGTATAACTTCTACCCATTTAGTAACATAATCAACATCAACAAGTGTATGAGTATAACCATTCGAAGGAGGAAACGGACCCATAAAGTCAAATCCCCAACAATCAAAAGGTTCAATAACAAGAGAATAGTTCATAGAAATTTCATTATGTCTAGAAATATTACCAACTCTTTGACATTCATCACAAGATAAAATAAACTTTCATGCATCTTTAAAGAGAGTAGGCCAGTAAAAACCTAATTGTAGAATCTTCTGTGCGGTTCTATCTCCAGCGTGATGTCCTCCATAAGCACTACCATGGAACTTTCTCAATATATCTTGTTGTTCATGTTCTGGAACACATCTTCGCATAATACCATATACTCCTTCTTTATATAAGTGTGGGTCATCCCAAAAATAATGCCTCAAATCATAAAAGAATTTTAACCCAGCTAAAAGAAACCTTGATGAAAGCTCCGATTTTGGTATCCCCAAAATACGAAGAACCCATGTTACTGTATCTTACATCAACAAACAGGGTTATAAGCATTGTGATAATTATGGAAAGGCGGAACGATGAACAAAGTATAGCAGATCAGCATCCCGTATACTATGTTAGCAAAGTTTTCTCCGAGTCAAAGCAAAGGTACCCACATTATCAAAAGCTGGCATATGGCGTGTTTTTCGCATCTAGAAAACTCCGCCATTATTTCCAAGGACATTCCATAACAGTGGTAAGCAAAGCACCACTAGGGGATATCATTAACAATGTGGACGTAACAGGCCAAGTATCCAAATGGGGCACTGAGCTAGCTGCGTTCGACATTAAGTACCAACCCCGGACGACAATTAAATCCCAGGTGTTGGAAGATTTTGTCGCTGATTGGACAGAAGCAATGGAGAACACACCAATGCTGGAGTCGGAATACTGGGTCATGCATTTTAATGGATCCAAGATGAAGGAAGGCGCTGGAGCTGGTGTAGTGCTAAAATCCCCAAAAGGTGACATTATGGTGTATGTATTACAGATACACTTCAACACCCGTAACAACGTGGCAGAATACGAAGCATTTGCTTCATGGCTTGCATATTTGCAAAAGAAATTGGCGTCAAACGTATACTTTGTTACGGTGACTCAGACTTGGTGCAGCATTAGCTGAACCAAATATGGGATGCTAAAAGCCCCATCATGGCCGAATATCGGAGAACTGTAGACGAGTTTGCCATTTGCTTCCTTGGATTTGAGGTACTTAATATCAAAAGGGAAGAAAATTGGAACGCGGATGCATTAGCCCGCATGGGATCGGAAAGAGTGAAAACCCTACCACCTGGTCTGTTTTTCCAACACTTGCACGAACCATCGATCAAAGGTGGAGATTTTGATTATCCTCTCATTTCCGAGTCAATTGAAGTTCTGCTCGTTAACCCGGATCGAGCAATTCCATACTTAAACTTCTTAGTTGATCAGAAGTTCCCAGATGGAGCAGACGAGGTCTTGCAAAGGCAGATACATCGCCGATGCAAAGGATACACGGTAATCAATGGTTGCCTGTATAAGCACAACACTATCAGAATTTTTTAGCGATGTATTTCGCCGGAGGAAGGCCGATAAATCTTGCAGGAAATCCACGCAGGAGATTACGGACATCATGCTCAATCAAAAAGCATAGTCAAAAAAGCATTCCGTACAGGGTTTTTCTGGCTCACAGCCAAGACAGATGTCGAACACATAGTAAACACATGTGTCGGATGCCTGTATTACGCCAAGCAGACGTATATGACATCTCAAACACTCAAAACTATCCCTATAACATGGACGTTCGATCGCGGTCTGGGGGCTAGATATGATGGGACCATTCAAAACTGCAAGAGGTGGACTTACACATCTACTCGTTCTAGTGGATAAGTATACCAAGTGGGTGGAGGCTAAACCCATCAAAAACCTTGACGGTGTGACTGCCAGAAATTTCATCATTGACGTAGTCATGAGGTACGGTATTCCACACAACATAATCACCGACAACGGGACCAATTTCTCAATTGGAGAGTTGGCAAAATATTGTCAACAAACGGGAATACGCCTAGATCTTGCATCTGTGGCACACCCACAGTCCAATGAGCAGGTTGAAAGGATGAATAGCTCAATCCTACAAGGAATACGCCCAAGACACGAATATCCTCTTCATAGAGCAGCTGGAGCATAGGTAGAAGAATTACCTTTTGTACTTTGGAGTATTCGAATGACTCCAAATAGATCAACAGGGAAAACCCCGTTTTTCTTGGTTAATGGCGCAGAAGCAATGCTTCCAACGGACATGCTCCATGATAGCCCAAGAGTGCAGGCTTACGATGACTCGGATGCCGAAAGCGCACGACAAGATGTCGTCAATCTTTTAGAAGAAGAACGAGAACTTGTGCTTCAAAGATCCTCCATTTACTAGCAAGGATTGCGACGCTACCATAGTCGGAAAATCAGACACTGTTATTTCAAAGAAGGTGACTTAGTGCTAAGATTGGTGCAGGAAAAAGCACAAGTTAGCCCCAGACTGGGAGGGAACATTTGTCATTAGCAAGGCTATGAAAAATGGATCTTATTATCTTGTAGATATTCGGGATATGGAGGATGATCCCAAAAGACCGAATCGCAAAAGAAAGAGGAAGATAGATGTCGAAGTAGGAGAGACAAAGATACCCTGGAGCATCCAGCAGTTACGTCCCTTCTACACTTAATTCAATTTTTATGTAAACATCTTTGAGATCATGAAATAAAGTTGTCGGAATTCATGCATTACTGTTTTTTCTGTTTTCATACAAAGCATAAATCTGTCTTATCTATTTCCCAATGATCTTTCAAAATACTCAATGTTAACCCGAATTGTGTCTGCATGCTCGGAGTTATAAAACTGAATGCTTTTCAGCCTAAGGAGGCTTAAGGAAACCCAGATTGTGCCTGCGTGCCTGAGTTTCATATAATTTCAAAATTTCTTACTTTTCTCTAGATTGTTTATGTGTCGGGTCACTGAAATTAGTAAGTAAAAATGCCTTAGTACAATCCATGTTTCCGAGTTTCGACTGGTGGTTAAACCTAGTCACTTGGCATGAAGATTAAGTAATATTGAGCCATTTCAAACACTAAGGATAGTTAAAGCATATAAACCAGAGAGCTTGGAAGGCAAATGAATTAAAACCCGGAAAACTTGCAAAGACTTACAAATTAAACTGCAAAAGCGGAGTACTTGTTTATACAAATGATAGATATCATTACAATGAATATTACATTGTAAGAATAGTAATGCTTCTGTTTTTCCTATCTTCTACCCAGGACTCAAGCAGCTTCTTCAGGATCCGAGTCTTCCTCCTCGCTGCTGGATTCCTCAGGAGTTTTCGGAACCTCCTCTTTGGGGTAGAAGGTGGAGATGTTCACCATCTGCGCTATTTTGGTAGCGTGGCCTTTGACGGAGTCGAAGATGTTGGCCCGCTGAGCGTCTGTGTATCCTTGAGGGATACCTGACGCCACGCGCCAAGACTTGGCGGTGGTATAATGCATGCGCATGAACCCAAGGGCCATGCGTGCACCACCGCGAGCCGCGGAACGGAACCATGATTCTTTGCGGTTCGCCACCTCCTCGATTGCCTCTGGAAGTTTTCTAACTTCCGAGAGTTCTCCTGCTTTGTCGGAAATGTACTTATTGATAAGTAACATCCCCGAGAACTTCAGCGCGGCGAAGACTCTCCCGAAATCCCGAATTCGATCAATCCGGGTAAGCAAGGGGTTCCCTTCTGTTTAAAACAACAAAAGAAAGTTAGAACAAAACAGAGGAGAAAAAGGGAAAAATCCGGTAAAATTTTAAGAACTTACCGGGAATCATGTCCATCTCCGTGCCTTCCTCAAGGCGTTGATTCAGGGGATTATCCAAGTCCTTGATGGTGGCTTGGTCCTTCTCGGCCTGGCTAGAGGCCTTGGACTCGGCAATGCCGACAGCCAGTTGGCTGGCCTCCAGGTCCTTCTGGAGCGTCACATAGATTTTGTGAAGTTCCATGTTTTCCTTCCGGATGTTCTCAGCATTGCCAACATCTTCAGCAACTTGTTTGGCTTTCGCCAAAGAAGCTGAAAAGCAAGTAAAATAAAGAGTTAAAACTCGGAAAAAATACTTAAAACAAATTTTAAACAACAGCAGAGAAAAAGAATGCTGATTCATCCAGCTTTTGCTGAACGGAGGACAGCTCTGCATCCTTTTCATCAAGAATGCTAAGGAGAGTTTTCACCTCCTTATTCTTGATTGTAAGTTTGCTTAAAACTTACATGTTAATGTTTTCAGCAGTTTGCTGAAACATGGAAAAGAGACACAATGCTTAAGTCAGAAAACAAGCAAGGTCATAATAAAAGCATTAAGTAAAAAAAATGTATACATTTGGCATAATGCTTGGGGTCTAGAGACATTACCTGGCTCATTTTCGTCAGGTTTGCCAGATTTTTGTTGAACTCTTTTGCATAGTCTGCAAAAAGAATCCCGACGTGGCAAAGGCCGTCCTAGATGACATGCCGAGGTGAAAATACGAAGTTATTGCTAACAATAAGCCCGCCTTACGGCCAAGGACGGATTAAGGGAGCTGGAGCGAAGTGCTTTGTCGCCCACGGATGCATATACCCGTGTTTGTCAAACGGCTCTTCCTTTACCTTGAATTCTTTGTCGAATGTTGGGATAGGTTCCTCCTCTGGAGCACGAGAAGGACCTCCCGTTTCCGGCACTGCCCTTTCCCTCGTGTCCGACTCGGACGCAATGGGCTGGCTAGACTGCAAAGGGTATTCTTCCTCCCTTGCAGCCGAGCTCTCTTCTCCTGCGGCAACGGAGTGTCGGGGGCTGTAGCGGGAGACGGCTGTGATCCTATGCTAACCACTGCCTTATGCTTCTTTCGAGCTTTCGGCTTCAACGTGGTAGGAGCCAGGCTAAAAAGGAAAGGGAAAGGAAAGAAATCCCGAGAAATAAGAATCCGAGAAAGAAAAGAAGTTCTTGCAACAAAAAGTAGAGAAAATAAAATGATTTACCTGGAAGTTGCGACGGGAACTCCGTCAAGATCAATCACCTCCTGAGTGGCGGAGGGCTTCTTTCGTTTTCGCCCGCCAGCAAAGTTGGCACACAGAGCGTCCAACTCGGCATCAGAAGCAAGATCCGAGTCTGGAAGACTCAGAATTTGTCAAAAAAGACAAAATCCGGGTTAGTAAAAACATCCGAGAAAAAAGAAACTCAAAACCAATGCCCAAAATGTTAGAAATTTACCTTTAGAGCCGGGTTTCGGCCGTATACATTGGCCGGCTTTCCTCATATTAGTTGCGAGTTGCGACCAACTGGTTGACGTGTTTCTTCAAGTCCTTCTTTGACAAGGACTTTTTCGTCGCCCTCATCACGTCCTCGGTCCCGTGTAATCACACATCAGTCGGGGACTGCGGTGAGCCAGAGGCTGGATCCGCCTTTCAAGCCAGCATAGAACCGTGTCCATGACAGTGAGAGGAGGAGAGGCGGAAACCAGCTTGGCGATGCGCCGTTTGATTCTCATCAGATCCGGCGGCAGGGTCTGGACCGCGTCAACTGCCCAATTCTCTTGGGGAGTGGCCGCGGGATAGACGAAAGGTGGCATTCCCGTTTCCTTTCCAGGAAACGGGACATCTTCATGATAGAAGAAGGAACCCGTCCAAAATTTGACGAATTCCGAAGTTTTTATCTTGGCGAACCAGTCCTCCCTAAACCTATGGAGGGTGAAGGAAATGGTCCCGCAAGTGGGGAGAGCGCCCTCAGAAGGGTTTCGCTAGACTCCGAAACAATACTGCCAGAAGTCTAGCCTAGGCTCTAACCCTAAATAACCTTCGAACAAAGGCTGGAAGTCGGCAATGTACATAATGGAATTGGGAGGGAGATTATGCGGCTGGATTTGGTAATGGTCTAAGACCTAGAGAAAAAAGGAGGAAGGTGGAAGCCCGATACCTCGGTTGATATGCGACGCGAGGAGGACTCTTTCTCCGGCTTTCGGCGATGGCTCGGATTCGTCCGCATCATACCGCCATTTCTTCGCCAGGATGAACCCCTCCTTCTCCATTGCTGGAAGGAGGGAGGAGACCATGTTGCAGTGGCTCCAATTCCCGGAACTTTCCTCTGCCTCTTCTTCGGCTCCGGTAGCGCCCGATGCGGCGAGCTCCTCACCGCCGCGAGCGAGTTTTTCTTCCGCAGGCTCCGTGTCGAGGGGCGGAGTAGGCGCGGTGGAAGACGAAGGCAGGCTTTCGGCCATGGGAGGAAGATCCCCACGAGCCAGATCGTCGGCGAATCCCTCCGGCGTGCCCGCGGTGGCGCGATCGGGAGAGTCCAGCTGCGGGTCAATATCTTAGATGATGATGTCTATGTCGTGGGCGATGGAGCTCTCCTCCGTAGCGCGGGGTGATCCTCCGATGGTAATATTCGGGCGGCGCGACGAGGATCCGGATCCTCCGATGGATATTTCCAGGGAAGGTACTGTCGCTCGTTCTCTGCTTACTCTCGAGAACTTGACCTCTGTGGCAATGGCGCAAGGGGCTTGAGGGAGAAGAGAGAGCAGAAGGTTAATCCGGAGGGACCGAGGCGGTATTTATAGCCGGAAATGCGTTGAGATGGGCTACAACGGCTATTTTAGCCGTTGGATCCTTGACGCGTGTCACGCCCGGTAATTCCGGGAAACGAGAGGACGGGGCGATAATGGCTATCTCCTCTTTTCCCGCGAGAATCTGTCACAGATACGTTTCAGGATTTGGACTGAACCCAAACGTCCGTTATGTCAGCATGTTTTCATCGCTGACGTCACGACGTTCCTTCTCCACGAAGGCTCGTGGAAGAAAAAGTCGGATTTTATGAAATCCGAGTTATGCGTTATGAAGTTTTGGGAAAAAGAAGAATCAAGACGAAGCGCCAACATTTCTCAGAATAGAATGCAAATTGACGAAAGGTGGCCGGATGAAGTCTCAATCCTTCTTGGGGGCTACTGTCGGATATATACCGATTAGGGGTATATCCGGCATTTTCCTAATGAGTCGGATTACCAGGGTGGCCTTTTGGTAATGGACCACAGTCCATTAGGCGGCCCAGTAAGCTGACGCGCAGGAGCCGGATTCTATAAGAACCCGGACCACGGCCCAAAGTGGTGCGGCTTGGAGCAGAAAACGGATTCCTTCCTTTCCAAGTTAGATACTTTTCGTAGTCTTCTAGGTTTCCTTTATGTAATCCCTAACCCGGCTATTTATATAAAGCCGGACGGGAGAGAAGAACAGAGGACAATTAGCTAGATGTCAACTCGCCGAGAAGTTGATCCTCGCCGAGTTAGCGAAACCCAACTCGCATTGTACTTTGTATACTTCAGACTTCAGCCCTGATTTAGTGAGATTGCAGGAGTAGGAACGTCGCCTAGTTGCGCCGTACCGAACCTGGGTAAAATTGGTGTTCCTAGTTGTCGTACTACCACGTCCCCCATGTCTCTACCCGTAGACTCATGGCACCCCCATCTATGAACTCTACTACGATGTCTCGACAGTTCCGGAAGAGTTCCGAATAAAACCTGAGAAGGGGGTGAACGGATCGTATGGGCACCTAAAAGGAGGGTGAATAGATGCTACCTCAAAATTTGAATACTTTTTTCGATTTAGGCTTGGCACAAAGGTAAATTCTATATATATGCAACTACGGTGAATTTACCTTTATGACAAGGAACACTAAGCAAGAAATAAATACAAAGTAAAGCTAAAGGATAGAAGGAACCGATGGTAGAAGCACACAGAGACAATGATGTATTTCCTGGGTTCCCCCTTTTGAGGGGAGTACGTCTCGTTGGAGGCATGTGATTTCGCCACGAAGGCCTACTCAACGCCAGAAAGGCATCAACCTATTCTCGGATGAACCTCGCCACAAAGGCCTAGTTCATCTTCCGCTATTGGAATCCTTCAAGACGAAATTTGGTGCTTTTAAATGAGGTTGGGGCACACACCTACAACTGAATTTGGGGTTCCTAAAATCACCACGAATCTGCTACAAGAAACACAAGTAAGAAACAAGAGGTCTAGGTTTTCCACAAGGAAACCCTAGAATCAAATCGCTCAAATGAATGAGGGGGAAATAAAGAACGGCTTGGTGAAGATGTAGATCCGGGATTTCTCCTCCACTCCTGCAAGAATCAATGATTTTGGGTGGAGGAAATGGGAGAGTTGGTGAGCTCAATTAATGTTGGACTTCAATGCTGGACGAGCTGACCTTAGGTGGAAGAAGGAGAGGGGGGGGGTATTTATACCTTCCCCCCAAAATGTAGCCGTTTAAAGTCCTTGTGGAGTTGTCACACCAGAGACTCCGACTTTCCAGATATTCTGGCAAGTTTCCGGACGACCGGAAACTTTACCCAAAGTCCAAAGACTCCACCAAGTTTCTGAACTATACTAGGGGGTGTCACCATGTTTGCCTTGGCGCTGAGAAAAACTTTGAGGGCGGAGACTCCAGCCATGGCAGGCCGGAGACTCCGCCAAGTCTCCGCCAAGATTTCGGACTTTAACTGGGGGTGACACCATTTGGACTCCTCGCAGATAAAACCTGAGTCCAGAGAGCCTAGCCCTGGCAGATCGGATACTGCGGCCATGCCGGAGACTCTGGACACTCTCCGCCAAGTTTCCGCCTGGAAACAGAGAATGACACCACTTTGGCCTTCACGTAGAGATATACTGAGTCAGGAGACCCCGGTCTAATACACCCACCCTTCTACATAACAATAAACCAAACAATGTGTTCCAAATTGCACCAAATTGAAGAATATAGGCACGGAAATTGCGCTCGTTTTGTCCATTTCACACTTGAAAAAACTCCATCTGTAATGTTTCTCTGTGCTTGAGATCCACCGTTAAACCAAACGGCCATAGTTGCCGTAGTTGATGATTAGCAGAAAATTTGATCCCGATGGATCCCACCGAACCATGACGGATGTAGATTCGTCGAATCCTGCAACGACGAGAACTGGCAACGAAGTGAGGAAGGAGCACGGCGGATGCTATAGGGTGTTGGCTGGCGAAGGTATGCCGGGGGGGGAGGAGGGTTCGAGTACATTTCTGAGTCCGACCGACTCCCTGAGAAAAAGTTTTTCTCCTCTAAAGACTTTAGGGGTTTGGTTTTCTTCTTTTTTGGGTTCAGTTAGAGACACCCTAATATAAGTACTCAACAAGTAAGGTTGAAGGCCGGAGGGAACATGAGTTGTTTGATGACGGCGTGGTCTTCCACGTCTGGAGGCGTGCCCCTTCTGTGACCAGGACACGGAGTCTATTGACCATCTGCTGACTCGATGTGTGCTTGCCCGAAGCCCCGGACTGTCAGGGCGAATTGTTGTCACCGGTGGCAGTACGAGAGCTGATTCATGTGCAGAATTAGTCACCAGAGAAGTGGATCACCACTCGGAGAGCCATTGGTCGTAATGATAGAGACCTCTGAATGACTGTGGCACAGGGTGGCACTTGTGGACCCATCGGAAGGCATTGGCTTTCCTGGGCGAATCCTCATCCCCAGCGAAGGTGGTCAACATGTTCATGGCGGAAGATGAAGTCTGGCGTCTTGTAGGACTCTTCTGTCGTTGCCTACAACAGAGGAGCGGTGTGAGGTAGGCGAGTGGTCCATGAATGTGTGAGTGGCTGTCTTTGGCAGCGTGGTGTGCGCACTCGGCGTATGTGTGCCATCCCACGTTGTAACCTTGGCCGCTTGGTTCTTCTCTATGAAATGTTATATGCCTTCAGGGCACATCCTTGAAAAAGTCGTTTTACGATGGCAAGATCAAGTAGGTTTTTCATCACCAAGCTATTCCATCAACCCAGAGAATTCAGAGCTTGCACAAGGCATTCGGCTAGACAAGTGGCGTCACAGGTATATATATTAACCCGCCTTGTTTACCTATTTCTTCTACAATTCACGTGACTCATTGAAACCAA
Source organism: Alopecurus myosuroides (assembly GCA_028641055.1). Lineage (NCBI taxonomy): Eukaryota > Viridiplantae > Streptophyta > Magnoliopsida > Poales > Poaceae > Alopecurus > Alopecurus myosuroides. Next base: position 357,161,599 of record CM054062.1, on the reverse strand, counting down.
CTTTCTTCTTCCTACATTTTATCTCTACAACAGTTATCATGTATAATGGTTTCTTTTTGGTCGCTACTCTCCTAACCGACGAGTCGAAGAGGATACAAATGTCCATTAACCCTACCACCCATCTTCCTTCTAGCTTCCTTGATCAATGACGAGTAAATATCCTGGAAAAGATCAAAGGGAGTACAATACACTTTATATTCACGTCTTGAATAATGAGGGGGGTAAAAAATAAAGTCTGGTTTCTCTCCACGTCTTGAATAATACGGGGGGTAAAGAAGAAAGTTCGATTTCTCTCCCCTTTGCGGATATGCCCTTATTCAGCTCTTGAAAGAAAGAGAGATAGATCAAAACTCAACTAAACGGCAGTTTCTCTTGTTCAAACCTCTCTTGCCGAGTCTTTTCCAAAGTTTTAAATAGCGGGAGAAGTCATTTAGCGGCATCTTTTCTAGCAGCTAAATTAGGCTATAGCGGGATAAAGCCTATTTAGCGTTTTGTCTATATTCATGAAAAATTTATAATCAGATATCCTTAATTGATGTATATTCCACATATAATGGCAGATAACCACTATCGCTAATCACGCATCACAAATTCACATTTCAATAGTTCAAAGATGCAACAAGAGGTGATTCACTTCACAAGTTTCCATCAAATTCACTGATTCAGCTGACAAAATCGACATGAGAGAGCAGCTTGCCTTCAGATGCAACCTGGAGTAGCTGCAGCCAAGTTTAGGCATGGAAAGGAGAAGCACTTGTGACCGGGGAAAGCAGCAGCAAGCCAACCACCGGGAAACACCCGGAAACGAGCGCGGTCGAGGCTGTCGTCCAGCGTGGCCTGGCCGCCTGGGTCAGGACTCAGGAGCCGAGTGCAGCCGGGAGCAGGAGCTCAAGGCGGCCTGGAGCAGCAGCCGAGCAAGGTCCGGGTAAGCAGCCGAGCAAGCACGGGAGCAGCGGCCGCCGTTCGTACCTGCCACCATCACCGCCGCCAAGCGGCCGCTCGTGCTCTGCTTTGGAGGAGAGAAGGGGGAAAGGAAGACTGAGGATAGGGTCAACGTCAAACAGCTGGTTCGCTGTAGCGCTAAACCATGTTTAGTGACGCTATTAACGTGTTTTCACCTTTATCGAAAAAGCACGTAGCTGTAACGGGGAGGCTCCCAGCACGCTATAGCGCAGCTATAGCGCCGATTTCTCGGGAGATTTAAAACTTTGGTCTTTTCATAGCGAAACTCGCTACTCGCGTGTCCTATACTAACTTTTCAAAAAGAATTGATTGTGAAAGACATGTTCAAAAGGAATTGATTGTGAAAGACAGGTGTTTCATTCCCCTCCCTAATCGTTGAAATTCGAACCGTCCGCTAGCTCCTCCTTTGTTTGGATTATAACCCTTCTTTGGGGATTCAACCTGAGTGAGACTATAGCTCCTCCTTTGTTTGGATTATAACCCTTCTTTGGGGATTCAACCTGAGTGAGACTATTAAACTGAAAGCACCGATCAGGCAATCAGTGAGCAGTATATTTCCACAAAGACGAGACGTAGCATGAGATACAGAAGCATGGAAAAAGAACTGGTATTGTGGAAGGGCACGCACACTGCACCTACTTAGAGCATGTCTAACAGACCCCCTAAGTTTTCACCCCCTAAAACGCGGGTAGAGGGTCCTGTATGCACATTTCGCCGGCCAAAAACTCGTGCGAGCTAGCAGACCCCCTACCCCCACCCCGTAAAACAGAATATTCTGTTTTACTGGGTGGGGGTAGGGGGTCTGCTAGCTCGCACGAGCTTTTGGCCCCTCAGAAAACAGGGTTTTGCAGGGTTTTGCACAACTACACAAGCATATCAAACATGGCAGATTCAAGATATGCGATGCATAATCCATAGTTTTACATTACAAATAGATCAACTTCCACTTGGGAAGGTGTTGGAGCAAGTTGAAGCAATGCTCAAACTGAAATTCCTTGTTCTTGGAGGCGGCCATGTCTTTGTACCGCAATTGAGCATACTTGGGCTGCACAACAACAATGTAGTGTGATGTTTACACAAGAAGACATAGTTTGCACAAGAAATCTGTCCATCAAGAAAACGATCTGCTCCGCCGCGCAGCAGCCGCGTCCACCTCAACCACGTCGTCGTCCACCTCTTCGTCGGCCTCTTCATCGTCGGCATAGTCAGCGTACTCGTCGTCGAACGCACCAATGCCCGAATCCAAATCCACCGCAGAATCGTTGAGCATGTCCATGTAGGATGTCGCGACGGCCGGCGCGGGCACTTCGTCGAGCACCTGGCGGGCACCAGCCGGCGGCGGCGTGGGCACCTGCGTGGGAGCAGGCGGAACGGCCGGCGACGGAACCTCGGCGAGCACCTGCGTGGGCGGAACGTCCGCTGCAGGCGTCGCGACCTTCTTCACCTTTGGTGGCCGCCCCCTCGTCGCGAATGACTTCACCCGGGCCCCTTTCGCGGGAGCAGTAGTGGTCGCCGCCGCCGCCCCCGTCGCTACCGCAGGCCCCGGCGGTGTGTCGAAGAAGAGCTTCGGGATCCTCTTCCTCTTCATCGGCATGGTGGCGGAGATGATGGCCGCCACATCGGCGGAGGCCGCGGCGTCGACGGTGGCAGTATTCACCACCTCCGACATGGGTGGCGCGTCGTCGGCGGTCGGAGGGGCTAGTGAGGAGTCCATGGCGGCGAGATTTGGCGACGCGGTGGCCGGAGAGGGCGAGGAGGCGGATTTCCGGCGGCGGCGGCGGCGGTTGGGAGGTTCGCGCGCAGTTGAGGAAAAGGTGAGGGGTTGGCCCTGTACATCTCCTCCCGACCCGCACATGTAGGGGTCGACGGGCCGCCCCCTACCCAAACTTGTAAAAAATCGTCCGGGGTGGTCCATTTACGGGGTCTGCTAGATGGCCGGGTAGAGCCCAAACCCGTATATCAGCGGTTATTATACGGGTTTGGGCCATTTAGGGGGTCTGTTAGACATGCTCTTAAACCAACGAGCAAACTGAGTCAGAAATTTTACAAGCTCGCCCATTTCTGAACATCAGAGTCATTTGTAGTACATCTTGAAATACATCCAGACATGGTGCGCGGCAAAGGGGTTTGAGTACAAAAGCGTCGAAACAGAATACAAGTAGGCTATTCAGATTCACAATTTCACTCAGTAGTTTCTACTTTGGTGAGCCTTATAGTATTCTTCGGTAGACTGTCTGAAGCGTCGAGCAAAACGTTAACCAGTGGGCCAAGATTGTCGCTGTGCTCATATGTGATTTCAATATACTTGAGCTTCATGCAACCCAATTGCACGACATCCCGACACTGGGACGATGTCTTCGACTTCGCCTTTCCTTTTCCTCTCTTTGAAGCTTTCGAGAACTATTGGCAGCAGCAGAACATATTCGTGTAAGTTACAAGCTTAAAAGAAATAATTACGGTAATGAAGGTAAGGTACCTGGCAAGACTTCACTACGAGCCTCTCCAAATTAGGACAATTCTGCAGAAAGTGACGCAGAAGTTGGAATTTGTCACCCAGCTCACAATCATCGAGCAATAAGGTTGTCAGGTTTTTGAACGTAGGGAATTCAACTGGTTCATCGTCTGGCAGCAACTGATAAAGGAAATTTGGACATAACAAATGCACGCCAAAATGTAACAATTAGCATTTAGAAATGCGCATTATCCACCAGGGAACAGAATGAGGAATCACGTCACATCATTGCAAAAAGGAAATATTTGAATCAGAGGTTACAGGTACACACCATAGATACCAAGTTACCAACATCAACGCCCTATCAAGGAGAGTTATATTTAAAATAAAAAAAGGAGTTATATTGCATATGAATGCTAGCAAAGAGCACAAATTACAAGGATAAAATCAAGTAAGCAACATACTAGATATCAGTTTGAAATAAAAATCCCATTCTAAGGTTGAACAAGGATTAGCAGATTAACAAGATAAGCAAATCTTTTTTTTTCAGGTACAAGAAAAACATATCCAATTATCAGATATCAAGTCAAAGTCATACCCGTTTGCGGAAACCCAATAGCTTCAGACTTGTTACGTTAGATAGACTGCTGAGAAGCTGACATTGATTGTCATGGACAACATCACCAGGATAGGGACTGTGGTTATGTATGGATGCTTTCCTAAGGGAAAGCATTTCATTCAGTACCAATACTACAGAGCAATAAGAATTTTTGATGTCGAGATGCACAGAAGCAAGATGTGGAGCTGTTATAATCAGCTCATTCGTAAAAAGGGCATCACAACAATCAACGATCAGGTTCTTCAGTGACGGGGACGTAATTTTCTCAAAATGTATTTTACAATTTTTCAGTTCCAGTTCTTCCAGAACATCATACACAGAAATGATGTGCTCCACGAAGCTGCAGTCCAATAACAGACCCACAAGGTGTAACTTTGAGAGGCGGCGAGAACCGGAAGGTCCAGAACCCAGTTCCCAAGGTATACAAGCCATCTGGCGATATCTTCCAAAGGAGTGATGAATGTGAAGCACTCTAGGGAAGCACATGAGGCCACGGCGAACCCATCTACCAGCATCCTCAGGCTTTGCTGTATGCGCATCATTTGTATACAGCCGGAATGTATCCAAGAGTGAACCATCCTGGTGGCGATGGAACAAGAGATAATCTGTGAAATCCACAAACTTCTGATACCTTGCTTTGATAGCGGCATTATCATCGACTTTACTGTTGAACTCTGGCAGGTCGATGTCAAGATACGGCACGGAGCGCCAGAGGTGCATCCACCTCTCACTATGCCACATCCTCCAATATAAGGCACTTTCCAGGAGGCACTTTCAAAAAGTGCCTCCTAATGGATTTTTTGTAGGCATTTTTAGAAGTGCCTCCTTTTAAACTATTTATGTAGGCACTAATTCGAATAATGCCTCAAAAATTTGCTCAAATCGGAGGCACTTTTTAAAATGCCTCTAATTGTTGCTCAATTGGAGGCACTTTTTAAACTGCCTCTAATTCTAGACCAAATTGGCGGCAGTTTGAAAAGTGCCTCCAATTATTTGACAAAGTGCCTCCAAATTCGTTATATGGACAGTATTGGAAAGTGCTGATCGCTATGTGTGCAGGAGATGGTAAACGGAGGCAATTTGGTAATACTGCCGCTAATGGTTGCACCTTTTACCAATACCCCCTTGAAAGCTCCAATTTAAGCAATTTACTCCTTCCACCTCTCCACCGAGTCCTTGAGACAGAACGTGATTTGTCTCAGGAAACCCACCCGTTCCCCAACCTCACGGCGTCGCGAGCGTTGCCTCCCCGTCTCGAAACCCTAGCGCCGCCGCAGTCCGTTTCCTCCGTCGCCCCCGACCTGGAACCAGCCGTCGTTGTCCATCTCCTACCCCGCATTTTCTCCTTCCACGCACGATCCGATATGTACTCCACCGACCCGCGACTCGGCGCCACTCCTCCGACCTGTGACCCATGCCGGCTAGGGTGGTCATTGCGGCGCAGCGCGGCTTGTGGATGCGCGCGCGCATCCGCTGCGAGTGCTCCAGCGCGAGCATGGAATCCGCCGATCGAAGGAGCGCCATGTCCGCGCTGTCCCAAGCTCCCTGCCATACTCGCGCGCTTGGTGTTCGAGCAAATGCCGCGCCCAGGTGAAGGTGGCGAGGAACTCGCGGTGGCACCAAAGCAGGTCGTCGTCACGTCAAGGAGGCTGCATCACGGGGAAGGAGGCACCGGATGCATCTTTTCTGGACGCAATGCCTGGCGCCCATCCCCAACGGCAACGCCAACGACATGAGTATTCTTCTCCGGCTACCGTGACTCAGGCCACTGTACCCATAGATTGTTCCACCGGCCACACTCGGGTTAGTTACCAGCTAGTATGAACTTGCAATTTTGTCTTCCTTTTTCTACTCACCGAAGGATTTAACTTTGTTCACTTGTTAGTTGTACATGCACTACATTTGGCACGAAGTAGACTAGTAGATGATATGGGAACTTGTTCAGCGCTCGATTTAGGCTAGTAGATTTGTCACCAGCAGGTGTTTGTATTCTAGATCAGAATGTGTGATTTCTAGACAAGAATGTTTGTTTTCTTATAATATTTTCCTGCATTATTTATTGATTTGATTCTTGGAAACATAGCATCGGCACCTTCCTAACTGGGTAAAAGTTGAACTAGTGGATTATTTTGATGAGGTTTTAAAGCAAGTTAAGATATATATAGATGTATGATTTCCTACTACTTGTTGCTCTCAATTTTTAATTTACATTGGGTGAGCACGTTGCATCTTTCATTTTGTTACTCTTGATGGTCGCATGTATTTGTTCCCCTCGGTTCTGCAGTGTATGTGTTTGTTACAATGTCTAAAAGCAATTGCTCCATTACAGATTGCCATTGTTGTTGGATATTTCATGAAGACAATATATTGGCCTCTTGAGGACACTGCTTTCACAGAGCTTTATTTACCTCAATGTCCCTTTTTCATAATTGGCATTTTTTTTCAACTGGACATCTCTTTTTCACCATGACATCTGCAATATATTACAAAGTGTATGTAGTGCTGCATGAAACTTGGTGTTGTGTCTCAAATAAGTATTCAAATGATTTGGACTCACAAGCTTCCATTTTATTTGATAAATATTTTTGCAATCAATGCTTTGTACCTCTGGTCTGTGTCTGCATGTATTTTGGTGTCTGTTATATCTCTTTTCTTTAGCATATATTCTCGCATTGCAGTTTTCTCACTCACTTGGACAGCAATAGTCATATGTATCACCAAATTTTTTGGTTTTCGGGTAATTAGTGCCTTAGTGGCTGGGTAGAAGCATCCACTTTTATTTGCGATGGAGGCAAGTCCACCATGGTGCAACTGTGGTACCACTCTCTACTAGGTGAGTTTATGGTTCTTCCCAATTATATGAATGTTTGATACTTTTCCTTTTTTCTTAATTCTTAATTTTTTGTGACATTTGCATTTTTTTCAGGTTTCAGAGGAGGTACCGAGAGCAATCTCAAGACATTTAAACGCCCCAGTAGCACCTCCAAGGTGAGAAGCATACTTGTCCTTTGTTATGATCAAATTTGATTCCATTCTAGAGAAGTTTGTATGCTGGTTTCACTGATCAAAACATACACGCTAAGATGTCTCAGTATGTTTTTCACTTCCTCAATTTAAATGTTTGTTTTAAAAATTATATGTAGGCTACTAGTAGACTATAGCCAGCGTCCAAGGTATCAGCTCATGTTCCTGGATCTGCATGCGCTGGCGCTGGATTGGGCGATGGAGGCGCTGGATGTGGAGCGGTGCCCGAGCGGCGAATCTGGAGCGACGCAGTAGCAGCGGAGCAGCGTCATAGCAGCGACTATATATGGGTTGAAGACGACGTCGTTGTCGTCCTTACGGTCCCCTCAGCGGATGTGGGTTGCTTCTCCTCCTCCTCGCGTCTGGTGAGTCGAGTCCTTGGAGTATTGCAGTAACCTGATTTCTTTCTTGTGTAATGAACTTGCAGTATTTTCTAGGGTTATTCAAAGTGTTACAGTCAATTTTCTTGGAGCAGTATAGTTTGAGAGTATGACCTGGGTTGAGTTAAATGTCCAGCTACAGATATGAAGTGTACTTGAGTTAAATGTCAAACATTTGATCATATTCTGAATTTATGCAAGATCACCCAAGCTTCTGAAGTTTCTGAACATTATAAACGGAACGATCTGTAGGTTTTTCCTAGCACTGGCACTGTAGGATTTAATCATCAAGTTCTGGTACTCCTCAAACATGTTACTCCTACATGTGCTTGATGATTAAAAACACAAGTTGCTCTGTCAATTGTTTGTTGCTATGCCAATTGTTGTGCAGTAGAAGTATTGTCCGTTGCTCTGTAAAATAAACACTAGTATACTGAAACAGCAAGCTAAAGTAATATTGCTTGATGTAGCTTGAATAAACTGAGTAATACACATTAAGTGACATTTTCTAACTGACTACTTGAGTATTCTTGTGATCTAGTAGCAATGGTACTCCTTCAAATTGAAACCTCGAATTGCTCATGATGTAGTGTGTTGGATTGCTTGAGTACAGATTGCATATTCTTTTACTGATAGCAGTAGCAACTGTTGGCTTACTAATGAGGAAATAATTTTACCAGATGAAAAATCAATAGTTGTTCGCTAGGGAAATAATTTTACCAATGATGTAACCAAGGTTAACTGGAGTACTTAATGAATATCCATTCTGCACTAAAATCAGTGGGGGTACTTGGTGCAAGTGCTTGCTTGTGAAATTCAGTTAACTTGGTGCTGTTGCAAGTGCTAGCTAGTGAAATTTCTTGCAATACTTGTATTTTGTGAACACTTGTACTCCAATAATCAGTGAACACTAATATTCTTGCTTAAGCATGCTTTTTACCGTGCCGTGCCTAGGTTCAGCGAGATGTTGCTGGTACTAGGACGGCGATCTGCTGCTAGGGCGGCGAGTTGAAGCTTGGACCGGCGAGATGCTCCTGGGACTAGGACCGGCGAGACGGTGATCGTCTCCTCCATCGGGTACCAAGACCGGCGATCTGCTGCCGCTACAAGTACTTGCCAGTAGCAACGCGAAATCTGTTTCTGCATCTTGTCGTACATCTTGCCAGTACTTGCTCTCTGTTTGCTATACGACTGTATATGGTATATGTCTGTGAATGTTGGTGAAACCTGTATATGCTATATGCCTCCAAGTACTTTTTGTAGAGCCAGTTCTAAAACTGCCTCCAATATCCATTTGGAGGCACTTTTGAAACTGCCTCCAATTATCTTTTTTTGAGGCAGTTTCAAAAGTGCCTCCAAATGGATATTGGAGGCAGTTTTCAAACTGCCACAAATGTCTATTGCAGGCACTTTTGAAACTGCCTTTGAAAGGCTATTTGAGGCACTTTTGAAACTGCCTCCAAATGTGTATTGTAGGCAGTTTTAGAAATGCCTCAAATGACTTTTAGAGGCGGTTTAAAAAGTGCCACCAATGCATATTGGAGGCAGTTTCAAAACTGCCTCAAAAAACTTTCAAAGGTAGTTTAGAAAAAGTGCCTACAAATACATTTCTCAACACAACTATATCAAGCATTTTTTTTTGTGCCTTAGAAAATATTTGGAGGCAGTTTAGAGTCAATTGGAGGCACTTTTCAGTGCCTCCTATTAGAAGATCTGACATAGTGTCTTGGCCAGCACGCACGTCTGAACCACCTGGTGGGCCTTGAGGAACGACATGATGGTGTGGATCAGGGCGTCCGGCAGGGCGCTCAGCCGGTCGTCGGCGGAGGTGCTGCCTGTACGGGCCCTTTTCCTGTAGGCATCCATGGATGCGGAGGAGGCGAATCCTGCAAATCCCAGGTTGAAATTAAAAACGCCACACTCACACAGAGCCGCTAAGAAAATTTACATCCAGCAACAGACCAATAGGGCGAACACACGAACTAATTAAATCTAAGAACAGAGAAATGGTACGCACTGTCAAAGCATCAAGAGGTGAACTCCAGGAAGTCGTAAGCAATCAAACGAGTGGCGGATCTACAAGGGGAAATGAGGAGCGATGCTGGAAGTTACCAGCGAAGGGGGCCTCCCGGCGAGGTGCTTGCTGCAAATGGTTTCTCGCGGAGGAGGGGGAGATTAACCGGCGGCCCAACCGCCCAAGCTCGGTGCCCTCTAGGCTCTAGGCTTCTCCCCTCTGATTTCCCGAGACGGCCAGGGAAAAAAAGAGGACTGGTGGGTCGCAGAGTCCGACGCGTGGGAGAGCTCACGCGCCGACTCGTGGGCGTGGCGCCTGGGGGAGCGCTCTTCGTGGAAGCTGCGTTTTATATAGGAAAGTGCTGAGCGTCCCGGGGATAATTTCTTCCAATCCTCGGGTGGACATGCCAACACGTGTCCCCTACGACCGGTCAACGCGGTAATATTTTGCGTCCTTCTCTCGTTCTTCGCGGAAAAAACATCGAGACAAAACTGTCGTGCCCCATGCCCGATGGCGCAATCATTCCCCAACCTCGTCGCTCCGCCCGCCGTCGCCGGAGTACACGCCGTCGCGGGAGAAGGTGCTTCCGCTCGTAGAAGACGCAGCCACAGCTTCACCCTTGGGCAAACATCAACTCCCATCACTCGAAGCCCGACGAGAGATCTTGCCCTGCATCGTCGGAGGCACCGCCGGAGTTCATGGAGCATCGTCGCAAAAAACGTTCGAAGCTTCGCGACCCGCCCTTGGTAGCACTGGGAGCCCACCATTGTAGCACCGGTAGCACGCCATCGTAGCAGTCGACGTCCGCTATGGTAGCATCGCGGCACACCGTCTACAGCAACTCCGGGCACCTTGGAGAGCATCGCGCCGTGCCGTCGGTATCATCACGGCATGGCGTCGACAGCAACTCCGGACGTCATCGATAGCATCGCGTCGCGCCGTCGACAGCAACTCTAGCCGCCATGGGGAGCATCGCGCCGTCGGCAGCAACTCCGGGCGCCGTGGTGAGCATCGCGCTGCGCCGTCGGCAGCAACTCCGGGCGCCGTCGGGAGCATCAGCGCCCGCCGTCGGCATCAACTCCTGGCGCCGTGGGGAGCATCGTGTCGCGCCGTCGGCAGCAACTCCGGGCGCCATCGGGAGCATCAGTGCCCGCGCTCGTAGCAACGGCGTTCGCCGTCGGTAGCATCGACACTCGCCTCCGGAGGATGGCAGAAGGGACTAGGCAGCGGCCATCATCTCGTCCTGGAGGTCGCCGGCGGAGCCGTGCGAAGCTGGCCCCGATGCGTAGCGAGAGCAAGGAGACGGTCGCTAGGGGAGGAGATGGGGGCAAAGTGGAGCTTGGCTAGAATGGAGACGGAGCATGGCGTGGTTCATGCGAGGTGGAAAGTGAGGCGACGGCGGAGGCTCGACGGGATTTGGAATGGGGAAGAACGGGGGATGGAATGAGTGGACGGGAGGTGATGGGGGGATAGTAACCCGGTAGGCCAACTCCAAGGTGTAACCCGGCCCAAAGAACGCCGCGCGGGATCCGGCTAAGGATAAAGAAACTTCTGGAAGGCCCAAAGTTTGTAGGCCTCGTAACCCGGATTGTGGGTTGCGGTAAGGAAAGCTAGGGTTTGTAAGCAGAGTTCGGATAGGATTCAAGCTGCGCCTTGGAGGGCAAGCCAAGGGGGGGTACGGGTGCTTTATAAACCGGCCCCTAGGCTTAGCTTGGCAGAGATTCACGACATAATCATATCACCTGTTATCGAGTATCTAGTATAAATCGAGAGCCATATTCGAGACTCGGCGAGTTGAGTGCCGATTCCTAGATCGCTTATCACCATGTTCTCCTTCGAGCTAAACCCTCTCCCAAATACCTGTGTCGACTTGCCCCAAGATCAGTTACCTCTGGTAACATCTGCCGTGATCATCCCACGACAGTTGGCGCCCACCGTGGGGCCTGCGTCCAAAGGTGTTTACATTACGGGAGAAGCTCGGAAAAGCATGAGGAACCTCGTCGTCGGAGAGATCTACGTCAACGGCGAAGGAGAAAGGATGGTGGACGATTCCGGCTGGGAGCTAGAGTCGGATCACCTCGAATCCGGATCTACTGTGACGATCGGCCAGATCAGTATCTTCATCGGTATGGTACGTACGCTTGATTTAAAAGGACAATATCATGTGCATGTTACAGGGACTTCTAGCAGGGACAAAGAAGCCCTAAAACAAGCGATGAATTCGGTTTCCTCGGCCGTTCCGGGATACTTGAGATGGGCGGAGCAAGAGGTAACGTGGAGCAGAAGGGATCACCCGGGAGGAATAGAACGCCCCGGAATCTTGGCGTTGGTGGTTGCGCCGCAGGTCAACGGTTACGAATTGAAAAAGGTCTTGATGGATGGCGGGAGCAGCATCAACATCCTGTATTGGGAAACCTTCTTGCGCATGAACCTCAAGGAATCTCAGCTGCAGAAAAGTTCAACAGTCTTTCATGGAATCGTGCCGGGTCATTCGGCGCGCCCTGAAGGAAAAATTACACTGGAGGTTGCTTTCGGAGAGTCAGTGGATAATTATCGAGTGGAGTGGCTCACGTTTGAGGTGGTCAAGTTGCATAGTCCTTATCATGCGCTGTTCGGAAGGCCGGCTTACGCTAAGTTCATGGCTAGGCCGTGTTATGTATATTTGCAGCTAAAGATTCCGGGCCCTAAACAGACCATCACTATACATGGGAGTCGGGATATAGCCGCTGAGTGCGATGAAGGAGACTCAGTGATGGCTGAGCAAGCTTGCAGAAAGGAAGAACTCAAATATTACCGGTCTCAGGTGGATCCAGATGATGGCACAGCATTGAGAAGGCCGGACTCCGAGGACGAAAGAGTGAAATTCAAGGCGGCACAGGACACCAAGAAAGTAGATTTTGTGGAAGGCGATCCCACCAAGCAGTTCACTATAGGGTCTAACTTGGAAAGCGGGCAAGAAAAGGCACTTGTGGAGTTCATTCGTTCAAATGCGGATGTATTTTCTTGGACACCCAGCGACATGCCGGGTATCCCCACCGAGTTGGCAGAGCATAGTTTGCATGTGGATCCCAAGGCTAGACCCGTGAAGCAGGGTTTGAGAAAAATGAATGAGGAAAGAAGAAGAGCTATAGGTGAGGAAATCGCGCGGCTATTAACTGCAGGCTTCATCATGGAAGTATTTCACCCGGACTGGTTGGCAAATCCGGTTCTTGTGATGAAAAAGACGAATGAGTGGAGGATGTGCATTGATTTCACAAGTCTCAATAAGCATTGTCCAAAGGATCCGTTCGCGCTACCAAGGATAGACCAAATCATAGACGCGGTAGCCGGGAGTGACTTGCTGTGTTTCCTGGACGCATATTCGGGGTATCACCAGATTAAACTCAAAAGGGAGGATTGGGAGAAAACGTCGTTCATAACCCCTTTTGGGGCCTTCTGCTACAAAACCATGACGTTTGGATTGAAGAACGCGGGCGCAACCTACCAGCGGTGTATTCAGAAGTGCTTCGAAGACCAAATTGGACGCCACGTGCATGCTTATGTGGATGATGTGGTCATTAAGACCCGGAAGGCCGAGACATTTATAGACGATCTAAAGGAGACGTTAAAAAACCTAAGAAGATATCAGATGAAGCTCAACCCGACAAAGTGTGTGTTTGGGGTTCCAGCTGGCAAGCTACTCGGTTTTATCGTTTCAGAGAGAGGAATTGAAGCAAACCCGGACAAAATCAAAGCTATCCAGAATCTGAGAAAGCCGGAAAATTTGAAGCAGGTTCAAAAGCTTGCAGGCTGCGTGGCAGCCTTGAGCCGGTTTATATCCAGACTCGGGGAAAAGGCAATACCCTTGTACCGGCTCCTGAGGAAATCCGATAAATTCGTATGGAATCAAGAGGCGGATGAGGCCTTCGAGGCACTAAAAAAGCAGCTATCCGAGGCACCGGTGCTAGCAGCCCCGGGCCCCAAAGAACCTATGTTGTTATATGTGGCAGCTGGCCCCCGAGCTGTCAGTGCGGTAGTGGTAGTGGAACGCAAAGAGGACGGAAAAGGTTATCCAGTCCAGAGGCCGGTTTATTACGTCAGCAAGGTATTATCTGAGGCAAAGCAGCGTTACCCGCATTGGCAGAAGCTGGTTTTCGGAGTCTTCATGGCCAGCCGGAAATTGAAGCCGTACTTCCAGGAACACCCTATAATAGTAGTCAGCTCAATACCAATGTCAGATATCATCAGAAACTCGGACGCGACCGAAAGAATAGCCAAATGGGCGATAGAGATGGGGGATTATCATATCAGCTACGAGCCCAGATCGGCAATCAAATCCCAGGCCTTGGTCGATTTCGTTAATGATTGGACGCACACCGGAATGACTACCATAATTCCAAATTCCGAGTCGTGGACCATGCACTTCGATGGATCGAAGCAATACGAGGGATCAGGAGCTGGAGTGGTTCTAACATCACCCAAGGGGGATAAATTGAGTTACGTACTACAAATTCACTTTGATTGTTCAAACAACGTGGCCGAGTATGAGGCCCTATTGCACGGCTTAAAGGTAGCCAAGGAGATGAACATTAGAAGGATACGATGCTTTGGAGATTAGGACCTTGTGGTACAACAGGTATTAGGAACTTGGGATAGAAAGGATGCAACCATGGTAGCGTACCGCAGGGAGGTCGACAGGGTTGCGGGATGTTTTTCCGGGTATGAGGTAGAGCATATAGACAGAAGAAAAAATGAGGCAGCAGACGCCCTTGCTAGACTCGGCTCGCGCAGAGAGCCGGTTCCACCCAACGTTTTCCTGGACGAGTTATGACGACCGTCAGTTAAAACCGAGTCAGAGGAGGAACTGGCAAACCAAGACCCGGATGCAGCACTCGTGGCCACTATACGCACTATTCCCGAATGGACAGAACCGTTTTTGGCCTACCTATCACGGGGCGAGTTACCACAGCAAGAGGTGTTAGCCAGGCAAATTTTACGACGAGCAAAGGGGTATTCTATCATCAACGGGGAATTATACAAGAGAAGTGCCGCGGGGGTCTTTTTGCGCTGCGTGGCACCAGAAGAAGGCCAACAGATCCTTAAGGAAATCCACGAAGGTGATTGGGGGCATCATGCCTCCACAAGATCCCTTGTGGCCAAGGCCTATCGACATGGATTCTTCTGGCTCACGGCTCTAGCAGATGCGGAACGGTTAGTAGCAAGGTGTGACGGATGTCAAAGGTACGCTCGCCAAACCCATGTGCCGGCTATGGAATTACGGACCATCCCGTTAACTTGGCCGTTCGCTGTCTGGGGTATGGACATGGTTGGCCCCTTTCATATGTCACCTTGCAAGAAGACACATCTTTTAGTGGCTATTGATAAGTTTACCAAGTGGGTCGAGGTTATGCCAGTTACTAATTGCGAAGCAGCTACAGCGGTCAAGTTCCTGAAAAGAATTATTTACCGATTCGGGTACCCCCACAGCATAATTACCGACAATGGAACCAACATGTCCCTTGGAGAGATGGAAAAATTCTGTGGCAGCAATGGGATCCGGCTTGATGTAGCATCAGTCGCTCATCCACAGGCCAACGGGCAAGTGGAGAGAGCAAATCAAGAGTTACTTCGCGGATTAAAACCACGACTACGAGTTCCATGTATCAGGGCCGCCGGTGCATGGGTCGAAGAACTTCCTTCCGTGGTCTGGGGTATCAATACTACACCCAACAGATCCACTCAGATGACACCCTTCTTCATGGTCTATGGCGCCGAAGCAGTATTACCAAGCGATATTATTCATGATTCACCGAGAGTGTCAGCTTATGTTGAAGTGGAGAACGAGAAGACCCGGCAGGACGCCGTGGATATGTTAGAAGAACAAAGAGAACAAGCCTTGGAAAGGTCAGCCATATATCAGCAGGATTTACGGAGGTATCATAGCCGGCGTGTGAAAACCCGGGTCTTCCAGGAAGGAGACCTGGTCCTGCGCCTGGTTCAGTCAAATGAAGGAAAACACAAGCTATCACCACCATGGGAAGGACCTTTCATCGTAAGCCGGAATCTGCATAATGGGTCATATTACTTGATAGACGCAAGGGAAGAATCGGCCACAGTGAACGACACCTCTCATACCATTGCACCTATGCAAGAAAGAGACAGACCATGGAACGTGGCTCAGCTACGCCCGTATTATACTTAGCAAGGATTATGTTGGCGCGTGGAATTAAATGATGTAACAGGCAGCAGGTTTCAGACGTACTCTTTTCCTATCCAGGGTACCCTTGGGGACTGGACGGGTTTTTAATGAGGCGGCCTGCTGACCTAATTTTTCATATCAAATAAAGAGGCGATTATCAAGAAAAGAGGTGGTTATTATCTGTACTTTCAGTACGGTGTGTATCTTTAGGTCTTGAGGGCTGGTCGCTCATTTAGACACAGTTGCAAACTCAAAAAGACCCGGCCTTGATGCCAATGAGTTATAAGGGCCGGTTACTCGAAAACGAGTGCGGCTACAATCTTATAACCGGACAAAGAAGTCCAAATTTCTCGGCTATTCTTACTTAAGCTCGATGTGACTCGCAATAAAGTGGCATGATTTGTTCGCTTACGATTACAGTCAGCCATGAAGCCCAATGGGACTTGCCTGACCCTGTTTTCGTATAGATGTAATAACATGGTATCCACGCGAAAGCCGGCTTACAGTACAAGATAGTCGAAAGGGTCATCTAAACCACAAGTTATGCAGAGTATAAGTCTGATCGCCGGAAACTCAACGGTTATTAAGCATAACTTCAAATCCTATGTGAAACCGTCCTGGGGTTTTTGTGAATCTAGCAGCAGGCAAATTGTTCTCCTTTAAAAATCACGTGTCCTAGGCTCAGAAATCCGGGCCTGGGGACTCGCGAATTTTGAAAGAGGAAAATATTGTTCTGTTGCTAAAATTCCAAGAAGCCAAACATCCGGGTTTTGGGGGCTTGGGGACTTAGAAGCAAGTCCGTTCGCCAAACACCCATGAAACCCGGAAGCCGGGTCTCACAAAAGGAAAAATAAAGAAGTGCGGGTATCAAGAATAAAGCGAGTTGGATATCAAGAACAAATAGGTGCAAAAGTAGATAAATCAAAAGCCCAAAGAGGCGTAAGGTGCATCAGGAATTTAGAGTGTATTACAAAGTTTAACTAAAAAGTATCAAAGGAGCACAGGCGCACCAGTTAAAAAATAAATTGTTTCAATAGCACTGTGGCCGACTGATGCATAATGAAGTAATAGATGTCACTCGATATTCTAATCCGCAGGATCCATCTTGGCTTTGCCCTTGCCGTCGCTTGTGGTAGCAGCGCCACTCGGATTAGCAGCAATGCCGACTCGCGCAGGTGGAGGGACGACAGGAGTAGAAGTAGCAGGCACAGAGTCGGCTTCGGCCTTCTTCTTGGCAGCTTCTTCCCTTATCTTGGCCGCCTCCTCCTTCCACCGGGCAAGCATGTCGTATGGCTTGGGGCGGTCCGCCTTGATGATTTTGTCGTTAACATCATATGCAGGAAGAATGGTATCAATCTCCAAACCATCGGCAATAACGCTAGCCGGATGACGGATTTCTTTTTGAATAGCCTTGAAGTCCTTAGGCGAAAACTTGGATCCATCCGGGTTGAACTCCGGAAACCCGCCCATCAGCTTGGCCGGCTCTAGCTTAGGAAAATAAGCTTTAGCCAGCGCGAGTCCTCGGGTCACACCAAATCGGCAAGATGAACGCTTCCAATGCCAAATCCACTCAGGGATAGTGGAGCAGAATTCTAGCAATCTCTTCATGTTGCTTGGCCTGATACCCGGCAGTCGCAACTCGTCAAGAATCCAACCAATTCCGGCACTAAGCTGCCAGATAGTGTCCTTGATAAGTTTCAACTTGATAGTGTCATCTTCTTCAGGGGCTAAGTCACACGGGCCTGTTAAAAAGACAAAGAAAAAGTAATAAGTAAAGAGATACGGTTGTCCATCTAAAGAGAATCCGGGTCATGAGTGCTAAAATTCAAGGATCATACCAGTTGCGGTGCGATAGATATCGGCAATTTGCACGGAGAGCGTTGTTAATTTATCCTCAGCCTCGTGAGCTCTTTTCCTGTACTTCCTCATGATTTTTTTGGCTCCTACGAGCTTCAGTTTCAGCTGCTTCGCGAAGGGCCGTCTCCTTTTCGATTCGCTTGGCGGCCTTGGCTAGCTTCTTCTCAGATTGCGCAACGAAGTCCTACGAGGAAACACGAAGAAGGGTCAGTCGGAAATATTATGCAAAGTTCCAAGCAAATTACTTAGTAATTCACTCCGAACTTGGGGACTATATGAGGAAATAGATGGTATTACTCGGGTTTACTTTGTGTTTGGTTATCAAGACATCTAGGATATTTTCTTCATTGGCCCTCAAAGTGTAGAGGGCATCAAGCATCTGGGCAAACGTCATGTCTTCAGGGCGAAGTATTGAAGGGCCGGAAGATTGGCCTTCCTGTTGAAGGACTTTTCCGGGTCTTGGGGTCGAAACCCGGACCGTCTGAGTGTCCGGGTTAGGAGAACCCGACTTGGTCTCCAAGATGATATGTTCGTCTACATCTTCAGAGGACTTGGGTGATGCGGTTTCCGGTGGAGCTGGGTCCTTAAAGGGGTCTTGTTCCTGTTCGTCCTCAGCCTCGTCATCAGCCGCAACATCCATGTTAATATTTGGCTCCTCATCTCCTTGCTTTTCCGCTTCGGGAATATCCGGGTCACTGATGGTAACTTGGACACTAAAGGGAAAGAAGGAGATAGTGGTTAGTGGCACGTATTAAAAAAGTTAATAAGTGCAAAAGAATATCGAATAAAGGTCACTTACCCGGTGTTCACGGCATAGTCCGATGGGAGCTCGCTGCTGGAGGAAGATGATGTCGACAAAGGTACCGGCTGCGGTACCCGGAATTGCCCGGCGAGTGGATGATTAGGAGATGGATGGCGTTGAGGAGATTTGGGAGGCTGAGGTGGAGGAGTGCTAACTCGGTGAGCAGGTGAAGTGGAGATACCCGGGTTAAGGGGATCATCCCCCGGGGAACTCCGGGTCACCCTACGTTTAGCCGAGAGGGGATCCTTCAAGAATGGTGAATGTGATAATCGTTCATTAAGTTTATGCATAGTGTCAAAGGAGTAAGGCTCAGAAGACATGGAGGAGAAGGGAACCTTTGCAACCACCCCTCTGGCCTTCCTCTTGGTTCCGACCGTGGCTTCCTGGTCGGATTCGGTGGCTTCCGGGTCATCTTCTTCTTTTTCCTCCTCGTCCTCTAACCCTGAAAGTTGAGCATGTGTCAAACGAGGAAAAGATGAATGATAGGAAAGGTAGCACAGGTAAAAGGTGAATATAAGGTTAGGGAAAATACCTTCGTCGTCTTCAACCGGCTCATCCTCCTCTTCCGGGTCTTGGGAAGGAGGAGAGGTTTCGATCCTCCAGAAGGGATTGTCAGCCTGTGATCAAAGAGATGAAAGCAAGAATTAGAAACTGTAACAGGTAAAAGTGCCGAAATAAGCTAGAGGAACCAGGTCTCACCGCTGGACCTGGGTGCTCCCGAGTAAATGGGGGTAACCCGGCGATATTTCTTATCACCTCTAGCTTCTCCGTCAGGAAGCTTTTGATGATCTTGTTGGTGTCACCGGCGGCAAAGTTCTTGGTGGAGTATCGGAGCGAGTCCGTGATGTGCCCCGAGTATTCACACATCAACTTGGTGCGAATGGAGTTGGGCTGAACCCGGAAATCTACCCAGGTCTTCACCAAATTAAGCCCAAGAAGGCCTTGGGCCGAGAGAGCAGCTAACTTAGCCAGCAAAGGCTGGATTGCCTCCCTGTCAGAGTCAGGGGCAAAAGCGCTGAAAGATTCGGAAGGCTCAAGGAGACTCTCTGAGTAACCCGGCAACTTCCTCTCGCCATCCGGGGAAGTGTCATAGCAATAAAAGAAAGATAATTGCCAGTTTTTGACGTGGGAGTTCAGGTTGAGAGTTGGCATTGGTGAGTGCTTGCGGCGTTGGATAGATACCCCACCACAAGTAAGAAGCGCTCCGTCGCCGCTCTCGCGGAACGGTTTGCACTGGAATAGTTCAATAAAAAGAGCCAGACTTGGCGGAACGCACAGGTATGACTCGGATAAAACGATGAAGTGGGTAATATTCAACATAGAGTTAGGCCCTATGTCGAATACCCGGAGGCCGTAGTGGCTTAAGACTTCTCGGAAGAAAGAGTGACCCGGAGGACGGAATCCCCGGGTCACGTGCTCGGTGAAGCAAATTACCTCATTTCCGGCGGGAGTGGGCCGGGTCTCGTCGCCTGGTGCCCTCCAGTGTATATCCTTTTGAGAAGGGAGGATTCCTAGCTCGGCCATCCCATCCAGCTTGGCCTTTGTCGCTGTGGACCGACCCCAATTTGCCGATATGGTTTGGGTAGCCTTTGCCGGGGCCGGCTGTTTTCCTTGCCTCTTCGGAGCCATAGGGTTGACCTGCAGAGTACAAGAGGTATGGGAAATGAGACTCGGAAATATTGGATTATCCGAGTTGGAATATTGGGACAGTGTGAAGACTCAGAAATATCCGGGTAACGTATCATGGAGCAAAAGATTGCGAGTTGTCCGGGTGTTAAATACGGTTGTGGAAATTACTAGTTACTTACGTATTGAGGTGAGTTTGGTGTGCATGGATGGTTGCCCATGCCTCTACTGCGAGCAAAGTAACTGGAAAAGGAGGATTTTCTGGGTATTAATAATGTGCGCGGAAATTTGGGCGAAATGGATCTAGGTCAGGAAAATTTGCGAAAGATTCTATGAAGAAATTGGAGATTAAAAGTGATAGGAGGGTGGTGTGAGATCATCCCCCCGGTTATTGGAGGAACTAGCAAGTATCTAAGTGGTTTAATTTGGTGCAGTAAGAGCAATGGCTCGCGGATCGACCAAGATCCAATCTAAAGAAAATTTGGAAATTGTGAGGTCTAATTGATGGATGTGAGATGCTCACCGAAGAAGATTGGAGTAGTAAGCGGCGGTGGCGGATAGCGCCGAGCGGATGCTTCTTTGCGACTGTTGGCCAGATGCTCACGGACGCGGTGGCTGAGGTCGGCGGCGGCACGGGACGAATTGCGGCAGGATGGATCCGTGGGCGAGCGCGAGGTCTCTGTGGAGGCGCTCTGCGTATTCGAGCACGGAAGTAAAGGGAAGAAGAAGGAGAAGTGAGCCGCTGGGATTGGGTTAACCCTTAAGTGCTTATTTATAGGCTGAGGAAGAGTAAACCTAGGCCAACGGGCGTGAGCCGGGAATTACGGATAAAATCGTATCCGCCCGGATTTTCTGGGATATACGTCAAAAGGTTAGGCGAGATTTCCAGAATAGACGTGAGGCGCGTTTTTCCCGTGGCCATCGGATTGGATAGACAAGTGAGGTGAGCTGGGTCTCCAGCATCGTGCCAGGGTATTAGCCCAGGAAGATGGGCGATGGATTCGGAAAAGGCCGAGTTACTATATGATCACCGTGGAGTTAGGCCTGACTGTTTATCAAAGAAATTTAACCCGGCCTACGTGAATTGGTACACTCGATATTTTTGCAGGGAATAGCGCGTGCTTCAAAGAGAACTTCGTGAAGCCCAAGCTATTCTGGGGACTACTGATGGGGGGATAGTAACCCGGTAGGCCAACTCCAAGGTGTAACCCGGCCCAAAGGACGCCGCGCGGGATCCGGCTAAGGATAAAGAAACTTCTGGAAGGCCCAAAGTTTGTAGGCCTCGTAACCCGGATTGTGGGTTGCGGTAAGGAAAGCTAGGGTTTGTAAGCAGAGTTCGGATAGGATTCAAGCTGCGCCTTGGAGGGCAAGCCAAGGGGGGGTACGGGTGCTTTATAAACCGGCCCCTAGGCTTAGCTTGGCAGAGATTCACGACATAATCATATCACCTGTTATCGAGTATCTAGTATAAATCGAGAGCCATATTCGAGACTCGGCGAGTTGAGTGCCGATTCCTAGATCGCTTATCACCATGTTCTCTTTCGAGCTAAACCCTCTCCCAAATACCTGTGTCGACTTGCCCCAAGATCAGTTACCTCTGGTAACATCTGCCGTGATCATCCCACGACAGGAGGGTACGAGAGAAGATAAGGTAGGGGCGTGTCGTTTTATTTCATCACGAACCTGGACAGGTGGAGTTCGCTCGACCCGGAGGACGGAGTCACGCGAACCTCCGGGGCTACCGAGCGTTTTCCTTTTATATATGGATTTTTTTCTTTTTACTCGCTAGTTTTCTTTGTCTTGCTTCCGTTACCCTGTGATGTTTTTCTTTTTGCACTTTTTTACTATCACCACGTGCCTGGTGTTTCGCAGGGCTATTTCCGGAAATTTTGGGTAGGTACGAAATACAAAATGAGAATCAGATTTAGTTAGTAAATCACAAAACAATCTACTGCAACTTTGGAGAAGAGCAATTTTTTCTTGTGTCTAAGAGCATCTCTAGTATAACCCTTAAAAGGGTCGGAATTGTAAAGTTTTGGCGGTTTTAGTGGTTAGGCTCAGTTTTCACGCGGTAGCACAGACTGAAAACTCGGCTAGGTCCGAAAACGGCTTACAGGCCACCGAATCCCCCCTCCTAGCATGTATTTATTCGGCAGCGCGAGCCGTTTTCGGGTCAAGACCGGAAACCTAGAGCCGCCGCCGACGATAAATTGCCCCGCGAGTCCCCACCTCCGGCGAGCAATAACCGGTGGCGACAAATCTAGAAAAGCCATGTATAATGGCGCGTAGCCCTAGCTCAGGCGGGTCCGGGAGAGGCTGTCTCGGCGCCGGGGATGACCCTGAGCGCAAGCGTCTCGTCCGTGCCGATGCCGGGCGCAAGCGGGGTGCGTGGAGGTCCGTACGCGCGGGGGCGCCCATCCCGATCAGGTTCCGCTACACTTCCGTGGAGGAGTACGACTGCAGGATGCGTCGTGGAGGCTTCAACGGTGGCGAAGGGAGCTCCAATGGCGGCGAAGGGAGCTCCACCGGCGGACACGGAGCTCCTGAAGGCGGGCCTGGCAGCGGCGTCCTCGTCATCCGTGAGCCTCCTCCGCAAGGCCACGACCCGGCGCCCTTGGCCTCCACCGTCTCGTAGGACCACTTTGTCCCCGACGAACTGGTGGACGCGATGGTGGCGGTCGTTTGCGCCCAGACGGCGATGGAGGCGAAGCAATTCCAGCAGTTGCGCCAGGCGGACACGGAGCTCCTCTAGGCGGGCCTCGCCACGGACTCCGCGCACATGGAGCACACAATGTACTGGAAGAAGGTGGGGGAGGATGACGTCAAGGAGTCCATCGACATCCTCCGGAGGCTCGCCGTAGTCCGTAGGCTCGCTGTAGTTCGGCCGCAAAAGCTATCTATGTATGCAAACTTTCGCACGCAGATGTTCTGCTATCAATGAAATGTCGAATTTCTCGGTTCCATTTACGGGTTCTGATCAACGCTTGGACTGTCATAAGTGTTTTCTCTCCTTTGATTGTATATTGGTTTTAGAAATTCACCACTAGAGCTTTTAGGATCTCTGGACTGGTTCCCAAATACTAACTCCAATAGCAATTTGCATCTCCTGGTGAAATTCATTCATTTGATTCTATAACCATTTCATTCTCATGTTGTATTTAACTATGGTTAAGGTTAGCTTACTGAAACTTAATTGTTTAATCCTTGCAGGAATAATCTGTTCACAAGGTTGATCAGACCTTGTAGCCAAACTACTTTTATACAACACCAAATATTTGGATTTTGACATGTTACTTGTTTTCTTCCTTATCTTGGTTTCTTCTTTATTTCTTCTTTTGTAGTTGATGAGTATGTA
The DNA here is from genome assembly GCA_028641055.1 of Alopecurus myosuroides. Lineage (NCBI taxonomy): Eukaryota > Viridiplantae > Streptophyta > Magnoliopsida > Poales > Poaceae > Alopecurus > Alopecurus myosuroides. Next base: position 357,138,329 of record CM054062.1, on the reverse strand, counting down.
CATATTCCATAAATATGTTAATAATTATTATTATATCATTTCATACTTGTGGGGTTTGAGTTAATGCTTGTTTGTATCAGTTGTGTTCTATTGAACTTTGGGCATTCACTTATAGAGGTGCACTTAATAGTTATGAGATGATTTATAGAGGTGTTGTGTGAACGGATTGTTAACTTAAGGATTTCCTATTTTAAAGGGAATAACATCTCAGATGATGAGATGGTTCAACTATGCACTACTAACTTCTGAAAGTATGTTTATAAGTTATGTGGTTTGGATACTCACCCCTTTTTGAGTTATAGATGCCTAGTGGGATACTCCCAAGTCACTTATAGACTTGTGGTTAAGACTGTTAAGAGTTAATGTTGGTCATAAAATTTTTTGGTTTGCCTAATCAAATGATTTGGTTTGTAAGATACTTGTTATAAAGATCACTCTAATGTACTCTTGACGAGATGATCTAAACCTATTTCATTATGTCAAGGGAAACATTGGTCACTTTGCTTCGTTCAAATTTTCGCGCCAAAATTTTCCGTATTTTTATATGCATGTATTGCAAATGCACATATTATATTTGATCCTTATAACCTCCCAAACACTGGGATGTTACAGATCGATCGAACCTGACCTTCACATTTTCCGCTCCCTCTTGTTTGTTGTCCCATGTAAACGGAATGCCAGAGAAACTCGGGTCATGGAATCCACAGAAGCGTACTGTCTCCCTGGACCCTTCCATCTGCCACTTTGCTCGTTCATTAGCTCCAAAATACTCTGAATTAACCAGGATCTCACTGAAATCACCCCCACATAGCAACGGGCAATCACTCTGGCCACGGAGCCACCTTAGCAACTTCTAGCTACTTCCCTCTCACTCCTTCTTGCTTTTGCATAGAAACCGCTGAATCTCCAGCTTTTCCTATCACCTCCAACGCTAAAGGTATTTGCATCAATATGCTGGTTTGAGACATTATTGAGTGTAACCTCAACCTCCCTAGTCCAGGAAAGAGCCAAACCGCCACTTAAGCCATCACTGCTTACGGGCACACAACCAGCGAAACCCAACCATGAGGTTAGTTCCGCTAATCTCTTGCCATCGATCTTCATTTCACATAGGAAGACCAACGCGGGCGCTTGCAATCTAATTAGATTGTGTAGTTCTAGAACTATCTCCGGGTTCCCAAGCCCGCGACAGTTCCAAATGTATATAATCATTAGGACTGGTGGGACTGCGCCTCAGTCACCGCCAACTCATTTTCATCACTTTACTCAACAGCTTTCCTCTTCTTATAATACCTACAATCCTTCTTTGACTCCACAGATAGCTCTCATTCATTGAGACTCTTTTTTTTCATTGTCTTCTGATCTTGCAGTAAGAGCACATTTGTCGGTTTCTGTTGCTTGCCAGAACCCTCCATATTCACGCGACGGCAAACCCCATTGCGAGTTCCACCTCATCCTCTTGGATTCACACCACCACGACCTCCAAAACCCCCTCAGCTATTGAACTGATAATTTGAATCCTTACCACTTCCCTATCCCGGTTTAACCGACGACGTAACTTCCTCTCCTCCTTCCACCTCAGCATCCTCCCAAGCTCCATTGCCTCTGCCTGCACCAAACTTACCCGGCCGGCTTTGTTGGGGGCACTACCGCAGCTCTTCTTTTTTTATCGTGATGCGCAGATACTCCCCATTTGGAAGTTAGACATTTCCATCTCTCCCCGCCGGGTTTGGACAATAAGTATCAGCATGTCCCAGTAATTTGCACGATAAACATAAGTAAGGCAAATTTTCGTACTGGACGTTGATGCATGTAAAATGCATACATGAAGTTTGCATGTTATTACTTGTTTTTCCTACATATTAGCAACTTATATTCTTGTTTTATAATGATTTGGGGGATTTTCTGAACAATCCCCCTTCTTTTGGTTCTAACCCTGTTTTTCCAGAAAACGTACTTTTTAGTGTTTCAGACTTTCCGGGAGCTTCGGGACTCCAAAAAGGGCAAGGCCAAAGAGCACGGTTCAGAATTTTCGAGACGAAGACCATGGGCCAAAGTAGAGGGCCAAAAGGCCAACCTGGTGGAAAAGAGGACCCTCCACGCGGCCAGATTCCTTGGCCGCGTGTGGGGCCCCCTTTTTGCCCCCGTGGCTCCGATGTCGTCGATCTTTCTTCTCCCGAGTGTCTCGTGACCTGAAAACGACTATATAAAGGGTGCCCTGGCCTTTTTGAGAAGGAGGCGGCGCCGAGAGACGAAACCACGAAACAGAGAGACAGAAGGCTGCCGCCGGAGAAGATCGGAGGGGGGAAACGCCGTCGGGACCACCCCCGGAGGGCTCCACCCCCCTCCGGCGTGTTCATCATCAACATCTACAGCAAGATCAGCTCCATCTCTCCAGTGTAATCTCTTGGCAAACACGATGTATGACGCAATACTATATTCCCTTGATGTATTGTGTCTCCCCGTCTATGTTTGAGTAGTGAATTGTTCTTGGCAATGGTGAAATAGTTCATTGATTGGTTACATACAAGTTTGTTATCTTCTATGATTGTCTTTATGTACAATATATGAGTGCACGCATATGTTGGGGAATGCATGTAAGGTGATCACCGGTAGCATAATGGAGTGGTGGTGACTTGGGAGTGACAGTAACCTGAGACCGAGCCACAAAGTTATGTTATTGGGGGATATATATAGGGGACCTTAGAACGTAAGGCTATGGTGGGACTTTATGTCTTAATCAATCTTGTGCAGTCATTTACTTGGCCACATGATCCATCATAAGGGGTTGTAGATCATTTACTTGACTATACCTATTCATGGCTCCTTCCTAGAAGAAACAACTAAAACTAAAACATGTGCTTCACTAATTGTGACAACCACGCGAACGAAACACCTATTGCTAGAACACTTGATCCCTTGAGATACTTGAGATATTTGTTGCTTGCTACTTGTGAAACTTGCTTTAGAAACTTGCTCTAGGATTACTTGCATTTTAAACTTGCTTCACTAGTTACTAGACAAACCACACTCCACGTCACTTGCTTTTAATTAGTTAGTTCCTTTTAGTCAAACTTATTGCTTTGCATAAACGGCCATATAAGAGGGTTAGGGTTATTGGGCTTTAGAGAATAGATAGCTTACCTTCAGCTCCTCGTGGGTTCGACACTCAAATAATTATCGAAAGGTACTACAATTGATCTCCTGCACTTGGGAGTCATCAAGCACTTTTCTGGCTCCGTGGCCGGGGAGCGTTGTGCTAAGCTTTTATTCTTGTTTGCATTGCATACTAACATATAAACCTAAAACACAAAAAAAAAGTTATAAAATGGAAAACAACCAAACAATTTTAGAACTGTATAATATCTATCTTGAATTAGGACATGAAGTGTTTGAGGAGAAATTGAAAAATTATTTGCACAACAATCATATTTGTGGTAGTACTAATTCTTTGAACACCTTTATTGCTAAGGAAAACCTTGAGCTTGGGGAACTTTGTCTTGATGAATATGATATTTTTAGTCCCCCTACTATTGAGGATAAAAATGATATACTTGCTGATTCTATGGAAAGTTTTAAGCTTGAGGAAGTTGGTTTTGATGAGCATGATATTTCTAGTTCCCCAAGATTGGAGGAGAAAATTCACTTTGATGATACTATGCCTCCTATATATGATGATTGCAATGAAAATTATGAATGTTTAACTCCCACTATCACTAATGAGGATTTTACTTATGTGGAGAGTAGTGATTCTTTTATGCAGGTGGCTCATGATAAGAATGTTTTATGTGATATTCATATTGTTGAATCTATTCATGATGCTACTGAAAATTATTATGAGAGAGGGAAACATGGTTACACATATTTCAACAATATTAAGTTTCCCCTCTTTATACTGAAAGTATTGAAGTTGCACTTGATCTACCTTTCTATGCTTGCTATTATGTGCTTATTTTATTTGTTTCATTACAAAATGCCAATCCATAGGAAAGGGGTTAGACTTAAAAATAAATTGTTTAATATTTTTTGGTGTATTCCTTATGCTTTAATTTCCTATTCGGTTTGAGCACATATTTATGTCTTTTCAACATGTAAAATACCTTTACCTACTGTTATCTATCATTTAGTTTCATATTTTCATTTTATAAAATTTTTGGGAAAGTAAATGAGAAGGATGAGTAATGGAGAAGTTGGGGTCGACCTTGAACATGTGTTGTTCATGCCAATGAAACCATTGCAAAGTCTCTATCATTAAAACTTTTTCCAAAGCTAAAAACAATAAAAATATTAGTTCACTACTGTAACATCACATTTCTGTCTTATTTCTCATCATAAATGGCAAGAATAATCTTATATGAGAGATAGGATTAAACAATAGTAATTAGCTGTCCAGAAAACAAATTCCTGAACTTCACTGCGAAAAATGTTTAAAATCACAGAAGTGGAATTTTGACCTGGTAATTTACGAAAGCAATATTTAGTTATCACTACATATTTCATTAGTTTTAAGTTTTCTGATTTGAGCAACTTAAGTTCCTCTAAAAATTCACTCTTTACGGGTTGTTCAGTTTTTGGCAGATTATGTCTTTATTTTGCATTGCTCTCATTACTTGTGTTTTGTGTGGTTCTTTTGATCAAGGAGCAATGCACAACTGTAGTAACAGTAGTTAATATTAAGAATCAACTCATGATGTGTCTTTGCTGTACCTATGTGGATTTTATTTATGGAGGCACTAACCCCTCTAATCAAGTTTTATGTTGAGATTTGTGTAAGAAGAATTTTTCAGGAGGAAGAGTTGAGTGAGATGAACAAAGATCAAGAGGGACAACCAATCAAGCTTGGGGATGTACCCTTGGGCTCACCCTACATGTATCAAATAAGTACAAGAATCCAAGCTTGGGGATGCCGAGCCACCTCACTCCAACCATCATGATGTTAAGTAAGAAAAGCCTAGCTATACGGCTATCAATTAAGCGCTTTACGGGAGGCAACCCGGTTGTTCTTAGTTGGTTTTTACTAGTGTCCTCTTGCTGTAACAAGAGACTTAGTCTTAGTTTAGTTTCTGGAGTTTTCAATAAAGTGTCAAGTTTCACCCATTTGGATTTAAAAGTTGCTACCCTAGTGCTTGGAATTTCTGTTTCAGCACGATTCTGCTCACCGTACGATTTTTCATTTTTTATCTGTAGGTCGGATTGAGCTAAATTTTTAGTATGTTCTGAAACTTTTCGTACTCTGAAAACAAAAAATTGGATTAATTTTTTGATGAGTCTAGCTTATGGAAAACGTTCGTTTTGCTGGTATTGCTTTTCTGGACAGATTTTGCCTTCTTTTGTTGGATGCACTCTTTGGGTTTGGGACTTGAATTTCCTTAATCTTTTCAAGCAAGAGAGTGAACATACAACATTATGAACCTTATTTTCTATCTTCTGGAGCATTTGTTTTGGAATTTTGCGCAGCATGCATACGTTTTGTTTGTCCTTGCTAATCTCACCCCACAGAAAAAGAATGGGAGAAACATGTTTTGTAAAGGTTTTTCACAGGGAATAGAGGAGCTGCGCCAAGAGAGATCCTAGAGTGGTGAAAACCACAAGCTTGGGGATGTGGTGAACACCCCCCTGGACCAACACTCTTTTGGTTAGCACACGTCTACTTTCTGTTTTTCTAAGCAAATCATTTATCGCAGAAACTTGAAGCGTCTAGTTTTTTTTTTTAGTTTATTTGTGAGACCACCACCACAATTATCTTTATGAGAATCAGCTACTAGAATAATGGGTTGGATTAAGTTGGATGCTGTTATATTTATTGGGAAAGGGATGCTTTAGTTGATTATAAAAGCTATTTATAGTTGCATGATTTATATGTTGTTTTAGGTGTAGAAATTTGCAATAGTGTTGTCATGAGCTATGTCTTATTCATGTTTTTGATGTTAATTGTTAGTTTACTTAGTTTGTCATGAAATGAGTAGTTCTATGGACAGTAATGCATGCATTGTAGCTGGTCAACTATCTCCCTCTTGCTAGCCAAAAAAGTAAAAATTCCAACAAGTATAAACTTGTTTCCAACACCCTTTAGCCAAGTATTTCCAGTGAGTCCACCATATCTACCTATTAGCTTCAGAGCTATTATGAGTATGTTCACCATGTTATAGTGTTATTTATGTTCTAAATTAAGATATTCACTTTATTAATTGTCATGAGCTGAATTTAGGATAGGACTCTCACGAATTTTTGAATGCACACATTTACTTTTCATTGCACTTAATAAACATGACCCAATAACGGGAGCTAAAAGTTTTGCGTTTGACAAGTGTTTGGTTGGGAGATAGCTATAAACGTGTATCACTGGAAAGCTTTCAACATTGCACAAAAATTTACATTTTGTTGATATCATGTACTTTTGTTTTTGGACTCCTGCCATGCCGAAATGAAATAGAGGAATAGTAAGTTTTGATGAGTAAGTATATTCATGACTAGAGAAACGCATTGGGCCCCTAACCCAAGCCATGCTTGATCATGGTGGAAATTTACTTACAGCTAGAGTGGACTCTACAAACACATCCTACAATAAAATAAGAAGCTATGCATATAGTGAATGAAATAAAAAAGGATGATGAGTCTACTCCGTTTGTTCATCTTGTCATTGTGACATGGGCTGGTTTCCATGTCATGGGGCAAGAGGTACCTCTTTGTGGTTCTCTATGATGTCATTAATACTTATTATGATTGTACAAAGCTTATTAGGAATCTTAAGTTGAGTAATCATGGAGTAGGTTTTCACACTCACGAGGCATGAGGCATTCAACCAACACCTTGTCAATCACATTACTTCAACATTCACAATTTAAGATGCTAGTGATAAAGGGGCAATGAGAGTCTTAGACCAATGGATGCCACATTTCAATTAGTAATTTTAGTTGAATAATTTAGAGGCTAAATAAGACTTGATCATGTTTTACCTCTACTTAATTTTCGCCAAAGTGTCCACCATATTTTCTATTTTCCATTATGCTATTCTTTGACCAATATAGGATTTTATTTTTCATTTTGTGTATGCATTTGGTCCATAGTGCTTTTATTTCATTATACACTTTGTGAACTTTCATGAAGCATCTTTGCTTGCATATTTGATATTTCTTATAACATGAATTGTATGTTGCTAATCGTCTACATTATGAATCATTTGATTATATGTAGCATGAATAATCTTCTTTGATATTCCATGATTGTTTAAAAATGCAAAGTCCATGTTAGTTTTATCACCTTCATACTCGAGGACGGGTATGGGTTAAGCTTGGGGATGTTGATGCATGTAAAATGCATACATGAACTTTGCATGTTATTACTTGTTTTTCCTACATGTTAGCAACTTATATTCATGTTATATAATGATTTGGGGGATTTTCTGAACAATCCCCCTTCTTTTGGTTCTAACCTTGTTTTTCCAGAAAACGTACTTTTTAGTGTTTCAGACTTTCCGGGAGCTTCGGGACTCCAAAAAGGGCAAGGACAAAGAGCACGGTTCAGAATTTTCGAGACGAAGACCATGGGCCAAAGTAGAGGGCCAAAAGGCCAACCTGGTGGAAAAGATGACCCTCCACGCTGCCAGATTCCTTGGCCGCGTGTGGGGCCCCCTTTTTGCCCCCGTGGCTCCGATGCCGTCGATCTTTCTTCTCCCGAGTGTCTCGTGACCTAAAAACGACTATATAAAGGGTCCCCTGGCCTTTTCGAGAAGGAGGCAGCGCCGAGAGACAAAACCACGAAAGAGAGAGACAGAAGGCTGCCGCCGGAGAAGATCGGAGGGGAGAAACGCCGCCGGGATCACCCCCGGAGGGCTCCACCCCCCTCCGGCGTGTTCATCATCAACATCTACAGCAAGATCAGCTCCATCTCTCCAGTGTAATATCTTGGCAAACACGATGTATGATGCAATACTATATTCCCTTGATGTATTGTGTCTCCCCGTCTATGTTTGAGTAGTGAATTGTTCTTGGCAATGGTGAAATAGTTCGTTGATTGGTTGCATACAAGTTTGTTATATTCTATGATTGTCTTTATGTACAATATATGAGTGCACACATATGTTGGGGAATGCATGTAAGGTGATCACCGGTAGCATAATGGAGTGATGGTGACTTGGGAGTGACAGTAACCTGAGACCGAGCCACAAAGTTATATATATAGGGGACCTTAGAACGTAAGGCTATGGTGGGACTTTATGTCTTAATCAATATTGTGCAGTCATTTACTTGGCCACATGATCCATCATAAGGGGTTGTAGATCATTTACTTGACTATACCTATTCATGGCTCCTTCCTAGAAGAAACAACTAAGACTAAAACATGTGCTTCACTAATTGTGACAACCACATGAACAAAACACCTATTGCTAGAACACTTGCTCTCTTGAGATACTTGAGATATTTTATGCTTGCTACTTGTGAAACTTGCTTTAGAAACTTGCTCTAGGATTACTTGCATTTTAAACTTGCTCACTAGTTACTAGACAAACCACACTCCACGTCACTTGCTTTTAATTAGTTAGTTCCTTTTAGTCAAACTTATTGCTTTGCATAAACAGCCATATAAGAGGGTTATAGGGTTTTAGAGAATAGATAGCTTACCTTCAGCTCCTCGTGGGTTCGACACTCAAATACTTATCGAAAGGTACTACAATTGATCTCCTGCACTTGGGAGTCATCAGACGTCATACAGGATATCCTCCTTCGTCTTTGCTGACTCCAGCATCACACATCTCATCTACGGTTCATTCACATCCACCCATATTCTCGCTCTCAGGTCCTCCCCAAAAGGAAAACCCTTTGCATACACGTCCACCCTGATCACCTCTCTGACCATCCCCTCAATCGTTTCAGGCCATGTTGGACAGCGGAGGTTGAATGGCAGATTAATCACACGCACCCACATTTGCATCTCGTCAAAACATAGCTCTGAAGGTCGTCATCTCACATTAAAGATCGCTATCACCACTGCAATCTTTCTCACCGTCCACGGGCCTCCTTCCCAGATTCTATATCTATCTTGTTTTCCTTCAAAATTCGCCACAAACATGTTTTCTCCCATAGAACTAAAAAAAAACAAGCCTCTAGGTTTACCCCATACAGGCCGAAGCACTTCAGAGATCGTGTTGACATGGATGGTTCTTCTATTCAGCACTTTACCAATCATCGCCCACACCGGAGTTCTTGCTCCACCTCCATGTCATCCACCACGAGCTTCTTGCTCTCCTTGTCGTTCAGATTCATCTGATCCATCATCTTCTCCATCCCTTCAGCCCCTTTTCCTACGTTTGAGAAACTTGCCACCTTCCCCGTCCTTACCTTAGCCGCCAGACCAAAGAACCTTCCCCTTCGTGCGCACCAAAGGTGGGTAGAGTCGAAAAGGACTCCCCTTGATCACCCGTACAACTAATCTGTTGTTAATCTTAGTTTCGTACCTGACCATTAGTAAATAGAAATGCCTAGCCTTTAAGTCCAAGTACGTGACGGCCCAATACCAACCTGGTTAGCCCATAAAATGCATTGAGGCCAGTTCGATCCACCCATAATCTACGATCGTACTTCTTGCCATCCGTCTCCATGACTCAATGGATTCGCGACATTGCCATAGTCTATCGCCGCCACGCTATGGAAGCATAGTCAGCAAGAAGGAAAGCTTGAAGAATTGCAGTTGACCGGGGATAGCTTGTCGCTGCCCACCGCCGTAGATGACCCATCTAAACGTCTACAGCCAGGTTTGTCTCCAATTTCGTGGTATGGATTTGTTAGGCGGCTAAGCCATAAGTTATGCCCTACACATATGCTAATATTAGGATTGTATACAAAAAGTGTTAATATTAGTGCGAACGCATCTAAAACACTACAACTGCCGGTTAGTATTCTATTCATCTCATTTGGAGGTCACTTCTTATTTCATACTAACGTAGGATTGCATAAGAAAAATCTAATTTAATCATTTTAGGGTTTTGTTATATTGGGTAAACACAATTGATGAGATTAGTAACACCTTCGATCCATCCGGTGGCCGTAGAGCTATAAACAAAATAGAAGAAATATTAATTTATTTTTTAACTGCAATCATTATTTTCACGCCGATACTATATTAGGGAAACACAGTACATGATTTTTTTTGTATATCGTTTTTCTGAACATTTTCTTCTTCACCCCCCCATAGTAAAATCCTAGATCCACCCCTGCTTGCACACCCTCTGCCTCACTTCACTCTGTCCCTACTCTTTCATGGACCACCCGTCTCCTTCCTGACGGCTAGCGGCCAGCAAGGCAGATGAACAACAATTGCATTAATACCTCAGTTGATTGGATATTACGCCTGTTGCAAGAGGTTGAAGAGAGTCAGTTTTCTACTACGGATATGCTTGTGGTGAAAGGATCGACATCCGTTTTTGAACCTTCGGTGGCCCAAGCACCATGTCACGTGCTACTGTCTTTGCCATCGGCGGGACCATTGTTGGGGAGATATCCGATGTATGGGTGTGGTGACCCAACACACCACTGCATGTGTAGTGCGCAAGTCGATGACATAATACTCACAGAAGGACTTACCTGTGAATATTACATCCCTCAAAGTAGTACAACAGAAACACAGAAGATCCAGGCAAAACTATAGGATACAAACTTCATTACAAAATCATGAGAATCTCTTTGATGAATCAAGAATATCTCACACAAATGAACATCAGAAGAAGCAATGCGAAGATCCAAGCTGGAGAAGAACTCTAGCTCAGAACTAAATCCACTATGGCTGATGTCAGCCCTAATCTATGGCTTGATACAACTAAGTCCACGAATGGCCTTCATCTACACCTTGATAGCTTCTCTTCCACCAGCGTTGTTGATGACGATGATGTACTGGCTAAGTAGTATAAGACTCCGCCTAGCTTTATGAGGTAACGATGGCTTCACGATGATGACTTCCATAGGGCTTCAACTCTAAGCAGGGGGTCAAACGGGAACGAATGAGTAACGAGCGTTACTCAGCAAGTTCATGATATATAGTGGGTGGTTTGATGCACTAACTATAGCTTTAGACTCAAACGAGTCATAAGCTAATGCAAGGTTTTGTAAAACTTTCTACAAGAGGTTGCTTTTAATTCTGAAAACTATGCCCGCCAGACCATCACAGGAGCTAGAACTTCATGGAGTTGCCTTTCCTGTAGCGTTCGAAGTTGCTTCCCAGAACAGGGGGTAACATGCCACATCCTTTTACACTCTGCAGAGGTGCGTTACTTTACCGATGGACGCCCAAGACCATGTTGCACAACCAGGTGTACATTCCTGTCCACTCCCACTCAGGTGTGGGTCCCGGTTGTTGGTCCAAGCCAAACCGTGCTTCTCCGCACAACGCATGCCCACCCATTTCCGCCAGCAGGTTGAACGCCTGATTCCACCCCTCACGATGGAGATCTACGCGCCCCTGGCAGACAGTCATAGACCCCCAGAGTCCGTGGGACGTAAGGGCTCCCACTCACGTGCATGTAGTCCCGCAGAACCTACAGCGTACGTCTCTGGCAGTCCGTTGACATGCGAACGAGAAAATATCACAGCTGACTTACTCCCCCCATAGAAGACCCATGGTTAACGCGGTATTTACGGCACACCGAGTTCTGACGGCAGTTGTGGTTAATTCCTAGGTAATACTTTCCCATCTAGATGGAACCTTCCTTTGACATATTCATCTTACCATGGTTCCATCCGCCCACCAAACAGAACACTACCACTCGGGTAGTCATTCAATTAGTCATATTATTATGAAATAAGATCATGCATTCTTTTGAGACTAGGTGGTAATACGATAGAGTTTTTGCAATTAGTTTGTTATGAAGTACTGCAAAGGATATGAGCAAGTGATGAACTTGCCTGAGATTTAAATAACAATAATAATCCAGGTCTTCGGCTTCAAGGGTCTCGTAGAAAACCCCGGCATCTGAAAGATATCAAAGTAGTCCTGGTAAGGGCTACAGAAAACAATGGCAAGATGATACATGCATAGTAATGAGATGCATCGTGAAATACCCTGGAAAATACCGCAGCTTACAAGTGTAAGTCACGTTTGATACGATATCTCAATCACACATGTTTTAGGTGAATTGTTTCATTACTTGAGGTGATGTGGTTATTACTTCTTTTAGAGTTACATGTGTTTTTACTTTTACTTGGCAAACAATTTTTATCATGTTTAAGTAGAAGTGTTTTTTTTGAAACATTTTCTACTGCAGGGGAGTCCCCCACAGCCCTTTATTACCAACCAGAGAGTTACAGTTACAGATATGTACAAAAAAACATGGGAATAGACTAAGACAGTCTATCCCAGGCTAATGTAAGGAGTTAATCCATAAAACTAAATCAGCAGCCACATAAGCACTCAACCTATGCTTAAGCATAAGGAGATCTAACATGAAGCCCACTTTCCATCCCAAAAAGGAATGTCTTTCCGATTTAAAAATGACTCCATTCCTCTGTTTCCAAATATTCCAGCAAGCAAGAATCACTATCTCAGTGAAACAGGGCCCTTTGAAAGACTTTTTGGCGACAGTAAGATTTTGCACAAGTGTGTTATCACTCCAGCTGATTTGCAGATAATTCCAAATCCTGGAGCTAAAGACACATTGAAAGAACAAATGTATCCAGTCTTCATTGCAATGAGTGCAACAAAGAACACAATAATCAGTACCATCAATCTTCCAGTTTCTTCGTTTGATCATATCCTTTGTATTAATCCTATCCTTGAGGATCAACCAAGCAAAGAATTTATGTTTTGACATGCATTTGAATTTAAGTAGAAGTGTTATTTCTTGGTTGGGTAATAAGACAATGACACATGGAAATCAACTATTGAAAAGATAACAGTCACATTTTATTTTATACTCAAAAAGGGTAGAGCTTATGACAAAGGGGTTTAGTTGAAAATGAGGAACTAATACAACTAACTCTATTATCACAATATTTACTAATGACTTGTGATGATAGGTTTTAGTAGATGTGAAAACCTGAGAGTTTTATTAATAAAGAAAATAATAGTGTGGCAGTTATTTCTTGTCATAATGAAATATAAAATAATTCTAGCATATGTTTAGACACAAGTTTATAAGTTAATCAAAATGTTTAATGTTTGTCATATTTGAGTTGGAAATGTTCTTCTCTTTAATTTGATATATCATTTGAAATATTCTGAAAATATTTGAATAAGTTATTATTTTATTAATTTTAAATGAATTAAATGACTAGGCAAAACATTGCACACATAAAAACTTGGTCAAATGACTATGAAAACATCATAGGTGGATTGCATTTGTCATTTGGAGCATTTTGGTATATAACTTGTATTTTTCTGATTTTATGAATATTTATTATTTTTCTCAATTTTAAATGATTTAATTTAATTAAAGAAAATGTTTAATTTTAAACTTTATCAAACATTTTTGAAAAGTTCATAAACCTTTATAGTATATTTTTTCTAATCATTTTCATATTTTATTTGTATTTTTCAGATTCTTGGATTAAAAGTTATTGAATTATCAAGTTTTAATTATTTTCTGCCTTTATTTAAATTGACAGGTGGGTCCCACCTGTCATATATGATTTTTAAATCAAAATTAAAAGAAAAATAAAAGAATTTAGCCCATGACATCATGATGATGTCATGACTACCTCAACAGAGCAGGGATCTCCTCTGCTCGATAGCAATCGATCGAACCAGTGCAAATTGGCGATTTCCGTTTGTTCCAATCGCGAGAGGAGATCACAGTGAGCGTGCGGGTGGCTGCGATGTGACCAAATGGTCACCGGGAGGTTTCCGGCGAGCACAAACACGACGGCGACCGGCGGCACTCGGTGATGTCGGCATACAGTGGCCCTTAAGCTCAACGGGAGGCACCTAGAGATGTGTGAGCTCACCATGAGCGTGATGCAGAGGTTGGTGCAGCTTGTGGAGGTCCAATTCGCCGGCGATGTCGAGAATCGGCCTCCGGCCGAATTCGGAGAAGATGCTTCGATTCATCCTCTTCCGGACTTCCCAGGAAACGAGGGTTGGTGGAGGGATAGAGGAGATCATGGCGCACCAGAGGGTGGCCTCAATTCGTCCCGGGGTGGCCGGAGTCGATGGAATGGCCGGCGGCCCGAGGTGACTAGGGTTAGGGTTTCGGGGTTTCTCCTGGTAGAAATACAGAGAGATTGTGTAGGGTCCGTCCTCCGAAGCACTGTTCAAGGACACCCCGATATGCATACATTCACGATCCCAGGAAATTCAGTCGTGAAACAACATATCAAGCTGGTACACAGATACAATATCCATTACACGGTTGCACAAACACTTACAAAGATACTGTCACATCCCAATTTTGGAACACCTAATAACACAGTTGTTTTGCTAATTGCTTGACCAATTAACTTTGGTTATGTTTGTTTGAGTGCAACTAAACAAACTAATTATATAATCTTACATGGCTAAGAAATTGAAAACAAACTTAATAAGATAGCAAAGCAGTATCTAAAAATATTCAACATATTGTTCCAATGACCTTGGCAATATTTTATAAAGTAAATATTGATCAAAGAGTTTTCCAAAAACTATCTTATGAATCTCATACTTGTTGAATATTATTACAAGACCTAAATTAAGAAAGAGGAAACACTTAATAAATTTCCCTAAAAGATTATCAGAAAAAGAGGCATTCTTAAATGCTTCACCAGAATATTATCAAATGTTTTTCCAACCTTGCAAGATTAAAAACAAAGGTATTGGAGAGCATTGACTTGCTATCTCTAGTCACATAAATATTTTGGCAAAGCATTGTTAAAGAAAAGCCAAGTGCCTTATTAAATAGAAATTCCAATATTTCCAGAAACAGAAAACTAAAACAAGTTACTATTGGAAACTTTCTTAAAATGATTTGAAATTAATACCATTGCTTCCTTATATCAAATAAGGAACACACACAAGAGGAGACCAAAAATTGAATCCATTAAAGTCCTGAAAACATGGTTTTTCTCCACAGCAACAATTGGGATTTTGAACAAGTTTGTTCTACAAACTTTTTCCAAATGCCATGAAATAAATACCACATGCTCTATAGCATAAATAAGGATTAAAACCAAAAGGGCACAAGTTGTTGAATAATTTAAGTTGCCAAAAACCCCTGTTTTCTAAACAACACCTTTTATAAATTTGAACAAGTTTGTTCTATGAAGTAACTCAAAATGACTTGAATTTTCTACCACTTAAGGAACACATCAAATAAGGAATGTGTGCCAAAAATTATCATTTTTGGAAGCTCCTAAGTAGTCTAATAAATTCAATGTCCATTTATGTAAGAATTCAAATTTGAACAACTTTGAATTATCAAGTTTAGGCAAATGAGCCAATTTTCACATATGTTGTGTATCTATACTAATAAGAATTTTGGGCAAAAGGATTTCAATTTATAACTTTGTTTGCTTAGGGAAAACATCCATTTTCAGAGAGGAAAAGGACCTACTTTTAAATACCCAGGGACCAAATTGAAATCCTAGTCATCCCTGTCCTTCTTCTTCCTGTAGCAAGCAGTAGAGGGCATGGCTGCCCATGCTCCATTGCCTTCGAGTGGAAGTCTTCTAGATGGTTAAACCCCCCCATGTGCTGCTACCTGCCCCCTCTCTCTCTCCCCCCTCGAGCACACTCTCTCTCCTCTGAAAATATCTAAATCAAACCCTAGCCCGAAATGAGGTCGCCATCGATTAGGCCAAAGGAGAGCTCGCCGCCGGCCACTGAGTGTCCCATCGTCTCCGCCATGTCGTGCTGGCCCTCGGTGCCAGAAGAATCGAGCCGGAGCGACTCGTGGTGGCCGCGCATCCAGTTCCTCTCTGCGGGTCCGGCGCGCTCCGACGACGGATTGCCGCCGCCTCGAGCTTCTTCCTCCCCCTCCGAGTACTCCATGATGATCTAGGTGAGCAGGCGACCGTCCCCGACCGTTTTCCCCTCTCCCTCTCGCCCTTAATCGTGGCCGCGCCGTGGACGCGTCCGGCCGCCGCGCGCGCGCCGTCGCCGACCACCCTCTGGTTGCTCCCGGGAAACGAAACCTCGCTAGGAAGGTTCCCCTCATCGTATGAAACGCACGGGTGCCTTTTAATCGCAAAATGATGCACGGTATCGCTCGAATTAGCTCGCCGGAGATTCTCCCGCCGGCGATGACGCAGTGGTGACGTCGCGGTGACGCCAGCCGCCCTTGACCCCGCGCGCGGGAGTCAAACTGGCCCGTGGGGCCTGGCCTTGCTTGCGTGGCTGCCCGCGTGGCCCCTGGCCCGCGAGTCAGCGTCTGCTGCTAGCTTCCCCCGCGGTAGACGCAGATCTGGCCGGCCCAAGTTGTTGGATCTGGCCCAATCAAGTCCTTTTTCCCTTTAATTTTTGACAGATTGGCACATGTTTACTTTTGAGCTTAAAAACCTATCTAAAAGATGAATTTGACCAAACCAAAAATCAAAGTTGTACATCAACTAAATCTAAACCACCTCCAACTTGTAGATCTACATTTGGATGAATAGATTAGAAATTAAAAATGATTTGGCAACAGGTACCATAAACAGAAAAATGAGCACCATTTTAATTTCACAACTCAGAATGAAGTGAGGCCAATTGCATTGGAAAGCCCTTGAATTTTCCTAACAGGAACAATTAACCTTGCTTCCAAATTCCAAGTATTTTTTAAATGGAATGCAATTTGGTAAAACACCAGAGAGCACTTTGGTGATTTTTATAAAATTATTAAAAATGAATTTTGATGCAAACTCAACTGGATGGTCTTGTATAAGTTTAGGACTATCCAAACCTAGAAGGGTTTAATTTTTAGAGAACCCTATAAAATTTGGTGGACAGATCTTTGTTTCACCTGTTTCTGCCATTTTGGCATTTTAACTATTTAAATTGTGTGATTATATTTTTGTGTTGCAATGTTGTTTTCTAGCATGTACAAGTTGTGTGAACTTGTTTTCTAAGTGTTACTTAACTATTTTAGCATGTTATATTGTGTGGACTTGAGTGGAGAAGAAATAGGATTTATATTAGTAGCATATGTTTTATCTCTAGTTTATTACTTGCATATAATTTTTGATTGATTAATTTGTGTGCAAGTGATTGAATTGTTGTGTTGAGATATTGTAATCAGTACCATGTTTGTACTTGTATTATGATGGTATCACCTCTGCTAGCTTGCATTTGATTTGGTAGAAAAGCATGAGTAGCTTTGTCATGACTATGAGGATGTTATGGAAAAATTCTCTCATGTGTAGAATTTTTAGCGCAATATTTGTGGTTGAGTAGCCACATATTTTTATGTTGTATTCATAGGACCAGTAGCATTTTGATAAGGTTGTTATGAGTACTTGACCCCTAAAGTTTTCACGTGTGTGAAAATAATAGCATGAGTAGCATTGCCTTGCTTATTTAAGCACCCTATTATTTTCTGCTAGTATTGTTATTGCACTAGGTGCTAGTTTAGGTTTTTGCTAATTGTTGTCAAGTGTGACCAGAGGCTTTGTGACCTCTTAATGCTTTGTTATTCTAGTGGAACACCCACTGGTTTCATTGCATTTTTGGTGGAAACATTATTTCCCTACACTAGATGTGTTTCTTTTATATAGTTCTTTTACTAGTGAGTGCCTAGTATTTTTGCTTGGGAATTTTTGTGCTAAATGGAAATGTGTATGCTTCTGTTTGTAAGTGGTTGTAATCATGTGTGGATTGCTAGGAAAAATAAATTCTTGAAGTGTTGATTGATTCCTCTAGTAATGCCCTTTTTTATTACTACTAGTATGTAGGAGTTGCCCTGCAAATTGGTGCATTGTTTTGTTAAATGGGATATTTTTGTTATAGCAAGTATAGATGTTTTTCACCCCTGTTTTTATGACATGGACCCTATGGTTGTATTTCAATTACTTTATTGAAATTCATCCATTGATTCTTCATGTTTAAGTAGTACTAGTTTCCTTAGCAGTTTTTGTGTTAAATTATTTTTCCTGCCAACCTGTGTTTGGTAGATGTTTATGTATCCTTGCATAAGGACATGTTTTTAATTTACCATTATGGTAACATGGTTCCTTGTTTGAATTTTAGTACTTTGCTTATCATGCATGCTTGCATAGCAAACTTTTACTAGAAACATGTCTATAGGATTCCTCCTTTTTAGTCATAGTTTCTATTGTTCTCACTATGAGAAATTGTGTGTTTTGTGATGAGTCTATTACCTTGTTACCCTTGTGTAGGCTCACTGATTTGTAAAAGTAACTTTTTCAAATCATGTGTCTTATTTATTCTTGGTGTGAAATTAGATTTAGTAGGATAGCTACCTTTTTCTTTTTTGTGGTGTGGTTGATAGACCCATTGCCATGCTTATTTTTGTGCATGTTTTATATACTTTTAGTAGGCTCACCCTTGTGAACCTAAGTGTATTTTGGGTTTATTAATATCTTGGTATGAGAGTGGCACACCCACTGAATCCATGATATTAAGGTTGTGAGATATGTCCCTCCAACCTTAAGTTGTCTTATTAAATGGCATTTCTGCCAAGTAGGATTGTTTGATTGTTTGCCTCAATTAATAATTGAGTGATTTTGTTATTATTAGATTTCCTTGCTGTATGTATTGTTATGTATGGTTGCTTGCCTTGATTGGTTCTGAATGTGTGTCCTTTATTCCTTGTACGACGTTAGAAAACGAAGAGGAAGGAAGTGTCGTGAAGATCTGTTTCAAGTTCCAGTCACTCCAAAACCAGGGACACAAGGAGATACCAGGCAAGCCATCCTGATGCTTGCTGATACAATACTTATCATTATCTATCATGCATGTTTTACCTCTGAAGTTTTACAAAAACTTGATTATCAAAAACTATTTTTGATGTGGAATTTACTACTATACTATATTATAGGTTACTATCATGCCAGTAGTTAAACTTGGTAATACCAAGCCCATAAGCCACCATATGGTATTTATTACCATCAAATATACTAGTCCCTAAGTGGACACCCTAAAATTGTGATTCTACAAAACAAAGGCTTTACGGAAAAACCCGGAGAAAAGGCGGATCCTTGTTCTCCGGAGGAATGTGGAAGTGGTCATTTTTGAGAAAGTGGTGTTTTCAAAAATGACACATAACCTAGTCTTCGCCGGACAACCTTTACCGTACTGCCAACCTACCCCAACATGGGCAAGGGGCTTAACTTGAAGTTTGTTCTTATTAGTGTGTGCTATCTCAATGTGCTATAGGGGATGCGATCCTCTGAACCGAATGTCGTGGAGACATATAAAGTGTGGGATTAATTTTCCCTCCGGATGCATCAGTTGAGGCATCCTGGCTTGGCGGTGATTAGCTCGATGCCGGGGGTGTGGTAAAACTCAACTGAGAGATAGGCATATACTAGCTTGAACATAGTGGATGGTTATGATCAGATACCTGATGTTTACATACTGTTGTTACAGTCCGTGATTGTTCACGGGAGGTGTACTGGATCTGGTGGATGTGTACACCTCTGCAGAGTATAACTTTTTCGAAGAAGCCGCGTCCTCGGATATGGACAGTTGAATGGCCATGTAGCTAGCATTGTGTCAATGTTTTCAAAAAGGAAGTTTTTGAAAAGGGAATTTTGGAAAGGAAGTGTTGAACTTGTGAAGTTCGGAAAGGAATGGAAACTTATACCGTGGAGGTATCGTCGATGATGAAAAGCCAGATGATGTTATACAAAACAAAATGTTTTGCAAAGAAAACCTTTTCTACTCTAAGCAAGAATTCTGGAAACTGATTCCAAGAAGTTTTGCAAAGAGAAAATATTCTTTAGTAAAGTTTTACAAAACCTCTTGTACATGTGATATCTACAAGAGAAATAAAACTATATTATTTTCTTCTGAAGTATCTTCTTCAACGAAGATACAGATTAACCTGACTGCAACTGTGGTGTCATCATATATGAACACCATTGATAGTGAACCCTATTTATAGCCTACCTATTCCACCATATAAGCATATTTGCATGTTGGTAAGTGACATGATGGATGTCTTGCTGAGTACATTCAAATGTACTCATTATGGTTTCGCCCCTGGTATCTACTTGCCAGACTTTGAGAAGGAGCCTCCGAAGGATATCTATGAAGAGAAGTACGGAGTTGACGGCTTTGCGAACTAGGATCGTCTCCGGGTCAGCAGCCTGTAGGTTAAGGCGTGACTTGGGCTCAACTACGTTGTGTTTTGATTGTCTTCCGCTGTGTTTGATAAGTTGCCTGCCCCATGTGGCAGTTGCGTTAAACTTGATCATGTGATATATGTGTAATACCTTTATGTATTCGTGTAATGGATGATGTATTTCTGTGTGCCAACTGTGTATGTTGTTCACGACTGATCTTTCTGGGATCGTGAATGTATGCATACGGAGGGTTTCAGACTGCCGGTCTGGGGTCCTTACAGAGTTGGTATCAGAGCCATCCTGACCTTAGGAGACCTTAGTTAGCATGGACGTCAGATAGGAAAGAAAAGTATTTTTGAGTAAAAACCTATTTACTATCTAAATTATTTTTATCTAAGGGAATTCTAGCATATTTTCCCTCCTTGTTATCTTTTCAAAAGATTCTAAATGCATATCAAGGGCGTCCTTGAACAGTGGTTCGAAGGGCGGGCCTTACCGAGTTGGTATCTCTCTCGGTTAAGAGTTTATTTCTTACTTGTTTGCAACTGCTCCGCTCTGTTTTTGAAACATCTCTCGTCTTTGAAGTTTTCTGTCCAGAAAATAGTTGGGGTTTCAAAAACAGATTGTTGCATATTATTACCTCTCTCAGTTAAAAAGGGTTTATCAAAACTTTACTTCTATTATCTTGTTTCCATACAAAAACTTTTATACTTGCCGATGTCCCGAGAAGACCAAAATAATTACCTAGCTCTAGAGTGATGATGGTCAGAAGTAGATATAGTTCTTCAGCCACTTCTAGGATTTTGGATCATCCCCCGACGTAGCTCCAATGGAGTCTTGCTTGTGTGTTTTGGCTTGCTTATGTGTGTCCGTAGGACTTTGTGCTATTGTGTGGTGTAGAATTTTGGTTCATCTAGGCTTCTATATGTTTGTGGGGTGCTCAAAATTTGCAGATTTGTGCTTGCCCCGCTCTTGTTTTTGAATCGCCTCCTGTTAAATTTTTGCAAGCAAAAATGTTTGTATAGCATTCAAAAACAAGAATTTTTTGCTTAGACTTATACTTGTTTTCGCTTCATAATGCGACCCGTCATGAACCACCACCATCTCCCCCACAATCAATGAAAGCACCATTGGGCCTAATAATAGATGACCCTCAAGCCACACGAGCTGATAGCATTGCTACCAGTGATGCACTCCAACAGATAAAGCTCCAACAACGACAACCCTCAAAGAAGAAAAGGCGTGAAGAAAACCAACCAATACTGACCTAAACCTCTATGTTTTGTCTGTTTGCAAGAGACTCTTTTTACCCTGTTGGCTAAATATCGCATCTTGTTATGTTCCCCTTTAAAAGACCAAACAAGAGAAATCCCCTTTTAAAAAGTATATACCTCCCTCCTATGGAGAAAAGTGCAAAAGAAGTCTTCACATGCCATGATGCGTAACCCCCTCAAAAGCCAATCCGAAGAGCACGATCCAATATTCGACGTACAATGACGCTAGTCGTGTCTTGTCGGACAAACATGATTAATTAGAAAGCTAACAAGACTAACATGGTTGGTCTAATCTTAGGTTGACACCTAACCAAAGCATGTGAAATACTGACAACTCTTTCTAAACCAAGAAATTAAGTGACTTACGACACCTTTTAATCTAGTTGGTAAAAAAGGAGAAGTCACGAGAAAATAAAATGATGACCTATTCGTTTACTAGTCAATAGGATATCATGTGTATCTACTTTGGAAACCAAATCTTAGTAGACATTGTAGGTACTATGAGATTCGAGGTTTAGAAATTAAGTGAACGATGGAATGGATATGATAGATCTAGAAAACAGCAATTTTCCGGTGTTTGTTTCTTTGTGTGCTCTTGATTGAAATAAATTTGTGTTTTATTCAATCTTGCTTCCTAACTTATATGGAGTTGTTAGGACTTGTTATTATGTTGCTTTATTACAATAAATATACCCTTGAAAGTGTGTGCATGATTGAAAACTCGAATAAAAATGAAATAGCATTTGTTACCTTCTAGTTAATTATTTGGAAATTGCGTGAGAGCTAGATCTGTGTATACTTCTTAGTAGATTTTTGTGCTATGTTTTCCTTGAGGCCAGTACCATTTAGGTACTGTTATTTTGATGCTTGTACCTCTATTAGCTTGTATGTCTCTTAATAGTAAAGCATGTGTAAGCATTGCTATCAGTATGCACTAGTATTGCTTCACTAGATTAAATAGCCTTATATTTTTATCTTGTATGCAAAGTTTTTCATGAGTAACCAGAGGCTTAGTACCTATTTTTCCTTGGTATTAGTAGGCCATAGCCCACTGTTACCATTGTATTTTGGCTTGAGGATGAAAATCCCCAACCATACACATGTGTGAAAATAGCATGTTTCACTATGTGATTGATTTCTATTTTCCACCATGGAAAATATAATTGTTTCTTTTCACTTATGCAAGTGATAAGTTTATTTCTTATTAGTAAATACTAATATGTTTAGGTGTGATCCTTTTGTTAGCATAATATTCCTTAGGGGTATCATGTTAAGAGATGTTTCACTATCGTGTGCTAAAATTAAATTGTTCGCAAATAAAATAAATTCCTCTTGATTGTTAGCTTGTTTGTGAATAATTTTAAATTGAGTGTATGGATTTTTGAAAAGGTTTAGATAACTTTTCATTACTTGCATAGCTACTGGTTGTGTGAGTTATACCTTGCTTGCTTGCTAGTAATTGTTTACCAAAAACATAAATTGCTAGAATTAATTTATGCATGGTTAATAGTTGTTTCATGGGATCGTTTTGATGTTTGTGCTTACTAACATGAGTAAGTTTTGTGTACTTTTATTAGGTACATTTTATGATCATGACTTGCTTGTTTAAAATTAAGCATCATATTAACATTGTTTGCTTCTCTAGAGTGAAACTAGTTTCGCCACTAGAAGATGGTGATTTTTGCTCTAGTAGTACACTCTTTTTATTTTATGAGTATATGTGTTGATATAGCATGTTTAGGAAGTTATTACTTCTGTTATCATGCCATGAATTATTTAGCTTCATGTTCTATGGTTATAGGATATGATTATCTCTTATAGCATGCTGGTGTAGATTTTTCAAACTAGTGTGTTATTTGTGCAGTCCTGTTTTTTTTATGCCTATGTAATAGGAGTTTTATCTTGTGTGAAGATGGTGTTTTATAGTATCTTTATGATTGTTTTCATTGGTTTTTAGCTACTGGTTGTTTGCCAATTGTTCATGATTGATGGGTTCCAAAACCTCTAATAAACAATAACCTAGTGGATAAATAGTCTATTCATCTGTGGTGTTGTTTGCTTGCTTATTGGGTTTTGTTTAAATGTTTTACCTTAGCATGAGTTTATACTTGTGTTATGATTGTGCTTAAGAGTATCTTATGAAACTAAAACATCCAACTAAAATCATGAACATATTAAGTGATAGTCGCTTGTGGTGAGTAACACCCACTGCCGTGGCTATTTATTCTGTCTGTTTATTTTACCTTAGCAACCTAATCTTTGCACCCACAAGCTATATTTTTAGCTTCTTATATACCTTATTATGAGAGTGGTACACCACTCCATATGTGGTATGTAATATGTGGGATATAGCTAGGAACTCTTGTAAATAATTGATGGTATATTTCGAGGTAGTTCTGCACTAACCTTAATTTTTGTTTAAACTAGGAAACAAAAGTTTTGGACCTAAAACACTACTGGTGTACTTTTTAGAAAGAATTTTCTAATTTAGTGAAGTACCCCTCCTCCCAAGGAAAGTCAAAGGGGGGAAGCACCTACACTCCAACACTAACATTGTGTTTGTTGGCCCTCCCTTAGTCCTCGCTTGCGAATCTCGGGGACGAGATTCTTTTTAAGGGGGGAAGACCTGTCACATCCCAATTTTGGAACACCTAATAACACAGTTGTTTTGCTAATTGCTTGACCAATTAACTTTGGTTATGTTTGTTTGAGTGCAACTAAACAAACTAATTATATAATCTTACATGGCTAAGAAATTGAAAACAAACTTAATAACATAGCAAAGCAGTATCTAAAAATATTCAACATATTGTTCCAATGACCTTGGCAATATTTTCTAAAGTAAATATTGATCAAAGAGTTTTCCAAAAACTATCTTATGAATCTCATACTTGTTGAATATTATTACAAGACCTAAATTAAGAAAGAGGAAACACTTAATAAATTTCCCTAAAAGATTATCAGAAAAAGAGGCATTCTTAAATGCTTCACCAGAATATTATCAAATGTTTTTCCAACCTTGCAAGATTAAAAACAAAGGTATTGGAGAGCATTGACTTGCTATCTCTAGTCACATAAATATTTTGGCAAAGCATTGTTAAAGAAAAGCCAAGTGCCTTATTAAATAGAAATTCCAATATTTCCAGAAACAGAAAACTAAAACAAGTTACTATTGGAAACTTTCTTAAAATGATTTGAAATTCATACCATTGCTTCCTTATATCAAATAAGGAACACACACAAGAGGAGACCAAAAATTGAATCCATTAAAGTCCTGAAAACATGGTTTTTCTCCACAGCAACAATTGGGATTTTGAACAAGTTTGTTCTACAAACTTTTTCCAAATGCCATGAAATAAATACCACATGCTCTATAGCATAAATAAGGATGAAAACCAAAAGGGCACAAGTTGTTGAATAATTTAAGTTGCCAAAAACCCCTGTTTTCTAGACAGCACCTTTTATAAATTTGAACAAGTTTGTTCTATGAAGTAACTCAAAATGACTTGAATTTTCTACCACGTAAGGAACACATCAAATAAGGAATGTGTGCCAAAAATTATCATTTTTGGAAGCTCCTAAGTAGTCTAATAAATTCAATGTCCATTTATGTAAGAATTCAAATTTGAACAACTTTGAATTATCAAGTTTAGGCAAATGAGCCAATTTTCACATATGTTGTGTATCTATACTAATAAGAATTTTGGGCAAAAGTATTTCAATTTATAACTTTGTTTGCTTAGGGAAAACATCCATTTTCAGAGAGGAAAAGGACCTACTTGTAAATACCCAGGGACCAAATTGAAATCCTAGTCATCCCTGTCCTTCTTCTTCCTGTAGCAAGCAGTAGAGGGCATGGCTGCCCATGCTCCATTGCCTTCGAGTGGAAGTCTTCTAGATGGTTAAAACCCCCCATGTGCTGCTACCTGCCCCCTCTCTCTCCCCCCTCGAGCACACTCTCTCTCCTCTGAAAATATCTAAACCAAACCCTAGCCCGAAATGAGGTCGCCCTCGATTAGGCCAAAGGAGAGCTCGCCGCCGGCCACTGAGTGTCCCATCGTCTCCGCCATGTCGTGCTGGCCCTCGGTGCCAGAAGAATCGAGCCGGAGCGACTCGTGGTGGCCGCGCCATCCAGTTCCTCTCTGCGGGTCCGGCGCGCTCCGGCGACGGATTGCCGCCGCCTTGAGCTTCTTCCTCCCCCTCCGAGTACTCCATGACGATCTAGGTGAGCAGGCGACCGTCCCCGACCATTTTCCCCTCTCCCTCTCGCCCTTAATCGTGGCCGCGCCGTGGATGCGTCCGGCCGCCACGCGCGCGCCGTCGCCGACCACCCTCCGGTTGCTCCCGGGAAACGAAACCTCGCTAGGAAGGTTCCCCTCATCGTATGAAACGCACGGGTGCCTTTTAATCGCAAAATGATGCACGTTATCGGTCGAATTAGCTCGCCGGAGATTCTCCCGCCGACGATGACGCAGTGGTGACGTCGCGGTGACGCCAGCCGCCCGTCTGCTGCTAGCTTCCCCCGCGGTAGACGCAGATCTGGCCGGCCCAAGTTGTTGGATCTGGCCCAATCAAGTCCTTTTTTCCTTTAATTTTTGACAGATTGGCACATGTTTACTTTTGAGCTTAAAAACCTAGCTAAAAGATGAATTTGACCAAACCAAAAATCACAGTTGTACATCAACTAAATCTAAACCACCTCCAACTTGTAGATCTACATTTGGATGAATAGATTAGAAATTAAAAATGATTTGGCAACAGGTACCAGAAACAGAAAAATGAGCACCATTTTAATTTCACAACTCAGAATGAAGTGAGGCCAATTGCATTGGAAAGCCCTTGAATTTTCCTAACAGGAGAAATTAACCTTGCTTCCAAATTCCAAGTATTTTTGAAATGGAATGCAATTTGGTAAAACACCAGAGAGCACTTTGGTGATTTTTATAAAATTATTAAAAATGAATTTTGATTCAAACTCAACTGGATGGTCTTGTATAAGTGTAGGAATATCCAAAACTAGAAGGCTTTAAGTTTTAGAGCATCCTATAAAATTTGGTGGACAGATCTTTGTTTCACCTGTTTCTGCCATTTTGGCATTTTAACTATTTAAATTGTGTGATTATATTTTTGTGTTGCAATGTTGTTTTCTAGCATGTACAAGTTGTGTGAACTTGTTTTCTAAGTGTTACTTAACTATTTTAGCATGTTATATTGTGTGGACTTGAGTGGAGAAGAAATAGGATTTATATTAGTAGCATATGTTTTATCTCTAGTTTATTACTTGCATATAATTTTTGATTGATTAATTTGTGTGCAAGTGATTGAATTGTTGTGTTGAGATATTGTAATCAGTACCATGTTTGTACTTTTATTATGATGGTATCACCTCTGCTAGCTTGCATTTGATTTGGTAGAAAAGCATGAGTAGCTTTGTCATGACTATGAGGATGTTATGGAAAAATTCTCTCATGTGTAGAATTTTTAGCGCAATATTTGTGGTTGAGTAGCCACATATTTTTATGTTGTATTCATAGGAACAGTAGCATTTTGATAAGGTTGTTATGAGTACTTGACCCCTAAAGATTTCACGTGTGTGAAAATAATAGCATGAGTAGCATTGCCTTGCTTATTTAAGCACCCTATTATTTTCTGCTAGTATTGTTATTGCACTAGGTGCTAGTTTAGGTTTTTGCTAATTGTTGTCAAGTGTGACCAGAGGCTTTGTGACCTCTTAATGCTTTGTTATGCTAGTGGAACACCCACTGGTTTCATTGCATTTTTGGTGGAAACATTATTTCCCTACACTAGATGTGTTTCTTTTATATAGTTCTTTTACTAGTGAGTGCCTAGTATTTTTGCTTGGGAATTTTTGTGCTAAATGGAAATGTGTATGCTTCTGTTTGTAAGTGGTTGTAATCATGTGTGGCTTGCTAGGAAAAATACATTCTTGAAGTGTTGATTGATTCCTCTAGTAATGCCCTTTTTTATTACTACTAGTATGTAGGAGTTGCCCTGCAAATTGGTGCATTGTTTTGTTAAATGGGATATTTTTGTTATAGCAAGTATAGATGTTTTTCACCCCTGTTTTTATGACATGGAACCTCTGGTTGTATTTCAATTACTTTATTTAAATTCATCCATTGATTCTTCATGTTTAAGTAGTACTAGTTTCCTTAGCAGTTTTTGTGTTAAATTATTTTTCCTGCCAACCTGTGTTTGGTAGATGTTTATGTATCCTTGCATAAGGACATGTTTTTCATTTAACATTATGATAACATGGTTCCTTGTTTGCATTTTAGTACTTTACTTATCATGCATGCTTGCATAGCAAACTTTTACTAGAAACATGTCTATAGGATTCCTCCTTTTTAGTCATAGTTTCTATTGTTCTCACTATGAGAAATTGTGTGTTTTGTGATGAGTCTATTACCTTGTTACCCTTGTGTAGGCTCACTGATTTGTAAAAGTAACTTTTGCAAATCATGTGTCTTATTTATTCTTGGTGTGAAATTATATTTAGTAGGATAGCTACCTTTTTCTTTTTTGTGGTGTGGTTGATAGACCCATTGCCATGCTTATTTTTGTGCATGTTTTATATACTTTTAGTAGGCTCACCCTTGTGAACCTAAGTGTATTTTGGGTTTATTAATATCTTGGTATGAGAGTGGCACACCCACTGAATCCATGATATTAAGGTTGTGAGATATGTCCCTCCAACCTTAAGTTGTCTTATTAAATGGCATTTCTGCCAAGTAGGATTGTTTGATTGTTTGCCTCAATTAATAATTGAGTGATTTTGTTATTATTAGATTTCCTTGCTGTATGTATTGTTATGTATGGTTGCTTGCCTTGATTGGTTCTGAATGTGTGTCCTTTATTCCTTGTACGACGTTAGAAAATGAAGAGGAAGGAAGTGTCGTGAAGATCTGTTTCAAGTTCCAGTCACTCCAAAACCAGGGACACAAGGAGATACCAGGCAAGCCATCCTGATGCTTGCTGATACAATACTTATCATTATCTATCATGCATGTTTTACCTCTGAAGTTTTACAAAACTTGATTATCAAAAACTATTTTTGATGTGGAATTTACTACTATACTATATTATAGGTTACTATCATGCCAGTAGTTAAACTTGGTAATACCAAGCCCATAAGCCACCATATGGTATTTATTACCATCAAATATACTAGTCCCTAAGTGGACACCCTAAAATTGTGATTCTACAAAACAAAGGCTTTACGGAAAAACCCGGAGAAAAGGCGGATCCTTGTTCTCCGGAGGAATGTGGAAGTGGTCATTTTTTAGAAAGTGGTGTTTTCAAAAATGACACATAACCTAGTCTTCGCCGGACAACCTTTACCGTACTGCCACCCTACCCCAACATGGGCAAGGGGCTTAACTTGAAGTTTGTTCTTATTAGTGTGTGCTATCTCAATGTGCTATAGGGGATGCGATCCTCTGAACCGAATGTCGTGGAGACATATAAAGTGTGGGATTAATTTTCCCTCCGGATGCATCAGTTGAGGCATCCTGGCTTGGCGGGGATTAGCTCGGTGCCGGGGGTGTGGTAAAACTCAACTGAGAGATAGGCATATACTAGCTTGAACATAGTGGATGGTTATGATCAGATACCTGATGTTTACATACTGTTGTTACAGTCCGTGATTGTTCACGGGAGGTGTACTGGATCTGGTGGATGTGTACACCTCTGCAGAGTATAACTTTTTCGAAGAAGCCGCGTCCTCGAATATGGACAGTTGAATGGCCATGTAGCTAGCATTGTGTCAATGTTTTCAAAAAGGAAGTTTTTGAAAAGGGAATTTTGGAAAGGAAGTGTTGAACTTGTGAAGTTCGGAAAGGAATGGAAACTTATACCGTGGAGGTATCGTCGATGATGAAAAGCCAGATGATGTTATACAAAACAAAATGTTTTGCAAAGAAAACCTTTTCTACTCTAAGCAAGAATTCTGGAAACTGATTCCAAGAAGTTTTGCAAAGAGAAAATATTCTTTAGTAAAGTTTTACAAAACCTCTTGTACATGTGATATCTACAAGAGAAATAAAACTATATTATTTTCTTCTGAAGTATCTTCTTCAACGAAGATACAGATTAACCTGACTGCAACTGTGGTGTCATCATATATGAACACCATTGATAGTGAACCCTATTTATAGCCTACCTATTCCACCATATAAGCATATTTGCATGTTGGTAAGTGACATGATGGATGTCTTGCTGAGTACATTCAAATGTACTCATTATGGTTTCGCCCCTGGTATCTACTTGCCAGACTTTGAGAAGGAGCCTCCGAAGGATATCTATGAAGAGAAGTACGGAGTTGACGGCTTTGCGAACTAGGATCGTCTCCGGGTCAGCAGCCTGTAGGTTAAGGCGTGACTTGGGCTCAACTACGTTGTGTTTTGATTGTCTTCCGCTGTGTTTGATAAGTTGCCTGCCCCATGTGGCAGTTGCGTTAAACTTGATCATGTGATATATGTGTAATACCTTTATGTATTCGTGTAATGGATGATGTATTTCTGTGTGCCAACTGTGAATGTTGTTCACGACTGATCTTTCTGGGATCGTGAATGTATGCATACGGAGGGTTTCAGACTGCCGGTCTGGGGTCCTTACAGAGTTGGTATCAGAGCCATCCTGACCTTAGGAGACCTTAGTTAGCATGGACGTCAGATAGGAAAGAAAAGTATTTTTGAGTAAAAACCTATTTACTATCTAAATTATTTTTATCTAAGGGAATTCTAGCATATTTTCCCTCCTTGTTATCTTTTCAAAAGATTCTAAATGCATATCAAGGGCGTCCTTGAACAGTGGTTCGAAGGGCGGGCCTTACCGAGTTGGTATCTCTCTCGGTTAAGAGTTTATTTCTTACTTGTTTGCAACTGCTCCGCTCTGTTTTTGAAACATCTCTCGTCTTTGAAGTTTTCTGTCCAGAAAATAGTTGGGGTTTCAAAAACAGATTGTTGCATATTATTACCTCTCTCAGTTAAAAAGGGTTTATCAAAACTTTACTTCTATTATCTTGTTTCCATACAAAAACTTTTATACTTGCCGATGTCCCGAGAAGACCAAAATAATTACCTAGCTCTAGAGTGATGATGGTCAGAAGTAGATATAGTTCTTCAGCCACTTCTAGGATTTTGGATCATCCCCCGACGTAGCTCCAATGGAGTCTTGCTTGTGTGTTTTGGCTTGCTTATGTGTGTCCGTAGGACTTTGTGCTATTGTGTGGTGTAGAATTTTGGTTCATCTAGGCTTCTATATGTTTGTGGGGTGCTCAAAATTTGCAGATTTGTGCTTGCCCCGCTCTTGTTTTTGAATCGCCTCCTGTTAAATTTTTGCAAGCAAAAATGTTTGTATAGCATTCAAAAACAAGAATTTTTTGCTTAGACTTATACTTGTTTTCGCTTCATAATGCGACCCGTCATGAACCACCACCATCTCCCCCACAATCAATGAAAGCACCATTGGGCCTAATAATAGATGACCCTCAAGCCACACGAGCTGATAGCATTGCTACCAGTGATGCACTCCAACAGATAAAGCTCCAACAACGACAACCCTCAAAGAAGAAAAGGCGTGAAGAAAACCAACCAATACTGACCTAAACCTCTATGTTTTGTCTGTTTGCAAGAGACTCTTTTTACCCTGTTGGCTAAATATCGCATCTTGTTATGTTCCCCTTTAAAAGACCAAACAAGAGAAATCCCCTTTTAAAAAGTATATACCTCCCTCCTATGGAGAAAAGTGCAAAAGAAGTCTTCACATGCCATGATGCGTAACCCCCTCAAAAGCCAATCCGAAGAGCACGATCCAATATTCGACGTACAATGACGCTAGTCATGTCTTGTCGGACAAACATGATTAATTAGAAAGCTAACAAGACTAACATGGTTGGTCTAATCTTAGGTTGACACCTAACCAAAGCATGTGAAATACTGACAACTCTTTCTAAACCAAGAAATTAAGTGACTTACGACACCTTTTAATCTAGTTGGTAAAAAAGGAGAAGTCACGAGAAAATAAAATGATGACCTATTCGTTTACTAGTCAATAGGATATCATGTGTATCTACTTTGGAAACCAAATCTTAGTAGACATTGTAGGTACTATGAGATTCGAGGTTTAGAAATTAAGTGAACGATGGAATGGATATGATAGATCTAGAAAACAACAATTTTCCGGTGTTTGTTTCTTTGTGTGCTCTTGATTGAAATAAATTTGTGTTTTATTCAATCTTGCTTCCTAACTTATATGGAGTTGTTAGGACTTGTTATTATGTTGCTTTATTACAATAAATATACCCTTGAAAGTGTGTGCATGATTGAAAACTCGAATAAAAATGAAATAGCATTTGTTACCTTCTAGTTAATTATTTGGAAATTGCGTGAGAGCTAGATCTGTGTATACTTCTTAGTAGATTTTTGTGCTATGTTTTCCTTGAGGCCAGTACCATTTAGGTACTGTTATTTTGATGCTTCTACCTCTATTAGCTTGTATGTCTCTTAATAGTAAAGCATGTGTAAGCATTGCTATCAGTATGCACTAGTATTGCTTCACTAGATTAAATAGCCTTATATTTTTATCTTGTATGCAAAGTTTTTCATGAGTAACCAGAGGCTTAGTACCTATTTTTCCTTGGTATTAGTAGGCCATAGCCCACTGTTACCATTGTATTTTGGCTTGAGGATGAAAATCCCCAACCATACACATGTGTGAAAATAGCATGTTTCACTATGTGATTGATTTCTATTTTCCACCATGGAAAATATAATTGTTTCTTTTCACTTATGCAAGTGATAAGTTTATTTCTTATTAGTAAATACTAATATGTTTAGGTGTGATCCTTTTGTTAGCATAATATTCCTTAGGGGTATCATGTTAAGAGATGTTTCACTATCGTGTGCTAAAATTAAATTGTTCGCAAATAAAATAAATTCCTCTTGATTGTTAGCTTGTTTGTGAATAATTTTAAATTGAGTGTATGGATTTTTGAAAAGGTTTAGATAAATTTTCATTACTTGCATAGCTACTGGTTGTGTGAGTTATACCTTGCTTGCTTGCTAGTAATTGTTTACCAAAAACATAAATTGCTAGAATTAATTTATGCATGGTTAATAGTTGTTTCATGGGATCGTTTTGATGTTTGTGCTTACTAACATGAGTAAGTTTTGTGTACTTTTATTAGGTACATTTTATGATCATGACTTGCTTGTTTAAAATTAAGCATCATATTAACATTGTTTGCTTCTCTAGAGTGAAACTAGTTTCGCCACTAGAAGATGGTGATTTTTGCTCTAGTAGTACACTCTTTTTATTTTATGAGTATATGTGTTGATATAGCATGTTTAGGAAGTTATTACTTCTGTTATCATGCCATGAATTATTTAGCTTCATGTTCTATGGTTATAGGATATGATTATCTCTTATAGCATGCTGGTGTAGATTTTTCAAACTAGTGTGTTATTTGTGCAGTCCTGTTTTTTTTATGCCTATGTAATAGGAGTTTTATCTTGTGTGAAGATGGTGTTTTATAGTATCTTTATGATTGTTTTCATTGGTTTTTAGCTACTGGTTGTTTGCCAATTGTTCATGATTGATGGGTTCCAAAACCTCTAATAAACAATAACCTAGTGGATAAATAGTCTATTCATTTGTGGTGTTGTTTGCTTGCTTATTGGGTTTTGTTTAAATGTTTTACCTTAGCATGAGTTTATACTTGTGTTATGATTGTGCTTAAGAGTATCTTATTAAACTAAAACATCCAACTAAAATCATGAACATATTAAGTGATAGTCGCTTGTGGTGAGTAACACCCACTGCCGTGGCTATTTATTCTGTCTGTTTATTTTACCTTAGCAACCTAATCTTTGCACCCACAAGCTATATTTTTAGCTTCTTATATACCTTATTATGAGAGTGGTACACCACTCCATATGTGGTATGTAATATGTGGGATATAGCTAGGAACTCTTGTAAATAATTGATGGTATATTTCGAGGTAGTTCTGCACTAACCTTAATTTTTGTTTAAACTAGGAAACAAAAGTTTTGGACCTAAAACACTACTGGTGTACTTTTTAGAAAGAATTTTCTAATTTAGTGAAGTACCCCTCCTCCCAAGGAAAGTCAAAGGGGGGAAGCACCTACACTCCAACACTAACATTGTGTTTGTTGGCCCTCCCTTAGTCCTCGCTTGCGAATCTCGGGGACGAGATTCTTTTTAAGGGGGGAAGACCTGTCACATCCCAATTTTGGAACACCTAATAACACAGTTGTTTTGCTAATTGCTTGACCAATTAACTTTGGTTATGTTTGTTTGAGTGCAACTAAACAAACTAATTATATAATCTTACATGGCTAAGAAATTGAAAACAAACTTAATAACATAGCAAAGCAGTATCTAAAAATATTCAACATATTGTTCCAATGACCTTGGCAATATTTTCTAAAGTAAATATTGATCAAAGAGTTTTCCAAAAACTATCTTATGAATCTCATACTTGTTGAATATTATTACAAGACCTAAATTAAGAAAGAGGAAACACTTAATAAATTTCCCTAAAAGATTATCAGAAAAAGAGGCATTCTTAAATGCTTCACCAGAATATTATCAAATGTTTTTCCAACCTTGCAAGATTAAAAACAAAGGTATTGGAGAGCATTGACTTGCTATCTCTAGTCACATAAATATTTTGGCAAAGCATTGTTAAAGAAAAGCCAAGTGCCTTATTAAATAGAAATTCCAATATTTCCAGAAACAGAAAACTAAAACAAGTTACTATTGGAAACTTTCTTAAAATGATTTGAAATTCATACCATTGCTTCCTTATATCAAATAAGGAACACACACAAGAGGAGACCAAAAATTGAATCCATTAAAGTCCTGAAAACATGGTTTTTCTCCACAGCAACAATTGGGATTTTGAACAAGTTTGTTCTACAAACTTTTTCCAAATGCCATGAAATAAATACCACATGCTCTATAGCATAAATAAGGATGAAAACCAAAAGGGCACAAGTTGTTGAATAATTTAAGTTGCCAAAAACCCCTGTTTTCTAGACAGCACCTTTTATAAATTTGAACAAGTTTGTTCTATGAAGTAACTCAAAATGACTTGAATTTTCTACCACGTAAGGAACACATCAAATAAGGAATGTGTGCCAAAAATTATCATTTTTGGAAGCTCCTAAGTAGTCTAATAAATTCAATGTCCATTTATGTAAGAATTCAAATTTGAACAACTTTGAATTATCAAGTTTAGGCAAATGAGCCAATTTTCACATATGTTGTGTATCTATACTAATAAGAATTTTGGGCAAAAGTATTTCAATTTATAACTTTGTTTGCTTAGGGAAAACATCCATTTTCAGAGAGGAAAAGGACCTACTTGTAAATACCCAGGGACCAAATTGAAATCCTAGTCATCCCTGTCCTTCTTCTTCCTGTAGCAAGCAGTAGAGGGCATGGCTGCCCATGCTCCATTGCCTTCGAGTGGAAGTCTTCTAGATGGTTAAAACCCCCCATGTGCTGCTACCTGCCCCCTCTCTCTCTCCCCCCTCGAGCACACTCTCTCTCCTCTGAAAATATCTAAACCAAACCCTAGCCCGAAATGAGGTCGCCCTCGATTAGGCCAAAGGAGAGCTCGCCGCCGGCCACTGAGTGTCCCATCGTCTCCGCCATGTCGTGCTGGCCCTCGGTGCCAGAAGAATCGAGCCGGAGCGACTCGTGGTGGCCGCGCCATCCAGTTCCTCTCTGCGGGTCCGGCGCGCTCCGGCGACGGATTGCCGCCGCCTTGAGCTTCTTCCTCCCCCTCCGAGTACTCCATGACGATCTAGGTGAGCAGGCGACCGTCCCCGACCATTTTCCCCTCTCCCTCTCGCCCTTAATCGTGGCCGCGCCGTGGATGCGTCCGGCCGCCACGCGCGCGCCGTCGCCGACCACCCTCCGGTTGCTCCCGGGAAACGAAACCTCGCTAGGAAGGTTCCCCTCATCGTATGAAACGCACGGGTGCCTTTTAATCGCAAAATGATGCACGTTATCGGTCGAATTAGCTCGCCGGAGATTCTCCCGCCGACGATGACGCAGTGGTGACGTCGCGGTGACGCCAGCCGCCCGTCTGCTGCTAGCTTCCCCCGCGGTAGACGCAGATCTGGCCGGCCCAAGTTGTTGGATCTGGCCCAATCAAGTCCTTTTTTCCTTTAATTTTTGACAGATTGGCACATGTTTACTTTTGAGCTTAAAAACCTAGCTAAAAGATGAATTTGACCAAACCAAAAATCACAGTTGTACATCAACTAAATCTAAACCACCTCCAACTTGTAGATCTACATTTGGATGAATAGATTAGAAATTAAAAATGATTTGGCAACAGGTACCAGAAACAGAAAAATGAGCACCATTTTAATTTCACAACTCAGAATGAAGTGAGGCCAATTGCATTGGAAAGCCCTTGAATTTTCCTAACAGGAGAAATTAACCTTGCTTCCAAATTCCAAGTATTTTTGAAATGGAATGCAATTTGGTAAAACACCAGAGAGCACTTTGGTGATTTTTATAAAATTATTAAAAATGAATTTTGATGCAAACTCAACTGGATGGTCTTGTATAAGTGTAGGAATATCCAAAACTAGAAGGCTTTAAGTTTTAGAGCATCCTATAAAATTTGGTGGACAGATCTTTGTTTCACCTGTTTCTGCCATTTTGGCATTTTAACTATTTAAATTGTGTGATTATATTTTTGTGTTGCAATGTTGTTTTCTAGCATGTACAAGTTGTGTGAACTTTTTTTCTAAGTGTTACTTAACTATTTTAGCATGTTATATTGTGTGGACTTGAGTGGAGAAGAAATAGTATTTATATTAGTAGCATATGTTTTATCTCTAGTTTATTACTTGCATATAATTTTTGATTGATTAATTTGTGTGCAAGTGATTGAATTGTTGTGTTGAGATATTGTAATCAGTACCATGTTTGTACTTTTATTATGATGATATCACCTCTGCTAGCTTGCATTTGATTTGGTAGAAAAGCATGAGTAGCTTTGTCATGACTATGAGGATGTTATGGAAAAATTCTCTCATGTGTAGAATTTTTAGCGCAATATTTGTGGTTGAGTAGCCACATATTTTTATGTTGTATTCATAGGAACAGTAGCATTTTGATAAGGTTGTTATGAGTACTTGACCCCTAAAGATTTCACGTGTGTGAAAATAATAGCATGAGTAGCATTGCCTTGCTTATTTAAGCACCCTATTATTTTCTGCTAGTATTGTTATTGCACTAGGTGCTAGTTTAGGTTTTTGCTAATTGTTGTCAAGTGTGACCAGAGGCTTTGTGACCTCTTAATGCTTTGTTATGCTAGTGTAACACCCACTGGTTTCATTGCATTTTTGGTGGAAACATTATTTCCCTACACTAGATGTGTTTCTTTTATATAGTTCTTTTACTAGTGAGTGCCTAGTATTTTTGCTTGGGAATTTTTGTGCTAAATGGAAATGTGTATGCTTCTGTTTGTAAGTGGTTGTAATCATGTGTGGCTTGCTAGGAAAAATACATTCTTGAAGTGTTGATTGATTCCTCTAGTAATGCCCTTTTTTATTACTACTAGTATGTAGGAGTTGCCCTGCAAATTGGTGCATTGTTTTGTTAAATGGGATATTTTTGTTATAGCAAGTATAGATGTTTTTCACCCCTGTTTTTATGACATGGAACCTCTGGTTGTATTTCAATTACTTTATTGAAATTCATCCATTGATTCTTCATGTTTAAGTAGTACTAGTTTCCTTAGCAGTTTTTGTGTTAAATTATTTTTCCTGCCAACCTGTGTTTGGTAGATGTTTATGTATCCTTGCATAAGGACATGTTTTTCATTTAACATTATGATAACATGGTTCCTTGTTTGCATTTTAGTACTTTACTTATCATGCATGCTTGCATAGCAAACTTTTACTAGAAACATGTCTATAGGATTCCTCCTTTTTAGTCATAGTTTCTATTGTTCTCACTATGAGAAATTGTGTGTTTTGTGATGAGTCTATTACCTTGTTACCCTTGTGTAGGCTCACTGATTTGTAAAAGTAACTTTTGCAAATCATGTGTCTTATTTATTCTTGGTGTGAAATTAGATTTAGTAGGATAGCTACCTTTTTCTTTTTTGTGGTGTGGTTGATAGACCCATTGCCATGCTTATTTTTGTGCATGTTTTATATACTTTTAGTAGGCTCACCCTTGTGAACCTAAGTGTATTTTGGGTTTATTAATATCTTGGTATGAGAGTGGCACACCCACTGAATCCATGATATTAAGGTTGTGAGATATGTCCCTCCAACCTTAAGTTGTCTTATTAAATGGCATTTCTGCCAAGTAGGATTGTTTGATTGTTTGCCTCAATTAATAATTGAGTGATTTTGTTATTATTAGATTTCCTTGCTGTATGTATTGTTATGTATGGTTGCTTGCCTTGATTGGTTCTGAATGTGTGTCCTTTATTCCTTGTACGACGTTAGAAAATGAAGAGGAAGGAAGTGTCGTGAAGATCTGTTTCAAGTTCCAGTCACTCCAAAACCAGGGACACAAGGAGATACCAGGCAAGCCATCCTGATGCTTGCTGATACAATACTTATCATTATCTATCATGCATGTTTTACCTCTGAAGTTTTACAAAACTTGATTATCAAAAACTATTTTTGATGTGGAATTTACTACTATACTATATTATAGGTTACTATCATGCCAGTAGTTAAACTTGGTAATACCAAGCCCATAAGCCACCATATGGTATTTATTACCATCAAATATACTAGTCCCTAAGTGGACACCCTAAAATTGTGATTCTACAAAACAAAGGCTTTACGGAAAAACCCGGAGAAAAGGCGGATCCTTGTTCTCCGGAGGAATGTGGAAGTGGTCATTTTTTAGAAAGTGGTGTTTTCAAAAATGACACATAACCTAGTCTTCGCCGGACAACCTTTACCGTACTGCCACCCTACCCCAACATGGTCAAGGGGCTTAACTTGAAGTTTGTTCTTATTAGTGTGTGCTATCTCAATGTGCTATAGGGGATGCGATCCTCTGAACCGAATGTCGTGGAGACATATAAAGTGTGGGATTAATTTTCCCTCCGGATGCATCAGTTGAGGCATCCTGGCTTGGCGGGGATTAGCTCGGTGCCGGGGGTGTGGTAAAACTCAACTGAGAGATAGGCATATACTAGCTTGAACATAGTGGATGGTTATGATCAGATACCTGATGTTTACATACTGTTGTTACAGTCCGTGATTGTTCACGGGAGGTGTACTGGATCTGGTGGATGTGTACACCTCTGCAGAGTATAACTTTTTCGAAGAAGCCGCGTCCTCGGATATGGACAGTTGAATGGCCATGTAGCTAGCATTGTGTCAATGTTTTCAAAAAGGAAGTTTTTGAAAAGGGAATTTTGGAAAGGAAGTGTTGAACTTGTGAAGTTCGGAAAGGAATGGAAACTTATACCGTGGAGGTATCGTCGATGATGAAAAGCCAGATGATGTTATACAAAACAAAATGTTTTGCAAAGAAAACCTTTTCTACTCTAAGCAAGAATTCTGGAAACTGATTCCAAGAAGTTTTGCAAAGAGAAAATATTCTTTAGTAAAGTTTTACAAAACCTCTTGTACATGTGATATCTACAAAAGAAATAAAACTATATTATTTTCTTCTGAAGTATCTTCTTCAACGAAGATACAGATTAACCTGACTGCAACTGTGGTGTCATCATATATGAACACCATTGATAGTGAACCCTATTTATAGCCTACCTATTCCACCATATAAGCATATTTGCATGTTGGTAAGTGACATGATGGATGTCTTGCTGAGTACATTCAAATGTACTCATTATGGTTTCGCCCCTGGTATCTACTTGCCAGACTTTGAGAAGGAGCCTCCGAAGGATATCTATGAAGAGAAGTACGGAGTTGACGGCTTTGCGAACTAGGATCGTCTCCGGGTCAGCAGCCTGTAGGTTAAGGCGTGACTTGGGCTCAACTACGTTGTGTTTTGATTGTCTTCCGCTGTGTTTGATAAGTTGCCTGCCCCATGTGGCAGTTGCGTTAAACTTGATCATGTGATATATGTGTAATACCTTTATGTATTCGTGTAATGGATGATGTATTTCTGTGTGCCAACTGTGTATGTTGTTCACGACTGATCTTTCTGGGATCGTGAATGTATGCATACGGAGGGTTTCAGACTGCCGGTCTGGGGTCCTTACAGATACATGGTCACATGACCAAACCTACACGGTTGTCACGCAGGACAACTCAGAACACACACAGCGGAAGACTAAACACACACAAATGCGGTAGAGCCCAAGTCACGCCTTAACCTACAGGCTGCTGACCCGGAGACGATCCTAGTTCGCAAAGCCATCAACTCCGTACTCCTCCTCGTAGATCTCCTTATGAGACTCCTTCTCAATATCTGGCAAGTTGATACCAGGGACGAAACCAATATGAGTACATTTGAATGTACTCAGCAAGACATCCATCATGTAACTTACCAAATGCAAGTATGTCTATATGGTGTAATAGGTAGGCTATAAATAGGGTTCACTATTAATGGTGTTCATATAGGATGACACCACAGTTGCAGTCGGGTTAATCTGTATCTTCGTTGA
This sequence comes from Alopecurus myosuroides, assembly GCA_028641055.1. NCBI lineage: Eukaryota > Viridiplantae > Streptophyta > Magnoliopsida > Poales > Poaceae > Alopecurus > Alopecurus myosuroides. The sequence goes on along the minus strand of CM054062.1, from coordinate 357,098,199 downwards.
AGGAGATACTTCAGAAGAAAATAGTATAGTTTTTATTTCTCTTGTAGATATCACATGTACAAGAGGTTTTGTAAATCTTTGTTAAAAGAATGTTTTCTCTTTGCAAAACTTCTTGGAATCAGCTTCCAGATTTTTGCTTAGAGAAGAAAGATTTTCTTTGCAAAACTTTTTGGTAAAACAACTTCTGGCATTTCATCATCGGTACCTCCACGGTACAATTATTTCTTCCCTTCAGTACTTCATGAGTGCAACACTTTTTTGAAAACTCCTTTTTGAAAACGTTGACACAATGCTAGCTACATGGCCATTCAACTGTCCATATCCGAGGACGCGGCTGCTTTGAAAAATTTGTACTCTGCAGAGGTGTACACATCCACCAGATCCAGTACACCTGCCATGAACAACCACGGACTGTAACAACAGTATGTAAACATCAGGTAACTGATCCTAACCATCCACTATGTTCAAGCTAGAATATGCTGTTGGAACGCGTAGAGATAAACAGAAACTTTTCCTACGCGATGCTTCCAAGATCTAGCCGAGGTAGAAGGCCACGATGATTACCACTAGACGCGCGGTTGCGGATTATCGGTGAAGCGCGTCGGGGCAGTGCAGTCCCACGATCCGGTCCGGCCGATCCAATCCCTCGAACGTCGAAGTGCTGAACGTACAGCACCTCTGCCGGTATCCACACGTACGAGGAGGAGCTCCGACGGCGGACTGCTAGGTCCGGTGCGGCGGCTGGACTGAGTGGGCTAGGGTTCCCAGCGCATGGGAGAGTGGACTAACGTGCCCGTTGGGCAACCTGCACCCCTCTTTATATAGCGTATGGTAATGGGCTGCACAACACTTGTGGCCCATTCCCTCTGTGAGTCCGACTCACTAACTCAGTCCATTTCCGGTTCGGGTCCAACCCAACCAATACTTGCTCCCGCTCTTAAGTGTGCGACCCTGCAGGCTCATGGCGACTTGGACACGATTGGAGTCCAACTCCCAATCGGTCAATCGGTAGCGGCTCCTAGCAGAACGTGCCGACTCCCAAGTACCATTGAGTCATGACGACATACCTTTCAATGTGATATTCATCTTAGTCCTTTTTGCCTCACGATATACCTTGTCGAGCTATAGGCGATTTATCGTCATCCCTTAAATAGCTCAACTCTCTTCTCGATCCGTGATATGTGATTCATCTGACTAACTCTTAGTCAATCGACACAGTTAACACTTAACTGAGTCGTGCATGGCCATGCTTCCTGAATCATATCACTCGAGAGGGCCCAGAGAATATCTCTCCATTCGGAGGGGCAAAATCCCATCTTGATTATCCACATCACACAGCTTGCTTCTCATTCGACCCGAACTCTGCCTTTATAGTTGCCTTGTCACAGAACAACGTTTGATAGAACCTAAGTCGGTGATCCACAACTCGGATTGTGCGACAACCTCAGGTCTAAGGATTACATTGATTGAGACATGCAAATGACGACTTGATCGTTGCATCTCAATGTGGGTCAGTCCGACTTGCTAAACTCTTTAGCCAAGTCCGTGAACGTTGGAATGGCATCACCATGCCCATGACAAGTGGAACCGTGTCATCAGCCAACACTCACATTAGTCTAGGGTGTGTGTCCAGCACAACCTAAATGACCAAGGACAATCTAGTATGAACAACATGAATATATAGTTCCACAATCGAATCACATATTCAATGACATATATCAGATGTTCAAAACAAGGACAACTTAATAACTTTATGAATACAGTGGGAATTACATCATACATGATTGCCTCTAGGGCATATTCCCAACATATGCCTATCTCTTCAATTGGGTTTGTTCTCCCCGGCACCATGTCACACATCGCCATGACAGGAGACCCAACTGTCGCATCCGGAGGGTAACTTAATCCCACACTTTATATGTCGCAACATTGGGAGTTTTGACAACATTCAGTTCGAGGGTACGACGTCCCTTATAGCAATTGAGATAGAACACACACTAACAAGAACAAACTTCCAGTTAAGGCCCGTGCCCATGTTGGGGTAGGGTGGCAGTACGGTAAAGGTTGTCCGGCGAAGACTAGGTTATGTGTCATTTTTGAAAACACGTTTTTCCCAAAAAATGACCACTTCCACATACCTCCGGTGAATAGGGCTCTGCCTTTTCTCCGGGTTTTCCATAAAGCCTTTGTTTTGTAAAAACACAATTTTAGGGTGTCCACTTAGGGACTAGTATTTGTGATGGTAATAAATACCATATGGTGGCTTATGGGCTTGGTAACACCAAGTATCAACTACTGGCGTAGTATATATATAATAGTAGTAGTAGTAGTATTCACTCAAAAATAGTTTTTGGAAATCAAGGTTTTTGTAAAAACTTTCAGAAGTAAAACATGCATCATAGATAATGATAAGTGTAATATAACAGCAAGCATCAGGATGGCTTGCCTTAATTCTCTTAATGTCCCTGGCCTTAAAGTAACTTGAACTTGACGCACAGCTCCACAACTGCTTCTTCTTCTTCTTCTTCTTCTTCTTCTTCTTCTTCTTCATTTTCTAGCGTCGTAAAAGAATAAAAGACACACACTCATGCCAAAAGGGAAACAACTAAACTAAACAATACGTACAACAAGCAAACATACACTCGCGCTATCACTCAAAGCGTTATCGCGAAAAACTGCCTCACATAACTCTCACGGTCCAAACTATCGTCAGACAAACATATGGTTTAGGAAACCATATCCCACATCTTACATACCATATATGGAGTGGTGTACCACTCTCATAATAAGATATCTAAGAAGCTAAAAATATATCTTGTGTGTGCAAAGGGTTAGGTTACTAAGGTAAAAACAAACAGACAGAACAATACCCATGGCAGTGGGTATTAGCAACACACAAGCAATTGTCACTCCAAAGGTTCATGATTTAAGTTGGATTCTTAGTTCACGAAATACTCCTAAGCACAAAAACAACACTATCACAACAACTAACACAAACATGACACTCATGTTAAGATAAACACTGAGACAATTTCCAAACAACAAGCAAACACGCAACAATTGAATAGACTATTTATTTACTACATTAATGTTTAATTGAAGTTATGGAATCCATCAATCATGAAAATTTATCAAACAACCAGTATCTAATAACCAATGAATCAAGTCATAAAAATAATCTAAAACACAATCATCACTCCAGAAAATACTCCTATCAAAAGTATAAAAACAGGAAAGCACTAATAACACACTAGTATGGAAAATCCACACAAGCATGCTATAAGGAGTACTTACAATATACAACTATAGCACATGCAACTAAATAATTCATGGAATCATAAAAGTAGTAATAACTTCCTAAATATGCTATAATAAACTCATACACTCATAAAATAAAAGATGACAACACTAGAGCAAACCACGATTTCTAGTGGTGACACTAGTTCAACACTATAGAAGCAAACAATGCTACCATGATGCTTAAATCTAAACAAGCAAGTCATGATCATAAATATACCTAATAACAGTACCAAAATCTTACTCATGCTAGTAAGCACAAACATCAAAACAATTCTAGGAAACAACCATTAAGCATGCATAAATTACTTCTAGCAATTTCTGTTTTCCTAAATCAATTACTAGCAAGCAAACAAGTATAGACTACACAACCAGTGGCTATGCACTTAATGAAAAGTTATCTAAACATTTTCAAAAATCCAAACACTCAATTTAAAATCATTCACAAACAATCTATCAATCAAAAGGAATTTATTTCATTTGCAAACAATTTAATTTAGCACTCAATAGTGAATCATTTCTTAACATGATACTCCTAAGGAATATTATGCTAACAAATGGATCACATTAATCATACTAGTATTTATAAATATGGAATAAACTTCTCACTTGCATAAGTGAAAACAAAAAAAAATATTTTCCATGGTGGAAAATAACAATCAGTCATATAATTAAAACATGTTATTTTCACAGATGTGTATGGTTGGGGATTTTCATCCTCAACCAAGATGCAATGGGACCAGTGGTTTATGGGCGCACTAATACCAAGGAAAAAGAGGTACTAAGCCTCTGGTTACTCATAACAAAAATTAGTATGCAAGATAAATAATACAAAGCTATTGATTCTAGTGAAAACAATACTAGTGCAATGGAATAACAACTCCTACACATGCTTTACTATAAATGTTATGCAAGCTAACAGAGACAACATCACCAAAATATCAGTACCAAAATGGTACTGGACTCAAGGTAATAATAGCACAAAATAAACTCAATCAATCACACAAAGATCTAGCTCTCACAAAAATTCCAAATAATAAAACTAGAAAGTAACAAATGCTAGCTCCATTTTTATTTGGGTTTCCAATCATGCACACACTTTCTAATGTAGATGTACTATAAGAAAACAACCTAATAACAAGTCCTAACAACTTTATACATGCTAGTAAGCAAGATTAAATCAACCACACATTCTATTTCAAACAAAAACACACAAAGAAAACAAAACAGAAAAGTTGTTGTTTATAGATCTGTCCACCAAAATAAATCTAGAGCTCCAAAAATTAATCTAAGCTAGGAAAACATAGATATAGTCAATAAAAAACTCATCCAATTGGATTTACTCCAAAAATCCTTTTTAAACTCATTCTAAAAATCATAGAAGAGCCTACTGGTATTTTACTAAAATGGAAGGAATTTTCATTTGGTAACTCCCCTTGATGTGAGGCCAAGTCCTGTTGATAGATCTGGTCAATAGCTATCTAGAAAATTTTAGTTTGTCCAATTTGGTTACATATTTTAAAAGTTATGGTTCAATCATTCTCACAGACAGTCATTGCCAAAACAGTCCTTGTGTCCAAAATAAAGGTCCAAACATAGCTCTGCAAATTTTATATGGTTTAGATTTCATATCTTAGGGTCCATGATTTTTATCAGATTTTATTTTGCAAGTTTAGTATTTTATACACGTCCAAAGTAAAAGGTACAAGTTTCTGCAAAAACTTAAATGATTTAAACAAACAATACACGGGCTGGCTCACTGCGGCGCGGCCCAGTTAAGCGCACTGCGCGGCCCAACTTGGTCGGACCAGCATGCGCGGCGCGGGAACGGTCTGTGTTTAAACGCAACCGTAGATCTCAGATCCGACGGTGCGCGGGCGTTCTCCTACCTCTCGCCTCTCTCTCTCTGTCTTGATGGCCGACAGCGAGAAAAGGCTTGGGAGGCTCACCGTGGGGCTCGGGGAGTGCTGCGTGGGCTCGGGGGAGGTGTAGGAGGTCGATAGCGCCGAGGGGCGGTGTCGGAGGCGTCGGGCGCGGCCCCGAGTGGCGGCGCGAGGCAGATGCCCGCGTCGGCGCTCCGCGGACGGCGGCGGCGGCGGCTCCGGCGGGTAGAGGACACGGGATCTTGCCCGGGAGGCTCAGGGGGATGTGTGGGGTTGATCTAGGGTAGGGGGAGGGGTTGGGATGGAGGGATTCGAGCAGGGCCTTGCCGTGGCCGTGGTGGTCACCTGCGGCAAGGGCTCGGGCTCGTGGTGCTCCAGAGGCTAGGGCAGGGGTAGAACTCGACTAGGGGAGGTAGTGAGGATGTGAGGGAGGTGCAGGGCGCTCGGGTGTGGCCTCTGGATACTTATAGCTAAGGGAGAAACATCAAGGGCATATTGGGGAGCCCGGGTGGATGCCAATCCATGTCATTGAGGCGCTCTGGGGGTTTTGGTCACTCCACATGTGGTGCACTGGTGTCGTAGGTCAAGACCACGAGGGGGCAAGGCTTATCCTGGCCCTTGGGTGCAAGTGGGGCAAGTGGCAAGGTCAACTAGGTCAAAGCAAGGGCTTCCCATACATATCCATGTCATCACCTTCTCTCTCCTTTATCTTCCTGCCTAAGGCTTCTAGAAGCTATCCAATGCATGCTGGTTCGAGTACATTAGTTGGTCAACAAGTTAGCTTAGGCCAAAACTCAAAATATGCAAAGAAACATCATGAAAACAATTGTGCAAAAGTGTATCCTTTACTGTTCACTGCAAAATTCAGAAAATTCAGTCTTAGGACTTAGAAATTTTCTAAGTGTTGAAACAGATCAAAAGTGCAAAAAGTTGAGTTTGTTTTCAGGGTTCAAATGATTCCCAAAATTGTTTTTCAAAGTATGGACTTGTTAACCATGTTATAAACTTTCAGAAACATCTTTTGAAAACAATTTTGAAATATTTTAAGGCCATGAAAATAATATGGAAAAAGGTATACTTTCTGTTTTTCTCTGTTTCTCAAAAATGTCTTTTTCTGCCTTAATTTTATACCACAAAAACAACAAGCAAAAGATAGTTCTTATTTATCCAAAAATAGAAGTGAGCTTATGGATTTGTAGTACATATATTAAGGATTAATTAAATGTCAAGAAAACATAAAATAACAATTTCTAGCGTAGTGATAACAAAGGTAGAAAACAGGTACTTGGCTTTATTTTCAGGAAATGTTTTCCATAGAAAACTTAAAAGAAAAACTTTCATAAATCATTTTGAAAACTTGTTTTCTTAGATCCAACAAAGTTAAAAGTTTGTTTGAAGATGCAAACAAGAATGATCCAAGTCTAGGAATAAAAATCCACTCAAGTAATAATAGGAAAACATCAGGGAAAGATATCAGGAATATTTTTCAGAAACATTTGGTATTGGTTTTATCAGGAAATAAAACTTGTGTTGCAAATATGATTGGGATCATAAACTCATGTTAGTTCAAACAATCATGTTGTTATTAAAAAAAAATTTGGCCCTAATATTTGTCTTCTTGAACACAGTACAAGAATCCAAAAACTGGGGTGTGACAGAGTGCGAGAGTAAGAAGAGAGAGTACGATATAGACAGCTCCCTAGCTTTTATACCCACCAAACAACGGCGAGGAGGAGGTGGCACGGCGTTGGTGGCGGTCGCACGCCTCTGGCCTTTCGGCCAGAGGTTGAAGAAGAATGATTTTAATCATTTTCAAGAAAAACCCCTAGAACTAATTCATTTATTACAAAGAGGTCATTTTGGCTTTAAAACTAAGAACAAAAGCTTGTTTTCTGGGCCTTTTTGTGAACTTAAAAATTATTAAAAATCATATTTGAATTCCTTATCAAATTTCACATCTCACCAAGTTTTATTTTGATGAATTTTAAGAATATTTGTATTTTTTATTTAGGGTGCTAGATTAAGTGATTTTATTGTTTTCACTCTATTTAATTTATTAAATGGCTAAAAAATTATTTTAGGCATGAATATTATATTCACACAACACATGTATGATTCCCAAGTGATGTGTTATAAGGGGATCATATTGAATACAATTCCTTATAGACAGTAATTTGGTATCACTACTAGTTATTGTTTTTATACACTAGTATGAAAATCATTTATTATGAAATTTTATTCTATGTCACACCAAATGATTTTTAATGAGTGAAAGAACTTGTTTTTCTTTTACGTAACTTTGTTATTCTCCTTATTGAATCTCTTAGCAAGTTTGGTTGACATTTTACTTAGGTGTGTGTAAGAAAGGTTAATGTTTTTAGTACTTGATCAAGTGGGAAACATGTATGATTTGGGGATCTTATTTTCTTGTTTTCCACATAGGTTCCAATATAGATATTATCCCATATTTGTTTTAGAACATGTAATCATTTACATGTGGGTGTATGGTTGAATTCTTGTTGTTTTTTATTTGTGATATGGATGAAAAAGATCTGGAAAACAAGGGAATTAATTTGTTTCCCCTACCTCATCTTATCACCAGACATATGGATGCAAGGGCTTGTTATCATTTTCTCTCTTGCCATTTGTTTCCATTAAAGTGATTTTTATCTGTTCCTCGTCAATGATGAGTCTGACAGAGGTTGTTGATTCTCTATTATATCCTAATGATTCACTGGATATATGCTTATGTCCCCTTATTGAGACAGTGTTGCTTCATGTTCTTCTATTGCTTGATGTCCTTCTATCTAGTTGCCACTAGTCTTCTGTTATCAACTTTTTCCATTGTAGGTAGGTTCCCCTCTTGGTTTCCAACCTCAACTGTCTCACCATTGTGGTGAAAACATCCAATTACTCCAAGAAAGGATTTTACTTAGATGATTATAGAAAAATGTGAGTTTATTTTATGACATCAAGTTGCCATGTGCATATAAGAAGAATTTGTTAACAAGGTAGCTAGTCTTGCCTCCAAATTACAACTCATGTACAATAGGCTGAGATGTACCAGGTTATTCAATCTTCTGTTTGTTTGTGTAAGACACTCAAGTGTTTGAGTATACAAAAGTGATCTGATAACAAGGTCTAGAAACTTGTTACCAAACTACTTCTATATGTCACTAACATTGGAGTATCACACTATTTCAAGAGTGTTAATAAGATCATATCAAGATATAAGAGTTTCCAATTACTCTTATAATAGATTGGAATAACACTTCTAGAACACTCTAAATAATCTCCTTGAAGATCTTCATGTGGTAGTTCCTCCTGTCTTGTGGTTTCTTGTTTTTGCAAAATAATTTGGAGGAGATTGGGAAACAAGATATAATGGTATAGCCAACATATCAAGATCTTGATTCAGAATTAGTTCATGCTTTTATTATCCTTCCATATACTTCTTATCTTATTTCCCAAAAGATTAGTAATTATATCATATAATATTTGTGTTACTTAGTTATCAATTCAATTCCTCTAATAGAGGTTATAGCTTGTTGTTACTACATACTTGTATCCAGAGATACTTGATTTGTTGAATATTGATGTGGATGGAAATATATAGTGTTTGTGGAATGAGGACTTAAGATAATAAGTTGATCAAATGGTACATTGATGTGTTGAGGTTTCATATGCTCACTTATATAAGATGATTGAAACAATGAGCATGTGAAGGCTATTGGGGTTGAATGATTTAAGTCAGAGGTTTTTAGTTGTTTTCTCAGGTGTCTTGATTTTACTTTATATTCATCAATTTATTACCTTTGTCATTTACAATGCAGATGTAGAGGTTTGGAACTATCATATATAATGATCAAGGTTTAACAGTAGGTTAGGAGGTTTTACTTCTTCTTTAAGATATTTCTTTTATGGTTGATGAGATACGTACATATTCGATAAATATGTTAATACAATTATTATGTCATTTCCCACTTGTGAGTTTGAGTTAACACTAGTTTGTATATAGTGTGTTCTATTGAAACTTTGTTATTTATATGTGAAGGTTCACTTAGTAGATAATAAATAACTTGGAAGATGTGGTGTGAATGGTTGATAACTTTAAAGACTTATTTTTTGAGAGGACATAACACCTATGTTGATGAGATGGTTCAATTGTGTATTACTCATTGGTGAAAGTGTGGTTATCAGTTGTGTGTTTTGGGTACCCACCCCTCTTTGGGTTGTAGATGCCTAATGAATTATCCAAGGTCACTTATAGACTTGTGGTTAAGGTTGCTGAGAGTTAGTGTTGGTCATACCCAACTATGGTTTATCTTATCAGGTGATTTGTTTTCTTAAGATACTTGTTATAAAGATCACCCAAATGTACTCTTGACTAGATGAACTAGACCTATTTCATCATGTCAAGTGAAACATTGGTCACTTTCATTCGTTTAAACTTTTGCTCCAAAATTTCCCGTACTTTTAGATGCATGCTTTATAAATGCACATATTATATTTAGATCCTTATAACCTCCCAAACACTGGGATGTTACAGTATCTCCCCCTTAACAATACTTTCGTCCCGAAGTTCAACCTCTCTCACGTAAAGATAGGTAGAGAGAATTTCTGTAGACCATTGATTCTTCACAAGTGTTTTCTTGTGTTGACCTTGGCATGTGTAGCCTCTTGTCTGGATTGTTCACCTTCCACTGTCTTGTGTAATGATCTAATACTTAGCCTGTTGCTATGGCAACTTTGTTTTGTTACTAGGACTTCCTAATGGTATTACGAAGAACACGTGGTATTTCCACCATATAGTGGATACCAAGTTTCATTCTCCGATGAATAGGTATGGTTTCCTACCTCTCAGAACTTTCTGAAGAACATTTGGTATATCCACCAGGTGATGAATAACCAATAAGATTCTTCCATTATAATGGGTATTGTCTATGGTTAGATTCATTTAGTTCAATCTAATGGTCTCAAGAGGAATACTGATCAAAGAAGATTGTACAACATAGTGTACATTGATTTAGACTCATCTATTTAGTGAAAATATTTTTAAGTTTCCTCGAGTTTTAACTCTTTCCTATAGGTTACTATATCCTATTCCATTGTTTACTTCCTATGGTCCTTCTACATCCTTTTGTTTTGACTTCTATAGGGTGACTCTATAAGTTAATTTATCGAACTTCTACATATTTCCTTCTAGGATATAACTACTTATGTTATTTTCTTGGCATCACTTGTGGTAGCTCACCATGTGTTGATGAAGTAGCTCACCAGATCCAAACAAGATGTGAATGGGGTCCATTCCCATGAGTGGCTTTATTGATCTCTGTCTTCTTGACTTCCTGGTCTTCCAGAGCTTTGGTTAATGCTTCCATCTTCTGCTAATTCAAACCGCTCTCATACTAATCCTATACCCTCTAGACCAGTAGCATCAAGATAGAACTCAGTGTTTGCACATGAATTTGCACATCAAGTTCAATCTTCATGTACAGATCTAGCCAATCAAAGATCCAAATAAAATCCAATAAATCCCAAATGCATTTATCACTCATGCATTAAAAGCCTGTGAAATAACAACACTTTGAGTAGAACATCTCAAGTACCAAGGCTCTTAAATGCTATACACTACAAGTAGGTATATAGTACCTTGTAATCCTAGCAACCACTCTTTGCCCAAGTAATTACTCCAATTGCATGCCTTACTGCACTGGAATACACCAAGAAAAAAAAATCCTATAGTAGTTGTTGTCTAACTTGGTTCCATATAGGACTAAGTACCATGTAAATTGAAGTACTTCATCTTGATTATGATAAGCTTCTCATGGCATTTGTGGATCCTTCATGGTGTTGATCACATCGTAGGAGTAGTATGGTAGCGTCCATCAATGCATATGTCTTCTCCTAATACTATTCTATACTATGGTGATTCACCTATGGACTTGATAACTAAGGATATAGTATATACCCCATAGTTACCATGGTCTAATGTCTCTTCCTGATTCTCAAACATCCCTAATTGCTGGCTCCTATACTTAATCTATACCATGTTCCACTCCATCCTATGCAGTCATAGAATGGGGTAATCATCACTTTGGCTTAATCATCTATGACTATGTCAGAACTCTCCTTTACACAATATCACTCGTACAAAATAGACCTCTAATTATTCATACCTAGGTATACAGAAAATAGATAAGTATATTTACTCAAGTTGAGTAAAAACATTCTATACAAGTATGATCGTATCATTCTCAAGTGGATGATCATCATAGTTGTAGGAAGTGTGGTTTAGATAAGATGGCTTCCTATAGTTTTTACCAACCTACAGATCTCCTAAAAGGTTTTAAACCTAAGGTCGCTTCGCTCTGATACCATCTGTGGTGACCCAACACACCACTACATGTGTAGTGCACAAGTCGATGACATAATACTCACAGAAGGACTTACCTATGAATATTACATCCCTCATAGTAGTACAAGAGAAACCTAGCAGATCCAGGCAAAACTATAGGATACAAACTTCATTGCAAAATCTTGAGAATCTCTTTGATGAATCAAGAAGATCTCACACAAATGAACATAAGAAGAAGCAATGCGAAGATCCAAGCTGGAGAAGAACTCTAGCTCAGAACTAAATCCACTTTGGATGATGTCAGCCCTAATCTATGGCTTGATACAACTAAGTCCACGAATGGCCTTCATCTACACCTTGATAGCTTCTCTTCCACCAGCGTTGTTGATGACGATGATGTACTAGCTAAGTAGTATAAGACTCCTCCTAGCTTCATGAGGTAACGATGGCTTCACGATGACGACTTCCATAGGGCTTCAACTCTAAGCAGGGGGTCAAACAGGAACGAATGAGTAACGAGCGTTACTCAGCAAGTTCATGATATATAGTGGGTGGTTTGATGCACTAACTATAGATTTAGACTCAAACGAGTCATAAGCTAATGCAAGGTTTTGTAAAACTTTCTACAAGAGGTTGCTTTTAATTCTGAAAACTATGCCCGCCAGACCATCACAGGAGCTAGAACTTCATGGAGTTTCCTTTCCTGTAGCGTTCGCAGTTCCTTTCGGGAACAGGGGTAACATGCCACATCCTTTTACACTCTGCAGAGGTGCGTTACTTTACCCGTGGACGACCAAGACCATGTTGCAAACCCAAGTGTACATTCCTGTCCACTCCCACTCAGGTGTGGGGCCCGGTTGTTGGTCCAAGCCAAACCGTGCTTCTCCGCATAACGCATGCCCATCCATTTCCGCCAGCAGGTTGAACGCCTGATTCCACCCCTCACGATGGAGATCTACGCGCCTCTGGCAGACACTCATAGACCCCCAGAGTCCGTGGGACGTAAGGGCTCCCACCCATGTGCATGTAGTCCCGCAGAACCTACAGCGTACGTCTCTGGCAGTCCGTTGACATGCGAACAAGAAAAGATCACAACTAACTTACTCCCCCCATAGAAGACCCATGGTTAACGCGGTATTTACGACGCACCGAGTTCTGACGGCAATTGTGGTTAATTCCTAGGTAATACTTTCCCATACAGATGGAACCTTCCTTTGTCCTATTCATCTTACCATGGTTCCATCCGTCCACCAAACAGAACACTACCACTCGGGTAGTCATTCAATTAGTCATATTATTATAAAATAGGATCATGCATTCTTTTGAGACTAGGTGGTAATACGATAGAGTTTTTGCAATTATTTTTTATGAAGTACTGCAAACAATATGAGCACGTGATGAACTTGCCTGAGGTTGAAATAACAATAATAATCCAGGTCTTCGGGTTCAAGGGTCTCGTAGAAAACCCTGGCATCTGAAAGATATCAAAGTAGTCTTGGTAAGGGCCACAGAAAACAATGGCAAGATGATACATGCATAGTAATGAGATGCATCGTGAAATACCCTGGAAATTACCCCAGCTTACAAGTGTAAGTCATGTTTGATACGATATCTCAATCACACATGTTTTAGGTGAATTGTTTCATTACTTGAGGTGATGTGATTATTACTTATTTTAGAGTTACATGTGTTTTTACTTTTACTTGGCAAACAATTGTTATCATATTTAAGTAGAAGTGTTATTTCTTTGTTGGGTAATAAGACAATGACAGATGGAAATCAACTATTGAAAATATAACAGTCACATTTTATTTTATACTAAAAAAGGGTAGAGCTTATGACAAAGGGGTTTAGTTGAAAATGAGGAACTAATACAACTAACTCTATTATCACAATATTTAATAATGACTTGTGATGATAGGTTTTAGAAGATGTGAAAACCTGAGAGTTTTATTAATAAAGAAAACAATAGTGTGGCAGTTATTTCTTGTCATAATGAAATATAAAATAATTCTAGCATATGTTTAGAAACAAGTTTATAAGTTAATCAAAATGTTTAATGTTTGTCATATTTGAGTTGGAAATGTTCTTCTCTTTAATTTGATATATCATTTGAAATATTCTGAAAATATTTGAATAAGTTATTATTTTATTAATTTTAAATGAATTAAATGACTAGGCGAAACATTGCACACATAAAAACTTGGTAAAATGACTATGAAAACATCATAGGTGTATTGCATTTGTCATTTGGATCATTTTGGTATATAACTTGTATTTTCTGATTTTATGAATATTTATTATTTTTCTCAATTTTAAATGATTTAATTTAATTAAAGAAAATGTTTAATTTTAAACTTTATCAAACATTTTTGAAAATTTCATAAACCTTTAGATTATATTTTTTCTAATCATTTTCATATTTTATTTGTATTTTTCTGATTATTGGATTAAAAGTTATTGAATTATCAAGTTTTAATTATTTTCTGCCTTTATTTAAATTGACAGGTGGGTCCCACCTGTCATATATGATTTTTAAATCAAAATTAAAAGAAAAATAACAGAGCAGGGGATCTCCTATGCTCGAAAACCACTGCAAATTGGAGATTTCCGTTTGTTGCAACCGCGAGAGGAGATCACAGTGAGCGTGCGAGTAGCCGCGATGTGACCAAATGGTCACCGGGAGGTTGCCGGCGAGCACAAACACGACGGCGACCGGCGGCGCTCGGTGATGTCGGCATACAGTGGCCCTTAAGCTCAACGGGAGGCACCTAGAGATGTGTGAGCTCACCATGAGCGTGATGCATAGGTTGGTGCAGCGTGTGGAGGTCCAAATCACCGGCGATGTCGAGAATCGGCCGGCGGCCGGACTGAGAGAAGATGCTTCGATTCATCCTCTTCCGGACTTCCCAGGAAACGAGGGTTGGTGGAGGGATAGAGGAGATCATGGCACACCAGAGGGTGGCCTCAATTCGTCTCCGGGTGGCCGGAGTCGATGGAATGGCCGACGGTCCGAGGGGACTAGGGTTAGGGTTTCGGGGTTTCTCCTGGTAGAAATACAGAGAGAGTGCGAGAGTGAGAAGAGAGAGTACGATGTAGACGGCTCCCTAGCTTTTATACCCACCGAACAGCGGTGAGGAGGAGGTGGCACGGCGTCGGAGGCGGTCGCACGCCTCTGGCCTTCTGGCCAGAGGTTGAAGAAGAATGATTTTAATCATTTTCAAGAAAACCCCCTAGAACTAATTCATTTATTACAAAGAGGTCATTTTGGCTTTAAAACTGAGAATAAAAGCTTGTTTTCTGGTCCTTTATGTGAACTTAAAAATTATTAAAAATCATATTTGAATTCCTTATCAAATTTCACATCTCACCATGTTTTGTTTTGATGAATTTGAAGAATATTTGTATTTTTATTTAGGGTGCAAGACTAAGTGATTTTATTGTTTTCACTCTATTTAATTTATTAAATGTCTAAAAATTTATTTTAGGCATGAATATTATATTCACACAACACATGTATGATTCCCAATTGATGTGTTATAAGGGGATCATATTGAATACAATTCCTTATAGACAGTAATTTGGTATCACTACTAGGTATTGTTTTTATACACTACTATGAAAATCATTTATTATGAAATTTTATTCTATGTCACACCAAATGATTTTTAATGAGTGAAAGAACTTGTTTTTCTTTTATGTAACTTTGTTATTCTCCTTATTGAATCTCTTAGAAAGTTTGGTTGACATTTTACTTAGGTGTGTGTAAGAAAGGTTGCTGTTTTTAGTACTTGATTAAGTGGGAAACATGTATGATTTGGGGATCTTATTTTCTTGTTTTCCACATAGGTTCCAATATGGATATTATCCCATATTTGTTTTAGAACATGTAATCATTTACATGTGGGTGTATGGTTGAATTCTTGTTGTTTTTCATTTGTGTTATGGATGAAAAAGATCTGGAAAACAAGGGAATTAATTTGTTTTCCCCTACCTCATCTTATCACCAAACATATGGATGCAAGGGCTTGTTATTACTTTCTGTCTTTCCAATTGATTCCATTAAAGTGATTTTTATATGTTCCTCATCAATGATGAGTCTTAAAGAGGTCATTGATTCTCTATTATATCCTAATGATTCACTGGATATATGCTTATGTTCCCTTATCGAGACATTGTTGCTTCATGTTCTTCTATTGCTTGATGTCCTTCTCTCTAGTTGCCACTAGTCTTCTGTTATCACCTTTTCCCATTGAAGTTAGGTTCCCCTCTTGGTTTCCAACCTCAACTGTCTCACCATTGTGGTGAAAACATCCAATTAATCCAAGCAAGGATTTTACTTAGATGATTATAGAAAAATGTGAGTTTATTTTATGACATCAAGTTTCCATGTGCATATAAGAAGAATTTGTTAACAAGGTAGCTAGTCTTGCCTCCAAATTACAACTCATGTACAATAGGCTCAGATGTACCGGGTTATTCAATCTTCTGTTTGTTTGTGTAAGACACTCAAGTGTTCGAGTATACAAAAGTGATGTGATAACAAGTTTTAGAAACTTGTTACCAAACTACTTCTATATATCACTAACATAGGAGTATCACACTATTTCAAGAGTGTTAATAAGATCATATCATGATATAAGAGTTTCCAATTACTCTTATAATAGATTGGAATAACATTTCTAGAACACTCTAAATAATCTCCTTGAAGATCTTCATGTGGTAGTTCCTCCTGTCTTGTGGTTTCTTATTTTTGCAAAATAATTTGGAGGAGATTGGGAAACAAGATATAATGGTATAGCCAACATATCAAGATCTAGATTAAGAATTAGTTCATGCTTTTATTATCCTTCCATATACTTCTTATCTTATTTCCCAAAAGATAAGTAATTATATCATATATGATTTGTGTTACTTAGTTATCAATTCAATTCCTCTAATAGAGGTTATAGCTTGTTGTTACTACATACTTGTATCCAGAGATACTTGATTTGTTGAATATTGATGTGGATGGAAATATATAGTGTTTGTGGAATGAGGACTTAAGATAATAAGTTGATTAAATGGTTCATTGATGTGTTGAGGTTTCATATGCTCACTTATATAAGATGATTGAAACAATGAGCATGTGAAGGCTATTGGGGTTTAATGATTTAAGTCAGAGTTATTTAGTTGTTTTTCTCAGGTGTTTTGATTTTACTTTATATTCATCACTTTATTACCTTTGTCATTTACAATGCAGATGTAGAGGTTTGGAACTATCATATGTAATGATCAAGGTTTAACAGTAGGTTAGGAAGTTTTACTTCTTCTTTAAGATATTTCTTTTATGGTTGATGAGATATGTACATATTCGATAAATATGTTAATACAATTATTATGTCATTTCCCACTTGTGAGTTTGAGTTAACACTAGTTTGTATCTGTTGTGTTCTATTGAACCTTTGTTATTTACATGTGAAGGTTCACTTAGTAGATAATAAATAACTTTGAAGATGTGGTGTGAATGTTTGATAACTTTAAAGAGTTATTGTTTGAGAGGACATAACACCTCTGTTGATGAGATGGTTCAATTGTGTATTACTCATTGGTGAAAGTGTGATTATAAGTTGTGTGTTTTGGGTACCCACCCCTCTTTGGGTTGTAGATGCCTAATGAATTATCCAAGGTCACTTATAGACTTGTGGTTAAGGTTGTTGAGAGTTAGTGTTGGTCATACCCAACTATGGTTTATCTTATCAGGTGATTTGTTTTCTTAAGATACTTGTTATAAAGATCACCCAAATGTACTCTTGACTAGATGAACTAGACCTATTTCATCATGTCAAGTGAAACATTGGTCACTTTCATTCGTTTAAACTTTCGCGCCAAAATTTCCCGTACTTTTAGATGCATGCTTTGCAAATGCACATATTATATTGAGATCCTTATAACCTCCCAAACACTAGGATGTTACAATGGGCCCACGTGAGGTATGACCCGCAAGAAGACAAATCTTCACTTGTCACCAGGATACTGATGAATCTTTAGAAGACTAGGCGGCTCCCTATCGTATTGTAAATATAAAATACATATCAGTAGACCTCGCGTCCAAGTAGAAATCTACCCGGAGTCTTGTAAAGCCCCTGCGAGTCACCGTGTATATAAATGGACTCAAGGGACCAAGTAGAGGACAAGTTTAAATTTTAATAGACAACTCTCTTAGAGTGCTCATTATAATCGAGGCCTCATTAATAATAATAAAAGAGAAGCAAGGAAGGAGTAGATCTTTACCTCACATGGAGGGGCCAAACCTGGGTACATCGTGTTTACTCGCATCGATATTCTTCTCGACGACTCCTAAAGTCACACATACCCTACGAATTCACAAATCATCATTCGATGACTACTTCGGTGACAACCCTATGACACTTGGTGCCCACTGTGGCGCAGGCGACCGAGGGAGTTGAGATCTTAGAAGAGGCACGCCCCGGGATGGAGAAAGTCGTCGAAATCCTAGAATTTGAAAAAGAAGAAATCATCATCGACGACACATACTGGGGACCAAAAGAAGATTCACTCAAGGAAGGATTCTAGGTCAGTTTTGGTCAAATCGATGTTTTCATCGGCTCTATCGGTACGACCTCGGAGAGAACGGTGATCAGCTCGGTTGAAGCACCTCGCGACTCCCTAGATGTCGCCTAATTTGATAACGACATGGAAGATAATCTTGATGACGATTACGAGGATGAAACGCTAAATCCATCATAGCGTTGTTCGAAGATAGGCTCAGAAATGACTCGGAGGATGAACTGATGTCTATGCACGCTTCTATTCTTGTAGGCAGTGTTGGGCCTCCAACTGTATAGATTTGTAGAACAGCAACGAGTTTCCCTTAAGTGCATCACCCAAGGTTTATTGAACTCGGTGAGGTAGAGGTCAAAGATATCCCTCTCAAGCAACTCTGCAATTATGATACAAGAAGTCTCTTGTGTCCCCAACACATCTAATATAATTATCAGTTGTATAGGTGCACTAGTTCGGCGAAGAGCTAGTGAAATACAAGTAATATGGATGATTATAAGTGATAATAGCAATCTGAAATAAAAGCAAGCAAACATGTAGCAGAACTAATTGTAAACGGTGTTTTAATGCTTAGAAATAAGACCTAGAGATCATACTTTCACTAGTGGACACTCTCAACAATGATAACATAATTGAATACATAAAAATGTTCTCTTCACTATGCTACTCCAAACCACTCTTCGGTTGGATAACGAACACCAATCATTGTGTAGGGTTACAAAAGCATACCTTAGAGTCGCATTCCCCACTAGGTAACCCCATACTGTCACCTTGGGCCTTATATGGGTCCAGAAAAACACCACAATTTCATAGGGTCATCCAACCCAAAATATATAAATCATGATAAGCCATACATAGTGCACACACTGTCACCTTTACACCGTGGGACAAGGTGTCTACGGAGATCCCAATAATAAAACCACTTGAGTAGAATAATAGATGAAGAGTAATGATGGAGTGTAGTCGACACTCTCGTTGGTAAACCCCAAGAGAAAGGTTGTGAAGAGTGCAACGTCAAGTTTTACCTCAGAAAAGAAACCAAGGTTGAATCGACCAGTAGGAGTACAAGCAATCTCTGAAGGTTGATGCAGCTGAGATGGCAGGGTGCACTACCTGTTAAGCAGCAACGTGGAACCTACACAACACAATCAAATCACTTTGCCCCAACGATGCAGTGAGGTTGTTAATCTCACCGGTTTTGGTGATAACAAAGAGGTTAAATGTATGGTGTGTTAAACAATATGAGAACAGTATGAAAACATGAGCAGCAGTGTGAAAACAGTGGAAGCACTGTCAAAGCAGTGGAACCTACACATCCTCCATCCGTCACGTTTCTATCACTCGAGCACAGATGCAAAGGAGGCATGAACCAACTATCGAGCATAAATACTCCCTCTTGGAGTCACTAGCATCTACTTGGCCAAAGTATCTACTAACAACGGAGAGAATGCAAGATCATAAATAACATACACATGAAGATAACATGATAGATTGATAATCAACAGACATAGCATTCAATAATCATCAGATCCCAACAAATAGATCATGTAGCATTACAAATAGATGACTCGATCATGTGAGGCAGCTCACGAGATCTAAACATGAGGCATAAGGTGGAGAGTACAACCATCTAGCTACTGCTATGGACCCATAGTCCAAGGATGAACTACACACGCATCACTCCGGAGGCGGGCATGGTGGTTAGCCCCCTCCGGTGATGAATTCCCCTCCCGGCAGGGTGCCGGGGAGAGCTCCAGAACCCTCCCGATCTCGGGTTGACGATGACGGCGACCTCGGGTGTTTCTCGGGACGAAGTGGTAGATATTTAGGGTTCACATATCAGGGGGAATAAATAGGTGAAAGGGTGATGGCGGTGGATGCCCGAGGGGCCCACACCACCCCCAGGCGTGGCCAAGGGGCATGCCGCCCTATGGTGTGGCCCCCCTGTGCCCCCCCCCCGGGCCTCTTCGGGACTCTGTGGAACCTTCGGGAATTCTAAGACTTCCGGGCTTCCAATTTTCCAATTCCGAGAATATTTCCAGAACAACTTTTCTGAAACTAAAAATAGCATAAAATAAGGAACTGGCTCTGTGGCATCTTGTCAATAGGTTAGTCCTGGAAATCGATAAAAATGACGTAAAGTGTAAGTAAAACATGTAGTATATGGCATCAAAACAACATGGAACATCGGAAATTATAGATACATTTATGACCTATCAACATCCCCAAGCTTAGTTCCTACTTGTCCTCGAGTAGGTAAACGATAAAAACACATAATTTCTGAGGTGACATGCTACCAACATAAACTTGATCATCTAAATTGTAAAATCATAAGCATAGTTGAGATCATAGAACTTAAACACAAGCGTGATAAATATAATTCTAATAATAAAGCATAGAAATCACCTTGCATCATGAGAAGTAACACAAAAAAAGATCATGAATAATAATGCACTCGAAAGCTATACGTTTGTTTCAAGCATAGAGATAACATAGCAAAGTGATATTTCGCTTGTCCTTAAGAGTGGGGCACAACATAAATTCCAGGACACCTGCAAAGTTCATGAGGATGACTAGAACAATTAATTTGAGAACAAACAATAACACATCATGAATCAATTAATAATGTTTCTAGCATAAATGCACATTCAACTCAGAATGGTAACCATGCTCTATCAACTGTGCATAAAGTTAGAAGATGGAGACTCAACATAAAAGTAAAAGAAAGGTCCATCGCAGAGGGAAACAGGGATCACTCATGTGCTAGAGCTTTTTATTTTGCTAAAAAGAGGTATTGAAAACATCTTTTTTAGAGAGGTGTGTATGCTTATGTCAAAGAATGGTAAACAGAAAATACGGTACGTCACAAGCGAACTAGACTTCACAAGAGCGGCTCTCATAGATGGACGCATCTGGGTAGAAGGTCATCCCTCTTTCTCTCTTGTTTACACAATTATGCTTTGACTTATAAATCAGGGGGCAAAAATTGTGAAGAGAATTTGTTGTATTAAGTTTGGGGCTGGGCACCCCGCTTCCAGCTCTCCTAGCAATTGGATAAGCGGATGAAGCCACTAGTCTAGGGTGTGAAATCCAATCAACAAGTGAGATAAATATTCACTATTCATGTCCTCATGAACTAAAACAGAAGCACAAAACAGGAGTAATTTTGAAGGTTTTAAAGGTAACACATGAGCAATTTACTTTGGAGTGGAGGTTAAATACCACATATAGGTAGGTATGGTGGACACATTTGGCAAAGTTTGGTTTTGGGGAGTTGGATGCACGAGTAGAGCTCATACTAGTACAGGTGGAGGCTAGCAAAAGACTGGGAGCGACAAATCAAGAGAACAATAATGGCCATAATCATGCATAGCGACAAAGACATTATTAATCAAAGCATAAAGGGTATTACAAGTCAAAAAATAAATGGTCATAGAGGCTATAAGTGACTGGTTTGTAGTCATAAACATGTTGTGAGCATGCGCCAAGTCAACCAAATAAAACATTCAAAGGAGAACACCACAAATTTATGCTTCAATGTGATAAAAACAACTCATGATTATTTCAATGACACATTAAAAACTCTCAGCTATTTGAGACAAGTCATGCTACAAAAATAACCACTAGTCTTAGAATTAAAATAACATCTACATGACATGAAAAAGTCTATCCATAGTCTGTACAAGCTTCTTTTTGCACCGTTATAAGAACGAAAACTGTACTACTGCTTTCCATCACCAAACATTTTATACTAAAAAAAAACTCTTCAAGAGATGCATCAATGAAACAATAGATTACTAACATAACCCTACTAAAACTAACATCTCTGAATGAGAGATGCATGAAAAACAGAAGCTATAAGGGAATTTTGCAGCAACTAGAAGAAAAACTAAGAATATGAGCATAGCGAGTATTCAAATTAAAAAGCGGAGCATGTCTCTCTACCACAAAAGAATGCTAGGTTAAAACAATATTATTGAAGCAAGTAAAACAAAAGAAAACAAACAGACGCTCCAAGTAAAAATTCATATGATGTGACCGAATAAAAATATAGTTTCACTAGACGTACCCTGATAAATTGTTGATGAAGAAGGGGATGCCTTGGGCATCCCCAAGCTTAGACTCTTGAGTCTTCTTAGAATTTGCTGGGATGAACCACGGGGGCATTGCCAAGCTTTGGCTTTGAACTCTTCTTGATCACATTATATCACCCTCTTCTCTTAACCCTTGAAAACTTCCTTCACACCACACTCAAAGTAATTCGCATTAGAGGGTTAGTGCACAATCAAAAATTCATGGGTTTATCATGGGCACAAGTGATATTGATACTTTTAAAGATTAGCTATAGCAACTGATGTTTTGTGAAGAAAAAAATCCACTCGACATAGTAAAAGAGCAAATGCATGAAAAATGGCAGAATCTGCCAAAACCAGAACAGTCTGTAATGACGATTTTTTTCGGGGCACTTAAGTTGCTCAGATCGAAAAACATAAAGAACAAAAGAGTTTTGTAATTAGCTGAGTAATAAGCAAAAAAAAGTTTCAGGTCATTTTGATCTTTCTATGAATTATATGATTTTTTATGATGGACAGCAGAAATCTGTTTTCTTCGCAGATATCCAAAACCAACTCCAACAAAAGAAAACAAAGGAAAACAAAAGAAAATCAAACATACACTCCAAGTAAACTTCATATGATGTGACCGAATAAAAATATAGTTTCACTAGAAGTGACTTGATAAATTGTTGGTGAAGAAGGGGATGCCTTGGGCATACCCAAGCTTAGATGGTTGAGTCTTCTTAGAATTTGTTGGGATGAACCACGGGGGCATCCCCAAGCTTTGACGTTGCACTCTTATTAATCACATTATATCACGATCTTCTCTTGATCCTTCAAAACTTCCTTCACACCGCACTCAAAGAGTAATTCGCATTAGAGGGTTAGTGCAACAAACAAAAATTCATGGGTTCTGCATGGGAAAAAGTGTTATTGATACTTTTAAACATTAGCTACATCCAATGATGTTTTGTGAAGCAGAGAAATCCACTTGACATTGTAAAAATGCAAATGCAAGAAAAATGGCAGAATCTGCCAAAGCCAGAACAGTCTGTAAAGGAAAAACAATTTGGGGCACTTACTTTTTTCAGATCGAAAAACTTAAAGAACAAAAAAGTTGCGGAATTAGATGAGGAATAAGCACAAACAATTTCAGATCATTCTGATCTTTCTATATTTTATACGATTTTTTATGGTAGACAGCAGAAATCTGTTTCCTGTGTAGAAATCCAAAACCAACTCCAACTCTCGTCAGAAACTTTACTTGGCACAACTAAAACATGAAAATAATGATATAAAAGAGTTGCTACCAATTTAAAGGGGATTGGTATTTTCTCCTCCTTTTCAATTTTAGATTCGGTTTTTCAAGAGCACCAACAATATCTACACATGAGCCTAGCATATTGAAACGATCAAAGACTTTTCTAGCTTCTATAGCAACATCTCCAAACTCTTTGAGCTTGGTTTCTAAGGTAAAGTTCATTTTCTCAATATCTTCAATGTTATTCAAGTTGAGGAACTTATGCTGCAGTATGGGATGAAGGTTAACAAACCTATCTTCTAACATGTGAATTAAAGAAGTTGCAGTAGCTTCATAATTTGGAGCAAGTTCTACTGTGGAGTTTTCCTCAAAATTATCATGCTTACTAACATGATTAAAGAATTTTTTAATGGTATCCTTTTCAAGTATAGAAACACTACCAACTGTAAGGCCTTTCAGGGTAAACTTAGGGAACACCATAATGAAAAATAACAACGAGGTAACAAAAGTAACAACTAGAATAGGGGCTAATTTTTTGTGTGTTCTTGATAAAGAGAAGCAAACAAGACAAAATAAAATAAACTAAGCAAAACTAATACAAAGTAAAGAGATTGGAAGTGAGAGACTCCCCTTGCATAAATTCTCTTCCTCCCCGGCATCGGCGCTAGAAAACTTGATTGAGTGTAGTTGACACTCGTCGGTAAACCCCAACAGAAAGGTTGTGAAGAGTGCAGCGCCAAGTTTTCCCTCAGAAAAGAAACCAAGGTTGAATCGACTAGTAGGAGGACAAGCAATCTCTGAAGCTTGATGCGGCTGAGATGGCAGGGTGCACTACCTGTTCAGCAGCAACATGGAACCTACACAGCACAATCAAATCACTTTGCCCCAACGAAGCAGTGAGGTTGTCAATCTCACCGGTTTTGCTGATAACAAAGAGGTTAAATGTATGGTATGGAAAACTATATGAGAACAGTATGAAAACAGTAGCAACAGTGTGAAAAGAGTGGAAGCGGTATGAAAGGAGTGGAAACAGTGTGTGTGTTGTCAATATGAGAAAATGGACTGGGGTCCACAGTTCACTAGAGATGTCTGATGACCCACAAGTATAGGGGATCGCAACAATCTTCGAGAGAAGTAAAACCCAAATTTATTGAGTCGACACAAGGGAAGCCAAAGAATATTTATATGCCTTAAGAACTGAGTTGTCAATTAAGCTGCACCTGAAAGTGGACTTGCTCGCAACAATTTATCAGTGGTAACAGTTTTATAGCAACAGTAGTAGTAAAATAACAACAAGAATAAAATAGTAACATCAGTAGCAATAGCGGAAAGCAGCAGGATGGGAGTACCGTAGGCATAGAGGGAATGGATGAACGGGCGTTGCATGGATAACATGGGTCATGTAATAATCTAAACATGGGCATTGCAGATACTAATAATAAAGCATCCAAGTTCTAGGAAAACCATAGGCATGTGTTCCAATTTAGTCGTACGTGCTCGCAATGAGAAACTTGCACAACATCTTTTTTCCTACCAGCCTGTGGCAGCCGGGCCTCTAGGAAAACTATTGGTAATTAAGGTGCTCCTTTTAATAAAGCACCGGAGCAAAGCATTAACACTCCGTGAACACATGTGATCCTCACATCACAGCCATCCCCTCCGGTTGTCCCAATTTCTGTCACTTTGGGGCATCTGGTTTCGGACAATGACATGTGTAAAGAACTTGTAGATATGATCAAGAAACATAATTATTCTCATGAAACAATAACATGTTGGGATCTGAGATCATGGCACTCGGTCCCTAGTGAAAAGCGTTAAGCATAACAAGTTGCAACAACGGTAGAAAACACTAACAATGGATAGGCACTATGCCCTAACAATCTGGCATTATTACATGATCGATTTCATCCAATCCTTTCCATCCCCCTCATCCTACAGTGGTGTTTACTCACACATGAACGGGGGAATCATGGATGGTTGATGGAGAAGAGGTGGTGGTGTCGATGGCGATGATCTCCTCCGAATCCCCATTTCGGCAGGGCGCCAGAACAAGAACTTTTGATCCCTAAATTGGGTTTCAAGGCGGCGGCGGCGCTCTGTTGTATTTCTGTGGAATATGGCGAACCCCCTCACGTTTTAGATTTATGTGGCATATGTAGTCGAAAGGGGAGCCCGAGGGGGTGGAGGTGGCCCCCACACCACCTGGCGGCGCGGCCTAGGGGGCGCGCCCAGGGGTGGTCTGGGCCCCTCCTCGCCCCCCTCCAGGTGTCCTTCTGGCTCACGGGGTCCTCTGGTGATATAAGCTCGATGGGGTCTTTCCTGGGCAATTTCCCAAAAGTTGATTTTTCTGCACAAAAATGAGACACCAAGGTAATTCTGCTGAAAATAGCGCTAGTCCATGTTAGTGGTATCCAAAACTCACAAGTTTAGAGGAAAACAATAAGAAAAGTGTTCGGAAAAGGAGATACGTGTTGGACGTATCAACTCCCCGCAAGCTTAGCTTATTCCTTGTCTTCAAGAAATTCAGTGACAACTGAGTGCGATTAAAGACTTTTACGAACACATTTGTTTCATATGATGTAAATATACTCAGTATATGATCAAGTGCTGAGCAATTCATAATAAGATGTATGCAATATAAAAGTCACCTAGCAGTTATGCAAACCATGAAGAGATGCCAACAAACTAATAATAAACAACATGAAGTATATCATTTTGCCAGGATTGCAATGCTCATAATAGGGTATGATAAATTGTACTCTCTTTCCCATAATAGAGCAAAACATAAATGATAGGGCACCTCTGAAGTTCAAATGAAGACTATAAATAGAGATATCAAAGATAAAGCATCAAAATTATACCGCAATCAACCGTGTTTTGTGAAAAACACAGTACACTAAGAATAACAGCCATGCTCTCAAGAAGGTGCATAAAGTGAGAAGGTGAAGACTCAACATAAAAATAAAAGAACGCCCTTCGCAGAGGGGAGCAGGGATTAACTCATGTGCTAGAGATTTTTATTTTATTACACAGAGGTATTGAAAACATTTTTAGAGAGGTGTGTGCTTATGTCAACGAATGGTAAACAGACAATACAATACGTCACAAGCCAACTAGACTTCACAAGAGCGGCTCCGATAGAAGGATGTGTCTAGGTAGAAGGTCATCCTTCTTTCTCTTTTGTTTATACAATTATACATTGACTGATAAATCAGGGGCAAAAATAGTGAAGAGAATTTGTTGTATTACTTTGGGGCTGGGCACCCCGCTGTCGGCTCTTCTATCATTTGGATAAGCGGATGAAGCCACTAGTCAAGGGTGTGAAATCCAATCGACAAGTGAGATAAAGATTATCTATTTACGTCCTCATGAGCTAAAACAGGGGCACAAAACAGGAACAATTTTTCGAAGTTTTTAAAGGTACCACATGAGAAATTTACTTGGAGTGGCGGTTAAATACCACACATATAGGTAAGTATGGTGGACACATTTGGCAAACTTTGGTTTTTGGGATTTGAATGCATGAGTAGAGCTCATACTCAGTACAGGAAGGCTAGCAATAGACGGGGAGCGGCAATCAAGAGAGCAACAACTGTCATAATCATGCTTGCGACAAAACAAAATTAGCAGGGGCATACAAGTGATACAAATACTCCGAGGCAAAATAAATCATCGAGGCTTCATTGACTTTTTGTTTTCAGTCATAAACATGCGTGAGCATGCGCCAAGTCGATTCAAGCGAAACAATCAAAGGGAGATACCACAATGTCATACCCTTCTATAAAGAGAACAATGCAAGCAAACATTCATACGACATGATATCTTATATTAATAAGTTGGAACTAAACACCTGAGAGCACGAACTACTAAGCATCAATTAAATGACACACACCTTACACTAACAAACTAAGCATGTTCACATGGACGAGTATATGTACAAAAATAAAACAAATAGAGTTCATACCAGCCTCTCACCACAACTTGAATTGTCGTAAATCATCATTATTGCTCTTCACCTGTGGGTTGAATAATATAGAATGATAACCAAGTTCCAATGGAGACAAGGAAGTCCGGTGAACTCTGCAACAAACTTTACAAAACCAAAGAAGAACAACAAATATTTTTGGGTTTTTGAATTAAAACAAGAACAAAAAGAAACAAGCAAACAACGAAAAATATTTTTGGATTTTTTATTATTAAACCGAAACGAGAAGGTAAAGAAAACAAAAAAAAGAAACTAAAGAAGCAAATAAAGAGAAACAACAGAAATATTTTTGGTCCTTTTGTGTTTTGGAAAGCAAGAACAAAACAATAAAAAGAAAGAGAAATGAAAGAAGCGAAAGAAAACAAAAACAAACGAAAGAACAAAAACATGGATATACAAAGAACCGACTGAACATGATATAAAGATGTGTGTGATGTCGGTATACCTCCCCCCAAGCTTTGGCTTTTGGCCTAAGTAGAGATCATTCATGTCGTGGGAAGTATCCCCACTGTGGTGGGTCATCCCTCGCATAGTCGTACTCGGGCGCCCAAGATAAAGATGAAGCAGCAGGCGCATAGTTATAACTGGAGTGCTGGTATGGGATACCCACAGTGTCGGAGGGCTGGATGAAATCACTATCGTCCCCCTCTCCGGCACCCTCCCCATGTTGGGGGCGGTGCTCAATGTATGTGTCTAGCTCACTCTCAGAAAGCATCCATCCTTGCCTGTCATTAAGATAAAGCAGAAGAGGTGCAGGAAAAAGTACTACTCTATCAGTTTTAGTCACTCTCCACCCGGATTGTCTGGAGAAATTTATTCTGTAAGATAAATTGTTCAGGTGAGCATGGGTAGAGAGAAACTTATGTTGAATCATGGAAACAAGGTCCAACCTCTCTAAAGGAAACTGCAGGTCTAAAGGGTGTGGCTCCACACAATGCAAAGTTAGCAAGCGTGAGGCAATAAGACCTCCACAAATTCCTCCCTTCTCACGGTTAAGTGAGAGAAGGTAAGCAATTAAAGCACCAAAGTTATAAGACCTATCATGTTGTAGGGCAGCTGAGATAAAAGCCAGATCATAAACATATAGCTTGTTGGCAGTTTTTCTAGCTAACACACATTTAGAAATAAAATAAGCAAAGTATCGAATGCTAGGGAGTTGAATTTCTCATATTTTATCACTCTCCCCCGTGAAGCTTCTGCCTTCGAAAATCTCCTCATATAAATCCAGCAGTGGTTTAGGCAGCCCTCTTATTTTCTCACATGAACCCCACTCTGGTACCTTGATAGCTGCACAAAAATCACTGAAAGGCAAGTCTACAGCTTTGTTATAAATTTTGTAATGGACCATAGGGTTAGTTGAAGACCATCTAAAGCAGAAAGTCCTGCACCACAAACATTGTTAGTTTAATATGTTGGGTAGGGTCATCCTCAATGAAGCGGTCTAACCTTGCATTATGCATAAGAGTATAGAAATCGTACAGAATTCTCGTAACACGCATGAATTCCTGGCATGGATAGATTGATGGAAACACTTTTTCTTCACGGTGCACAGTCATGACCTCATGCAACTCAAACTCATGTTGGTTTAGTTGATCCACATTGTGCTCCATCTCTGAAATTTTTAACAATCATCACAAAAATTGATTTCAAGCAACCATAAAGTGGAAACTACCATAGAGATTTGTAGGAGAGCTAAACATGCATCAAAACTATATTATTTATACTCAAATCAAGCATGCAAACTCACATAAGATGTCACCTACAGTACCAAAATACTCAAGAAATACTCCACCAAACAAAATTCTACTTGGATAATCGGAGGAGTCACATACCGGAAGCAAATTCACCAAATTTCAGCAACAATAGTGGGCTGAGCAAAGAGATCAAAAAATCTCGAGGAAGAACAGCAAGAACTCTGGTTCCAGGAAATGTTTTGAGTTTGTGGGGGTGAGATCGGAATCTTTGGCAGGGGAGAGAGTTAGTGGAGGGCCAGGGGGCCCACACCATGTGTTGGCACCACCAGGGGCAGGCCGCGCCCCCTAGGGTATGCCTGACTGGTGGGTCCCCCTGGGGTCTCCCAGGTGTCTCTCTGCCTCATTTTTGACGTAAAAAATTATTATAATTTTTCTGGAATTTTTTGAGAAACTTTATTTTTGAGGTATTTTCAGAACTTAATAATTAATTAAAACCCAGAAAAACAAATGTGGAAAAGTAGAAAATAAACCAAAACCAGAACTCAGAGGTTCTATAACACACCAAAAGGCAAACAACCAAAGGAAACAAAGGTGGAAGTGGTGGAAACAAAAATATGGATGGTGAAAACATGCATAACCACAATAATCAGGATGAAAACATGACTATGGATGATGGAAAACATGATTATACTAAAGTAGCAAGGTGATAACAGAAGTAAACATGGAGAAAACATAATGGGGAAGGTGAAAACATAGTGAAAGCATTGTCCTCTTCATTCAAAATCATTTTGTTAACAAGGGTGATCAAGTCTTGTTACCAGAACAATTTTTATATGAAGCAAAACTTTGCATATCACTAAATAATTATGTTACCTCAACCTTGATAGACATATTCCCAATCATAATAATTTCATATTCTTTTGGTGGTATTGGAATGGGACAATAAAATTCTCCAATCTTGATGGTCCCAATATTTTCAATTGAATTTAAGCCATATCTTCTATCAATCTTCTTGGGAAAATAAACAGTATGATCTTATCATTAACTAAAAGTATTTTCCTTGATTGCAATCAATAACAGCCCCTGCAGTGTTAAGAAAAGGTCTCCCAAGAATAATAGACATATTATCATCTTCAGGCATTTTCAACACAACAAAATCAGTTAATATCAAACAACTAGTAGCAACTTGAACAGGAACATTCTCACATATACCAACAGGACTAGCAGTAGATTTATCAGCCATTTGCAAATATATGTCAGTGTGTATCAATTTTTCAAGAGAAAGCCTCTTATAGAGAGAAAAAGGCATAACACTAACTCCATCTCTCAAGTCACATAAAGCAGTTCTAACATAATTATTTTTAATAGAACAAGGGATAGTAGGAATACCAGGATATCCAAGCTTCTTTGGAACCTTTCCATTGAAAGAATAATTAGCAAGAATAGTGGAAATTTTCTCATTAAGAATCTTCGTTTTGTTAGAGACAATATCTTTCATATATTTAGAATAAGGAGATAGTTTAATAGCATCAGTCAAAGGGATTTGACAAAACAGAGGTTTCATCCACTCACAAAACTTGTTATAATGTTCTTCTTCCTTTGCTTTGTGTTTCTTATTAGGAAAAGGCATTGCTTTTTGTACACAAGGCTCTCTTTCATTACCATGTTTATTAGAAATGAAATCCTCCTTAGTATACTTTGCAGTTTTAGTTTGCTTTTCAGGTTCAGCTGTAGTTTCTTCTTTATCAGAAGCATCACTTTTATCATTACCACTTTCAGTTTCAGCATTAGAAATAGATATACTATTAGGATCTTTAGCAGGTTCAGGAGATTCTACAACCGTTTTATGTCTCTTCTTCTTTTTCTTAGAAGGAGAACCATTGTTTTTAGGTTGTTGAGAATCTTTTTAAATTATTTTAGGATATCCTTCAGGATACAAGGGGTCCTGAGTAGAAACACCACTTCTAGAAATTATCTCACAAACATGTTTTTCTCTAGAAGCATTAGCTAGTATATTTTTTTTGCACTTTAGTAAGTTGATCAATTTGAGTTTGAACCATATGAAAATGTTTAACAAGAATTTTAACATCATTAGAGGTTCTCTCAATAATACCATGCAAATTATCAATAGCTCTAGAGGTTTCCATAAGGTGATTTTGCACTCTCATATTAAAGTTGTCTTGCGTATCAACATAATTATCAAATTCATCTAAGCATTGATCGGGTGGTTTAGAATAGGGAATATCTCTATTATCAAAGTATTGGAGAGAGTGTACCTCAACTGTTGATGGATGAGGAATAGTCTTACATAATTCTTCTATAGGAGGTAAATTCTTCACATCTTCAGATTTAATACCCTCCCTCCTTAAGAGATTTCTTGGCTTCTTTCATCACTTCATCATTTATTCAATCATCCCTCTCTTCTTGGGTGTTGATATTGTTGTTAGATCTGGTGTAGGTGTAGGCTCAGGTATATTCCAATCATCATTAATTGTGGCTATTTTAGCCATTAATTCCTCAGCTTCTTCTAGAGTTCTTTTCCTGAAAACACAACCAACACAACTATCCAGGTATGTCCTAGATTCAACAGTTAGTCCATTGTAAAATATATCTAGGAGCTCATTTTTAGGTAATGGATAGCGAGGGCTAGCTCTTATTAAAGAACAAAACCTTGTCCAAGATTCAAGCAATTTCTCTCCTTCAATTTTCTCAAAGTTAAAGATGACCTGCACAACAGCATGTTGGGCACAAGCAGGAAACTATTTTTGAAAGAAAGCATTAACCAAATCCATAGGACAAGTAATAGATCCTGGTGACAGATTGTTAAACCAAGTTTTAGCTTCATCTTTCAATGAGAAAGGGAAGATCTTGGCAACAAAATAAGTACGCAGCTTAGTATCATCAAAAAATAAACTACTCAAATATGAAAGCTCATTCATGTGTTCCATAGCACTTTTACTTTCAGTTCCACAAAAGGTTCCTTCTCAACAATAGATATATAAGATAAATATAGAGAGAAATCATAATCATTGTCTCTAATGTGTATGGGAGATGTGGAAAACTTAGCATCAAGAGAAGATTTATATTTAACAACATCTCTCGCAAGAAGACTCTTAAGAGCACTCGCACCAGTAGTAGCTTGAGCTTCTTTAATAAAATCATCATTAAGTTCAATATAGGTTTCATCAAGATCATCAATAAACTCAGGTGAACTAACAGGCGTACTAATATTTTCAACAAGAATTTCAGCACTTTCAATTTGTTTGGATTTAGCAATTGTAGCATCTACGAAAGGACCTAGAGAACTAGTATCATCAAGAACAGTAGAAGCATCATCAATAGTATCATAAGCATTTTCAGACTCAGCAGAAGTAATAGTGTGTGTATAATGTGGTGGTGTAAGCAGCTTACGCATAACAGACGGTGAATCAAGAGCAACAAAGGTCTTCAGAGTTGTACCTCTCCTTATAGTGCGCGGTAATATAGGAACTTTTCCATCATGAGTCTTGCCCATGATGAAAGGCTTGCAGCGAACAATTTCACGATCAACTGAGCAAATAAATAAAGCTATTCTCCCCGGCAACGCCGCCAGAAAATAACATCTAGCATGATATGAAAAGTATTGCCACAGTTTGTACAAGCTTCTACTTGCACTGTTATAAATTCTACTACAAGCAGCAGTTTCTTTTCCCAACAAGCACCATACAAAATATGTTTTAACAAAAACTCTCTAAATGATACATAAAGAAAACATGAGAGTACTCACATAACACTACTAAAACTAACAGCTCTGAATAAGAGATGCAAAGAAAACAAGCGGAGCGTGTCTCTCTCCCAAACAAGGAATTATAGGGTCCAACTATATTATTTCAGCAAGGAAAACAAAAAAAAACAAGAGAAAACAAAGAAAAACAAACAGACGCTCCAAATAAACTTCATATGATAAGACCAAATAAAAATATAGTTTCACTAGAAGTGACCTGATAGATTGTTGATGAAGAAGGGGATGCCTTGGGCATCCCCAAGCATAGATGCTTGAGTCTTCTTGAATTTTTCTTGAATGAACCACGGGGGCATCCCCAATCTTTGAACTTGCACTCTTCTTGATCACATATATTACCCTCTTCTCTTGACCCTTGAAAACTTCCTTCACACCACACTCAAATAGTAATTCGCATTAGAGGGTTAGTGCAACAATAAAAAATACATGTGTTCTATATGGGCACAAGTTCTATTGATACTTTTAAACATTGGCTACAGACATTGATTTTTCGTGAACCAAAGAAATCCACTTGACATCGTAAAAGAGCAAATGCAAGAAAAATGGCAGAATCTGCCAAATCCAGAACAGTCTGTAAATACGAATTTTTTCGAGGAACTTACGTTGATCTGATTTAAAAACTTAAAAGGCAAAAATGTTTCAGAATTAGCTAAGGAATAATCAAAAAAAAATCAGGTCATTCTGATTTTCCTGTGAATTATACGAGTTTTTACGGTGGACAACAAAAATCTG
The DNA here is from genome assembly GCA_028641055.1 of Alopecurus myosuroides. Taxonomy (NCBI): domain Eukaryota; kingdom Viridiplantae; phylum Streptophyta; class Magnoliopsida; order Poales; family Poaceae; genus Alopecurus; species Alopecurus myosuroides. Next base: position 357,064,589 of record CM054062.1, on the reverse strand, counting down.
TTTCCTGCGCGGAAATCCAAAATCAACTCCAATTCTCGTCAGGAACTTTACTTGGCACAACTAAAACATGAAAAGAAAGATAGAAAGGAATTGCTAGAGAAGTATAAAACCCCTTGACTCAAAGAAAACAGAGAAAAACAAAGAACAATAAAACCATGGGTTATCTCCCAAGAAGTGCTTTTCTTTAACGCCTTTTAGCTAGGCCCAGAAAAGTGGAATCAAGTGGTTTTGAGTGAACAAGCATCCAAATCAATAATTTAATACAAAATCCCAATTGTAGCAATGGGTACCTTAGACACCCCTGAAGTTAATTCAACATGCAAATCACTTTTAGTTTCACTAAAGGTTTTATTAATTTTAAGCATATTAGGGGATTTTGGTTTAGGTACCTTGGGGACATACATAATTTTTTTCTCTTTTCCCACATAAGGTTTCTCCCTTTTAAACTTAAGAGAAGAAAAGGTTGAGCTTAAAGTTTCCATAGCCTCCTCTAATTTACCAATCCTCATATTTTGACTATCATGGATATTGCTAGCTTCTAAAACCGTGATTTTCTTGTTGATACTTACTATTGATTAATTAACTTTGCTAGCATTATCAAGGAACTTTGGAATTTTTTTCTCCATTGAGTTTAGCTTTTTAATAACATCATCTAAAGTGATCTCAGATTTAACAACCATAGTAGGTGGTGTTCCAACTAAACTTTCAATTAAATTACAGGCTTCCGAAGTAGGTGTTCCTAGAAAATTACCGCATGTAAGAGTGTCTAGAACATACCTATACCAACATAAAAAAATCCTAAGAAGGATTAAAGTGGAATATTTCTTAGTGCATCTATGATGAGCATCACTTATCCTATACCAAGCATCTTTCAAACTTTCTCCACCTTGTTGCTTAAAAGAATGAACTTTAACCTCAGGAACACTCATTTTAGCAAGACTAAAAACAGAATAAAACTACAGCTAGAATAAGAACTAATATTTTTTGTGTTTTTGACAAAGAGAAGCAAACAAGACAATATAAAATAAACTAAGCAAAACAAAAAACAATGTAAAGAGATTGCAAGTGAGAGACTCCCCTTGCAGAAATTCTCCCCCTCCCCGGCAACGGCGCCAGAAGAGTTTGTTGATGACTCACGTTGGTAAAACCCAAGTGCAAGGTGTGAAGAGTGCATCAGCAAGTTTTCCCTCAGAAAAGAAACCAATGTTGAATCAACCAGTAGGAGGAAAAGCAATCTCTGAAGATTGATGCAGCTGAGATGGCAGGGCGCACTACCGGTTCAGCAACAACGTGGAACCTACACAACACAATCAAATCACTTTGTCCCAACGTAGCAGTGAGGTTGTCAATCTAACCGGTTTTGCTGAACACAAAGAGGTTAAACGTATGGTGTGGAAAATAGTATGAAAACAATATGAAAGCAGTAGCAGTAGCAGTAGTATGAAAGCAGTGTGAAAGCAGCGTGTGTATTATCAGTATGAGAAAATGGACCAGGGTCCACAGTTCACTAGTGGTGTCTCTCCATGAAAGATAAGTAACATGTGTGGTGAACAAATTACAGCTGGGCAATTGACATAAATGAAGGTTGCACCGTAGTGCATATGCAAGACATAAAGATTACTATGTGATCCATGCGGGCATTACAACAAAATACATAGACCGTTATCCAACTGCATCTATGACTAATAATCCACCCTCCGAATATCATCTGGACAAACGTTGGGTATTAAGTTGCAAGAAACATATTATCCCAGTAAGAAAAGTGTGTAATGTAAACAATGTAAAATAAGTAAACACCGTTGTTTTCTCCCTAATGGCAACAGCACATCCTCCATCCGTCAGGTTTCTGTCACTCGAGCACAGCTCCAAAGGAGGCCTGAACCCACTATCGAGCATAAATACTCCCTCTTGGAGTTACTAGCATTTACTTGGCCAGAGCATCTACTAATAACAGAGAGCATGCAAGATCATAAATAACATATGCATGAAGATAACATGATAGATTGATAGTCAGAAGACATAGCATTGAACATTCATCAGATCCCAGCAAACACAACATGTACCATTACATAAAGATGATCTCGATCATGTAGGGAAGCTCACGAGATCTAAAAATGAGGTACAAAGTGGAGAGAAAAACAATCTAGCTACTGCTATGGACCCATAGTCCAGGGATGAACTACTCATGCATCACTTCGGAGGAGGGCATGGTGGTGTAGACCCCTCCGGTGATGAATTCCCCTCCCGACAAGGTGCCGGGGAGAGCTCCAGAACCCTCCTGATCTCGGGATGACGATGACGGTGGCCTCGGGTGTTTCTCGGGACGAAGTTGTTGGGAATATGCCCTAGAGGAAATCATGTATGATGTAATTCCCAATGTATTCATAAAGTCGTCCTTGTTTTGAACATATGATATATGTCATTGAATATGTGATTCGATTGTGGAACTATGTGTTCATGTTGTTCATGCTAAATTGTCCTTGGTCATTAAGGTTTTGCTGGACACACACCCTAGACTAATGTGAGTGTTGGCTGATGACACGGTTCCACTTGTCATGGACATCGCGATGCCATTCCAACGTTCACAGACTTGGCTAAAGAGTTTAGCAAGTCGGACTGACCCATATTGAGATGCAAGGAGCAAGTCATCATTTGCATGTCTCAATCAATGTAATCCTTAGACCTGAGGTTGTCGCACAATCTGAGTTGTGGACCACCGACTTAGGTTCTGTCAAACGTTGTTCCGTGACAAGGCAGTTATAAAGGTAGAGTTCGGGTCGAATGAGAAGCAAGTTGTGTGATGTGGATAATCAAGATGGGATTTTGCCCCTCCGACTGGAGAGATATTCTCTGGTCCCTCTCGAGTGATATGATTCCGGAAGCATGGCCATGCGCGACTCGGTTAAGTGTTAACTGAGTCTATTGACTAAGAATTAGTCAGATGAATCATATATCACGGACCGAGAAGAGAGTTGAGCTATTTAAGGAATGACGATAATTCACCTATAGTTCGACAAGGTATATCGTGAGGCAAAAGGGACTCGGATGAAAGTCACATTGAAAGGTATGTCGTCATGACTCTATGGCACTTGGGAGTCGGCACGTTCTGCTAGGAGCCGCTACCGATTGATCGATTGGGAGTCGGACTCCAATCGTGTCCAAGTCGCCATGAGCCTGCAGGGTCGCACACTTAAGAGCGGTAGCAAGTATATTGGTCAGGTTGGACCCGAACCGGAAATTGACTGAATTCGTGAGTTGGACTCACAGGGGGAATGGGCCACAAGCGTTGTTGTAACATCCCAAGTCTGAAAAATAGCCATTAGAATGTTTGCTCTCTGTTATTTTATGTTTTGCATCATGGCATCATGTTGATTGCAATTGTTTTGCTTGTTTTCCTTTTGTTTTCCTCTGTTTTCCAACTGTTTTCATTTGTTTTCCTTTGTTTTCTATTTGAATTTCAAACCAAATTTTAAACCTTTTGTTTCATCCTTGTGATGTTACAATTTCCAAAAGGATATTTCAAATCAAAACAATCAATTGTTTCCATTAAAGTGTGATTTCAAAACTGTTGTTTTGTTTCTATAAAAATGCATCCAATAACCAAACCCTTTTCAAATTCAATTATGAATCTTTATCCAAACAACAATCATGTTGAAATTATGAAAATTGCAAAACAAAACTCTCCAAATAAAATGGTTCAATTAACACTTCCAACTGTTTCCATGAAATAATAAAAAGCTCAACTCTTATTTGTCATTTAATAATCCACCTAATATAAATTGCATTCAAAATTCAAATTTAAATCTCATTTGTTTCCAATTAAAAGCATTTGATCACCCTAATTAAATCTTGTTTTCTATAGATCACTTAATAATCAAATTCAGTCAAATTCACTCAAATTTCAAACAGCACATGGTTCAAGTATTTTTGAAATCAAAAACTTACAAGTTGTTGCTGTTACAAAAATGAAACAATATAACAATTTTTTCCTAATTTTCTACACCCCAAAAACCTAGCTTTTCCTCCTATCTCTTTTCAGCAAAAAAAATAAATGAAGCAAAAAGAATAAAAGCAAGCAGCAGAAAGGGGAGAGAGGCCCAGCCCACCAAGATAACTCAGCCCAATACCCTTTCCCCAACCTCCGTACGCTCGCTGACGTTGGCAATGGTGACAGCAACGTGTGCGTGCCCCCACTGCTCCCTCCCCTCCTCCCTTTTTAACCCCCCTAGGGTTTCCCCCCTCGCTGCCTAACCCTAGCCGCCCCATCTCCCTCCTCTCTCCCACCACCGCCGCCATCGAGAGGAGGAGATCGCCTCCGTTTTCTTCTGCCCCGACCTCCACTCGCCGGAGCACGCCGCCGCCGACTCCGCCTCCCTCCGGCCGCGCAGAGGGCACCCCTGCGAAGAGGGTAACTCCCCCGTTCCATTCTGCTACCTCCCCTCTCGATTCCCTGTTGTATGCGCCTCAATTTCTTCTGGCCAGTTGTGCCATGGCTGCCTGGTTCGTGCGTGTTCTACGTCAGAGATTAACCGCTGCAGTGCGTTCGCTTGCAGTTCAGGTTACAGCGATGTGTTATACTCAAAAAACCAATCCACCCGTATAGTTTCAAAACCCAGCGCAGCAGCCTGCTGGTAGGGAGAGCGCGCAGCGAACCCACAGCTCTCGGGTTCAAGTCCCGCACCCCCCACTCTTTTCTGCTCTTTTGTTCCGTTTTAGTTCAGTTACACCCGCCTGCAGAAGGATAACCCCCCCGAGCCCTCTACTCTGTAGGAGGTGGGGGGTTCGAATCCCCCCTCCCACAATAAAACCAACTTTTATTTTCCCATTGTTTTGGTTACAGAAACATCTCAGATTCACAGCTAGGCCCTTGTAAATTATTTTTTAGCCCCTGCAAAATTATTTCTAAGTCCCTAGTTACTAAAAAATGGCAGATTTACACCAAATCTTGTAAATTGCATAAGAAAATCATTTTAACTCCAATTTTAACTTTTTAAATATGTTTTCTGTCCCAAATTGAATGCTCTTTCCAAATATAAAATTTGTTTACTGTTTTGAATATTTGAAATTGGTGAAACATTTGAATTCTTGTTTAAATCACTTAATTTTGCAAAATTCATAACTTGGGCATAAAAATTCCAAATTCCACAAACTAAATATGTTTTCCAATCAACTTTTCATGTACTTTCCAAATATAAATTTTGTTTGCTGTTTTGAATAATTTAAATTGCTGAAAACAACTGTTTCTTAATTATTGCATTTAAAATTGCCAAAATAATAACTTGCTCATTTTAATTCCAATTTCAACAAATGAAATATGTTTTCCATGCAAAATTAAACCACCTTTCCAAATATAAAATTTGTTTCATGTTTTGAATAATTAAAATTGGGTAAATAATTTAAACCTTGTTTAATTCATTTAATATTGTTAAATTCATAACTTGATCAAATCAAATTCTTTTGGGACATATAAAATATGTTTTCAAACCCTAAAAGTATAAACTTTTCAAATATGAACTTTGTTATCTATTTTGAAAAATTTAACTTGGTGAAAACAACAAATGCTTGTGTGACACCTTTAAGAAACCAAAATTTCTTAACTTAATAAATGAATTTCCAAACTTGGTAAACCTTATTTCCAATTGCTTCTATTGTTGTTATTTTGCTGTTTTCCTCATCCATGCATCATGCTAATTCACTTCCACATGATGATTAGTTGTAAAACAATTAATTCAACCATAATTCATGGGCTTTCCATATGCAATCCAATTGCATGTGGGTCCATTTAATCATGTTGTTATCTTGTCAACTAGTTTATTTTGATGCATCAATTAAATGGTCATGCATCATCCCATGTTTGTGCACTATGCCATGTTATTGATTGTTTATCTTTCTGCATTGTTTGTTTGCTTCTTCCCGGATACACGACGACGTTGAGACCGACGATACTTACGACACCCCTTCTAAGGAGTTAGCTCAGTACCAGGCTACTGGGTTTTGCAGGCAAGTTATCACTCACATGAACCACTGTGTTCCTCTCAACATTGACTACCGATACTTTCCGTTGTTCTTTTCTGCTAGCCTTAGTAGTAGTTGTTTCTGTTACGAACCCATCACATGAATCCCTTAACCTTGAGATTGCCTCACCTCCACTCCTACAACCCCATTGTTTGAGCCCGTGTCTTACTAGCATGCTTAGGTTGTTTTGCTCGAGTCTGTTACCCGTTACTTTCTGTTACTATTCCATTATGTTCTGGGGGCTCGATGTTTAATCAATCAATCATGCTAATATTATTGTTAAATAATAATTTGATGATAAGGCACCGGCAGGAGGCCCTTTGTGGTTTTGAGGCCTGCTAGTGTCGACCCTAATAGGAAAAGGGTCTTGTCTACTGATCCATGATGAGCGCACTACCCGCATGTGGGAAGCGAGTATGGGCGCCCCCCTCAACTTGACTCGATTCGCATCTCGTCCAAATCGCCTCATTTAGTTCGGGTTTTCCATTTGCTGCATGCATGATCTTGCGAGCCCTTGGATCCCGGGTGGAACTTTTGTAGTCGGCATATAGGGGGACACGGTCTTAGAGTGCTATGAGGGTCCCTTTTCTTCGGGGCTCGATTAGCCGTGCGCCCAAGGTTCTTTGGGCTTGATGCGAAGAAGGGTTGAGTTGTGTTGAGTGCCCCGCTTGGTGGGAGGCATCCCATCTGGCGGGTTATTCATACGTGTACGGCTAAATTGGTGCAACCCTGCAGGGATAAATCTTCTCGAGAAGCCGTGTTTTCCGCGGTTATGGACTACTTGGTGAAAGTACTGGCTAACAAGTACTCAGGACAACTTAAACATAATGATTAACCATCCTACACCCAATGATTAATAACTTGACTAGTAATAGGTTTATTCACACAATAACCTGATTCACCTTTAATCCAACTGTGTGAGTTATCCTCGGATTGCTTCTTCGGATAAGGGGCGAGATCCAGGATGGGTTTGTTTGAAGTTATCTTTCAGTTGGTTACAATACTCGATCTTATCTCCTTTCTGTTAGCCGGAAGTGGTAGAATCTCTGTAGTTGGTTAGTGCAGCCAGTTGCAGCATATTTTATATCCCCTCTCTTCCGTTGAACCCAAGGCATCTGTGCTTGGTGTTGACGGGTTACACTTTGGTGAACTGTGAGTCTTGCTTGCCAGTACGTTTATGTACTGACCCCTTTGGGGCTGTGGTTTCCGCAGACCTACGTTTCCGAGGATCTACATGGTGGCTACTACATGGAGTATGACGAGACTGCTGACGAGTAGATAGCGGACCCGGGCAGGATCCGAGACTTCGTGGATGGGCTCCGTCTTTTCGTTTCCGGTCTCTTAGGCCTATTTGGTTCTTGTCTGTACTCAGACATGTTGAATGCTTCCGCTGTGATGTACTGATGTATTGTTGGGACATGTGTCCTCTGAATGATTGTATTTGCTATCTCTGCTCTAATGAGAGCCATTTGCAACTTATTTCGATCTTTTGTGTCGTAGAGATCTGTTGTGATATCACTTGTTCAAACGCCGTTGACGTACCATGTGTGTATGGTTGAAGTACGTCAATGGAAGTGTCCTGATTTCTACGGGATAGTTTACATCGACGGTGAACAGTAGCGATTGGTTGTCACACATAAGTGTTGGCCTACTCGTAAGAGGACGCGGGTGCCGGTAAGCCCCGTAATCCAATCAGAATACTGTTCAGTTCGTACGGTGAGTATCCTCTAGAAGTCCGGGTGCGACAAATGGTATCAGAGCCTGTCTGCCTGTAGGATCCCTTTTTACTGGTCGCAGTTTGAGTCTAGAAACTATTTTGTAGCTATATAGGAAAAATGAAACGTGAGAGTAGGAATTCTGTTCTTTTTCTTCTTTCCCCACCCACCCTCCCTTTTCTGGTCAGGAAGTGCAACGTTGTTTTCCCTTCTCATCTAAACTTTCAAGTTAGGATTTCACGTATTCTGGTTTCTCTAGGATGGTTATATCTACTAGACCATAGGAATGGAGGTGGTTGTGACATGATTTATCATGTTGCCTACTCATGATTGAGAACGGAGGCGTGTAAGCCCCGGAAGCAGATCCTCTATTCCTTAAGCAGTAGATATTGATCCTTTAGAAGCCCGGATGGGTTTTCCGTAGTACCTCAGGAGTTTTGTTCTCGTTTTCCCTGATGTTGATATCCTGTTCTTCTCAACATCCTTTTCGTCCGTTGAAATCTTGTTGTTGTTTTCCATTTCAGTTCTTCTACCGGCGTCTAATCAAAACTTCCCAAATATCAAGTCTATCTGGCCAGAAAGGTTGTTGTTGTTGTTGTTGTTGTTGATTCCAGGCTATGAGAGCTGGCACTCCTATCACCTGGGGTTGTTTCGAGGAAGCATTCCTGAATCACCACATTCCAGATAGTCTATTCTCCAAATGAATCAAATTCTATCCAGCTATACACCCTCGATGCAAAACCTCCACCTCTACTCAAAAATGTTCCGGTGGTTTCCAAATTCCCTCACGTCTTTCCGGAAGAGTTGCCGGGAATACCTGTCGTCTTGAAATCCCAGAAAAACTATCCAAGGTGCACGATGTGTTTCACGTGTCACAGCTCAAGTGGATCTTCCCAAGAAGTTTCCGGACCCTTTCTTTTCTCAGTAGGAATCTCGGGGCGCGATTCCTTCAAGGGGGGGCGTTTTGTAACATCCCAAGTCTGAAAAATAGCCATTAGAATGTTTGCTCTCTGTTATTTTATGTTTTGCATCATGGCATCATGTTGATTGCAATTGTTTTGCTTGTTTTCCTTTTGTTTTCCTCTGTTTTCCAACTGTTTTCATTTGTTTTCCTTTGTTTTCTATTTGAATTTCAAACCAAATTTTAAACCTTTTGTTTCATCCTTGTGATGTTACAATTTCCAAAAGGATATTTCAAATCAAAACAATCAATTGTTTCCATTAAAGTGTGATTTCAAAACTGTTGTTTTGTTTCTATAAAAATGCATCCAATAACCAAACCCTTTTCAAATTCAATTATGAATCTTTATCCAAACAACAATCATGTTGAAATTATGAAAATTGCAAAACAAAACTCTCCAAATAAAATGGTTCAATTAACACTTCCAATTGTTTCCATGAAATAATAAAAAGCTCAACTCTTATTTGTCATTTAATAATCCACCTAATATAAATTGCATTCAAAATTCAAATTTAAATCTCATTTGTTTCCAATTAAAAGCATTTGATCACCCTAATTAAATCTTGTTTTCTATAGATCACTTAATAATCAAATTCAGTCAAATTCACTCAAATTTCAAACAGCACATGGTTCAAGTATTTTTGAAATCAAAAACTTACAAGTTGTTGCTGTTACAAAAATGAAACAATATAACAATTTTTTCCTAATTTTCTACACCCCAAAAACCTAGCTTTTCCTCCTATCTCTTTTCAGCAAAAAAAATTAAATGAAGCAAAAAGAATAAAAGCAAGCAGCAGAAAGGGGAGAGAGGCCCAGCCCACCAAGATAACTCAGCCCGATACCCTTTCCCCAACCTCTGTACGCTCGCTGACGTTGGCAATGGTGACAGCAACGTGTGCGTGCCCCCACTGCTCCCTCCCCTCCTCCCTTTTTAACCCCCCTAGGGTTTCCCCCCTCGCTGCCTAACCCTAGCCGCCCCATCTCCCTCCTCTCTCCCACCACCGCCGCCATCGAGAGGAGGAGATCGCCTCCGTTTTCTTCTGCCCTGACCTCCACTCGCCGGAGCACGCCGCCGCCGACTCCGCCTCCCTCCGGCCGCGCAGAGGGCACCCCTGCGAAGAGGGTAACTCCCCCGTTCCATTCTGCTACCTCCCCTCTCGATTCCCTGTTGTATGCGCCTCAATTTCTTCTGGCCAGTTGTGCCATGGCTGCCTGGTTCGTGCGTGTTCTACGTCAGAGATTAACCGCTGCAGTGCGTTCGCTTGCAGTTCAGGTTATAGCGATGTGTTATACTCAAAAAACCAATCCACCCGTATAGTTTCAAAAACCAGCGCAGCAGCCTGCTGGTAGGGAGAGCGCGCAGCGAACCCACAGCTCTCGGGTTCAAGTCCCGCACCCCCCCACTCTTTTCTGCTCTTTTGTTCCGTTTTAGTTCAGTTACACCCGCCTGCAGAAGGATAACCCCCCCCCCCCCCCCCGAGCCCTCTACTCTGTCGACACATAGCAGTAGCCCATCTGGTCACTGTCCCCTTGGCGCAGCAGGAGGTGGGGGGTTCGAATCCCCCCTCCCACAATAAAACCAACTTTTATTTTCCCATTGTTTTGGTTACAGAAACATCTCAGATTCACAGCTAGGCCCTTGTAAATTATTTTTTAGCCCCTGCAAAATTATTTCTAAGTCCCTAGTTACTAAAAAATGGCAGATTTACACCAAATCTTGTAAATTGCATAAGAAAATCATTTAACTCCAATTTTAACTTTTTAAATATGTTTTCTGTCCCAAATTGAATGCTCTTTCCAAATACAAAATTTGTTTACTGTTTTGAATATTTGAAATTGGTGAAACATTTGAATTCTTGTTTAAATCACTTAATTTTGCAAAATTCATAACTTGGGCATAAAAATTCCAAATTCCACAAACTAAATATGTTTTCCAATCAACTTTTCATGTACTTTCCAAATATAAATTTTGTTTGCTGTTTTGAATAATTTAAATTGCTGAAAACAACTGTTTCTTAATTATTGCATTTAAAATTGCCAAAATAATAACTTGCTCATTTTAATTCCAATTTCAACAAATGAAATATGTTTTCCATGCAAAATTAAACCACCTTTACAAATATAAAATTTGTTTCATGTTTTGAATAATTAAAATTGGGTAAATAATTTAAACCTTGTTTAATTCATTTAATATTGTTAAATTCATAACTTGATCAAATCAAATTCTTTTGGGACATATAAAATATGTTTTCAAACCCTAAAAGTATAAAATTTTCAAATATGAACTTTGTTATCTATTTTGAACAACTTAACTTGGTGAAAACAACAAATGCTTGTGTGACACCTTTAAGAAACCAAAATTTCTTAACTTAATAAATGAATTTCCAAACTTGGTAAACCTTATTTCCAATTGCTTCTATTGTTGTTATTTTGCTGTTTTCCTCATCCATGCATCACGCTAATTCACTTCCACATGATGATTAGTTGTAAAACAATTAATTCAACCATAATTCATGGGCTTTCCATATGCAATCCAATTGCATGTGGGTCCATTTAATCATGTTGTTATCTTGTCAACTAGTTTATTTTGATGCATCAATTAAATGGTCATGCATCATCCCATGTTTGTGCACTATGCCATGTTATTGATTGTTTATCTTTCTGCATTGTTTGTTTGCTTCTTCCCGGATACACGACGACGTTGAGACCGACGATACTTACGACACCCCTTCTAAGGAGTTAGCTCAGTACCAGGCTACTGGGTTTTGCAGGCAAGTTATCACTCACATGAACCACTGTGTTCCTCTCAACATTGACTACCGATACTTTCCGTTGTTCTTTTCTGCTAGCCTTAGTAGTAGTTGTTTCTGTTACGAACCCATCACATGAATCCCTTAACCTTGAGATTGCCTCACCTCCACTCCTACAACCCCATTGTTTGAGCCCGTGTCTTACTAGCATGCTTAGGTTGTTTTGCTCGAGTCTGTTACCCGTTACTTTCTGTTACTATTCCATTATGTTCTGGGGGCTCGATGTTTAATCAATCAATCATGCTAATATTATTGTTAAATAATAATTTGATGATAAGGCATCGGCAGGAGGCCCTTTGTGGTTTTGAGGCCTGCTAGTGTCGACCCTAATATGAAAAGGGTCTTGTCTACTAATCCATGATGAGCGCACTACCCGCATGTGGGAAGCGAGTATGGGCGCCCCCCTCAACTTGACTCGATTCGCATCTCGTCCAAATCGCCTCATTTAGTTCGGGTTTTCCATTTGCTGCATGCATGATCTTGCGAGCCCTTGGATCCCGGGTGGAACTTTCGTAGTCGGCATATAGGGGGACACGGTCTTAGAGTGCTATGAGGGTCCCTTTTCTTCGGGGCTCGATTAGCCGTGCGCCCAAGGTTCTTTGGGCTTGATGCGAAGAAGGGTTGAGTTGTGTTGAGTGCCCCGCTTGGTGGGAGGCATCCCATCTGGCGGGTTATTCATACGTGTACGGCTAAATTGGTGCAACCCTGCAGGGATAAATCTTCTCGAGAAGCCGTGTTTTCCGCGGTTATGGACTACTTGGTGAAAGTACTGGCTAACAAGTACTCAGGACAACTTAAACATAATGATTAACCATCCTACACCCAATGATTAATAACTTGACTAGTAATAGGTTTATTCACACAATAACCTGATTCACCTTTAATCCAACTGTGTGAGTTATCCTCGGATTGCTTCTTCGAATAAGGGGCGAGATCCAGGATGGGTTTGTTTGAAGTTTGTAACGCCTGGGGTTTCCCCTATAGCATCGCTGTTGTTTTCTTCGCATAACATCGCATCATGCATCCTCGTGAATTTTTAAAAACTTGCTAAAAGTGTGCAATTCAACAAACTTGTTTTCTGGAATTAAATTGCATCAAAAACAAATTTTTTATTGCCCAAAACCACAATTGAAAGGAATAACAACACGCAGGAAAAAAAAAGACGTTTTGGGGGTGTGGCAGCCGGACCAGGCCAGCCCACTAGGCCCAGCCGGCCCCCCCACCAAACCGAACCCTAAATTTCTCTCTCCCCTCCTCCTTTTGCCCCCGCCGTTTCCACAAATTACAAACAGGTCCCTCCACCGAAAAAAAAGAAAAATGAACCGCACGGGAGAGAGCGCATCGCTGCGTCTCCCCCCCCGCTCGACCCTTCATCGCTCGCTGGCCAGGAGGCCAGCTCCGCCGCCTCCCGCCATGGACGCCCTACTGGCTCCCTCCTCTCCGGCCACCCTCCCTCCGAGCTCCTCCCTCCCCACCTGCCTTCACTCGCACGCCCCGTCTCCCACCTCCGCCTCCACCCGCCTCCTGCCCCAGTTCCCTCACCTCCGGCACTCTCTCCGGCCGCCCTCCTCCCGCTGGCCGCCCGAGTTCTGCGCCCCCTCCCTCTCTAGACCGAGCAGCACCGCGCCCCGTCGCCGGCCTCCTCTCATCCCCGAGCTCCGCCCCACGTACTCTCCATCCCCGGGCCGGCCAGGAGCTGTCCCCGCGGCGGACGTCGCCGTCCCCGCCGCCAAGCTCCTCCCGTCGCCCTACCGCCCCCTCCATCTTCTCTGCTCACTGCCGCCGGCCAAGGGAGAGGGGAGGATGGGTAGCCGGATGCTGCCGCTGCCCCGCCGGTTCGAGATCGTCCTCGGCAAGGACCGCGACCGGTGGCCGCCGGAGGCCAGGTTCATCGAGACCGCGTGGACGCTTGGCTGTTCGACGCCCGGATGCGTGCCGGTGTCAAAGAAGGGATGCACGAGGATGCCGTCAGCCTGTTCGGTGAAATGCCGCAACGGTTCGACGTCGTGGAGTATTAGTGCCCCTGCCTTGTGTGCCGCCTTCGTGCGTGTTTGCGAGACCGTTGTCGTGAACCTCGACGACCGGGGAACCGCCAAGATCTCCTCCGACCCCAAACGACTACTTCCGTGTCCACGACTACTTCGACTACGGACGTGTACGACTCCTTCCACTACAACGTCTACGTCCCCGTACCTCGTCGACAAGATCTCCATCGACAAGTACCTCGGCCGTGAACCTTGGAACCCTAAATCATCGACAAGTACATGGACCATGAACAATAGTCAAGATCCTCGACCCGAGAACGACAACCATCGACAAGATCGTACCATGTCCGCCTTGCGTTGGCCGCCTTCGTGCGCGCCCGAAGACCGAGACCACCAAGATCGCCATCAACCCCGAAGATGATGTTGCCGCGGTTCGCCCACGACTACATCGACCCCGAACGTGAACGACTACTTCCTCTATGGTTCAAAGATCCCGGCTTCGACTACTTCGACGACGATGATCGTGTGGGTTGAGAACGAACGTCTACTTCCTCTTCGGACCTCGATGAAAAGATCGACCACGACCACCGATGACGTGAACGACTACCTCGGCTACGGAACGAGAACGTCTACTTCCCCTACTTCCTCGACGTCGACTAATTCCTCTACGGACGCCTACTTCCTCCACGTCCCGAAGTTTCCGGCGTTGACCCCGGCGATCCTCTTTCCAACGTGCGAACCCAAACCCCTATACCTATGCCCTATTTTCTATAACATATCAACTATAATTAAAATGTCATCTCATTCATGTGTTGCATTGCATATTGTGGGTGCGGATAATAATAATGTCACCTAATAATTAAATATGGAATGTGTTGGGGTATTTAATTCAATTGTTGCCCTATTCCATTTAATCTTGTCTCACTCACCTATCTATTGTTTCCCATGCTAAACAACATTTAACTTGATGGTTAGATAAACAACTTGAACCTATTCCTATTTCTCCGGACTCCGGTTCCGATTAAATTGCTTACGTTGTTTTCCTCCCCGTTGCATCTTGCCATGTCATGCATATAAAATAGGATCATGCTGGATCTTTTGCCGTAGTAGTAATTGTTGCATCCGGTGTTTCTTTTAGTTCGTTGCTTCTTCCCGGATAGGACGTTGAGATGATGTGAGCAACGACAAGTTCTGCTACCTTGCGGGATCTCAGGCAAGTATACTCACTTGCTGCCATATGGCTGCCTTTCATCACTTGTTACCGATTCTTTCCGTTGATTCTTTTCTGCTAGCCTTAGTGGTAGTTGTTCCTGTTACGAACCCATCACATGAATCCCTTAACCTTGATATTGCCTCACCTCCATACCTACAGCCTTTGTTTGTGCCTGTTCTTATCTAGCATGCTTAGGGTTGCTTTTGCTCGAGCCTGTTGTCGGTTACTTCTTTTACTATCGAACTATTACTATTGTTACCATTCCGGGGGCTCGAAATATTAATCAATCAATCCTGTTAATGCTACTGTTAATAATAACTTGATGATAAGGCACCGGCAGGAGGCCCTTTGTGGTTTTGAGGCCTGCTAGTGTCGACCCTAATAGGAAAAGGGTCTTGTCTACTGATCCATGATGAGCGCACTACCCGCATGTGGGAAGCGAGTATGGGCGCCCCCCTCAACTTGACTCGATTCGCATCTCGTCCAAATCGCCGTACTAGTTCGGGCTTTCCATTTGCTGCATCATATGCAGGTACGAACCCGAGGCTAGGGTGGAACTTTTGTAGTCGGCATTTAGGGCGGCGTGGTCTTCCAGTGCTATGAGGGTCCTCCTTTTCTTCGGGGGGCTCGATTAGCCGCGCACGCACAGCACGCGGTGCTTTGGGCTTGATGCGAAGAAGGGTTGGTTGTGTTGAGTGCCCCGCTTGGTGGAGTGGCCGCTCCATCTGGCGGGATATTCATGCGTGTACGGTTACTATGGTGCACCCCTGCAGGGTAAATCTTCTCGAGAAGCCGTGTTTTCCGCGGTTATGGATTACTTGGTGAAAGTACTGGCTAACAAGTACTCAGGACAACTTAAACCTAATGATTAACAACCTTTCACCCAATGATTAACAACTTGACTAGTAATAGGCTTATTGACAAAATAATCTGAACCATCATTAATCCGACTGCGTGAGTTATCCTCGGATTGCTTCTTTGGATAAGGGGCGATATCCAGGATGGGTTTGTTTGGAGTTACTTTCAGTTGGTTACTATTACTCGATCTTATCCCCTTTCTGATAGTTGGAAGTAATAGAATCTCTGTAGTTGGTTAGTGCAGCCTGTTGTCGCTTATTTGCAATAACCCCCTTCCTTTCCGTTGATCCTAAAGTATTTGTATCTTGTGATGACTGGCTACGCCGGTAACTTGTGAGTATGGGTTCTATCCCCCTTGCCAGTACTTAACCGTACTGACCCACGAATCTCTTTCGTGGCTGCAAATTCCAACTTGCAGTCAACAGGTTTGAAGTCTGACGACGTTAGCTTGGGAATCCCTCCGGTTTGGCCTGGGCAGGGATTGGACGCTCTCGGTTATCTTCAGGACTCTTAGTCCAATTTGGATCTTGTCCGTAGACGGACAATGTGTTGTTTCTTCCGCTGTTATTTGGATCTTTGTATTGTATCAGTTGTATCCCTGGCTCGTCTGAGTCATCTTGTATCTATCTGTTTCTGTTGTAATTGTGGAATATTCGTGAACTATTGTAATGTTATCATAAATGGCAACCTGGAATCGGTTATTATGTGGATTTTGGCGGGAATGCTGAAATCTGCATAGTGCCCGATCTCGGGGCGTCACAAAGTTATCTTTCAGTTGGTTACAATACTCGATCTTATCTCCTTTCTGTTAGCCGGAAGTGGTAGAATCTCTGTAGTTGGTTAGTGCAGCCAGTTGCAGCATCTTTTATATCCCCTCTCTTCCGTTGAACCCAAGGCATCTGTGCTTGGTGTTGACGGGTTACACTTTGGTGAACTGTGAGTCTTGCTTGCCAGTACGTTTATGTACTGACCCCTTTGGGGCTGTGGTTTCCGCAGACCTACGTTTCCGAGGATCTACATGGTGGCTACTACATGGAGTATGACGAGACTGCTGACGAGTAGATAGCGGACCCGGGCAGGATCCGAGACTTCGTGGATGGGCTCCGTCTTTTCGTTTCCGGCCTCTTAGGCCTATTTGGTTCTTGTCTGTACTCAGACATGTTGAATGCTTCCGCTGTGATGTACTGATGTATTGTTGGGACATGTGTCCTCTGAATGATTGTATTTGCTATCTCTGCTCTAATGAGAGCCATTTGCAACTTATTTCGATCTTTTGTGTCGTAGAGATCTGTTGTGATATCACTTGTTCAAACGCCGTTGACGTACCATGTGTGTATGGTTGAAGTACGTCAATGGAAGTGTCCTGATTTCTACGGGATAGTTTACATCGACGGTGAACAGTAGCGATTGGTTGTCACACATAAGTGTTGGCCTACTCGTAAGAGGACGCGGGTGCCGGTAAGCCCCGTAATCCAATCAGAATACTGTTCAGTTCGTACGGTGAGTATCCTCTAGAAGTCCGGGTGCGACAGTTGTGAAGCCCACTACCACTCGCTATATAAAGAGGGGCGCAGGTTGCCCAACGGACACGTGATTCCACTCCCATGCGTTGGGAAACCTAGCCCCAGTCAGTCCAGCCGCCGCACCGGACCTAGCAGTCCGCCGTCGGAGCTCCTCCTCGTACGTGTGGATACCGGCAGAGGTGTTGTACATCCAGCACTTCGAAGATCGCGGGATTGGATCGGCTGGATCGGATCGTGGGACTACACTGCATCGACGTGCTTCATCGATAATCCACACCTGCACGTCTAGTGGTAATCCTTGTGGCCTACTACCTCGGCTATATCTTGGAAGTACCGCGTAGAATTTTTTTTTGTTTATCTCTACGCGTTCCTAAAGTGGTATCAGAGCGGTAGCTTCTGGTTTTAGGCCCGTGATCTGCACATATGTGATATGTAGTTAGCGTTAGATTGGATCTAATTGTTGTTTTGGTGGTCGTTCTATGAGATAGATCGGTTTTGTACAAGGTTGATTGGATCAATCGTACTTGGGGGTTAATGGATGATCTGGTTTCCGTGATCATACTGCTAAGGTCGTGAAACAACTTACCCCTACCGGTCGGTTTCCGCCATCGGGGTATACCGTGACACATATATCCAGTTGCGGTGATCGAAGATCAAAGAGTTTGGTCAAATCGGAATACGGATCAGATTTGGGTAAAACTGTTTTATCCGATGAAGAAATCCATGTTCGGAATGCAGATGAGCCCTGTCGTAGTGCCTTAGATGTCATTACGAGTTTCACAACGCCGGTAGATATCGTTTCTTTGCATAACTTGTTTTTGCAGGATGTTGTGAATGGTATGGCTTATGAGCATGTGATGTGTGTAATCCATACGTGATCTGCGTATCATGTTTTTTGTCAGCCGACTGGAGCCTAGGTGTTGTCATTTTATTGTATAACGGCATGCGTGTCGGATTCTCTATGTAATTTTTTCATTTACTAGCTAATATAGCTTGTTGGAGAACCCGGATGACATGCAAGTCGACGTACAAGTCGGCTACATGGATTAAGATGGCACGTGACAAGAGTTGGCACGAGTCGACTTACAATCTTTGTGGAGATGGAGATCACCATGAACAGAGCCATACCATTTCACATTATAATTGGTTTATTTGTGTTATTGTTATGTATCTTTTTACCTCTATTTAGATAGTTGGTATATTTTAATCCCTCAAAGAAGGTCTAGTCGGTCGCCCCGCCAGTGCTGCACCATCATAAGTCAGACATTCTTGGTAGTGGGCTCATAAAATTGAGGTGCTACCAATTCTTTCCGATTAGGTGGGTTTGAGTCGGACTCTTACAACGGAAGCACTTGGTAAGCTAGACGAGTCCATCTGAACGGTTGTGGGGCTTGGGGTGAGGTAGGTTGGGAGCCGGGGCATGTGATGCCACCCGACTAACAGCAGTCGTATTGGATACGATTGGCAAGGTGTTGCCTACCTAGATCACTTGACGGCTAGCGGTGATGCTAAAGCTCACTAGTCGGCTTGCTTATTTAGGATCTTGAATCACTTAGAAACCATCAGAGGGGTGTTGGTTCTAGTGGGAGCATAAGTATTAAAGCATTTAATATGCCTGCTCTTTTATGAATACATGTCTTAAGTGTTTTGCATATTTTCTGTTGTAGATCAATGGCACCTAGCAACCTTCCTCAGTTGTCCACTTTTGCGTTGAGGTCAATCCTAGATAAAGATAAGCTTAATGGAACTAATTTCACCAACTGGTATCGTAATCTGAGGATAGTCCTCAAGCATGACAAGAAAGAACATGTTCTAGAAACTCCACTTCCAGATGAGCCTGATGATGATGCGACTGTCTCTGTCATGAATGCCCACCGTAAAACTAGAGATGAGTCTACGGAAATTAGCTGTCTTATGCTTGCACACATGGTACCAGACTTGCAGCAGCAGTTCGAGAATGTTGAGGCCTACGATATGATCGAAAGCCTCAAAAGTATGTTCCAGGCTCAAGCAAAGACCGAGAGGTATCAAGTCTCTCAAGCTTTGCTGGGCTATAAGCTCAAATACGGCGATCCACTGAGTCCGCATGTAATCAAGATGAATGGTTATGTGAAGTCTCTGGATAGGCTGGGCTTCCCAATTAATGAAGAGTTCGCTACTGATATAATTCTGAACTCTCTTCCTAGTGCGTATGGTCCCTTCATTTCGAACTACCACATGCATGGTATGGATAAGAAGATCACTGAATTACATGGGATACTCAAAACGGCAGAGGTTGATCTCAAGAAAGGCATCAGTCAAGTGTTGATGGTGCAGAATAAGGCTAAGTTCAAGAAGAGTTCTTGGAACAAGAAGAAGAAGGATAAGTCAGGAGGCAACGCCCATGGCCCTGTCCAGATCGCTTCATCAAAGACTAAGCCATCTCCTATAGCCGGAGCCAATTGCTTCTATTGCAAGCAGGATGGCCACTAGAAGAGGAACTGCACCAAGTATTTGGTTGACAGAGCCAAGATTGGAGGTGTGACTTCCAACTCAGGTACGCTTGTGTGCAATGTTATAGACATTTATCTTGCTGATGCACCTAACAGTTTTTGGGTATATGATACCGGATCAGTTATTCACATATGCAACTCGTTGCAGGGACTGGTAAGAACTAGGAGCGTGGCAAGAGGAGAGGTTGATATTTGGGTCGGCAACAAGGCGAGAGTCGCTGCGTTGGAAGTCGGCACGATGCAACTTCATTTACCTTCAGGATTTTTAATGGAGCTGAATAATTGTTATTATGTTCCAGTGCTTAGTCGAAACATTTTTCCGCCTCATGTTTGATGAAACAAGGTTATGAGTCGAATATTAAGAATAATGGTTGTTCTTTATATTTGAAAGATATGTTTCATACCTTTGCACCTATTCAAGACGGGTTATTTATTTTGAATCTTGATAGTGAATCGGTCTATAATATAAATGTGAAAAGTTTGAAACCAAATCTATACCTAATAATAAAGGCGTTAAGACTTCCTTGGTTTGGTTTGGTTTGGTAGGTCATTAAAACTGCCCCTAAATTTAGACATAAATTGCCCACCACTGCCACCGGTAAGTTGCACACCGGTTTGTTACTTTTTTTTCCCGTCCGGGTACCAATCTGGTACGTTGTACGTCTCCCGTCGTCTTCCGTTTAGGATCTCGGCCCTCGTCAACTACAACTCCATCCGTTTTAGGATATCTAGCGGACTCTTCTAGACGACCCTCCCTCAGGTGAGATCGAGGAGAGGAGATAAAAAATACTGGGACGAACGCTCGATTCCTTCCGGTATCAGCCAATCCCGCTGCCCATGGTCGTTTGGCTCCACGACTACCCTGGTGGAGGCCATGGCGCATCCAACATCTCCTTCTGCGCTGGTCCAAGTGACTCTCATGGACAGGTTGCCAAAGCTCTCCTCCAGAGTGGACCGTCATCTTCGACCAGCTGAAAACACATGCCGGGAGGAAGCGGCACGGTACGCGGCCTGGACCTGCCGCCGCTCGCTAGATGGCGCACATAGGCTCCCCTCCAATATCCGACCACGTCCCCTTCTCCTCCTCGTGCGTAGAGCACGGTGTTGGACCGGACTACTATGATGAAGTGCGCGCCGGCCTGGCAAAGAATAGGGCGGACACGGTGCTGCCGCACGAGATCATGGTTGCCGCCCTCAAGGGCGAGCACGACGAGTCCGCAAAGTTCCAGTGGCGCCACATGGTCTCCAATCTTGCCTCCGAGGGCCGTCTCAGCAACTACATCGCCATGAGCTCCCTGTCGAGGTCGATGGAGAAGCCGCCCGTGGCCACGGCCATCGCGTTGAGCTTCTCATCTCGAAGCTGAGCCAGGAGCAGTCGAAGGGGCTGGTGATCAGCTTCGACACGGCCACGCACCAGCTGCACAATGTGTGCGGTGACGGGAGGGCGCGAACGTGTATACCCTCTTCAACAAGAACCTGAACGTGGCAGTGGCGGGCAAGCTGGACATGGCGATAGAGGTGAAGCGCGTGCTCGTGATGAGCATGGAGTTCGACGGCCGGGTCGGAGTAAAGGCGTGGGTGTCGGAGCACCAGGCGACCTGGAAGAGGATCGAGGCCGAGTGCTTCGTGGTGGTGGAGGTGGTGTTCTGGAACATGGGCACGTCCAAGGCATCTGTGCTATAGCCCCCCTTGGTGTGGCGGCGTGGCGCTGGTCAGCGCGGCTACTCGAAGAAACTAGCGTGGCTGTTCGTGAAGGTGAACGGTGTGCTCACTCCCTCGCCATCATGGACGACGACATATCAGCCCCGAGTATGATGACCTCCAGGTGCTCTACTGAGACTGAGCTCGACCCACCGGCCGGTTAGGCGTTTACACAACCATGATCACCGTCGCTTCTATTTGTTTCCTAGCTAGGTAGTAAATCTGAAGCTGGATGAACTCTGAAGGCGATGTTCTAAATGCAGTACCACTGGTGCTTGATGGATCATGGATGTGTTTAGATCTTTGCCAATGAATTTCTTTTGCATTGTTGGTTACTTTTGAGGTTTAGCCTACACCTCTGCCTCCCAGTCTATAGGAACATTACTCGTGTCACCGTCCACAGTGGTGAGTTCACCTCCTTCTGGTTCGATCACTGGCATGCGGAGGGGAGACTCGCGTTCCACTACCCTGCCATTTTCTCTCATTGCATACGCCCTAACATTACGGTGGCGACGGCAATTTCCGGGGGGCTCACCTTCCGCCCTCGCCTCTCCTCGGCTGCGGCGGCTGAGCTCACCGCTCTCCAGAGTATCATCCATACTACTTCCCTCGACGGTGGGGAGGACGCGCGCCGTCTTGCGTGGGGTCCGAACTCCGCCTTCTGTTCTCGTGATGTGTACCGGCTGACTTCACCTGTCGGTGTTTTTTCTGCCTCGGCACAAGTGTGCTGGGGTTCCCGTCTCCCGTCCAAGCTAAAGATTTTCTGCACGCTCGCAGACGCCGACCGTTTAAACACTCGGTGTAATCTCTTTAGCAAGGGCTGCGCCTCTTCTCCTTCTTGCCTCTCTTGCGGCGTCACCGAGACCTCCCGGCATCTCCTCTTCGAGTGCGCCATTGCGGCGGCTACATGGAGGCGTTTGGGCTGCGACACCGGCTGCGTCTCCATCTGGGAGATTACGACACCGCTCGACCTCGACTGTTCGGTGTGGCAGCTTGGCGTTGCCGCAGTCCTCTAGCAACTGTGGAAGGCTAGAAATGATGTGGTCTTCAACAGGGGCACGAGCTCTGCCACCTCGGTTCTCCGTCATGCGGCGGACGATATTATGTTATGGTCTTGTAGGCTTAATCCTCTCCTTCGGGAATCCGCTGCCGCCCTGCGTGGCTTCTTGTTGCAGCGTGCTGCTATGTAATTCGGTTTTGTAACTTGTCTAATCCTCCCCCCCCCCTCCTCTGGTTGTAACGTTTCTAAACTTGACCCCGATTTGAGGGGGTCCTTTCGAGCATATATATACAAGCGGTGGGGACTTCATCCCCCCGTTATTCTCGAAAAAAAACTTTTGAGGTTTAATGTTATTATTCTTCAGGTAACAACGTGATTGACCTCTTTCTGAATCCAACTGGAGATGAACTGTTGCATCTGAAATCAGTCGTCTATTAATTCTAGAGCTGGAAGTAATGTATAAATCTTAATTAGTACCTTTTGATTTCAGTAGTAGTAACCTGTCGGTTCCAGTAATCTTGCAAGTCTGAACTGGATCACTGAAAATGTTAAGTGGCATGTCCATTCTACAACTTAAATGATGCAGTGTGGTCCGGTTTCATGCTGCTCTGCAATAATAACCATTGAATCTGATTCAATTTACTACCGCTCAGTTTTTACTTACAAAATCTTTTTAGTACAAATGAAACTCTATGAATTAGGGTTTTTATATATTTTATATGTCCAAGGCATGAACACACAACGAAACGTGGATGTTACTCTTTTAGTTAACTAAGTTCAGGTTTCAGACAACGAAATGAAATAAAATACATGCAAGTAAACAGTGAGAATGAACATGACAGGTACATTCATTCGTCGACACAAAAGATTATTACAATTTATTTTCTCTCTAGCTGTTGATGGAGAAAATAATTTTGTTCGTCAAGTAGTTCAATAACATAGGCCACTAGATGCTCCAAGTTTTGAGAAAACTATAATATCCATTTTTTTTGGACCATCATTATCCTTTACACTTGGGTATGTTTACATAGAGACGAAAACTAAAGGCATTTTTAGATGGACAATGGTACTCCCTTTGCCCAAACTGATCGTCTTGGATTTGTCTAAATATCAATACACTAAAGTATGTATAGATACATCCAAATTTTGATAAATCCACGACCATTTTTTTTTGCGGGTACATGACAATTATTAATTCGAGACGGAAAAAGTACTTTCAATAATGTATGTGAGCATATATTCATTTATTTTGCGTCCGTTGCAACGCACGGGCACTTTGCTAGTGATCTAAATATGACTTATTTTTTGCACTGTCGGCTTGGTCATATAAGTTGGAAGCGCATGAAGAAGCTCCATGATGATGGACTTCTAACTTCGTTCGACTTAGAGTCATTCGAGACATGCGAATCATGCCTATTAGGCAAAATGACCAAGACACCTTTTGCAAGGAGTTGCGAAAGGGCGTCCGACTTGTTGGAACTAATACATAGTGATGTATGTGGTCCAATGAGCACGACAGCCAGAGGTGGTTATCAGTACTTCATTACCTTCACTGATGATTTGAGTAGGTATGGATATATCTATTTAATGAAACACAAGTCGGAAGCCTTTGAGAAATTCAAGGAATTCCAGAGTGAGGTACAAAATCAACTCGGCAAGAAAATAAAGTTTCTACGGTCGGACCATGGAGGCGAGTACATGAGCCATGAGTTTGATGACCATCTAAAGAGTTGTGGAATAGTTCCTCAACTCACTCCGCCGGGTACACCGTAGAGGAACAGTGTATCGGAACAGAGAAATCGGATCTTGTTGGACATGGTACGATCAATGAAGAGTCGAACAGATCTACCTTTATTATTTTGGGGTTATTGTCTAGAAACTGCAGCGTTCACACTAAACAGAGTACCATCAAAGTCAGTAGAGAAGACACCGCATGAGATGTGGGCTGGCAAAAGGCCAAGTTTGTCTTTTCTTAAGATTTGGGGTTGTGAAGCCTTTGTCAAGCGACTTCATTCAGACAAGCTCACACCCAAGTCGGATAAGTGTATTTTCGTGGGGTATCCGAGGGAAACCTTGGGGTACTGCTTCTACAACCGAGAAGAGGGCAAAGTGTTTGTCGCTCGGAATAGTGTCTTCCTTGAGAAAGAGTTTCTCAATCGGGGATTTAGTGGGAGCACAGTGCAACTTGAAGAAATTCGAGAGGAACCGTCTAGGGGCGAGTCGGCAAAGGCCTTGGAGGCTGAGCCGGTCGTGGTACCTACGCCGGTAACAACACCTGAACCACGGAGATCTGCCAGATTACAAAATGCTCGTGATGTTTTACTGTTAGACAGTAATGAGCCGGCAACTTATTCAGAAGCGATGGTGGGATCTGATTCCTAGTCATGGCTTGGAGCCATGAGATCCGAGTTAAAGTCCATGGATGAAAACCAAGTTGGAATTTGGTTGATCTTCCTGACGGTGCAAGACTCGTCGAGTGCAAATGGGTCTTTAAGAAGAAAACTGATATGGATGGAAATATTTCCGTCTATAAAGCACGACTTGTCGCGAAGGGGTTCCAACAGGTTCAAGGAGTTGACAACGACGAGACCTTCTCGCCCGTAGTGATGCTTAAGTCAGTTCGGATCATGTTAGCCATAGCAGCCTATCTCGACTATGAGATATGGCAGATGGATGTCAAGACGGGTTTCCTGAATGGAAATTTAACTGAGGACGTGTATATGATACAGCCCGAAGGTTTTGTCGATCCAGCTAACGCTGACAAGGTATGCAAACTTCAGAAATCCATTTATGGGTTGAAGCAAGCATCTCGGAGTTGGAACATTCGCTTTGATGAGGTAGTCAAATCGTTTGGCTTCATCAAGAGCGATCATGATTCTTGTTTATACAAGAAGTTTAGTGGGAGCAAAGTAAATTTTCTAATCTTATATGTGGACGACATATTACTGATGGGAAATGATGTCATGTTGTTGAAAGAAACCAAAGAATCATTGTAAAGGAGTTTCTCAATGAAGGATTTGGGTGAGGCGACTTACATACTGGGAATCAGGATCTATAGAGATAGATTAAGGCGGCTCATTGGATTGAGTCAGAGTACATATCTGGACAATGTTTTGAAGAAATTCAAAATGGAAGAGTCTAAGAAGGGGTTCTTACCGATGTCCCATGGTGTAAAACTTAGCAAGACTCAGTGTCCTTCGACGACTGATGAGCGAAGTTGGATGAGTGTGATCCCGTATGCTTCGGCAATCGGATCCATCATGTATGCCATGATTTGTACTAGGCCAGATGTTTCCTATGCTCTAAGTGTAACGAGAAGATACCAGGCTGACCCTGGCGAAGCCCACTGGGCAGCGGTTAAAAACATCCTTAAGTACTTGAGAAGGACTAAGGAAATGTTCCTAGTTTATGGAGGTGATAAGGAATTCAGTGTAAAGGGTTACGCGGATGCGAGTTATCTCACCGACTCAGATGATTCTCGTTCGCAATCTAGATACGTGTTCGTAATGAACGGAGGAGCTGTGAGCTGGAAGAGTTCCAAGCAAGATACCGTGTCTGCACCTACAATAGAGGCTGAGTATATTGCTGCCTCGGAGGCTGCAAAGGAAGTTGTTTGGATCAGGAACCTCCTGATGGATCTTGGTGTGGTTCAGGGCGCGTCCAATCATTTGAACGTATATTGTGACAATAATGGTGTTATCGCACAAGCCAAGGAACCTGGACAACACCAGAAGAACAAACATATACTCATGCGTTACCACCTCATTCGCCAGTTTGTCGAACAAGGTGATATCAAGTTATGCAAAGTACACACGGATGCAAAAATTGCAGATCCATTGACAAAGGCGCTACCACAGCCAAAGCATGAGGCGCACATGAGAGGTATGGGCATTCGATGCCTAGCCATATGATGTCGAGATGATTGACTCTAGTGCAAATGGGAGACTGTTGGGAATATGCCCTAGAGGCAATCATGTATGATGTAATTCCCAATGTATTCATAAAGTCGTCCTTGTTTTGAACATCTGATATATGTCATTGAATATGTGATTCGATTGTAGAACTATGTGTTCATGTTGTTCATGCTAAATTTTCCTTGGTCATTAAGGTTGTGCTGGACACACACCCTGGACTAATGTGAGTGTTGGCTGATGACACGGTTCCACTTGTCATGGGCATGGCGATGCCATTCCAACGTTCATAGACTTGGCTAAATAGTTTAGCAAGTCGTACTGACCCATATTGAGATGCAACGAGCAAGTCGTCATTTGCATGTCTCAATCAATGTAATCCTTAGACCTGAGGTTGTCGCACAATCCGAGTTGTGGACCACCGACTTAGGTTCTGTCAAACGTTGTTCCGTGACAAGGCAGTTATAAAGGCAGAGTTCAGGTCGAATGAGAAGCAAACTGCGTGATGTGGATAATCAAGATGTGATTTTGCCCCTCCGACTGGAGAGATATTCTCTGGGCCCTCTCGAGTGATATGATTCCGGAAGCATGGCCATGCGCGACTCGGTTAAGTGTTAACTGAGTCTATTGACTAAGAGTTAGTCAGATGAATCATATATCACGGACCGAGAAGAGAGTTGAGCTATTTAAGGGATGGCGATAATTCGCCTATAGTTCGACAAGGTATATCGTGAGGCAAAAGGGACTCAGATGAAAGTCACATTAAAAGGTATGTAGTCATGACTCTATGGCACTTGGGAGTCAACACGTTCTGCTAGGAGCCGCCACCGATTGATCAATTGGGAGTCAGACTCCAATCGTGTCCAAGTCGCCATGAGCGTGCAGGGTCGCACACTTAAGAGCGGGAGCAAGTATATTGGCCGGGTTGGACCCGAACCTGAAATGGACTGTATTCGTGAGTTGGACTCACAGAGGGAATGGGCCATAAGCGTTGTGAAGCCCACTACCACTCGCTATA
This sequence comes from Alopecurus myosuroides, assembly GCA_028641055.1. Lineage (NCBI taxonomy): Eukaryota > Viridiplantae > Streptophyta > Magnoliopsida > Poales > Poaceae > Alopecurus > Alopecurus myosuroides. Next base: position 357,037,387 of record CM054062.1, on the reverse strand, counting down.
TAAAGAGGGGCGCAGGTTGCCCAGTGGGCACGTGATTCCACTCCCATGCGTTGGAAACCTAGCCCCACTCAATCTAGCCGCCGCACCGGACCTAGTAGTCCGCTGTCGGAGCTCCTCTCGTACGTGTGAATACCGGAACAGGTGTTGGACATTCAGCACTTCGACGATCGCGGGATTGGATCGGTTGGATCGGATCGTGGGACTACACTGCATCGACGTGCTTCATCGATAATCCGCCCCTGGTCCTCTAGTGGTAATCCTTGTGGCCTACTACCTTGGCTAGATCTTGGAAGTACCGCGTAGAAAAGTTTTTGTTTGTCTCTACGCGTTCCTACATAAGTGGTATATTTTTAGGGTTGACATATCGGGGGGTATAAATAGGAGAAAGGGCGATGGCGGTGGAGGCCCAAGGGGCCCACACCACCCCATGGCGCGGCCGGGGGCGCCGCCCTATGGTGTGCCCCCCCCTCCGGGCCTCTTCGGGACTTCGTGGAACCTTCGGGAAGTTTAAGACTTCCGGACTTCGGATTTTCCAATTCTGAGAATATTTCCAGAATAACTTTTCTGAAACTAAAAACAGCAGAAAACAGGGAACTGACTCTATGGCATCTTGTCAATAGGTTAGTCCGGAAAATAGATAAAAATGACATAAAGTGTATAGCAAACATGTAGGAAATAACATGGAACATCAGAAATTAAGGATATGTTTATGATGTATCACGCTCCAAGAATAACACATATCATATGAAACAATAAATATATGGTGTCTTGAAAGAGGACCTGATTTTTTTTGTTGATGAAGAAGGGGATGCCTTGGGCATCCCCAAGATTTGAAGCTTGTAATTTTTGTATATATCTTGGGGTTACATGGGAATCCCCAAGATTGAGCTTTTTTCCATCCTGCATCTCATCATATCATTCTTCTCTCCCTACACTTGAAAACTTCCTTCATACAAAACTTCTGACAATTTTCATTAGCAACGTTAGTGTAATCAAAATAATAAATCCACCTTGGTTCAGTTACAACACAATTATAACACCGATTAAAACATTAGATACGGTCACAACTTATTTTAAAGCTCTTACCCTCGAAAGAACACCAAAAGAAAAATATTAAGAGGCAAATGTAAATATTGGTAGAAATTTGTCAAAATAGAACAACTGGTAAAGATCGATTTTTTCGAAAATCCTCTGTTTCTCAAATCAAAAAGTGAAAAATTAATGGAAGTTAGATAATAACCTGGGGCATGTGCAAAAAAAAATTCAGATCAATTCGATGTTCTGGCTGAGAGAATTAATTTTGTTTGGTGGCAGCACAAAATCTGTTTCAGGACAGCAACTTCCCCAAATCTTACTTCCTCCCTATTAGAGGCTACTCTTGGAATAAAATCAAAGTAAAAAGGAGAAGGAGAGGTTGCTATAGCGGTAACAACTTCCAAGACTGAAATAAAACAAAACGAAACTAAAAGAAAAAATATAATGGGTTGTCTCCCAAAAGCGCTTTTCTTTAAAGCCTTTTAGCTAGGCATGATAATTTGAGAAGATGCTCACATAAGAAATATGAATTGAAACAAAAGAGAGCATCAAGAAGCAAATATAAAACAAATTTAAGTGTAACCCACTTCCTATGAAAAAAAATCATGTAAAGAAACAAGTCATGAAAGCACAAAGCAAACATATGCAACCTCAAAATTTTCAACGTAAAGCAGGGAAACTTAATATTATTGAGATACATAAAACCATGTTTCCCTCTCTCATAATAACTTTCAGTGGCATCATTGATAAAATTCACAATATAGCTATCACATAAAAAATTCTTGTCATGAGCCACATGCATAAAAGAATTAATACTCTCCACATAAGCATAGTCATTCTCATTAATAGTAGTGGGAGCAAATTCAACAAAATAGCTATCATTATTATTCTCATCACCATAATCATCAAATATAGGAGGCATATTATAATCATAATTAATTTTCTCATCAATAGTAGGTGGACTGAAAATATCATATTCATCACTGTAATCATCACACAGAACTCCAACATGATAGACAAGTTGTATATTAGGGAGATGGTTTTGGGTAATCCCTCCATAATCATGAAAAGTTTCATGAGGACAATTATAATTATAGCCTATGTTATAGTATTCTTCATAATAATTATCAAAGACTAGAGGCATAGTATCATCATAAGAAATAGAATAGTTATCTTCCAAAGTGTGTTCATTTGTAAGCATATCATCATTTTTACTAGAAGGAGATGTATCAAACATATAATAATCAGTAGTAAAAGGATTTTAAAACACATCATCCACAAGCCTAGAGCTTTCTATATCATTGTTGGAAGGAACATGGATAGTAGTAATGGTACAACAATTATTAGCATCATTATTTTCAGAATTGGTACCAAAGAGATTTTCAATATGAAAAGTAGTGTGCTTTTCCCAATCATGATCACTACTATAAGTAACAGGCATAGGAACATCATCGAGTTCAGACTCATCAGCAACAGCTATAATATGAGCAACATGCTTAGGGGAAGATACCGTTACCTCTCTCCTTTTACTCTTCTTCTTCTTCTTCTTATTCCCCTCTTTAGGAGGGAGAGGCTTCAAAGTAAGATTCTCCACATACCCTGGTTTATTGTCAGAAACAATAGAAAGAACTTTGGAGGATTCCTCCTCTTCATTAATAAGAGCAAAACACATACCAGTCCTGTCATATTTTGGTAAAGTCTCATCTTTTATAATATTTTGTATGTAAGTATTTACGTGGAAATTATTAACACAATAAAGATGACAACCATGCAGGACGCTATTCATATCAAAAGCATTGATATCTACCAAAGAAGTTTTTCTTGATAACTCTTCACACCCCAAAAATAATGTAAGTTCATCATGCTGATTAGGAGTGATCATGTCATCACAATACAAACTTGTAGTACTCATTGGATTCGAAAGGCTATTATCATAGCCTGAGCATTGAAAATTGAAATGACCCACTTTATAGCAAAGTTCACAAATAAAAGGATAGCGGGCACAAACTTTTTCACCAAGATCATTTAGAGTCCTATCCCACATTCTAGTTTTTTCATTCTCGTGATGGATACAATAATCTTCTTAGATGTGATTCTTTTCACAAGGTCTGTTGTATTTGTGTCGAATATTTGTACGAAGGGGTTACGCTAGGACTTGGAGTTGTATTAGGTGTGGCTAGGTACGAGTAGTATTGGAGTCGAACTCTTGTACCCGTTGGCCTCTCATATAATGTGGGGGGTGCCACACAATGTAACCACGACGACTTGATAGCAATAGGCACGCAGGGGGAGCCGGCGGCTTGTGCCGGCGCCTAGGGCGGCCGTTGCGGTATCTTTGGGGAGGTGCGCCCGTAGTCATGCCCCGCAGATGTAGGCGTTAAGCGCCGAACTGCGTTAACAAATATCGTGCCTCCGTGTCGTCTATGATCTAGCATGGCGCAATTATCGTAACAAGTGGTATCAGAGCCTGGTCGAGGTTATGCAGAAGATCATCTGGAGGTACGAGGTTCATGCTCGGCGGGCGCCTGGAAACGTCCGATAGGCGCAAGGTGGAGCATGGCGGCGATCGCGGACGCGGTCGGTGGTGTCGGACACTTCGGGCGGGAGGCCTGGACCGTTTGATGAGCTGCAAACCGGTAGGGATCGGCTAGACGTGGCGATCGGGCCGGCATAGTGGCTGAGGAAGACGCCGTGGAGACGGCGCTTCGGCTCGCGATCAGATCGGCGACCAGACGTGGTGGACGACCGAATAGATCGGAGCGGGAGAGCATCCTAAAGATGCGCTCGGTGTTGCACACGGGCGGCGTCGTGGCACTGCGGACGAGTTGTGTCGACGATGCGGATGGCCATGGTGCACACGGCTCGTGCACGGATGATGCGCGAGGTGGCGACTGTCGCGGCAGGGTCGGCGTGGCAAGCACGCACGGCAGGGCAGGCGAGATCGCTGGCGAGAAATCAAGAAACCGCGAGAGGCTAGCCGTCAGATTTTCCCAGGTGAGCGGAATCGAGGCGGATCGGACGAGGAAAGTTTTGTCCGTATAGGCGTTTGGTGGCGTACAGCATAAAGTCTCCAAAGTTGTTTGCATCATCGTCAAGAAAAAAAAAGGTTAAGAGCAGATGCCATGTGCGAGTCTCTATGGGATTGATTACCATATACATGCATGTACGGGATCGATCCGGACAACCACATATGCATGTCCTACTTAAATATTTGGACAGGTGACGTGTGTGCATGTCGGGTCTAAGTTGGACTCCGATGGTTTGGAGAATATGCAAAACCGTGACAGCTTCTGCTCGGTTTTCGTGATAGGCAGGGATAAGGACAGGCCGGTGTCCCGAATTAAAAAGGCTGGCGACGGGGCAGCAAAACGCACAGGAAAAAATCGTTCGCAGGTTTAGAAAATAAGGTGGAGCAGGACCTACGGTTACGATTGGGTTCCACGGAATTTTTCTAAAAGGCGGACAAGTGCAGGCGCAGAGGTTTCTTGATAGATCGTGCAAATCTATTGGCAGAATTAGGATCACGGATACAGCGGGAGTTCATCGGAGGGCATTGACGATCAAGGCAAAGCAAGACATCGGAGGTTGAGCAGAAGTTATTCTTCGCCAGTCAGCTGTAGATCATGGCGCCATCGGGTACCAAGTTTGAAGTGCAAAAGTTCGATGGGACTGGAAACTTCGCGCTATGGCAGACAAGGGTGAAGAATATGTTGGCACAACAGGGATGCTTGAAGGTGTTGCGGGATGTCAAGCCGGCTAAGATGGACAATGATGACTGGGAGGAGTTGCAGATGCAAGCAGCCGGGACCATACGGTTGTGTCTGTCGGACCAGGTCATGTATCATGTGATGGATGAGAATTCGCCGAAGAAGATTTGGGAGAAGCTGGAGAGTCAGTTTATGTCCAAGACTGCAACGACCAAGGTGTATTTGAAGCAAAAATTCTATAGGCTGAAGATGCAGGAAGGGTCGGATCTTGTGGAGCACATGAATGCCTTTAATCAGGTTGTCACAGATCTAGCACGTCTGAGTGTGAAGATTGACGACGAGGATAGGGCGATTCTCCTTCTTTGTTCGTTGCCACCGTCCTATGAGCATTTGATCACTACGTTGACGTACGGCAAGGAGACCGTTCAGCTTGAGGATATCACCGCGGCGTTATTATCTTATGATATGAGGAAAAAGAACAACGCGGAGGAAGTCTCTCATGGTGTTGGTTTGCTGGTCAAGGGTGAGTCAAGCAGGAAAGGACATGAGGCGGGGAAGAACAGGAAAAAGAAGAAGGTGCAATGTTACAAGTGCAAGCAGTGGGGACATATCAAGAAGGACTGTCCAGATCTCGGTGGTGGATCAAGTTCTAATGTAGTAACTCAAAGTGATGACTCGGACAGCGATGTTCTCTTAGTGTCAGATAGACGGTCAACTAAAGGTGAAGCGTGGATGTTGGATTCAGCTAGCTCTTTTCATGCGACGCCCAATAGGGAGTGGTTCTCTTCGTACAAGTCTGGTGAGCTTGATATAGCCTACACGGGAGATGACACGGGCCACCGTGTTGCTGGAGTAGGTGACATCAAAATCAAGATGTTTGACGGAGTAGAGCGAGTGCTTCGGGGAGTCAGGCATGTGCCGGGGCTAAAGAGGAATCTAATTTCGCTTGGAGTTCTTCATGATGGTGGTATGATATTCCGTTTTGATCGGAATAAGAAGACCATGAGGATCATGGAAGATAAGGTGACCGTGATGATGGGAGAGAGGACATCTTCGCATCTTTACAAGTTGCGAGGGAGTACTATTGCAGGTGGAGTCATGGAGACTGGAGTTGCGGGAGTAGCAGCAGTGTTCCACGGAGGCGGCGGGTCTGCGGCAGACTCGTCGGGTAGCTCTCAGTAAGCTACGAAGTAGACAACCCAAGTCCGGAGTACATGGAAGTTTGACGCTTGGATGAACTCAAGGTGGTGGAGAATATTCGCCAAGGTGGAGTTTGTTGTATTTGTGTCGAATATTTGTACGAAGGGGTTACGCTAGGACTTGGAGTTGTATTAGGTGTGGCTAGGTACGAGTAGTATTGGAGTCGAACTATTGTACCCGTTGGCCTCTCATATAATGTGGGGGGTGCCACACAATGTAACCACGACGACTTGATAGCAATAGGCACGCAGGGGGAGCCGGCGGCTTGTGCCGGCGCCTAGGGCGGCCGTTGCGGTATCTTTGGGGAGGTGCGCCCGTAGTCATGCCCCGCAGATGTAGGCGTTAAGCGCCGAACTGCGTTAACAAATATCGTGCCTCCGTGTCGTCTATGATCTAGCATGGCGCAATTATCGTAACAAGGTCTAAGTGCTCCACAAAAATTAACATGCTTATAAGAAATAGTACTTTCAGAAGTTTGACCATGTTTATTGCAATCGTTAATAACAATTTCATTTTTCATGCAAGTGTCTTTAAAAGGTGCATGATACATGTCCCAATTTTATTTAGGAAGATTAAAATGATAAGAAAAGGATCTACACCAATCAATAATAATTTGAGGATCAAGACCATATTTAGCACTAAGCTCTTGAAAATTAGCAGTTTCAGCGAAAGACTTAATGCAATCATAATCATAGTTTATACATGATTCTTTACATTTGTCGATATCCCAATCTTTAGTATTTATTTGAATTGTTTCAAGAAGATTCCACTTAGCTTCAACCTTTTTACTTGTGAAAGAACCATCTGAACAGTCATCTAGATAATTCTTGCAATGTACTGAAAGCCTTGCATAAAAATTAGTAACAATTATTTCCCTAGGAAGCTCATGGTTAGGACATAGGAGTATTAATATTTTCAGTCTTCCCCAAGCTTGAGAAATGCTTTTTCCATCACGAGGACAAAAGTTATAAATGTAATTCCTATCTAAATGCAGTTCACGAGGAGGATAAAATTTAGAGTAAAATAGAGATTCAAGCTCCTTCCACTCCAAATGATGAGGATCATCTAGTAGCTCATACCACTCCCTTTCTTTGTCCTTATGTGACAAAGAGAATAGCTTCCTCTTAACTTGGTCCACTGAAATATATGCACACTTGAACAACTCGCATAATTCATGCATAAAGAGTAAATGATCACTAGGATGGACAGTTCCATCTCCAAAATAGCAGTTATTCATAACACGTTCAACAATTTTCATAGGTATTTTAAAAGGAATACTTTTAGTAGGAGGATTTAAAATATCACAAGCATCATTAGAATTATCACATATGTGAGATAAAGTATCATCAGAGTAAATTTCCTCCTCTAAAGTTGGGGAACTAAAAAGATCATTTTCATAAAAACTAGCTTCCCCAAGCTTAGAATTTTCCATAGCATTGGAAATAATGGTGTTCAAATAATTAATGCTAATAACATTGCTATCACTATTATGAAAACAAACTTCCATAGGTTTTTTAATTTTCTCTTCAAAAGCATCATGTCCTAATTAAATATAAAGATTATAAAGCTCTCTCATATTTTTCCATTAAGCATAAAGAAAAACAAGGAACAAGTAAAAATAAGCCTAACCACTGAAAATAAAAACAAGAAACAAAAAGATATAATTGCAGAATCTAAAGGAAATAACTGCGAGCACTCACACACCAGTAACAGTACTAGGATGTCAGTACCTTTTACCTTAACTCCCCGGCAACGTCGCGAGAAAAGAGCTTGATGTCTATGCACGCTTCTATTCTTGTAGACAATGTTGGGCCTCCAAGTGCAGTGGTTTGTAGAACAGTAGCAAGTTTCCCTTAAGTGGATCACCCAAGGTTTATCAAACTCAGGGAGGTAGAGGTCAAAGATATCCCTCTCCAGCAACCCTGCAATTATGATACAAGAAGTCTCTTGTGTCCCCAACACACATAATACAATTGTCAGTTGTATAGGTGCACTAGTTCAGCGAAGAGATAGTGAAATAAAAGTAATATGGATGATTAAGTGATAATAGCAATCTGAAATAAAAATGGTAACAAGCAATCATGTAGCAGAACTGATTGTAAACGGTGTTTGCTTAGAAAAAAGGCCTAGGGATCATATTTTCACTAGTGGACACTCTCAACAATGATAACATAGTTGAATACATAAATATCTTCTCTTCACTATGCTACTCCGAACCACTCTCCGGTTGGATAACAAACACCAATCATTGCGTAGGGCTACAAAAGCAAGCCTTAGAGTCGCATTCCTCACTAGGTAACCCCACACTGTCACCTTGGGCCCTAGATGGTTCCAGACAAACACCACAATTTCATAGGGTCATCCAACACAAAATATATAAATCATGATAAGACACACACGGTGCACACACTGTCACCTTTACACCGTGGGACAAGGTGTCTACGGAGATCCCAATAATAAAACCACTTGAGTAGCATAATAGATGAAGATTAACATCTACTTATTCAACTGGATTACAAAGCTCATGATCACATAAAGATCACACCATGGGAGAGAGATAGATTAAACACATAGCTACCGGTAGAGCCCTCAGCCCCGGGGGAGAACTACTTCATCCTCATCACGGGAGCCAACAACGGCGATGAAGATGGCGGTGGAGATGATGGAGATGGATCCGAGGGAAATTCCCTGTCCCGGCAGGGTGCCAGAATAGAGATTTCTGTCCCCCGAATCTTGTTGGCGATGGCGGCGGAGCTACGGAACTTTTTGTGGATGGAGGCTAGATGTTTTAGGGTTTTTGCATCAGGGGGAATAAATAGGCGAAAGGGTGATGTCGGTGGGCGCCCGAGGGGCCACACCATGTGGTGGCGCGGCCAGGGGCGCGCCACCAGGTGGTGTGACCACCTCGGCGCCCTCTCTGGGTCTCCTTTGGGCTCCGTTGACGTGTCGTAAAAAATAGGACCCTGGGATTTTGTTTCGTCCAATTCCGAGAATATTTCTAGAACAACTTTTCTGAAATGGAAAACAGCAGAAAACAGGAACTGGCGCTGTGGCATCTTGTCAATAGGTTAGTCCAGAAAACATCCGGAAAACGTGTGAAAACATAAAGGCATTGGATAGAAAACAAGCATGGAGCATCAAAAATTATAGATGCGTTTGAGACGTATCAGGAATGCGACCCCTCGAAAAGGTCATCACGGGATGTTGGAGTATGCATGTCCAAGAAGAAAAGAAACGACCACAGATCTACACTGACACCACCAACTCCATCCTCGACACCAACCAAAACACCTAATCCAGCTAATCCTCTTGCGGTTTCCGTCGCACCAGCTACGTCAGTGACACTTGCGTCTATAGCGCCACCATCGACTGCCACAACTGGGTTTCCACAGGTGATGTCACGCGACTTGTCCATGGCACCACCAACAGAAGCACTCAGGGCGTCGGTCCTTCACGTGAAGACGCTCGCTAATCCATTGGCATCCGAACAGAAGGTGTTGGATGTATGCCCAATAGGCAATAATATTCGTACATATGTTTTATAATTATAATTCATTTCATTATGCTATAACTGAGGTGGCTCTTGAATATGAGATTTAGAGGAAAACTCACATTCACGTGTAGTGACATGAACAAAGATATAAACCCTAGTCTTGCTTTTTTTAGACTAATTTGTTGGATGCTTGATGGATGTGGTTTTCTGGTCAGGGATATTGTTTTTGTTAGCATCAACATGTTTTGCAGACTAATCTTAGAATATTAGAATCTTCGTAAAAAGGAATATTACCGGTTGAACGAGATAAGACAAAGCTATCGTGAAGCAAAGATTGATTCACGACAATACCGGAGTCCATAACCTCACGTAAGTTCGGTATCGCGAGTAATGGAAATATTGTATGATAACCAATAAGTTCAACATAGTGTCTTTCGCATAGTGAGTGGGAGTCAATATGGGTGTCCATGGCTCCGCTATTGATTATTGAGATGGAAAGAATTCCAGTTTCATGTCCACACATTATCGAACCTATAGGGGTAACACACTTAAGTTAGGTCTAGTTTATGTGCATATTGGTAGGTCCGGATAAAAAATGAGTATCATCGGAACGGTATTTATGCTAATAGATATATTATATATATCAGAGAGAATTTATAATGATGACATTAGATGTCACAGATTAATAGAAAATTCCAGAGTTTTTTTGAGAGAGAAAATTAAGTTACACACTTTCTGGAGCATGTGCAAGGGGGCATGAGATGTCCCGGGATGCCAGAAATATATTTCTGACGTCTTTAGATAGATCAATGATTTTACCTATAGGGTTCATGGTGTTTCTCAAGAGTTTCAGGCAAAAACCGAGAAGGGGGTGCTGGGGGGGGGGAGAGAGATTTGCCCCCATGGCTGCACCCTTCATTGGGTGGCTGGCAGGTGGGCACGAGGGCCACATACTTGGCCGGACCATCCCCATGCACCTTCCTACTTTGGTTCGAAGAGAATTGGAGAAAACCAGAAGGAATAGGAAGGAAATGAAAAAGGAGGAATGACTCCTCCCACTAGGAAAGGACTCCTAGCTGGACGAGGAGTGCAATCCGAGTTGGGGAGGAGGGCAATGTGGCCACCACCTTTGGACATTGCGGATTGGAGGAGGAAATCCTCCCCCCAAGGCAAGGCCCTCCCTCCTCCAACTATTTAAAGGCACCCACCCCCAATGGATTTCGCACAACAATTGGCCTCGAGCCTCTCTCTCTCTCTCTAGTTGAATTAGGGCCTCTAATTAGACTATCTTATTAGAGCATCTTTAATTGAATTAGAGGATAATATAATTGGGGTTTTGAGGTGTCCTCTTCTAATTATATTTAGCTTCTAATTGATCTCTCTCTCTCTCATGTGTTGATAATTCCACCTTCTTGTACACACGTAGTGCCTAGTCCTGGACATCAAAGCGCCGCATAACTAGTCTAGGAATATGTGTGTGAGCTCTCAAAGGGGTAATACAAGAGACCCTCACTATGTTAGATAAGGGGAGTCGGAAACATCCTCACCCATAGTCTCGTGCGTGAGGATCTTCAGCAGGCTTCATCAACATCGTCACCGAGATCTCTTTCGCTTCTACGGTGTTGCTAAACTATCAAGTTAGATCTGGGAATTATTATTTACTTGTATCTTCATAGATAGATATTGGAGATTGCGTAGCATGCATGGCGAAAAAAAAATCAAATTTCCGTACATGCAACCCAGTAGTGGTATTAGAGCGGTCTATGCGTAGGTACAAGATTTGATCTAGATCACCGGTCAGTGCAGACTGTTGGATATATGCCCAAAAGGCAATAATATTTGTACATACGTTTCATAATTATGATTCATATTATTATAAAATAACTGACGTGGCTTCTGAATACGAGATTCAGATGAAAACTCACGCTCACATGTAATAACATGAATAAAGTATCCATCCCTAGTCTTGCCTTTTACGACTAATTCATTGGATACTTGAAGGCTCTCTTTTCCTGGTCATGGACATTTTTTATGTTAGCATCGATGAATAACATATTGTTGGAAGGTAACAATTGTTGGATGTATGCCCAAGAAACAAATAAAATATATCAGTTTCATGATTAATGTATTATATTTTTATTATATAACTGCCATGGTCACTGCATATGAGATTCAGAGGAAAACCAATACACACGTGTAGAAACATAAACACACCGTTATAACCCTTTTGTCATGTCTCACATACAAACTCATTAATATTAGAGGACCACATTTTCCTGATCATGGATATTTGTTATGTCAATATTAATAGGAGCACATTGTTGTTTCAACATTGTGGCTGGGTTGATCCAAGTAATTCAGACATTACGAGATTAGTTTTGCTAAATAGTATCATCACTGAATGGTTGTCTTGTTTGCTTCCTTAGACCATGAGAATATTCAATGATGTTTATCGTAAGATCATTTTGGTATAGTTAAGTACCACACCATAAACTAGCTGATCAAAAAGGCTAACACTGGATGGTTACAAAAGTATTCATTCATTGTGATAGTTCAAGACTGAGAATTACTCCTCTAGTTAATAGAGAGATACATACATGATCCACTCGATGAAATAGTATCGGTAAATAAGTCTGCGCAGACAAGTACATGACACTAATCACGGGGATACTATGTTACGGTAACGAGTAAAAGGAATCATACGAGATACCGGGAATAATGTGATAAGATGATTAAAGAGTTTAATCACGGATTTATCATAAAATCCATCCTTTATAAATACAACCTATTTGTCTGGAATCAAGGTGTAATCTATGCGGAAAAAGTAAAAACTGAGAATACAGTGGTAAAAAATTCTTATCGTGCTAGTAGTACATTGTTTACAAGAAAAGTGATCTTTGTCAAAAAAGAAAAAAAAATCGGAACAGGCATGTACAACTTCACATAATACCTGTACAAACAAATTACAGCACAAAATTGTTGAGTGATACAACAAGCTCAAATTTCAGCTAAAAAACAACTGTTTGAGCAAGACCAAATCTTGAAAAAGTCATATGTTTTCGATCTCTGATGCGTATGTAAGACACATCTTTTATTTGACACACATAAAACAGAAATGTCAGCTGTGAGGAACCACCCGGGTTGGTGTTCGTCCGAACCCGTCATCTGCATCAACGGCTAACACTGCATCTAACCCCAAACTCTATCCCGCAGCAATGGCCACCACCATGCCGGTCACCTTCTCCCCGCCACGCCTCCTCCACCGCCACAGCGAAGCCAAGCTGCGGCAACCTCGCTCCCTCGCTCGCCTCGCGCTCCACCCACGCCGGCAAGCGGCTCTCCTCCGCTGCGCTCCTGACGGCGGGGATGTCGCGGCCGCAACTGCTGAGCAGGAGGGGCAGGCGGCGGTGGCGGCGGAGGAGGAGGAATTCGTGCTGCTCGCCTCAAACCGCAGCGACTTCAACGAGGTCATCATGGTCATCGACTCGCCGTCCAACCGCTACCTCGTCCTCGATGCCAGCCGTACGTATGATGCCTTGTCGATTCATCCGCGGCGGACTTGGATTGTGTTGGTTCCTTGGTTGAGTTCGAGCTCCGTGTTTTGTTGTCTCCTGCAGGGAATGTCCACAGCATTCTACCCAAGAATAGCCCCTGGACCAATTCCTACTGGGTACGTATACGTGTGGCTCAGATTACTACTTCACCATCCGTGACATGAGTACATCACATGAATTGGTGTAACCGTGTAAGCATATTGTCGAACAGGTAGTACGCATTAGGAATTGTATGCTTATTGCTTAATGCTGCGAATAGTTAGGTCTCTCAGCGTGTATTTAATCATGCTGCGAATAAGGTTGCTCTGCCCATTGATGGTAACATGGTTCATCACCAATTCACCATGTAAGGTCTTAATTTCTTCATGAAGGCATCCTATTATTCAGTTTATTCTTTGACCTCTTGTGTTTGCATAACTTTTTTTTTTCCTCGAAGCGGCTGTGGAATGTGAATCCTTAATTTGTTTTGCTTTTGCTACCATTCAGGATGAGTTTGTGAGCCTACCTCCTGTCATTCCACGGGGCCCTGTTGCACTTCTAGGTTTGGTAAATTACTTCGCTGACATTTGCTAGCTATTCTCCTGTTATGCATCATTGTTTCTGGTATGTAAATTGGGGAGGAGAAGTTTTGCAGGTCTATAGTCACCAATTTCAGTTCAACGAGTCTCTATAGATTACAGCAGATCGCAATTCCCTGTATGCACATTGAGTTGTTTGCTTAGACAAGCAACATAGTGGCATCATACTCCTTATTTTGGTTCTACTCTTCCGCTCTTGCCGATGTGATTCATTTTTTCCCGTGTGTTTCTTTCAGGGTGCAGGGACAGCAGCACATCTGATGCTTGAAGTTTGGCCTTGGATACAACTTGTCGGATGGGAGATTGACCCAATGGTGAATAATGTTCTTACTGTCCTTTCACTTGTTTAATGATCACACGACTTATAAGTCTGGACAATTTCACCAATTTCAGTCACAATAGTCTGGAAACTTGTCACAGGAGCATTAATTTTGTGTAATGTTAGTTATGCTACTTGAAGCACACATCCATTACCATTGGTCTATGATTGGTTATGCAATTTCAAATACTCATATTTCTTCAGCTTCGTTTCTTGTACTTTATGTTTTTTCTGATCATATAGCCATCTATTTATATTCCATAACTGAAAATTGTATGATTTCATGACAGATAATTGAATTGTCAAGAGACTATTTCAGTATGTCCAATTTAGAGAAGACCACAGAATTAGGTGGTTCACTTTCAGTGCGTATTGGTGATGCACTTTCTCCATCAGTTACAATCGAAGGAGGATTTGCTGGTGAACATTTTATCTGATGCAAACATAATGAATGTTTTACTGTGCTACTGGAATTGAACCATGGAATGTATGCTAGTAATCAGTTTTTTAATGACTACCTGTAATAAATTGTGAACTATGTGTTATTAGGTTTGCATTAAAATACTCTTAAGTCTATTAGTTGGCTTTTCAAAGGCTTTACATTTTAGTTCTGGGAATTTGCTTGTAAGTGTTGTAGTCTGACGGCAACGAGCTCATCCCTACAGGCATCGTTGTAGATTTATTTGCTGATGGAAAAGTCTTACCCCAACTACAAGAAGTAAATATTCTCTTCCATTCCTTGTAGTTCATTTGTATTATTCTGTATTTCTACCATGCCTAGCATTATAGTTCCCTACTTTTCACTGTTCCATGTTGATTGGAAATTTGGACTGTTAACCCGTCGTATTAAATAGTGCACATAGTCAGTTTGATCTGGTATGTAAATGTACCTACATAAGAAAACTTATGCAGGACAAATGAACAGAGTGCATGCCAATGCATAAACATGATCTAGGAGACTAGGATCTAGGGGTATACTCTGCTCTAGGAAGCCAACAAATAAAATTAGCTACTTCGTGTACCCTTAGTATCTTTTAGCCAAGGGTATTTTTGTCCTCCACCTGTTATTTTCATCTCTAAATGGTCAAAACTGATGGTATCATGGACAGACCAAAACTAAAATTGTATAAAGCCTTTTGATGTGAGCCCGAGATTTATATAGATTATTCAGTTCATTTTGAACGAACTAGATACACTCTATTTGACGCTGGCTTTAATTTCAACTCTGTTACAGGCTGAAACTTGGTTGGAAATTGCAAAAAAGCTAATGCCAGATGGTCGAATCATGGTCAATTGTGGTGGAGCAGACACTGCTGTATCTCTTGCTGCTGATACAGGGGTCTCATCCTGGGTTCAGAATCCTACAATCAAGGCCCTATGTTCTGCATTTCCTGGGCAAGTAAGATAATGGTTATCAAGCTACTAAACTTTATATTTTCGCTGCTATGTAATGATTTCCTGCTGATACGACCCTATATCGCAGCTAAACTGGAAGAGACTTTCAGAGAAAGAGAGTGTGAATTACGTTGCATTGACGGGTCCCCTTCCAGACTTGGAGGAGTGGTCGACCTCGGTTCCTAGCGAGTTGAGCCCAAGAGTGAAACAGTGGGTGCCTTGTGAGCTTGCATGAGGATGGAGCGGCATCTTCCTCTGACTGCATCTTACTTGCTTCAACAACTTTCATCTATATCCTCCTCCATGGTATTCTTCTGTTGAGTAGTAGCTTCAGACAGTAGGTAACTTACCACTGATCAGACTTAATTATTATATGTACTGATGCACTGTGATCAGCTAATCTGGACAATGAAAACTATGTTACTCTGTTGACATGTTACTTGTTGAAGATGTAGATGTCGTAGATGAAGCCATCTGCATTTGAAGTACCATACCTGTGCTCCGCATGCTCAAGGAATAGCAACGGAGAAGGTAAAATCTACCTGGCCCCAGTTACCGTAGACGAAGTTTGAACAACAGCCGAGAGAAGACATATTCATTAAATGGAGCTGATGCAGACTTGTGTTGAAATCATGTAAAGACAACGGTGCTGGTGGAAACTTCTGAGCACACCGCGCTGCACTTTTGGCATGTTCGTCTGACCTGCTGTTAATTGCCATTCATCATTCTGTGTCTTGGCAGCATCGCAAAGTGGCAAGTTCATTTGTTTGTCTGGACCGTTCATGGGCAATCACTGCTCATTAGTACCATTCGCCGATTGCGACACGTTTACTTCCCTTCCTTCTTGTAGACAACTAGTACATGTGAACTCCCTGCACAAATAAAGTCTGTTTCGGCCATAGAAATTAAGATTACCGTGTGATTGTAAAAACCATTCTTCAACACTGGTCTACAACTTCTTTTAGCTAAGTTTTTGGTTGCAAGCGAGTGAGGACGAGGGGTATTGCCCCCCTCCCACTTATAAGGTTTTGAGGATCTGTGTAAGTTGGCTCTTACAGGAACAACTTGTGGTTTAACAACAAGGTCGCTTTCAGTGTCATTTCAAATCTATTGCTTTGTTATCACAGTGGAAGCTGATGGTGGCGAGAAAGTGGGAATGCTAGTGGAGGAGCACCGTGGACCGAATGAAATTGGCTGCTAGGCGTTTTCATCTTCTACCAAGATACTGCAGTGGATTGGTTAGAATCTTGATGATATATGGGCGGTTTTCTTGAAGTTTTGGCGCGAGATGTTGGTTTTGACCATTTATTTGTACTCCCTCGGTTTCTTTTTATTTCGCATATAAGATTTATCTGAAGTCAAACTTCATAAAGTTTAACCACGTTTTGTGTAGAAGATGTAGTATCACATAATAACAGAAATAAACTCTGTTGAGCAGTCATCATATATATGCACCAGGGGTAAACGTAACTTTGACCCTGCAGTCCACAGGTCACTCTTCCAATCGCAACAGATTCTTGTTGAATGGAAACCTCGCTGCGTTGCCGACAGAATATAGCGCTGCCAATCCATCAATCAAATCCCAAACGAATATAAGAGTTATTTGAGGGAAAAGGAATATAAGAGTTGGATGGTGAGAAGAAGGCAAGAGAAAAGAAAAGAAATGATTGATAGGATCAGCGCGGCCGAAAGATGGTCTGCTGCCGCGCGCCGCAAAATGTAGGCGTGGTCTCGTGATTGTGATTGGTACCTAGGGGCCAGGATGATGATTGATGAGGATGTTGCCGCGCGCCGCAAAATGTTGTGCGTGATCTCTCGTGATTTTTAGGCCACGACGTGTAACGCTGGGCAGCTCCCCCGCTCTCTCGAGCGTCATTTGCCGACGGACGCTTTTGGACCCAGAAAGTGTACGTGCACTGGTGCACACGCTGACAGACACGTACGCATAGATGGGAATCTTGCGTGTGGCCAGCCAGCGTAACTAAGAATTGACGCAGGAATCCTTTTTTAGTACAAGCTGCGGTGTAATGCATTCTTTTTCTCCAAACGACCCCAACGGAGCTGAGTTCCACTATCAAAGAGATAACAGAACATGAGTCTTATTTGTAAGGTTTGTTCAACCTATAAAAGGAAAAGAAAGATAAGCAAAAGCAGCACTTGGAAACAGCAGACCCCTCACAGAGGGGGAGGGAGCCCCGAGGTGTGCAACGATAGCACCAAATCCAGTACAAAACAACGGTAGTTTTAAAGGTAAACATCAGCCGGCCAGAAGCGACTTAAGGGGGAGGTATCAACAAGCTACTACACACAGACAAAGAGACAAACGACAGCACATAGGTAAAGCTGTCAACCAACAACATCTACATCCTCTCCAACCACTTCTTGTAAGACCCTAGCTCCTCCTTCGACTTGGATCCTATCAGCTGCAGATTGAAGACATTCCCAGTACCGAAGGCAAGCACACATATAATAGATAAGTTCCACATGAGATGAGATGAGTTTCTTATCAAAACACGCCCTATTTCTAGTTTTCCGGATTGTCCGGCAAAAGGCAGCAATCCCAACAATATGCAAATTTTTATTAGAGGGGAAAAGCTTCGCCATCCACCAAAAATACTGAGTAAAGTTAGAGGGTCTGTTCGAAGCACCAAAAACCAAGCAAATAACCCCCCACATATAAACTGCAGCAGGACAAGAAAAGAACAAATGATGGATGGATTCAAAAATAGGACAAAAGCTGCAAGAATAGTCTCCCTTCCAATTCCTTTTTTCATGTTATCTTTTGTGGCAATTGAATTGTGCCAAATCAGCCACAACCAAACTTTGATTTTTAGAGGGATTTTTTCTTTCCACAGTTGTGCAAAGGATATGTCCACAACAGAGGAGGACATCTTATTGTACATAGATTTGACCGAGAACTTCCCAGATTTGGCAAGTTTCCATCTAGGTCTGTCAGGACCCACTCCAAGAGCCACAGTCATAAGAAGACTTCTCAGGACAAAAGCTTGATGTTGCATTTCCACACTCAACCACCTCGTAAACTCAAGGTGCCAATTTCTGTTCCACATTTCTCTGACAGTGCACACCTGGATAACGCAGATTTCAAAAAGATCAGGAAATTGGTCGCAGAAAAGGGATACCCCACACCAATGATCATGCCAGAAGTCAGTTTCACACCCCCTCCCCCCATTGACAATCATCATCCTCCCCTGAAGATACCACTACTTAACTTTTCAACAATTTTTCCAAACATGTGAGTCCTGCTGTCTCATCTTCACTCTCCAAATCTCATGAGAGATACCATAATTTTTCTTGATCAAAACCTGCCACAGCCCTTCCTCTGATTCCAATCTCCACCACCATTTGCACAAGAGGCTGATGTTAAAGAGCTTTAGGTTTTTGATGCCCAAACCACTTTTAGCTTTAGGCTTATTGATGATGTTCCACCTCACTAAATAGTACTTTTTCTTAGTGTTTGTCCCCTGCCAGAAGAATCTCCTTATGATTTTAGTCATTTCCTCCAAACAAGTTTTAGGGAGCAGATACATAGACATGTGATAAATGGGAATACTGCTGAGGGAAGACTGAATCAAAGTCAGCCTCCCACCAATGGAAGAATTAGTTCTAGCCCAACCATTCAGTGTTTCATCCTAGACCCACTGATAGGAACCCCCCAGATACTTCATTGGCCAATGACCTAATTGACAATTCAGCATGTCACAATACATGACAACCTTGACAGAGTCCTCCAACACCAAGAACAGTTCACTTTTCATGAAGTTGATTTTCAAACCAGGCATAGCTTCAAATAAGTATAGAATCAACTTTAGTTGCCTGATCTGGTCCACATCTTCCTGGACCATCAGGAGAGTGTCATTTGCATACTGGAAGATTACAACCCCCTTTTCCACCAGATGTGGCACCAGTCCAGAAATCTGACCATTGATCTAAGCTTATTGAATTAATTTAGCCAACTCTTCTGCTGCAAGGTTGAACAGAAAAGGTGAAAAAGGGTCACCCTGCCTCACACCCCTATAACTGCCAAACTCTTTGCCCCTTGTGTTATTGATCTTAACACACAAAGTCCCATCCTTCACAATTTCCTCAATGCGCCTTCTCGAGAGTAGACTGAAACCTTTCAAGGACACACAGTGGAGCAAATAAGCCCAATCAACCTTATCATAGGCCTTCTCAAAATATACCTTGAACACCACCCCCAGTTTCTTTTTCTTTTTGGATTAATGGATAATCTCATGGAGTGACATAACACCATCCATGATATTTCTCCCTTTAATAAAGGCAGTTTGGCAATTGAAGATAAGCTTTTCCATGAAAGGTTCCACTCTAAGGGTGGCCACTTTGGTAATGATCTTGGACATCACTTGCAACAAGCAGATAGGTCTGTATTTCTGGAGGCAATCTGCATCAGGAGTCTTCTGCAGCAGAATTATCATACCAAAATTGAGTCTGTAGAGACCAAGCTTCCCTAATTACCAATCATCTCCAGCAGGCCTGAAAGAACTCAATAGGAATCCCATCAGGGCCAGGGGCTTTATTCCTAACCATGGAGTCAATAGCAAACTTGACCTCTTCAACAGAAAAGGGGTTATCAAGCACAACATTATCATAAGATGACAGTTTCTCCTCCCCCCCACTAGATATCAGGGGAAGATCTCATCATATTACCTTCCCCAGGACCAAACAAGTTTTTTGTAATAGTCGGTGGCATGGGCTAGAAGATCAACAGTCCCTTGAACACAATTGTCACCATTGACCAAGGAATACATAGTTTTTTTTCCTTTTTCTTCCATTTGCAATTCTATGGAAGAAGGCGGAATTTGAGTCCCCCTGCAGGAGCCACCTCTCAATGGACCTTTCATGCCAGAATTTCTCTTCCTCAACACACAAGCTCAGAAGATCACTGTGAATAAAGCCCTTCCTTTCATACTGTACATCAGACAACTCCCCATGCTCATCCATCTGCTCAAGAATATCAAGCTCAAGAGTAAGTTCTTTCCTCAGCCTGATAGAATCACCTCTGACATTGGCCCCCCATCCTTTTAAACTGTCCTTGACTTTTTTTAGTTTCAGTTGGATGGAAGACACACTATCCATATAAGGGATAATGGCTCCCCAAGCTTTTTCTACTCTCCCAACAAACTCAGGATGGGATATCCAAGATTTTTCGAACCTGAACTCCTTCTGCTTAGGAGTCACAACCTCCCTAGTATCAATAATCAGAGGATTGTGATCTGAGATGACTCTGCGAATTTTTCTAACATTTGTGAGAGGGAACAAGTTCTCCCAATTAGAGTTCATCAGGACTCTGTCCAGTTTCTCAAGAGTGGAGTTTTTATTATTATTAGACCAAGTGAGCATACCTCCAGACATATCCACTTCCCTAAGGGAGTATGTTTTACTATTTGCATTGAAAACATCAGAAAATTTAGTAACTCCCCTGTTTATTCTTCTCAAAAGAAAATCTCAAAATATTAAAATCACCAACAATAAGAGCAGGCAGAACTAAATGGGAGCAAACACTAGCAAAGGAGGAAAGAAAGCCAGTCTTGTCATTATCCTGAGCAGCCCCATACACCACCATAAGATTAATTTATTTGTTGATTTTTTATCCAACACATGAGCTTTAACAAAAATCTATCAACTGAAGCATTGATAATGTCAAATCTAGAGGACTTGACACCACACAGAATGCCTCTAGATCTACCAATAGAGGGAGACCAGTGCCATAAGTAAATTCCTTCAGGGTCAAACTTTCTCCAAACATTAGGATCCACAACAGTTTTCATAGTTTCTTGCAAGCCAATGAAGTCAAACTCAAATTCTCTTATCAGGTCAACAAGGTTAGTAGAAAAACCCTTCTTACCCACACCTCTACAATTCAGAAAAACACCTATCATAATAACTTCTTAGGCTTGATTCTCACCCTTGGTCCATCAACAATACCACTCTGAGGGTGGTTTACCTGGACTCTGTTAAGGTAAGCAGTGCCACTAAGGGGCACCCCCTGAGAAGATTTGGCCTTAGACTTGGATTTTTTTTAAAAATTTAGAAGTCCTTTTAGATATCATAGGAGTAAAAGGAGTAGGATCACTATCAAATGAAGAATCCCTATCATGTTCACCAATGGGAGGTAAAAGCAAAGGTACAACATCATTGTGATGCAAAGGGGCAATAGAGCCCTCCGGATTTGGACAATACAAGATCTCCTTTTTCTTTAACAGGTTAGCCCTAGCTGCTTCCCAATCAAGAAGCAAATTAACAGTTTCCAAAGAAATTGAGGAAGGATCAATACCTAATTCTAAGGCCTTTTCCGTAATATCATTATTAGCCAACACAGAAAAGGAGTTATAGCACACATGCATACCTTCATCCCTCCTGCAAATAAACTGATATTCTCTATGAATAGTCATCTCATTAGCTCTCCCAGCAGCATTAATTCTAGCATTGGCCCTAGAGGGAGCAGGTTGGGATAGAGTAATGGAAGATGGAGCAACACCTGTAAGCAGTGAACCTCCAGGCAGAGTAGGACTGTGAGTGATCTCAGTAATGTGCACCTCAGAGGAATGCACTTGATGTACATCATCAGAATTAGCAGAAACATCAGACATGGATTTAGATAAATCCTCAGAGCTCAAGGAAGTACCAGGAGACTCAATGACATGATGTAGATCAGCACCAGGGATCTGACCAAGCATCCCTTTCCAGAGGTGGCTCTTGTCACTCCTAGTCTTGAGAAGCTACTTGAGGAGCTCCTCATAGGTTAGCTCATTCTGCAGGGGTTCTTCAAGGTTTTTTTACCACCCCATAAGTGAGGAGTTTAGGGCTAGCCAGATATTCCAAGTACATTTTATAATAGTCCACAGCTTGTGTAGCCTGAACCCTAGAACTGGAGCTTAGCTCAGGCACTGGAATCATCTGCCTTTGCTCATGATTGTCATTCTAGCCAAGCCTATGAACCTGGCAGGGAAGGATTCATCATCACTATCCACTTCACAACTTTCGGAGGGTTTAGGGGGCCTTCCTCTTGCCCTTCTCATCAGTAGCCATGTCCTTGCACTGCACAACATAAGATGTAGTCCCAGATTGTCTACCATAAGAGGTCCTGGAATCTCTCATGAAACCCCCAGCAACTGGATTGTAAGGAGCTCTATTAGACCCAAGGGTGTCTTGTCTAGCTCTCTTGGGGGTGTGTTGAGAGTCACCACCCCCATGATTGCCCCCATCATTAGCCCTGGATTCAGGTCCAGAAGCTGCATTCTTACTCTGCTTGCTAACTAGAATCTCCCTAGTAAATTCAATATCATAAAACTTGATTGCAATCAGTGGTGGAGCTAGCTCCCGGCTAGCCGGGGCAGTTGCCCAGGCTCAACCAAAGATTCTACACTATATTTTCAGCTAAGCATGAAGATTATGTTAGTGTATTTATGGGCAAACGCTTAGCTAGCTTAGTGGCTCTATTCCTTGCCCGGGCTCTACGGCTAGTCTGGCTTCGCCACTGATTGCAATGTTGACATTGGAAACAACATGGAGAACCATTGAGAAATCAGAGTTGCCAATTTTAATTCTAACATAATCCACATTATTAAGATTATGTCTATCCATTATAATTGTTCTCCCACTAGACTACCAATGAAAACTGCAGTAGGACAACTCCTATTGTCTAGGGGAATTCCTTTCACTTGGAACCAGGCAATGTCCATTAGACCATGTAATGCATTCTAACAGCCACATTCAAAAAAGGGACGAATTATAATTTTAGGAAAAAAAGAAAAAAGGAGTTACATGTAGCCTGCAGAAACATTCACCTACATGTTCATATTTGTTTTCTAAATAATGCAGGAGTACAAAGAATATATTCACGGATGATCGATACATTATATCTATTTTTGATTGAGTATTTACTAATGCAATAATTCGCATCAGGTGGTACAACCACAAGAGTTGGACTTGGTATCTACATGACAAAGATGCACACAACTAGAAGAAACAAAAAAACATATAAGGTTTAACCTAAACTCTTAGCATGCGGCACAAAGCTATCGCTCTTACAAAGACATATTGTTTATATTGCTATGTAATTTTCCGTAGCCAATTGTCATTGGCGGAGCTTCAGCCCGGCATGCCCGGGCGGCTGCCCGGTGTAACACCCGGGGATTTCCCCCCCAATTAGTTTGTGTGTTTTTCCTTTTTGCATCATCATGTCATCATGCATTGCATTGCATTACATTTTGTTTTGTTTTGTTTTGTTGAACCCTTAAAATTGTTTTCTCTCAAACCAATTCAAATTGTCAACTCAAAATATTTTTGGTGCTGTTTTCAAATTCTTGAGATGACTTATAAGTAAGTCAATGTTTCATCTAACTTATTTTACAAACATTCTTTTCCCTATTTAAAACCCCTCCTATTTCTCTGGAAAAAAAAAAGAAACACAAAGATTTTTTTTTTTTGAGCCAACCGGCCAGGCCTTAAGGCCCAACAAACCAGCCCACCTCCTCTCTGTTTTTGGCCCGATGCCTCCTCATCGTTCCCTTTCTTCTTCGTACGGACACAGGAGGGAGACGTCACCTCCACCACCATCACGTGCTCCCCTCTCCCCTCTTAAAGCCGCCCTCTTGCTCCCCAAACCCTAGTCCCTCTCCTGCTCTTTCCCTCCCCGCCGCCGCCAGCTTCCTCTCCTCTCTTCTCTGTCTTTTCTTCCAACCCCATCATCTCCACCTCCATGGCCGGAGATGGGAGCTCTCGGAGCCGAGGCTGTTGTTGCCGAGAAGGACATCCGGTGCAGGGAATGGAACCACATCGTCGTCCTCTTCCTCTACGGTGACTATCGGGAGCCAACGCTTCCCGTGACGACGCTAACAAGGTCTTCTTCCTCCCTCCGTCCAGGAGCACGCCATCACCAAGGTCGATGTGGTCTTCCTCATCTACCCCGCATATGTTCGTCCTCGAGGCAGTTCGACTACACCAACACCTCATAGGTGAGCCGCACCTCCAAAACCCCTCCCCCTCTCATCGGGTTGCTCTGGATGTCCGCCTTCGAGCGGCGGTTGTCGTCGTCTGCCTGTCCGTCAAAGTTCAGAAACTGAACTCGTTTTGTTCAGTTTTCCGTCTCGAATGCAGATGATCTTGGGTCGGATCTGTGCCATGACACAAACACAACAGCAGCCTAGTGGCTTGGCTCTCTGTCTCTCTCCTGGGAGACCTGGGATCGAATCGCACTGCCTTTTCTTCAGTTTCGTCAGTTACACGGATCAAGTTTCCTTCTTAATCAGCCACACACAGATACTAACACAAACAGAGCAGTAGCCCAGTGGCTAAAGCCCCGATCCGCATCACAGGGAGTCCTAGGTTCGACTCCCGGCCGAGGCAATTGCCTCCCTTTTTCGGTTTTATTGTGCGCAGCTCCAGGTCCCACCAGTCGGTGACCTCGGTTGCCACCGTGGCTCAACCGCGCCTCGTCAGCGCCACGTTAGCGATGGTCCCGCCTGTCATTCTCTCCAGCTGAGTTTAGTCCCGGTGAAAGTCGTCCCAGATCCAGATCTGAATCTTTAAATTTCGCACCTAGGCCCCTGGCCTTTTCCATTTCGCACCGAGCCCTTCCACTCTCTGTTTTTATCACGAACTCGTCCCAGTTTTTGCAGAAAACACCCAAAACTTCAAATGCTCATATCTTTTGAATTTCAAATCCAAATTTAATAAGTAAAATATGTATTCTACTCAAAATTTCCCGAATTTTCCAAATATGCAATTTTTTTAATGTTTTGACCAATTAAAATTTGTGCAATTTTCTGTACTTTATTTAATTCATTTTAAATTCAAATTTAATGTGTAAAATATGTTTTCCAACCAGAAAAGTGCAAGGAATATGAATATGCCATCCATGCTCATGTTTGCATCTTGTATTGTGCATTTTAGCCTGTGTTATGCATGTCAACTAAATAACAACATATGGAATGTGTTGGGGTATTAACTAAATATTGCCCTATTCCATTTAATATTGTTTAGCTCACCTACTTACTGTTTTGCATGTTAAACAACATTTAATATGATGGTTAGATAAACATCTTGAACCATAATTATTTGTCCGGACTCCGGGTCGGATTAAATTGTCTAAGTTGTACTTTTGCGTTGCATCCCGCATGTCATGCATATAAAATAGGATCATGCTGGATCTTTTGCCATAGTAGTAATTGTTGCATCCGGTGTTTGTTCTAGTTCGTTGCTTCTTCGCGGATCTGCTACCTCTCCAAACTGGATTCCAGGCAAGTATACTCACTTGCTACCCATGTTGCCTTTCCTCACTTGTTACCGATTCTTTCCGTTGTCTTTATGTTAGCCTTATGATTCGATGCTTGTGTCTCGATCCTATCATATGTTTACCTTGCAACCATAATATAGCCTTCCTTCCACTTCCTATTAACTATTGTTTGTTTACCTTGTTGGCCCTCGTGTCGTAGTTGCATGCTTAGTGTTGTTTGCGCTCAAGTCTTGTTGTCCGTCTTATCACCTGTTTAGTTTGATAGTTGGGTTTCAACTTAATCAACAATATGTTAATGTTTTGGGTAATAATAATTTGATGATAAGGCACCGACAGGAGGCCCGGCGTGGTTTTGAGGCCTGCTAGTGTCGAACTTAATTAGGAAAAGGGTCTTGTCCTCCGATCCATGATGAGCGCACTAACCGCATGTGGGAAGCGTGTATGGGCGCCCCCCGCAATTCTGACTCGATTCGCATCTCGTCCAAATCGCCACACTTAGTTCGGACTTTCCATTTGATGCATGCATATGCAGGTGCGAACCCTTGGCGCCAGTGTGGAACTTTTGTAGTCGGCATTTAGGACGGCGTGGTCTTAGAGTGCTATGAGGGTCCCCCTTTTCTTCGTGGGGGCTCGATTAGCCGCGCACGCACAGCACGTGGTTCTTTGGGCTTGATGCGAAGAAGAGTTGGGTTGTGTTGAGTGCCTCGCTTGGTGGAAGTGCATTTCCATCTGGCGGGTTATTCTTACGTGTACGGCCAAATTGGTGCATCCCTGCAGGGTTAATCTTCTCGAGAAGCCGTGTTGTCCGCGGTTATGGATGACTTGGTGAAAGTGCTGGCTAACAAGTACTCAGACAACTTACACTTAACGATGATATCTTGACTAGTAATATAGATTACCTCCACCATAAAAATGAATGTCACCTTAATCAACAGTGTGAGTTTCCTTGGGTTGCTTCCTTAGTAGGGGGTAACACTGGATGGGTATTGTTTGGTGAGTAGTTGTAGTTGGTTCTGATACGCTCTCTTATCCCTTTCTATTAGCCGGAAGTTGTAGCGCATCTCTTTAGTTGTTAGTGCTGCCCGCTGCCGCTTCTTTGCAATAATCCCTTCCTTCCGTTCTACCCAAAGTATTTGTATCTTGTGATGATCGGTTACGATGGTATCTTGTGAGTATGGTTTACCCACTTGCCAGTACTTAATAGTACTGACCCACGAATCCATTTCGTGGCTGCATATTCCACATTGCAGTCAACAGGTTTGAAGTCTGACGATGTTAGCTTGGGAATCCCTCCGGTTTGGCCTGGGCATGGATTGGACGCCATCGGTTATCTTCAGGACTCTTAGTCCAAGTTGTATCTTGTCCGTAGTCGGACACTATGTTGTTTCTTCCGCTGTCATTTGGATCTTTGTATTGTATCAGTTGTATCCTTGACTCGTTTGAGTCGTCTTGTATATACCTCATCTGTTGTTGTTGTGGATTATTCGTGAACTGTTGTAATGATTACCGAAAGGTGACAACCCGGGATCGGTATTATGTGGATTCTGGCGGGAACGCTGAAATCCCCATAGTGCCCGATCCAGGGGCGTCACAAATGGTATCAGAGCATGGTTTCCGATTCCAAAAGTTGTTTCGATACGAATGGTTATCGAAGCAACGGGTCCGCAAAGCCTGTAGGATAACCTCACTAACGGTCGTGTTTCTAGAGTGTCAAAACTATTTGTGTTAAACCTATTTTGAAAATATCTCAAGTAGGATTCTTATTTGCTCCGCATCTATACTCTATTTCTCCTCCTACCTTATTTGTTTTGGATTCTCCTCTCTGATCTATGTTTCAAAGCTTAAGATCCTACGTGGGTTGGACGTTCTCTTAGCCTTTAAACCTAATAGGTTCGACCTCCGGAAGATCTCTCAACAGAAGAACATCGTCATCGACGTGAGCAAGAACCTTTTGTTAGTGGTGTCGAGAAACTTTTGTTAGTGGTGTCGAGAAGAAGAGATCCACCCACTGACCCGGGAAATCAACCACAGCACGAAGACTCCGTAGTTGACACCTCTCTTCCCCTTGCCTTGGGTGGATTGCGAGGGCGCAATCCCTTGTTAGTGGTGTCGGCTGTAACACCCGGGGATTCCCCCCCCCCCAAATTAGTTTGTGTTTTTTCCTTTTTGCATCATCATGTCATCATGCATTGCATTGTATTACATTTTATTTTTTTTGTTTTGTTGAACCCTTAAAATTGTTTTCTCTCAAACCAATTCAAATTGTCAACTCAAAATATTTTTGGTGCTGTTTTCAAATTCTTGAGATGACTTATAAGTAAGTCAATGTTTCATCTAACTTATTTTACAAACATTCTTTTCCCTATTTAAAACCCCTCCTATTTCTCTGGAAAAAAAAAGAAACACAAAGATTTTTTTTTGAGCCAACCGGCCAGGCCTTAAGGCCCAACAAACCAGCCCACCTCCTCTCTGTTTTTGGCCCGATGCCTCCTGATCGTTCCCTTTCTTCTTCGTACGGACACAGGAGGGAGACGTCACCTCCACCACCATCACGTGCTCCCCTCTCCCCTCTTAAAGCCGCCCTCTCGCTCCCCAAACCCTAGTCCCTCTCCTCCTCTTTCCCTCCCCGCTGCCGCCAGCTTCCTCTCCTCCCTTCTCTGTCTTTTCTTCCAACCCCATCATCTCCACCTCCATGGCCGGAGATGGGAGCTCCCGGAGCCGAGGCTGTTGTTGCCGAGAAGGACATCCGGTGCAGGGAATGGAACCACATCGTCGTCCTCTTCCTCTACGGTGACTATCAGGAGCCAACGCTTCCCGTGACGACGCTAAGAAGGTCTTCTTCCTCCCTCCGTCCAGGAGCACGCCATCACCAAGGTCGATGTGGTCTTCCTCATCTACCCCGCCTATGTTCGTCCTCGAGGCAGTTCGACTACACCAACACCTCATAGGTGAGCCGCACCTCCAAAACCCCTCCCCCTCTCCTCAGGTGCTCTGGATGTCCGCCTTCGAGCGGCGGTTGTCGTCGTCTGCCTGTCCGTCAAAGTTCAGAAACTGAACTCGTTTTGTTCAGTTTTTCGTCTGAAGTGCAGATGATCTTGGGTCGGATCTGTACCATGACACAAACACAGCATCAGCCTAGTGGCTTGGATCTCTATCTCTCGTCTGGGAGACCTGGGATCGAATCCCACCCGAGGCAAAAAACCCCCCTTTTTTCGAGTTTTCACCGCCCGCACTGCCTTTTCTTCAGTTTCGTCAGTTACACGGATCAAGTTTCCTTCTTATTCAGCCACACACACAGATGCTAACACAAACAGAGCAGTAGCCCAGTGGCTAAAGCCCCGATCCGCATCACAGGGAGTCCCAGGTTCGACTCCCGGCCGAGGCAATTGCCTCCCTTTTTCGATTTTATTGCGCGCAGCTCCAGGTCCCACCAGTCGGTGACCTCGGTTGCCACCGTGGCTCAACCGCGCCTCGTCAGCGCCACGTTAGCGATGGTCCCGCCTGTCATTCTCTCCAGCTGAGTCTACTCCCGGTGAAAATCGTCCCAGATCCAGATCTGAATCCGTAAATTTCGCACCTAGGCCCCTGGCCTTTTCCATTTCGCACCGGAGCCCTTCCACTCTCTGTTTTTATCACGAACTCGTCCGAGTTTTTGCAGAAAACACCCAAAACTTCAAATGCTCATATCTTTTGAATTTCAAATCCAAATTTAATAAGTAAAATATGTATTCTACTCAAAATTTCCTGAATTTTCCAAATATGCAATTTGTTTAATGTTCTGACCAATTAAAATTTGTGCAATTTTCTGTACTTTATTTAATTCATTTTAAATTGCATAAATCATAACTAATTCAAATTAAATTCAAATTTAATGTGTAAAATATGTTTTCCAACCAGAAAAGTGCAAGGAATATGAATATGCCATCCATGCTCATGTTTGCATCTTGTATTATGCATTTTAGCCTGTGTTATGCATGTCAACTAAATAACAACATATGGAATGTGTTGGGGTATTAACTAAATATTGCCCTATTCCATTTAATATTGTTTAACCCACCTACTTACTGTTTTTCATGTTAAACAACATTTAATATGATGGTTAGATAAACAACTTGAACCATAATTATTTGTCCGGACTCCGGGTCCGATTAAATTGTCTAAGTTGTACTTTTGCGTTGCATCCCGCATGTCATGCATATAAAATAGGATCATGCTGGATCTTTTGCCGTAGTAGTAATTGTTGCATCCGGTGTTTGTTCTAGTTCGTTGCTTCTTCGCGGATAGGACGCTGAGATGATGTGAGCAACGACAAGTTCTGCTACCTCTCCAAACTGGATTCCAGGCAAGTATACTCACTTGCTACCCATGTTGCCTTTCCTCACTTGTTACCGATTCTTTCCGTTGTCTTTATGCTAGCCTTATGATTCGATGCTTGTGTCTCGATCCTATCATATATTTACCTTGCAACCATAATATAGCCTTCCTTCCACTTCCTATTAACTGTTGTTTGTTTACCTTGTTGGCCCTCGTGTCGTAGTTGCATGCTTAGTGTTGTTTGCGCTCAAGTCTTGTTGTCCGTCTTATCACCTGTTTAGTTTGATAGTTGGGTTTCAACTTAATCAACAACATGTTAATGTTTTGGGTAATAATAATTTGATGATAAGGCACCGGCAGGAGGCCCGGCGTGGTTTTGAGGCCTGCTAGTGTCGAACTTAATTAGGAAAAGGGTCTTGTCCTCCGATCCATGATGAGCGCACTAACCGCATGTGGGAAGCGTGTATGGGCGCCCCCCGCAATTCTGACTCGATTCGCATCTCGTCCAAATCGCCACACTTAGTTCGAGTTTTCCATTTGATGCATGCATATGCAGGTGCGAACCCTTGGCGCCAGGGTGGAACTTTTGTAGTCGGCATTTAGGACGGCGTGGTCTTAGAGTGCTATGAGGGTCCCCCTTTTCTTCGTGGGGGCTCGATTAGCCGCGCACGCACAACACGTGGTTCTTTGGGCTTGATGCGAAGAAGAGTTGGGTTGTGTTGAGTGCCTCGCTTGGTGGAAGTGCATTTCCATCTGGCGGGTTATTCTTACGTGTACGGCCAAATTGGTGCATCCCTGCAGGGTTAATCTTCTCGAGAAGTCGTGTTGTCCGCGGTTATGGATGACTTGGTGAAAGTGCTGGCTAACAAGTACTCAGACAACTTACACTTAACGATGAAATCTTGACTAGTAATATAGATTACCTCCACCATAAAAATGAATGTCACCTTAATCAACAGTGTGAGTTTCCTTGGGTTGCTTCCTTAGTAGGGGGTAACACTGGATGGGTATTGTTTGGTGAGTAGTTGTAGTTGGTTCTGATACGCTCTCTTATCCCCTTCTATTAGCCGAAAGTTCTAGCGCGTCTCTTTAGTTGTTAGTGCTGCCCGCTGCCGCTTCTTTGCAATAATCTCTTCCTTCCGTTCTACCCAAAGTATTTGTATCTTGTGATGATTGGTTACGCTGGTATCTTGTGAGTATGGTTTACCCACTTGCCAGTACTTAATAGTACTGACCCACGAATCCATTTCGTGGCTGCATATTCCACATTGCAGTCAACAGGTTTGAAGTCTGACGACGTTAGGTTGGGAATCACTCCGGCTTGGCCTGGCAAGGGATTGGACGCCATCGGTTATCTTCAGGACTCTTACTCCAATTTGTATCTTGTCCGTAGTCGGACACTATGTTGTTTCTTCCGCTGTCATTTGGATCTTTGTATTGTATCAGTTGTATCCTTGACTCGTTTGAGTCGTCTTGTATATACCTCATCTGTTGTTGTTGTGGATTATTCGTGAACTGTTGTAATGATTACCGAAAGTTGACAACCCGGGATCGGTATTATGTGGATTCTGGCGGGAACGCCGAAATCCCCATAGTGCCCGATCCAGGGGCGTCACACCCGGGCTCCAGCTGCTAAGTTACTTTCGTGGTTAGCTTAATGTGCTAGCTTAAGTGAGTCTTTTGGGGCCTAAAACTGATTATTTCACTTTCATTAGACCAGCCCAAAAGTGAAAGTTTCACGATTTCAATAGACTTGAAAGGTAGCCTAGGAACCCAATCTAGTATTTATTCATATGGACAAGTCATTTTGACTGCCTTCCCTTTATTTCAAATTTTTTTTAAAAAAAATACAAGTTTAAAAATATCTAAAAAAAACCCAGATATAGTAAATGATGCATCCCACAAGGATGCAAAATCACAACGTGATTTTTTTTTTATGCTACACACAAATGATAAAATCTTGTACTCCCTCCGATCTAGAAAGAGGGTCGCACATAAAGACCTAGCTAAGTGTAAACGTATAGCACAAGTTACGACATTTAATTAGGATCGGAGGGAGTATAGTTTGGAGATTTGAAAGTGTGTATACTCAAATCCACATATTTGTAATTTTTATGTAGCTTTGACTATAAAGTATTTCACATTAAAATTTTGCATGTTTGTGGGATACAACATTGAGAGAATGCAGATTTTTTTTCATATTTTTATTGAACATGTAAATATGAGTTTTTGTTAAATAAATAAATAAAAATAAAGAGATCACTGGAACTCGATCAGGATTCAGTATTCTCCATTCATATTTTATACTTTTTCCAGATTAAATGTTTGGGCAACTAGACACAAATATTGTTCAGATATTAATTACATCCACTTTTCTCGTACGCACCAGACATTTGACTTTTCTCCGGAACCCAAACGACATATCTGGTATCTCTATAATGCCACAATGGGGCATTCGGATCTGATGTCTTCCATCAGAAAAGCTGAAAAGGCGACACATGAAATTCGCATATAGCACGAGGTAGTCACGTGAAGTGACGCTGTCGTAGAAGGTCAAGACAAATTTTAGGAAAGCAATAGCGAAACGAACATCAAAAGATATACCGGCTGGCCAGGCTCTTGCTGCTGGGGGTATCGTGGCTCAAAATAAGGACACTGGCTTAATCTGTGTCAGTTGCTTTTACCTTGTTTTTTTGTCCAGGATCCTTACTGTAAGACTCATCATGAACTGTGCTGTAATTTTTTTTAAGAGGTCCTTGTGTAAAATGTAACCCCACAGGCCTCAGCTCTTAATCAAGGCATGCAGCTTTCTGAGTTTGTTCCAAAAGGAAGGTCGGGTACACTAGGCAGCGATCGATGATAATTGATACGACACAGCGGAGAGAGAGAGAGAGAGAGAGAGATCCTCTGGCGGCAACACGTTAGCCGTCCGATCTTAGATCTGGCAGCGCTGAGGTATTCCACGTTGTCACAAGGCCATTTGGCCATCAAGCATCTTTCCCTTTTGATCGGATTACGACGGGGACGAGGGTAGAATAGCTTGTCCACTGGCGACGTAGGCATCGGCAAATCGTACTGCAGATTTACAGAAGCTCAGTGGGTGGATGGAGGCCTATAAATAGCTTGCTGGAGGGTTTTGCATGCCATGCCAAGCTAAGCTCACTGGCAGCTATCCCACAAATCAGCATGTCGAGGGATCCGCTTATAGTTGGGAACATCGTCGGCGACATCGTCGACTACTTCGACGCGTCGGCGCGGCTGAAGGTGCTCTACAGCGGCCGCGAGATCACCGTCGGGTCCGAGCTCAGGCCGTCGCAGGTGGCGAACCAGCCGACGGTCCAGATCACAGGGCTGCCCCCGTCGCTCTACACGCTCGTGAGTGTACTATTTACGTACCGTGGTATTTTGACACGTCTCATGCATGCATGTTAGTAGCAGTATATTTTCCATGGCCGATCGATGCATGTACAAATATAATCTGCATCCATGTTTTTGCTACTAGGTGATGGTTGACCCTGATGCACCTAGCCCTGGCGACCCTTCGGAGAGGGAGTACCTCCACTGGTACGCCATAACTGCTGCCAACTTCTACCTCTTCGTCTCCACCTCACTTATATATCCATGAATACATGATAACTAACTGAAGAGAAATTTTCGCTTATATCAACATGGTAACTAATTGATTCAGAGTTCTTGTTTATATAGGTTGGTTACAGACATACCAGAAGGAGGTGACGTGAACCGTGGTAAGAAATTTTACAGGAACCTATCTAGTTCCATATGTACTACAGAAAAATTGCATGCTCCATCAATCTCGCTACATTGCCGAGTATATATGATCAGGAACTGAGGTGGTGGCATACGAGAGCCCGCGGCCAACGGCGGGGATCCACCGCTTCGCCTTCGTGGTGTTCCGCCAGGCGGTGCGGCAGACCATCTACGCGCCAGGGTGGCGCGCCAACTTCAACAGCAGGGACTTCGCCGCATGCTACAGCCTCGGTATACCAGCTGCTGCCGCCTACTTCAACTGCCAGAGGGAGGGCAGCTGCGGTGGCCGGAGGTACCGCTGAAGCTAACTAAGCCCTACGTGAACGTACGGCAAACCACGTTTCATCTAAAGAAACGAATGCGAGACAACGTACGCGCCATCTTTCAATCCAAAGATTACAGACAAAATAAATAAATGTATGTATAGCCACGGACGCATAACGTTTGTCTATGGGATGTTTCCGGATATCAACATCCTCTAAGGTGAACACTCTCTAGCCAATGGAACAATATAGGTAAGGGTGCACTTTAGTGCTCTAGAAGCACTCTATGTTATGTACGGTATCTTTCGGTTGGTTATCTCAAAGAGTCGCTTTAATTGGATTCGAGACCATGTGTGTTATGTGTGTGTGTGTGTGTGTGATATTGAAGAAGCAAACAAGGGGACTAAGCCATCCCGAATATAGAAACACGCTGAATCAACCGATAATCTCCACAAGATGTTTAGCGCCGGTAGTAAGCACATACCTATCTCCGTCTTTAATTCTCCCATGAGAGCATACGACATTCATGAAGCATTGCCGATAACTCCAGCATTGAACTGCTTGTAGATTTCCCAACGGATAAGAATGATGGCCACCATAACCCCTTTCGGAAAGGAAGTAGGTGTTTGTGTTGTGCCAATATTGGAGCACTATAGAGCGCCCCAAACCATGGATGAGCAACACGTGGGGGTAGCAAGCCACGAAGACGCATCATTCTCCTTGAGTAACAACATTCTAAGAGAATGTCCCTCGCCGTCTCAGGGGAATTGGAAAGCGGCAAGTGGGTTTATGAGGCAACCCCCTCGTTGATAGGCAATCGAAAGTCCAGAGCCTGTTTTAGACCACAACTCAAGCAATGAAGTGGCTTTTGGGAGGATCCCAAGTCTTCCACACAATCATCTTGAAGGATCAAGGGGAGAAACTACGGTGACCATGTACACCACTACATGGTGTAGTGTGACGGTCGTTGGTATGACACTTATGAAACAAATGTTTCACAAACAATATACCCATAGAGAAGTACAACAGAAAAATTGCGGGTCCAAAATTATAAATTTCATTAATACAATTTCATATCATACAAATTAAGACCTCGATAACTTCCTCGATTTATAGAGGTAAGTTTTGTGCAGCAGAAATATGAAAAGATCAAGTTGCAGCTCTAATATGGATATCAGCTCTACCTCTACATTTTATTTATCTAACATTATTTCTACAACAATGCTCTACTACTAATAGCATTTCACGATCTACGGTTTGACTCCTTTTCCTCATTGATATCATTCACATTGTAGGTGACGTTATGGTTGACTACTTTAGCTCCATTAGATTTCTGCAACTCTTCGTTGTAGACCCCCTTTGCTTCTTGCTGGATATCTGGCATTCCCTCGACTGCTTTGGATCCTAAGCAAAGGTGTT
Source organism: Alopecurus myosuroides (assembly GCA_028641055.1). Classification (NCBI taxonomy): domain Eukaryota; kingdom Viridiplantae; phylum Streptophyta; class Magnoliopsida; order Poales; family Poaceae; genus Alopecurus; species Alopecurus myosuroides. The sequence goes on along the minus strand of CM054062.1, from coordinate 357,002,066 downwards.
GGAAGTATTGGGGATGATTATTGTGTACTCAATAATTTTAGATAGGAGATAAGTGTTTGAAATGCTCTATCTACAGCAGTGACAATACATCAAAGCTCGATGCAACTTTTTGTAATCATCATTTGTTCAAAAGTCATGTTTTATTAATAAAACTTTGTCCGTCAAACTCCATGGGTTAACTAGAACCTAATGATAGGTTGTCGCCACATTCACAGTGTTTTCGTAGAACAAGGAGTGATAGGCCACAATATTATACACTCGGCAAAGGTGTGCTACTTTTACCACAATATCTCCTTATCCATTTTCCTAAGAACATTTTCCTACTCATACACTATTTGGTACGAGGCCAGTTCTGAAGGTCCTAAGTAATTCATCACCCTTCTCCATGACCATACATCCCTGCCCAAATCGTAATTTCGGTGGTCGAGTACCTCTCCTCACCACCCAAAACTACCTCTCCCGGGACGCATAAGAACCTTCAATGCTACATGGGATTGGGAAGATCATTTGCTTCCACGCCTTGATTACTAGCCCTCTGGTCCTATTTATATCTGGATATGCGAAAGGAAGAAGATTATCCCGACTTACCCTTCCGATAACAAGGTCTTGTGGTTAACAGTATCTATACGACACAAGAATACCTAGCACATATGTTACTAATACTATTTGCATGAACCCGGTACAATGGAACCTCTAAAAGAGCATGGAGCCCCCGGTGCGGTTTGGATAATTATTGACAATCACTATGGATTTATGGTTGCATTGATTTATACTTGTACAATATGTCCATAGGAAATTCTTAATATCCATGTATTGGATTCAAGATAATCAGGTGATGACCATGGTATCTTTCCATGAGCTTGCATCAAAAGGAATAATTCATATAGCCACGATGGATGCCGTCAAGTGGTGATCGTCATCAAGGTTGTATAGTGCAAGTCAAAGAGGAGCATCTCAAAGAGATAACGTGCCTCGATCTTGACACCCTTTTGGAGATAATGGCCAAATGAAGATTGAGACTCCAATCGACTCTTCGACTCGAATGAAGACTCGGGGGCTACTGGCGTGGGCACACATACTACTTTCCCACTATTGCGGTACCAGGTGTCAGATTAACTTGGGGCCCACCCGAAGGCCTTGCCGTGGTTCGAGACTCGAGCCCATCAGGCCCGGGAAACCGACGTACTACCTTACCGTGCAAGCCAAGCCTACGTCTGAAGCCTAGTTTGAAACAAACTCTATCTGTATTTGTGAATTACAGAAACCCTGAGACCCAGCCCCTCATATAAGGGCTGAGAGGGGACTTGAAACACAGGCCACAAACAATCTGTAACCTAAACATCGTAGAGCACTGATGTCTACGCACGCTTCTATTCTTGTAGACGGTGTTGGGCCTCCAAGTGCAGAGGTTTGTAGAACAGCAGCAAGTTTCCCTTAAGTGGATTACCTAAGGTTTATCGAACTCAGGGAGGAAGAGGTCAAAGGTATACCTCCCAAGCAACCCTGCAATCACGATACAAGAAGTCTCTTGTGTCCCCAACACACCTAATACAATTGTCAGTTGTATATGTGCACTAGTTGGGCGAAGAGAAAGTAAAATACAAGTAGTGTGGATGATTATACGTGATAATAGCAATCTGCAATAAAATGGCAGCAAGCAAACATGTAGCAGAACTGAATTTAAACGATGTTTCAATGCTTAGAAACAAGGCCTAGGGATCCTACTTTCACTAGTGGACACTCTCAACAATGATAACATAATTGAATGCATAAAATATCTCTCTGCACTACGCTACTCCGAACCACTCTCTGGTTGAATAACAAACACCAATTCATTGCGTAGGGCTGTAACAACACTCCTCAAGTTTGTATTCCCATGTCTAGTTAACCCCACGCTGTCACTATGAGCGCCCTAGAAGGTACTAAACAAACGCCACAATTTCATAGGGTCATCATCCAACACAAGATAAAAATATCATGCTAAACCACACGGTGCACACACTGTCACCTTTACACCGTGGTCAAAGTGTTTACGGAGATCTCATAACAAAACCACTTGAGTAGCATAATAGATGAAGAATAACATCTACTGATTCAACTAGATTACAAAGCTCATGATCACATAAAGATCCCATCACGAGAGAGAGAGATGAAACACATAGCTACCGGTAGAGCCCTCAACCCTTGGGGAGAACTACTCCATCCTCATCATAGAAGACATCAACAGAGATGAAGATGGCGGTGAAGTCGATGGAGATGGATCCGGGGGCACTTCCCCGTCCCGGCAGGGTGCCGTAACAGAGATTTCTGTCCCCCGAAACTTGTCGGCGGCGGCGGCGGAGCTACGGATGTTTTTGGTGGAAATGGACGATTGATTTAGGGTTTATGCATCGGGGAGTATATATGGGCAAAAGGGCGATGCCGCGGGGTGGCCAGGGGGCCCACACCACCTTGTGGCGCGGCCAGGGGGACCTATGCCACCATATGGTGTGGCCACCCTGTGGCCCCCCTCCGGGTCTCTTCGGGACTTCCTTGACCCTCCGGGACTTCTAAGACTTCTGGATTTCGAATTTTCCAATTCCGAGAATATTTCCAGAGCAACTTTTCTGAAACTAAAAACGGCAGAAAACAGGGAACTAGCTCTATGACATCTTGTCAATAGGTTAGTCCGGAAAATCGATAAAAATGACATAAAGTGTATAGAAAACATGTGGGAAACAACATAAAAACAATATGGAACATCAGAAATTAAGGATACGTTTATGACGTATCAACATTCCCAAGCTTAGTTCTTACTCGTCCTCGAGTAGGTAAACACCAAAACAAATAATTTCTGAGGTGACATGCTACCAACATAACCTTGATCATCATAGTAATGTAAAGCATGTAAACTAGGATCAAATGAATAAAGGCTATGATTTATAGTTGATATCAAATAGTAATGTATAAACCATTAGGAATAAGAAAGTAAAACCTTTCAATGAATCAATACTAAAATACAATCCACTGTGCAAAGTATATTAGAGATGTTTTAAGCTGCAAGAACAACAATATAATCATCCAAGACATCAAACTCTGACAACAACACCGGTTAGGATCAAGTCAAGTGACAACAATATGCACATAGGAAAATCATTCAAATAAATGTGCACTTAAAACAAGCAAGCGTTCTGTATTGGTTCCTGGTACGAGGATGTTATGGATAAAAGAACATTATGGGGGGCTTGGATGGTCAATGGAAGAAAGTTTCACACAACTGAAAGTGATCATTAGACAAGAGGAAGTCTTATAATCAAAGTTATGCAAGGAGTAGTGATTGCCACACAACGGATCCACATAGAGCTATAAGTGTATGAGAGCTCTCCAATGGAACTAGTGGGGGTGCATCCAACTTGCTTGCTCACGAAGACCTAGAGCTCTTTTGAGGAGGCTCATCATTGGAATATACAAGCCAAGTTCTATAATGTAAATTCCCCACATAGTTATGTAAGTCATAATATGAAAACTCTCTCCAAACTAAAGTAATGATGCCAACCAAGCACAAGTGTGGAATAAATGATAGTAGTGCTACCCCCTCTCTCTTTATTATCTCTCTATTGCCTTTTTTTCTTTTTGGCTTTTTCTCTTTTTTATTTATTTATAACCTCACTGGTAGGGGCAACACTCTATTTTACAATGAATCATCACACTTTTAGTACTCATAACTCAAACTAAAATACCTCTGATGTAAATAAAACTAAATGCTCCTGCCACTGTAGCAGTATGGAAAATAAAAATGAAGCATGACAAGTAACATAATGATGATGGATGTTGTATGGCGATATATCTCGGAATGACTATGGGAATGCCATGGTAGGTAGGTATGGTGGCTGTTTTGAGGAAGATAAATTTTGGCTTATGTGTAGAAGAAAAAAGTTCTCCCACGGGGTTTGGATGTACTAGCGAAGTTTGCACCAACTCTCAATGTGAGAATGAGCAATGCATAGTACCTAATAGGCTAGCAAATATGGATGGTGGAAGTGCCAGAAAACCGCAACATAGAACTCACAAGTTAAAAGATTCCAAATAAAATCATGATATCATAAGGTATGATGAAAATCACTCCAAGAGGGTTCGTGGCAGTGACAAGTCACTGTTGGCTACCCCGATCGTAGCGCGTAACAAAAATCTATCACGATTGCTATCAACAAAGGAAGTCATATACCATTATCCTATCAACTTGTTATTTGAGTGTGGCACAGTCTCAAGCTTCTAGACCAACCATTAATTGTTTTTACTTTACTAAACCAGCAAGTTTACCATTAAGCATATTAATATCTCAAAACAACAGCAAATAATCAAGTGAAACAGTTTAGTTATCTACAAGAATATGCAAGCCTTTTCGTTATACCATCTACCACATGTAGCATTTTCTATTTCCATCAAACACCATACGAAATATGTTTTAACAAAAACTCTCTAAATGATACAGCAAGCAAGAATGAGAGTACTCACATAACTCTACTAAAACTAACAGCTCTGAATAAGAGATGCATGAAAACAAGGGCTAAACACAGCACTAGCAAAAAGTGAACACTCACAGAACAATAAGAATGAAAACTAGAGTGTTCTAAGCAATGAAAACAGAGCGTGTCTCTCTCCCGCACAAGTATGATAGGATCCAACCGTAAACAACATCAAAGAAAACTAAAAAGAAAACAAAGGAAAACAAAATAAAAACAAACAGACGCTCCAAGTAAACTTCATATGATGTGACCGAATAAAAATATAGTTTCACGAGAAGTGACCTGATAGATGGTTGATGAAGAAGGGGATGCCTTGGAAATCCCCAAGATTAGATGCTTGAGTCTTCTAAAAATATGCTTGGATGAACCACGGGGTCATCCCCAAGCTTTGACCTTGCACTCTTCTTGATCACATATATCACCTCTTCTCTTGACCCTTGAAAACTTCCTTCACACCATACTCAAACAATAATTCACATTAGAGGGTTAGTGCAACAATCAAAAATCCATTTGTTCTGTATGTAACAAGTTCTATTGATACTGAAAACATTAGCTACAGCCACTGATGTTTGGTGAAGCCAAGAAATCCACTTGACATCGTAAAAGAGCAAATGCAAGAAAAATGGCAGAATCTGTCAAAACCAGAACAACCTGTAAAGACAAAATATTTCGAGGCACTAACGTTGCTCAAATAGAAAAACTTAAAGAACAAAAAGGTTGCAGAATTATCCTAGGAATAAGCACAAGAAATTTCAGGTCATTTCGATTTTTCTCTGAATTATACGATTTTTTACGATGAACAGCAGAAATCCGAAAACCAACTTCAACTCTCGTCAGAAACCTTACTTGGCACTACTAAAACATGAAAATAAAGATACAAAGGAATTTCTACAGAAGTATACAACCCCTTGAATCAAAGAAAACCGAGAAAAACAAAGCAAATATAAAAACATGGGTTATCTCCCAAGAAGTGCTTTTCTTTAAAGCCTTTTAGCTAGGTATGATAATTTAAGAAGATGCTCACATGAGAAATATTAATTGAAGCAAAAGAGAGAATCAAGAAGAGAATGTAAAACAAATTTAATTCTAACCCACTTCATATGAAAAAGAATCTTGTAGAAAAACAAGTCATGAAAGCACAAAGTGGCTAGCATAGGAAGATAAAATAAGTGCAACTTCAAAATTGTCAACATAAAGAGGGGAACTTGATATTTTTGAGATGCATAAGACTATGTTTCCCTATCTCATAATAAAATTAACAATATAACTATCACAAGAAACATTCTTATCATGAGCCACATGCATAAAATAATTATTACTCTCCACATAAGCATAGTCATTCTTATTAATACCCGTGGGAGCAAATTCAACAAAATATCTATCATTAGTATTCTCATCACCATAATAATCAAATATAGGAGGCATATTGTAAGAATAACTAATTTTATCCTCAATAGTAGGTGGACTTAAAATAACATATTCATCATTGTAATCATCATATATTGGAGGCAAAGTATCATCAAAGAAAATTTCGTCCTCAAAACACGGGGGGACTAAAAATATCATATTCATCCAAACTAGCTTACCCAAGCTTAGACTTTTCCATAGCATTAGCAATAATGATGTTCAAAGAATTTATACTAATAACATTGATACTAGCATGCAAATAAAGTTCCATAGGTTTTTTAATTTTCTCTTCAAACACCTCATGTCCTAACTCAAGATAAAGATTATAAAGCTCTCTCATATTTTTATTGTTTTCCACTAAGAATAACTAGTAAAAATAAAAACAAGAAACAAGTGAAAACAAGCCTAACTAATGAAAATAAAAACAAGAAACAAAAAGATGTAATTGCAGAATCTAAAGGAAATAACTTCGAGCACTCACACCCGAGGATGTGAGAACCTTTTACCTTACCTCCCCGGCAACGGCGCCAGAAAAGAGCTTGATGTCTACGCACGCTTCTATTCTTGTAGACAGTGTTGGGCCTCCAAGTGCAGAGGTTTGTAGAACAGCAGCAAGTTTGCCTTAAATGGATTACCCAAAGTTTATCGAAGTCAGGGAGGAAGAGGTCAAATGTATTCTTCTCAAGAAACCCTGCAATCACGATACAAGAAGTCTCTTGTATCCCTGAGGACCCACAAGTATAGGGGTGTATCGTAGTACTTTCGATAAATAAGAGTGTCGAACCCAACGAGGAGCAGAAGGTATTGACAAGCAGTTTCGATGAAGGAATAACTGTAAATACTAAAAGATAAATTTGTAGGGGTTTTTGATATTGCAGATAAATAAAGTGCGAGTAAATAAAATGCAGTGATAATAATTGCAGTAAGTGGCCCAATCCTTTCTTCAGCAAAGGACAAGCCGGCGGGTTTACTTATGACTAACAAACGTTCTCGAGGACACACAGGAGGTTTCTGTCAAGTGCTTTTGTTTCATGCCGCTCAATAATCTTTAGTGTTTTGATAAGTGTTGTGTGGGTGAACCTATGCTAATGTACCGTCCCATCCAAGACTAATACATACTTGTGATTATACCCCTTGCAAGCATCCACAACTACAAGAAAGTAATTAAGAAATAAATCTAACCACAACTTTAAACTCCGGGATCCTACGCTTCCTCGTGTAATGGTTTTCTAACGGGGGTTTAGGTTTCTGTCACTCCGGCAACCGCACAATTAGTAGCCAAATACACGATGCATTCCCCTAGGCCCATAAATGGTGAAGTATCATGTAGTCGATGGTCACATGACACCACTAGAAGAATAACACCACAACTTAAATATCAAACCATTAAATATTACTCAACATTACTTCACTACTAACAACTTGACTTCTCCCATGTCCTCAAGAACAACCCGAAATAATCAGAAGACATCATATGGATCATGATCAGAGGTGATATAATGGTGATTAAAAATCTGGACATGACCCTAATCCAATGGTTTCACTCAATAGCATCAACTACAAGTAGTAATCAACACCGGGAAAGTTTCCCCTATGAAATAGACAAGATGCAACCCTAGATGTTACAGCGAAACGGAGTGGAGCTAAGGGTGATGATGGTGGAGATGATGACGATGATGATCCCGATGAAATCCAGCTCAATGACGGTGACGATGGCGATGATTTCCCCCCTCCGGGAAGGAATTTCCTCGGCAGATTTCTCTCTGCCGGAGAGCTTTTCTCTCTCTGTTGTTTTCCGTCCCACAGAGGCGGCGGAAATGATCCTCGATGATTCTCCGTGTCTTAGGATTCCCGGGTGATGAAGTACGTCGAAGGGGCAAGCCATAGGTGGGGCAGGGCCTCCTCACCACCCCAAGGCGCGACCAGAGGTGGGCTCGCGCCTGGGCATGGTGAGGGCCCTTGGTGGCCCTCCTCCGGCTCCCCTTTTGGCTTCCTCCGTCTTCCGGTGAAATGGGAACTTTCCGATGATTCCGGGGTGCTCTGATCTTCGCGAATATGGTATTCTGATGCTCCGTTTTCCAGCAGAATTCTGACTCCGGGGTTCAACTCTCCAATTATTGGAAAACATGCAAAAAGGTGAAATAACATAAGTATCATGCTCCAATATAAAACATATCAATGAATAACAGAACATTATGATATAAAATAGTGATGCAAAATGGACGTATCAGTCCCCAACACACCTAATACAATTGTCAGTTGTATAAGTGCACTAGTTGTGGAGCCTCCACAGCTTCCTGAAGAAGAACAATTCTGGCGACAGCAGGTACGCCTGTATGTTGAGCAAGATCTGCTTCGTGTGGTGGAGGATGTGCAACCATGTCTGTTTGGAGTAGGTATGTTCCAGATGCGTAGTGCTGCAGCTCGTACAGCTTTGGTCTACGGTGGCCCTTATGAGATACATGAGGATATTTTTGTTAGATTTGTTAATCATGATAACAGAACCCAGCTTCACAAATCTGCAATTGGTTTTCGCAAAGGATGGCTCATGTTCTTGGGTATCCCTGCTGATTTTCATAATGATTCAGATATAGCCAATGCAGTTGCTTCTTTTGGTCGATTTCATCACTGGCATCATCTTGATGGTTCATTGGATCGAACTCTAGTTTATGCATCCTTTATTTCACCACAATTAGTGCCTCGATATGTGGTTTTTGGTGATTTCAGTTCACTAGGTGCAGTTAGAGAATCCTGGACTGCCCCCTGTTATGTGTTGTCTGCTGAATTTGCAGAGGTCCTTCCTCCTGATGAGGATCCCATGCCTCTGGATGGAAATCCACATCCACTTCCTAGTGGCCTGCAACAGGATATTGGAAATTTTGTCCTTCCACAATATCCAGAGCAAGGCTAGAATGTTCCTCCTTTTCAACCTGAAGATGTTATGCAGCAACAACAGCCAGATGCTCATGATAATAATGTTGGAGACTGGGATGATTTTATAGTTCCACAAGATTCTGGTTCTGCAGTGGTGGATAATTCTAATAATTCAGTGAACCAGAATAACCAAGTGCAGCTTGTGGTCAACATGCTTCAGTTGCAGAAAAATAATGTTGTGATCCCATCTGCTTGCAACATTATTTGGCCATGGGTGAAGCATAACCCCCAGCTATATGGCCCTGCTTTGCCTCCATCCATGCAATGGGAGAAGACTTTGAGCAAATTTATTCCAAAAGGCATTTTAAATTCTCTATGCCCTACTGGCCTAAAGATATGTCCTTCTTCTCATGTCACATTGGTCTCTACACCTATAGAGGGATCTATCTTTCAATTTACTGCAAAAAGGAACTATTTTCATGCCAAAAGAACTGCTAGAAGGATTTGTTTCTCTGAGTGTCCTGAGAATTTTGTTCAGTTATCCAGCAGTCCTACCCGTAAACATGTCACAATAGGTGAAAACATTGTTTCTTCTGTTTCTATCCCCAAGAAAAGGAAGAGAAACAAGGTGAACCCCCCTGCTGCAGAATTTTCAGTGAGAAGGAGTACAAGGCAGGATGTTATTGCTAATGGTTTTAAGCTAGAGACCATGAAGGACAATCCTCTCCCCAAGAAGAAGCCCAGATCCACTAAGCCCATGCCAGATGAGGGCCCAGTTACCCCCCACACTCCTTTAATTATTTTGCAGCAGGTGGGAAGAGTGCTGGAGATTGTTGAGGAAGAAATTTCAGAGGAAAAGCTTGAGGCTATTCCAGAAGATGGGAAGAAGAACAAGAAGTTTAAATGATAGGAAAATCAATGATGATTTTTGTCCACTGTTTTGGCACCCTCTTATTTTGGACATTGTACTTAATGATCATATTTTTACTCAGACTTCTAGGTCCTCGAATGTTCACTCATGAAGCTATCTTTTACTCTGTCATTTTGAGTGGCTACTTTAAGGATTTATTTATCTTAATAGCTGGCTGGACTTGCTATTTATTCTCTGCATTTCAAGTTGGTTTTTATGGATAATAAAACTTATTGGATGCTTGATTGGAAAGTATTAGACTGGAATATCAGAGGGCTTAATGATCCAAATAAAAGATTGTTAGTCTATAACAAAATTGAGGAAAGTCAATGTGCCATTATCTGTCTACAGGAAACCAAATGCCAATCTTTTGATCATTCTTTCATTAGATCTTTCTGTCCAAAGAGATTTGATCATTTTGTCTTTCCCCTTCTGTGGGTGCTTCTGGTGGAATAATTGTACTTTGGAACAGTTCACTTTTTGAAGGAAATTTGTTGGAATGCCACAAGTTTGCTATAAGGTTATCTTTCACATCCAAGCACAACAATACCTCCTGGACTCTAGTTACTGTCTATGGACCTTGCAGAGGAATTGAGAGGGATCAGCTTGTTCTTTGGCTTCATGATCTTATTATTCCTACACATGAGAACTGGCTCCTTGTTGGTCATTTTAATTTTATTCGTTCAGTTGACAACAGGATCAAGCCTGGGGCAGATATTAATGATATTTTCATTTTCAATGAAATCATTAGTCACTTGAGTCTCATTGAGTTGCCTTTAATAGGTAGGGCTTTCACATGGTCAAATATGCAAGATCAAGCATTGCTTGAACAATTTGATTGGTTCTTTACCAGTCATATCTCGACTATCAATTATCCTAATACCCTAGGCATGCCTCTTGCTAAATCTACGTCAGATCATGTTCCTTTTGTCCTCTCCATTTCAACTACAATTCCAAAGGCACAGATTTTTCGTTTTGAGAACCATTAGATCCATCAGGCAGGGTTTAATGATCTTGTTAATAGGGTTTGGCTTTGGCCTATTAAGGCTACTAATATTGCTTCAAGAATCTCAGCAAAATTTAAAAATCTCAGACATGAGCTGAAAAGGTGGGGCAGAAACCTTTCTCATCTCAAATTATTAATTGCCAAGTGTAACACAGTGATTCTGATTTTGGATAACCTTGAAGAGGAAAGAAATTTAAGCAGGCCAGAATTCAATTTCAGGATTATTGTGAAGTGTCATCTGAAAAAATTACTGCTCTCTCAGTCTGCATATTGGAAAAATAGATGCACTATTAGATGGGTTCAGTTGGGAGGTGAAAATACTAAATTTTTCCATGCTAAGGCCACTGAAAGATATAGAACCAACACAATAGCAGAAATAAAAAATGATGAGGGAGTCACTAGGGTTGATCATCATCATAAGGCTGCTGCTTTTTGGTCATGTTTCAAAAATAGGATGGGAGTCTCCATGCCAATTGCTCAAGATTTAGATATTCATAGTATCCTACACCATGTGGATAATCTTGAGGGTCTTGTGGATCCTTTTTCCAAAGAGGAAATTGAAGGTGTCATGAAAAATATAAAAAATGACAGAGCCCATGGTCCTGATGGTTTTAATGGTTTATTTGTTAAAAATGCTGGGATATTATCAAGGAGGATTTTTTACAGCTTTGCAAGGAGTTCCATGCTGGAACAGTTTCTTTACAGAGTATTAACGGTTCATATATCACTCTTATTCCTAAGAATAATTCTCCAGAAACTGTTAATGATTTCAGGCCAATTTCACTCACAAATACATGTCTTAAATTCCTTACAAAATTGATTGCCAACAGGATGCAGAACATTATTTGCACCACTATTCATGACAATCAATATGGTTTCATCAAAAGGAGAACAATTCAAGACTGCCTTGCTTGGTCTTTTGAATTTATGTTTCAATGTCAGCAATCAAAAAAGAAAGTTGTGGTGCTCAAAATTGATTTTGAAAAAGCATTTGACACTTTGGATCATGAAGCTATCATTAAAATTCTGAGAGCTAAAGGTTTCCCTGAGCTGTTTATTGTTTGGGTAAAGGAAATTCTTTCCTCTGGATCCTCTTCTATCCTTTTAAATGGGATTCCAGGAAAATCTTTTGCTTGTAAAAGAGGGGGTTAGACAAGGTGATCCTCTCTCTCCACTTCTTTTTGTTGAAGGTGCTGATCTACTGCAAAGCTTGGTGAACAATGCATACATAAATGGTATGTTATCTTCACCAATCCCTGTGAGGAAATATTTCCCTATTATTCAATATGTTGGTGATACATTAGTGGCTATGCCTGCTTGCAAGAAAGATTTATTGGTTCTTAAAGAGATACTCAATATTTATGCAAGCTTTACTGGTTTGAAGATTAACTTCCACAAATCTTCTATGGTTCCCATTAATATTGCTGATGATGAAGCTACTGAGTTGGCTCAAGTGTTTGAATGTCAATTGGGATCCATGCCTTTTACCTATGTTGGTCTTCCAATGGGTACTACAATATCAAGTATAAGAGATTTCTCTCCTTTAATTGATAGAGTGGAAAGGAGATTATCTGCTACAGCCTCCTTTTTGTCATATGGTGACAGATTAGTCCTAGTTAATTCAGTCCTCTCCTCCTTAACAACTTATTACATGCTATCTCTAGTCATCCCAGTTGGTGTTATTAAGGTGATTGATAGAGCTAGAAGGCATTGTTTGTGGAGTAAAAAAGGGAAAGACATAGCAAATTATCTTGCTGCTTGGCCAATGGATTGCAGGCCAAAAAATAAGAGGGATTTGGAATCATTAACTTACATACTCATAATTCAGTCTTATTGCTCAAGCACCTGCATAAGTTCTATAATCAGGAATCTATACCATGGATTCAGTTAGTAACAGATGCATATTATCATAATACTGTTCCCCATGCTGTCATTTCCTCAGGCTCCTTCTGGTGGAAAGGAGTGTTCAGCTTATCTTATGATTACAGGAAAGTAAGTACTTGTAAAATTGGTAATGGCATCACTGCTTTATTCTGGGAAGATACTTGGCATAATATCATTATGAGTCAGCAATTCCCTAGACTTTTTTCTTTTGCTAAAGATAAACTGTAGTCAGTCAGGGACTTCATGATATTAGAGTATGGGATTCAAAAAAATTCATTGCCCCTGTCATCCTTAGCTCATCAGGAGTACTTAGAGCTATGTTCCATTACTCAACACCTGCTTCTATCCACTCAACAGAAGGATATATAGAGTAGCTCAATTTCTAGGAAGGCATTCTCACCTAGTTCCTTTTATAAATTCAGCTTTGCACACATCCCTCCAGACTGTATCTCAGATTGGTTATGGAAAAGTAAATGCCGGTCCAAGCATAATTTTTTTGCTTCGTTAATCCTTCATGACAGGATTAATACAAAGGATATGGTCACCAGGAGGAATTGGCATGTCTCTGATACACATGATTGTGTCCTTTGAGCTGCTCATATTGTTGAAGATTGGAGGCATCTTTTCTTCAATTGTCAATTCGGCACTCGAGTTTGGAATTTTTTGCAAATTCCATGGATTCCTGGAAGCACTGTTGAATCTCTTAAGTTTGCCAGGAAATATTTCTCAGGTCCTTGCTTTGCTAAGATTGTGATCTTGGCTTGTTGGGGTATTTGGAAGCAAAGAAATGGCTGGATATTCAATAGTATTAAACCTACCTTCATAGGTTGGAAAGCAATTTTCTTGCATGAGATCACCCTTCTTTAGTATAGGGTGAAGAAGGCTACTCTTCCTTTTTTTGACATCATGGGTTAACTCCATCTCCTAGACTTTTGTTCCTTTTTTGTACATATTGTAAATAACTTTGTTTTATTATTAATAAAAAGGGGACTGTGGGGGCTTCCCCCACAGTAATGGTGTCAAAAAAAAAGAGAGTAAAATACAAGTAATGGATGATTATAAGTGATAATAGCAATCTGAAATAAAAATGGCAGCAAGCAAACATATAGCAGAACTGAATGTAAACGATGTTTCAATGCTTAGAAACAATGCCTAGGGATCCTACTTTCACTAGTGGACCCTCTCAACAATGATAACATAATTGAATGCATAAATATCTCTCTTCACTACACTAATCCGAACCACTCTTCGGTTGAATAACAAGCACCAATTCATTGCGTAGGGCTGTAACAGCACTCCTCAAGTTTGTATTCCCATGTCTAGTTAACCCCACGCTGTCACTATGAGCGCCCTAGAAGGTACTAAACAAACGCCACAATTTCATAGGGTCGTCATCCAACACAAGATAAAGATATCATGCTGAACCACACGGTGCACACACTGTCACCTTTGCACCATGATCAAACTGTTTAACAAAACCAATTGAGTAGCATAATAGATGAAGAATAACATCTACTGATTCAACTAGATTACAAAGCTCATGATCACATAAATATGACATCACGGGAGAGAGAGAGAGATGAAACACATAGCTATCGGTTGAGCCCTCAGCCCCGGGGCAGAACTACTCCCTCCTCACCATAGGAGACAACAACGGTGATCAAGATGGCTGTGGAGTCGATGGAGATGGATCCGGGGGCACTTCCCCATCCCGGCAGGGTGCCGGAACAGAGATTTCTGTCCCCGAAACCTGTCAGCGTGGTGGCGAAGCTACGGATGTTTTCGGTGGAAAAGGCCGATTGATTTAGGGTTTATACATCGGGGAGTATATATGGGTGACAGGGCGATGCCGGGGGCTGGCCAGGAGGCCCACACCACCTGGTGGTGTGGCCAGGGGGACCCGCGCCACCCTATGGTGTGGCCCCCCTCCGGGTCTCTTCGGGACTTCCTTGACCCTCCGGGACTTCTAAGACTTCTGGCTTTCGAATTTTCCAATTCCGAGAATATTTCTAGAACAACTTTTCCGAAACTAAAAACAGGAGAAAACTTGGAACTGGCTCTGTGAAAGCTTGTCAATAGGTTAGTCCGTAAAGTCGATAAAAATGACATAAAGTGTATAGCAAACATGTGGGGAACAACATAAAAACAACATGGAACATCAGAAATTTAGGATACGTCTATGACGTATAAAGCACCTTTGGTCTAGCGCGAGATCCAATCTCTCCGATGCAGCCATTGTTGCACCTTGTAACCCTCCAATAAATAAAGAGCATACAAGCAGTAGTAGGGGTTTTACCTCCACGAAGGCCCTGAACCTGGGTAAACCATGTCCCCAAGTCCTGTAAGCCTTCGAGTTCACCGGCGTGCAACTCTCTCCCTCTTCTAAAGACCCGTGTATCTCATACAAGTTAACCGCTGAGTGAAGGTCTCGACAGCTAGTTTATGTTTTAGTCTTATCCTTGCCCTATCTCGGACCATCCCATCATCAAAAAGCAAAACATTCTATCCGGAACTCCATTTCAAAACAATTTTCAAGAGCTCCACGATATCTTATGCGTGTTACAAGCCAGTACACCTCATGGTGATCATAGCAACCATTAAGATAAGGATTTTTGGACTTCTTTGAAACTAAAGAAAGTCACATATGTAAAGGTTAATGAGATCAGAACAAAGTTGGACCATGTAGTGCACATCCATAACGGTGACTTCCATAAGTCACGATTATGTATTTGCACAAAAGGTTCCAACTTTGTACTAATCTCACTAACCCTTATATCTTTGAAGTTATTTAGTTCCAAAAAAGTCACTAAACCCTTTTCTTCATCCGCTTCCCCGGATCGCCATCACGTGTAGTACATAGTAACACCACAAGGTGTTGCGAAACAATTCAAAATTGTTTTCAAATGGACTGCCAGATAGATTCATCCACTTTTTGGGGCAAAAATTACCGGATAGAGTCCTTCGATATTTCTTTAAATGGAGTATGTATGAAAAAGATATCGCATTTCTCGTAAGCGTGTTTTAGGGATATTGCACGAAAACCTTCACTCCGGGCCATTCCAGAGGTCTAGATTAATCCGACATCGGTATGGATCTATTCCGACATGAATGTGAATCTGTTTGTTAGGTACTCGGAATCTTTTGGCCAATTCAGATCCATTCTGGGGGTTCGGATATTACGGATCCATTCGGGTTGCACGAGAAAATGCATAGCGGTCATATTTTTTGGGACCTATTTAAGGGGTCTTCTTCCCCAAAGGCTCCCCAACTCTTGATCTTGTATTTGACCACCATTGTTGACCTTCTTTGATATTTCTATATCTCAATTCCTCCAATAGTTCTTACTTCTTCTTGAAGGATAAGAGAGAGGATATCTAGATCTATTATTCCACCAATCCATCTCTCCTCTTAGTGAGGGGAAGTCTTTTGATCTAGATCTTGTGGATTCAATTGTTGGTTTCTTCATTGTTCCTCCTCTCTTGTTCCTCCATAGCGTTCGTTGCTTTGGTGGGATTTAAGAGTGGATGATTTAAGTACTTCTTGTATTCATGCGAGTTCATCAGTTGCAACGATTTGAGTTACCCATGGTGATACGTGGAAGTTGAAGTTGAGAATCTTGTTTCTACTGGGTACTTGGAGTGCCCTAGATCTTGTCCCTCTTGGCTTCTTGGAGTGCTCGAGATGGTTGTTGTTATCTTGGAGATTTGGAAGATTTTGGGACTTTGTTACTCTTTCAGAGCTTTGGTAGCTCGCAGGATATTTTTGGGAGCCTCCAATTGAGTTGTAGAGATTGTCCCAACCTTGTACGAGATCGTTTACTGCCCTCAAAGATCCCATAGTGCATCATGGCACTCCGCATTGGTGGAGGTATGAGGAGAATAACGTGAGCCATTGAGGTGCTTGGAGACATTGTGACTCCACACTTCTCTAATGGAGATTAACTTCCATGGGGAGGTGAACTTCGGATAAATTATCGTTTATGTGTATCTCGGTTATTTCTAGACCCAATCTCTTTACTTATGCAATTTACTTTATGATAACCATTGAGCTTGAAATTACATATCTTGCTATGACATAGTTGCTCATATTTCTTAGCATAAGTTGTTGGTGCACACAGGTGAACCTAGTTTGTTCAGGCTTTGGCTCGATAAACAAAACAGTAGTTTTATTCCGTATTTATTCAGACTTAACCGTAATTATTTTAAAACACTTATTCACCTCTTCCATCTCTAGGCGACATCTGTGTCCTTTTGACGTCCACCTCATCAATCATTTAACCTTAACCATATTAACTAAACACTAGTTTTATTCCGTATTTATTTAGCCTCAATCGTAATTATTTTTAAATGGTTATTCACCTCCCCCATCTCTAGGCGACATATGTGTCCTTTCAACGTCCACCTTATCAATCATTCATGATTCTATTTCCCACCACATAATCAATTCATAGTTGGGTGAAACTAACATTTCATTTCGATGCAGGTAATAGCTCAATATAGATAGGTTGCAATAACTTGATAGAACATTTGACGTGGACATGAGAAAAAATGAACTTGCCTTGTTACTATGAAAGAGTGTAATTCAAAGCTCCTAGACATGATAAAACCTCGGTCCTAAAAGTAGCATCATTGTCCGGTAAGGATCAATGTTTAAAGGATTGTCAATACACTATTATGCATAATTCATGTCGTGTAATTCGCTCACCCTAAATATCCCCCCAATAATTTCTTAAAGGGGTTTCTTAATTAATGGGTACTGGATATATCTGAATACTTAGCATTACATGTAGTGTTCACTAAAAATCATCAAAAACACTAGAATAATAATTGTATAATATTTGTATTTATTTTGAAATTTTCTAGAATCTTTCGATAATTCTTTATTACTAAAACATATGAATTTTATTTGAAAAATTTCCATTAAGG
Source organism: Alopecurus myosuroides (assembly GCA_028641055.1). Taxonomy (NCBI): domain Eukaryota; kingdom Viridiplantae; phylum Streptophyta; class Magnoliopsida; order Poales; family Poaceae; genus Alopecurus; species Alopecurus myosuroides. The sequence goes on along the minus strand of CM054062.1, from coordinate 356,984,555 downwards.
GTTTTAGTTCGGAAACAAATTGTAATTTAATTCATTCAACTTTATGCCTTTGAAAAAATCATTAAGAATCTTTAAGAACATTTCATGGTTGTTTTCTATATTTTCACGAATTCCACATATTTATTTTATTTCTAAAATACTTAGTGAATTTTAAATAGGATTGTTTTTTAATAAAAACATAGTGAAATTCATATTTTCACACATCATCTAATGGATCATTTTATTTATTTTATTATCATTTTTATAATATTTATCCACCTTACAATCTTGATTTGGTTAATTATGGTATTAAAAAGAATTTAGTTAATCAATAACTTGTTGGGCTGGAATAATTCTAATTGTACTGGTGAGCGAGTTTAAACATGTGTAAGAATGTGCCAAGTCAACCCAAATAAGTTCTCCGAAAGAGGATACCACAATACCATGACATTTTATGAAAAAAACAACACATGTTGATATTTAAATGACATATTATACACTCCTAGCTAATGTAGACTAATCATAAGAAAACATGAACTATTAAGATAACAATATTAATACAACTATTTATCATGAAAAGATAACGCAAGATCATAAGGATAAACATATGGAAAAAAATTAAAGCAAATAGAGTTCATACTAGGTTTTCTATCACGTCCATTACCACATATCCTAATCATTGCCTTGTCACTTGCATGAGAAAATGATATAAAGATAATAATATAGTGCAAATGTCACCACAAATGTGAGCTTAACTCTGCAAACACCTGTACAATAAAAATATGAATAAAAATATTTTTGGCTTTTCGTTAGTTAAAGAAAGAAAAGAGAAATATTTTTGGTTTTATCAATAGAGAACTAAAATCACGAGGAGAACGCAAACAAGAAACATAAGAGACAAACCACAAGAACATAAACGAGTAAAACACGAACTAAAGAAGCAAACAACAACAAAAAAAAGAAAATTTTGGTCGTTGATATGTCATAAACGTATCCATAATTTTTGATGTTCCATGTTGTTTTTATGTTATTTGCTACATGTTTTCTTTATATTTTATGTCATTTTTATCGATTTTCTGTGACTAATCTATTGACAAGATGCCACAGAGCCAGTTCTTTTTTTCTGTTGTTTTTAGTTTCAGAAAAGTTGTTCTGGAAATAATCTTGGAATTGGAAAATTCGAACCCCAGAAGTCTTAGAATTCCCGGAGGATCCACGGAGTTCACAAGAGACACGGAGGGGGGCCACAGGTCCACACACCATAGGGCGGCACGCCCCCTGGTCGCACCATGGGTGGTGTGGGCCCCTAGCCGCCGACCGATGTTTCCCTTTCGGCTATTTATCCCCCCCGAGGCGTAAACCCTAAAAATATCCACCTTTTCCACGAAAAACACCCGAGGTCGCCGTCATCATCAACCCGAGTTCAGGAGGGTTCTGGAGTTCTCCCCGGCACCCTGCCGAGAGGGAAAATCATCATCGGAGGGCTCTACACCACCATTCCCTAGTCTGGGATGATTCTTGAGTAGTTCATATTTGGACTATGGGTCCATAGCAGTAGCTAGATGGTTGCTCTCTCCTCTTTATGCCTTATGTTTAGATCTTGTGAGCTGCCCTACATGATCAAGATCATCTTATTGTAATGCTACATGTTGTGTTTTCTGGGATTCGATGAATATTGAATGCTATGTCTCTTGATTATCAATCTATCATGTTATCTTCATGTGTATGTTATTTATGAGCATGCATGCTCTCCGTTGTTAGTAGATGCCTTGGCCAACTAGATGCTAGTAACTCCAAGAGGGAGTATTTATGCTCGATAGTGGGTTGATGCCTCCTTTGCATCTGTGCTCGAGTGACAGAAACGTGACATATGGAGGATGTGTTGTTTCCATTAGAGAGAAAACAACGATGTTTATATTGTTTACATTACACACTTTGCTTAATGCGATTATCTGTTGCTTGCAACTTAATACCCAAGGATTGCTCAGATGACATTCTGAGGGTGGATTATTAGTCATAGATGCAGTTGGATAACGGTCTATGAGTCTTGTTGTAATGCCCGCATGAATCACATAGTTATCATCATGTCATTCATATGCACTACGGTGCAGCCTTTATCTGTCAATTTCCCAGCTGTAATTTGTTCAGGACACATGTTATTTATCTTCTATAAAGAGACACCTCTAGTGAACTGTGGACCCCGGGCCATTTCCTCATGCTGATAATACAATCACCATTTCCACTGTTTTCATACTACTTCTATTGTTTTACTACTGCCATCATTGTTCTCTTTCATCTACTGCAAACAAATATTATTTTCCACATCATACGTTTAACCTCTTTGTGTTCAACAAAACCGGTGAGATTGGCAACCTCACTGCTTCGTTGGGGAAAAGTGATTGATTGTGTTGTGTAGGTTCCACGTTGCTTCTGAACCGGTAGTGCGATCTGCCACCTTAGCTGCATCAACCTTCGGAAGTTGCTCCTTTCTCGTACTGGTTGATTCAACCTTGGTTTCTTTCTGAGGGAAAACTTGCTGCTGTGCTCATCACACCTTCCTCTTGGGGTCTCCCAACGAGTGCACGATCTGCGCCACCAAGTCTATTTTCTGGCGCCGTTGCCGGGGAGGAAGAGAATTTCTGCAAGGGGAGTCTCTCACTTTCAATATCTTTACTTTGTTTTTGTTTTGCTTAGTTTATTTTGTTTTGTCTTGTTTGCTTCTCTTTATCAAAAACAGAAAAAATTAGTTCTTATTCTACTTGTTATTTTTATCCTGTTTTTAATCTTGCTAAAATGAGTACCCCTGAGAACACTAAGTTGTGTGACTTTACTAGCACAAACAACAATAATGTCATTAGCACACCTATTGCTCCACCTGCTCCTACTGCTGATTTTTATGAGATAAAACCTGCCCTGTTAAATCTTGTTATGAGAGAGAAATTTTCTGGTGTTAAGACTGATGATGCTGCTGCCCATCTTAATAATTTTGTTGAACTATGTGAGATGCACAAATATAAAGATGTAAATGGATATATTATTAAACCGAAAGTGTTTCCTTTCTCTTTGAGAGGAAGAGCTAAATAATGGTTGATATCTTTTCCTAGAAATAGTATTGATTCTTGGATTAAATGTAAAGATGCTTTCATTGGAAAATATTATCCTCCTGCTAAGATTATATCTTTAAGGAGTAGCATTATGAATTTTAAGCAACTTGATAATGAGCATGTTGCTAAAGCTTCGGAAAGAATGAAATATTTAGTAAAGAATTGTCCCACTCATGGACTGACTACTTGGATGATCATCCCAACCTTTTATGCAGGACTGAATTTTTCTTCAAGAAACCTTCTGAATTCAGCTGCTAGAGGAACCTTTATGTCCATTACTTTGGGGGCAGCAACAAAGCTTCTTGATGATATGATGGTAAATTATTCTGAATGGCACGCTAAGAGAACTACAACAGGTAACAAGGTAAATTCTGTTGAAGAAACCTCTTCCTTGAGTGATAGGCTTGATGCTATTATGTCTATGCTTGTGAATGGACATGCTCCTACTGATCCAAACAATGTTCCTTTAGCCTCTTTGGTTGTTGAAGAAGAGCATGTTGATGTGAACTTCATTAAAAATAATAATTTGAACAATAATGCTTATAGGAATAATTTCGGTAGCAGTCATTCTTGTGGTAATTCCTACAACAACAATAATAAGTGTACCCTCTGATCTTGAGAACATTCTTAAGAATTTTATTAGTACACAGACTGCTTTTAATAAATCTGTTGAGGAAAAGTTTGGCGAAATTGATGTTCTTGCTTCTAAAGTTGATAACCTTGCTCTTGATGTTGATTTTCTAAAATTAAAGGTTATGACTCATGATGTTAAATAAATCAAAACTCTGAATGCCATCCAAATTCATGATGAAAATGTTAGGATGCTAGCAAAATTGCATGCTAGATGGGAAAGAGAAGATGAAATAGCTAGAAAGAATATCATAGCTAATGTTTGCACCATTACCACCACTAGTAAAACTGAGGCTTCTTGTGCTAGAAAACCTTATACTATCAATGGTAAAGTAATTGGTGTTGGCAATACTCCCAATTCTGTTGTTAAATGTTCAAAATTGCTTGAAACTACTAAAAATGTTCCCGATGAAAGTGATAAATTTTTAGAAACATGGGAGACAATGGTCCCATTACCTTTGATAAAAATGATCTTTACTTTGATGATTGCAACATATCTTAAGTGATTAAGTTCCTACAAAATCTTGCTATTTGTCCTAATGTTAGTGCTGTGAATATGGCTTTCACAAAACATATTACAAATGCTCTCATACAAAGAAGGTGAATCAAGATGTGAAGCCTCTATCCCTAGGAAGTTAGATTATGGTTGGGAACCCATCATTAAAATGAAATTGAATTGTTTTGATTGTAATGCTCTATGTGATCTTGGTGCTAGTATCTCTGTCATGCCTAAGAAACTTTATGATATGCTTGATTTGCCACCTTTGGAGCAGTGTTGTTTGGATATTCGTCTTATTGATAATGTTAGAAAGAAACCTTTGGGGAGAGTTGATGATGTTCTTATTATAGTTAATAATAACCTTGTCCCCGATGATTTTGTTGTTATGAATATTGAATGCAATGCTTCTTGTCCTATTGTTTTGGGAAGACCCTTTCTTAGAACCATTGGTGATGTTATTGATATGAAAGAGGGGAATATTAAATATCAATTCCCACTCAAGAAAGGTATGGAACACTTTCCTAGAAAGAGAATGAAGTTGCCTTTTGATTCTATTATTCGAACAAATTACAATTTGGATGCTTCTTCCCTTGAATACACTTGATGTCATTTTTGGGCCTAGCTAAAAGGCGTTAAAGAAAAGCACTTCTTGGGAGATAACCCATGGTTTTATTTTTGCTTTGTTTTTCTCTGTTTTCTTTGAGTCAAGGGGTTGTATACTTCTATAGAAACTCATTTGTATCTTTATTTTCATGTATTAGTTGTGCCAAGTAAAGTTTCTATCGAAAGTTGGAGTTGGTTTTGGATTTCTGCGCATAAAACAGATTTCTATTGTCCACCGTAAAAAAATCGTATAAATCATAGAAAGATCAAAATGGCCTGAAATTTTTTGTTCTTATTCCTCAGCTAATTCCAAAACTTTTTAGTTCCTTATGTTTTTTTATCTGAGCAAATTAAGTGCCCCGAAAAAATTCTTCATTACAGACTATTCTGGTTTTGGCAGATTCTGCCATTTTTCTTGCATTTGCTCTTTTACTATGTCGAGTGGATTTCTTTGCTTCGCGAAACATCAGTGGCTGTAGCTAATGTTTAAAAGTATCAATAGCACCTGTGCCCATGCAGAACCCATGAATTTTCAATTCTGCACTAACCCTCTAATGCGAATTACATTTAGTGTGGTGCGAAAGAAGTTTTCAAGGGTCAAGAGAAGAGGGTGATATAATGTGATCAAGAAGAGTGCAAAGTCAAAGCTTGAGCATGCCCCTGTGGTTCATCCCAGCAAATCCTAACAAGACTCAAGCATCTAAGCTTGGGGATGCCCAAGGTATCCCCTTCTTCATCAACAATTTATCAGGTCACTTCTAGTAAAACTATATTTTTATTCGGTCACATCATATGAATTTTACTTGGAGCGTATTTTATTTTTCGTTTTGTTTTCCTTGCTTCAATAATATCATTGGAACCTAGAATTCTTGTTTGGGATAGAGACACGCTCCGCTTTTTCATATGAATACTCATTATTCTCGAATTCTTAGTTTTTCTTCTAGATTCCTTTTAGCTCCTGTTTTTCATCCATCTCTTATTCAGAGCTGTTAGTTTTAGTAGAGTTGTGTTAGTACTCTCTTGCTTAATTTCTATATCGCTTGGAGAGTTTTCGTTTAGTATAAAATGTTTGGTGTTGGAAAGCAGTAGTACAGTTTTCGTGCTTATAACGGTGCAAAAAGAAGCTTGTGTAGACTGTGGCCAGACTTTTTCATGGCATGCTAGATGCTATTTTAATTCTAAGCCTAGTGGTTATTTTTGTAGAATGACTTGTATAAAATAGCTGAGAGTGTTTAATGTGCCATTGAAAGAATCATGAGCTATTGTTTTCATATTGAAGCATAAGTTTGTGGTGTTCTCCTTTGAATATTTTATTTGGTTGACTTGGCGCATGCTTACACCATATTTATGACTACAAACCAGTCACTTATAGACTCTATGATAATTTAGGTTTTGAACTTGTAATACCCCTTATGTTTTGATTAATGATGTTTTTGTCGCTATGCATGATTATGGCCATTATTGCTCTCTTTATTTGTCGCTCACAGTCTTTTGCTAGCCTCCACCTGTACTGAGTACGAGCTCTACTCGTGCATCCAACTCCAAAAACCAAAACATGCCAAATGTGTCCACCATACCTACCTACATCTGGTATTTAACCTTCACTCCAAAGTAAATTGCTCATGTCTTACCTTTAAAACTTTCAAAAGTATTCATGTTTTGTGCTCCTGTTTTAGCTCATGAGGACGTGAGTAGAGAATCTTTATCACACTTGTTGATTGGATTTCACACCCCTGGACTAGTGGTTTCATCTGCTCATCCAATTGCTAGAAGATCTGGCAGCGGGCTGCCCAGCCCCAAACTTAATACAACAAATTCTCTTCACTATTTTTCCCATGATTTATCAGTCAAAGCATAATTGTGTAAACAAAAGAGAAAGAGGGATGACCTTCTACCCAGATGCGTCCTTCTATGGGAGCCGCTCTTGTGAAGTCTAGTTGGCTTGTGACGTATTGTATTTTCTGTTTACCATTCGTTCACATAAGCATACACATCTCTCTAAAAAAATACCTCTATTTAATAAAAGAAAAGGCTCTCACACATGAGTTAATCCCTGTTTCCCTCTGCGAAGGGCCTTTCTTTTACTTTTATGTTGAGTATCCATCTTCTAACTTTATGCACAGTTGAGAGAGCATAGTTGCCATTCTTAGTTTAATGTGCATTTGTCCCAGAAACATTATTAATTGATTCATGGTGTGTTATTATTTGCTCTCAAATTATTTGTTCTAGTCGTCCTCTTAAACTTTGAAGGTGACCTGGCATTTATGTTTTGCCCCACTCTTAAGGACAAGCAAAATATCACTTTTCTATGTTTTCTCTATGCTGAAACAAACGTATAACTTTCGAGTGCATTATTATTGATGATCTTAAATTTGTGTTACTTCTCATGATGCAAAATGGTTGGTATGTTTCATTGTTAAAATTAGATCTATCATGCTTATGTTTAAAGTACTATGATCTCATCTTATTTATGCTTTTACAATTTACATGATCAAGTTTATGTTGATAGCATGTCGCCTCAGAAATTATTTGTTTTGGCATTTACCTACTCGAGGACGGGTAGGAACTAAGCTTGGGGATGTTTATACTTCATAAACGTATCCATAATTTCTGATGTTTCATGTTGTTTTCATATTATTCTATACATGTTTCCTTTACAATTTATGTCATTTTTATCGATTTTCTGGGACTAACCTATTGACAAGATGCCACAGAGGCAGTTCTTGTTTTCTGTTGTTTTTAGTTTCAGAAAAGTTGTTCTGGAAATATTCTTGGAATTGGAAAATTCGAGGCCCAGAAGTCTTAGAATTCCTGGAGGATCCACGAAGTCCGGAAGAGACTCGGAGGGGGGCCACAGGGGGGCCACGCTATAGGACGGCGCCCCCTGGCCGCGCCATGGGGTGGTGTGGGCCCCCTGGCCTCCCACCAACGTTGCCTTTTTGCCTATTTATCCCCCCCGAGGCGTAACCCTAAAAACATCCACCTTTTCCACGAAAAACACCCGAGGCCGCCGTCATCGTCAACCCGAGTTCGGGAGGGTTCTGGAGTTCTCCCCGGCACCCTGTCGGGAGGGGAAATCATTACCGAAGGGCTCTACACCACCATGCCCGCCTCCGGAATGATGGGCGAGTACATCATCTTTGGACTACGGGTCCATAGCAGTAGCTAGATGGTTGTTCTCTCCTCTTTATGCCGCATGTTTAGATCTTGTGAGCTTCCCTACATGATCAAGATCATCTTATTGTAATGCTACATGTTGTGTTTGCTAGGATCGGATGAATATTGAATGCTATGTCTCTTGATTATCAATATACCATGTTATATTCATGTGTATGTTATTTATGATCTTGCATGCTCTCCATTGTTAGTAGATCCTCTGGCCAAGTAGATGCTAGTAACTCCAAGAGGGAATATTTATGCTCGATAGTGGGTTCATGCCTCCTTTGCATCTATGCTCGAGTGACAAACGTGACGGATGGAGGATGTGTTGTTGCCATTAGGGACAAAACAACAATGTTTATATTGTTTACATTACACACTTTGCTTAATGTGATTATTTGTTGCTTGCAACTTAATACCCAAGGATTGCTCGGATGACATTCTGAGGGTGGATTATTAGTCATAGATGTAGTTGGATAATGGTCTATGAGTCTTGTTGTAATGCCCGTATGAATCACATAGTAATCATCATGTCATGCATATGCACTACGCTGCTGCCTTTATATCTGTCAATTGCCCAGCTGTAATTTGTTCACCACACATGTTATTTATTTTCTATGGAGAGACACCTCTAGTGAACTGTGGACCCCGGTCCATTTCCTCATACTGATAATACAATCATTGTTTCCACTATTTTCATACTACTTCTACTATTTTACTACTGCCATCACTGTTCTCTTTCATCTACTACAAACAAATATTATTTTCCACACCATACGTTTAACCTCTTTGCGTTCAGCAAAACCGGTGAGATTGACAACCTCACTACTTCGTTAGGGCAAAGTGACTGATTGTGTTGTGTAGGTTCCACGTTGCTTCTGAACCGGTAGTGCGCCCTGCCACCTCAACTGCATCAACCTTCGGAAGTTGCTCCTTACTCCTATTGGTCGATTCAACCTTGGTTTTCTGAGGGAAAACTTTGCTGTGTTCATCACCTCTTCCTCTTGGGGTCTCCCAATGAGTGCAAGATCTGCACCATTAGTCGTTTTGTTTTTTTTAGAGAAAATAGCAAACAAAATCCATGAACGGAAGAAATATTTTTGGTGTTCTTTAAACAAGCAAAGCACAAAAACAAAAGGACAACAAACGACTTTTTTGGGTTTTCTTTTAGTAAAAAATACAAACATCGCGAGAAGAAACAAATAAAACCAAACGAATGAAGACTCAAACAATAAAGACCATACGGTTTTTTATTTTCTCGTGGATGAAAAAAGAAAGCAAAAAAACAAGAAAACAAGAGGATATACAAAGTATCAACGAACATACCGACATATATAGTGAAATGAAAATGTGAAATGAATAAGATGTCTATAGAAATACGTACTCCCCCAAGCTTAAGATTTTGGCGTAAGTCTGGAACCTCTACCATGATGACCAATCCCATCCGGCCCCGGCCTGTGTTTGCTACCATGGTTGCTGCTGGTACGATGAGGTAGACTCCCCGACCTTAACTGTGAAGGGGATTCTTTTCCGTAGTTTATAAGAATTTGAACCTCCATCGGGCGCATGAGGAGGTGGTCCCTTATCCTCATCATGGCCATCTTCCTCGTTCTTATTCATGGCTGGCGCGTGGAAGACCGGAGGTGTAAGATATGCCTCAAGATCTTCCTCCAAAAATGACCACTTGTTCCCAGTAACATGGTTAAACAAGGCGCGTGCAAACAAACATGGAGGGGACTAGTAATGTCAGTGAAAAACAACATTTTATAATGCAAATCTCCCCAAGTGGACTCACGATAAATATAACCATGGTTCACCATGGAGGCAAAGTCTAGTTTTACAATAGGGAGCTGATAATCATCATGATCAACCTCTCTCTCGGCTAAAGCAAGAATATGTGAGGCAATGATACCGCCATAGATATTACCCTTGTCTCCATTGGTGCAAAGACGCGGAGCAATTAACGCACCAATGTTATAGCATTTTTCTTTCTTAATATAAGCTAGGAGGACAGTGAGATCGGGGCAAGAAATATTAATTGTTTTGTCCCTAGTAAGCACTCCTCTAGAACTATGCTAAACAAGGTGCCTAATAGTTGGGAACTAGATGTTTTTCCGCGTTGCGGGCGTCTCGCGTTTCCATGGCCCAACTCAGAGTAGAGGGATTTTGTTGGAGATTTTCCCTAGAGACAATAATATTCGGTTATTATTCTATCTCCAAGTTCAAAATTAAGTTTATGTCATCATCCTACAACCGCTCTAGCACTTGAAAAGTGAGTTTTCACAGGAAAATCTTTGTGCGGGTGTGAAGATATAAACAAACAAGAGTTTTTAATCTTGTATCTAAGATTAGCTTATGGTTTGTGAGATGATCATGTTTTCCTGATCATGGACTTGGTTAAAATTCTAGCAAAACATAAGATTTTATTGTTAGGGTAACAATAGTACTGAACCGACCCAAATATATAATCTTGCTAAAAGATACTAAACAATTGAAATTTATTTAGCAAAGTACATATGAAGTTGTCATTGACTGTAATTCCTATACGATGAGAACATCTAGAGACCACACGATCGAAATTTACACTTTGGATGTCATCAACCGTCTTGCCGTAGCTGGGGATCACCCTGTGATATCTGGGTATGATCTAGAAAGTGTAATGGAGCTGAAATCGTTCAAAACTAGTTCTTAACTCCTCTAGATGATAGAGAGATACATGCACTGGGCCCTCTCGGTATCACAGATGTCAACCAATCATCTGACTAGACACAGTGTGGTTTATCACAAGGACATCGGGGATATGGATGTGAAAAGAGGACGATATCAATAACGACTTTTATATGCGTTATGATCAAAGATTTTGATCAGACTAGATCATATAGTCTCACCTCATGATATTTTTGGTATCATTAAGTTCAATAATAAGTGCAATGAGTAAATTATAAGGTTCACTCTTTCTTCGTGAACACATAGGAGTCATCATGGGTGTCCATGGTCCCGATGTTGGTTATTGTTCGATAAGTTCCCGAACATGTGTATGTGTTATATAGCCTTTATGGGTCACACACTTAAGTCGTCACAACCTTTATTTAAAGAATAGAGAGGTTTTTCTTGGTTTTATGATTTTTCGATGTCGATATGATGTCACAGAAACAAGTCCGGTGTCGATCGGACTGGTTTCGGGGAACTTACTATAAGGGGGAAATGATGTCTGTCTTAGGAAGAATTTTATATGAGAGATAATGGCGGACACGATATGTCCCGAGATGTTAGAAATATGTTTTTAATATCAGTAGATAAGGTCGATGATTTGCCGCCATCGCCGCACAACTTGGTGGGGTTGGAAAGTGGGCCCTAGGGCCGTCAATCAGGGCACTTATAACCTTCCAGTATTTTTCCTAAATTTATTTAAAGGGAAAAAAGAAAAGAAAAGGGAAAAGGAAAAAAGGGGGAAGAGGTGGAGTTAGACACCTCGAAAGGGGTCCAATCCGAGTTGGGATAGGAGAGGGGTGGGTCCACCTCCTTGGTGCGGCTAGACCCTCCTCCTACCACAACTAGGACTCCTCCCTCCTTTTGTATGTCCCCCTTCCCTCCAACTATAAAAGGACCCCAAAGGCTTGAGGTACACCATATTTTATGAGCAATTGTCTCTCAAGTCTCTCTCTCTAGTAGAATTAGATGATCTAATTAGAGCCCCTCTAATTGAATTAGAGCTTCTTCTAATTGGCTTTTGAGGTGTCCTCTCCTGATTAGACTAGCTCTAATTACTAGTCCCTCTCATGTGTTGAGAAACTTCCAGAATCATATAGCTCTAATCGTAGTCGATTAGTGCTACCAATTAACAACGCCAAAGACTGTCTCTTTTTGTCGGTGTAGAGTCCTGGACGGCGGAGCGCTGATGGGTTGACTCGAGCGTATGTGTGCACACCATAAGATTGCACGTGTGATCCTTCACAGGGAAGTTTAGCGACATCCTTGCAACTATACCTAGTTGTGAGGATCTACAACTGTGTGAATTTATATTTAATTCCTACAACTTGTATGAACATATGACATGGAAATACCGAAGAACGAACATCACCCGATTGATCTGTTTATGTGAGCTCCGGTGGCTCAAAATCCTCATTATATGTAGGTTTCATGGGAGGATTTTAACCCGAAGATCTTGTCTCCCTACTAGAAGAAGCTTTCTTATTTCCAAACATTCCTCCAAGGCCAAACTGAACGGACAACGACGTCGCCTAGAGGGGGGTGAATAGGCGATTAAAACTTTTCCGGTTAAAGCTTGCTAAATGCGGAAATAAACTAGGTGTTTAAATTAACAAGCATACAACCTAAATATTCTAGGGTCAACTAGATGCACTAACAACTTATGCTAAACAAGACAAGTAACAAGGTGATAGCAAGATATATAACTTAAAGCGCGAAGGCTATCACAATGTAAATTGCATAAGTAAAAAGCTCGGGTATAGAAATAACTGAGGCACACGGAGACGATGATGTATTCCCGAGTTCCTCCCACAAGGGGAGTACGTCTCATTGGAGGGGTGTGAGCTCACCACGAAGGCCTACTCAATGCCACTAAGGCCTCACCCTATTCTCCGATGAACTTCCGCCACAAATGCCTAGTTCACCTCTCACTATTGAACCCCTTTTAGGCGGGGATCGAATCCTTTACAAACACTTGGGGCACACACCCACAACTAAATTGCGGGCTCCCAAATCTTCTTGAATCACCACAAGTCGTCTAGGGTCAAAGACCGAGGAGTAACAAGCTCACAATCTTTCACTTCCACGAATCCTCGTGGAGAGAGCAAACCGATGCAACCGATGCAAATGGCAAGAGCACAAGTGCTCAAATCCTCCACTCTCAAATTCCAACAAAGCAACAAATGCTTATGGGGGAATAAGAGAGGAAGAACAATGATGAAACACCAAGAACTCCAAGATCAAGATCTACTAGGTTTCCCTCACTAAGAAGGAGGATGGATTGGTGGAAATGTAGATCTAGATCTCCTCTAACTTCTCCCTCAAAGATATGCAAGAATCATTGGAGGGATTGAGAGAGGAGCAAGCTTTCCAAAGTCAACAATGGTGGGGAGAGAGAGGGAAAACGAGCTGGGAAAGTCTTAGGGACTTTGGGGAAGAAAACCCCTTAAATAGGTGCTCAAAAACTAGCCGTTCTCTGCCCAAAATGCGACCAGGCCGGATTGGCCCGGAATAATCCGGACCCCGGAATATTCCGGATGCAAACAAAGCCTTTTCCCGTTATGGCCGGAATGGCCCCGGAATATTCCGGATGCAAACACTGAAACTGACAACCGATACGAGAAATGCTATAACTTTTGCATATGGACTCCGTTTTCGATGTTCTTTGGCTCGTTGAAATCGCAACGACGAGCACTACAAGAATATGCAGAGAAACATCATTGTCCATAAATGGAAGATAAAACCAAATGGGTAAAGGTTTAGACCTCTTAAATAGGAACACCCGGTAAAACGTCCAACACAAAAACACACATAACTTTTGCGAATGAACTCCGAATAAGGTGAATCCTAATGGGTTGGAAAGGTAATAACAAGGACTATCCAAACAAAAAGGAATGGAGAAGTTACCACACATGGAAGGTGTGAAAACATTCTAAAAGCTGAACCGGATATTTTCACCACCGAAATCGCAACAAGTTTTTCTTACCAAGACCATTTTCGATAAACCTTGGCTTGCCATGAAGATCACGACAAGCACTAGAACCAAAAGGATACAAAAGCCAAATAAGAACCAAGAAATATGATATGCAAATTATGCAAAGGTTTGAGCTCTCCACAACAATTCGATCACGTTACTCACTTGAGAGCCCCTCTTGATAGTACGACTATCTATCCTATTAGAAAACCTATCAAGATTATACCTTTGCCTTGAGCATTCCACTTGAGCTAGATGATGACGATCTTGACTCTCTCAAGTTGGATATTCTTTCTTGATTGCGCCTGCTAGCACAAGCTCCGCTTGATGAAGACTTGCAAGTTGCTCCCCCATACACCATTATGGGAGAGACCCTTCTCGGAAAATCTTCACAAGGACACAATCTCCAAAAAGGTGGCAAGCATCAAGCATAGGATATCTTCTAGATTCTTCACTTGAGCTTCCACGTCAAGCTAGATGACGAACACCGCTTGAGGACGACATAGACCACGGGCTATATGAAATCTTCCTTTTGGTTCATGCTGATGACTCCCAAGTGCAGGAGATCAATTGTAGTACCTTTCGATAAGTATTTGAATGTCGAACCCACGAGGAGATGAAGGTAAGCTATCTATTCTCTAAAGCCCTATAACCCTCTTATATGGCTGTTTATGAAAAGCAATAAGTTTGACTAAAAGGAACTAACTAATTAAAAACAAGTGACGTGGAGTGTGGTTTGTCTAATAACTAGTGAAGCAAATTTAAAATGCAAGTAATCCTGAAGCAAGTTTCTAAAGTAGCAAGCAGCAAATATCTCAAGTATCTCAAGGGAGCAAGTGTTCTATCAATAGGTGTTCCGTTCATGTGGTTGTCACAATTAGTGAAGCACATGTTTTAGTCTTAGTTGTTTCTTCTAAGAAGGAGCCATGAATAGGTATAGTCAAGTAAATGATCTACAACCCCTTATGATGGATCATGTGGCCAAGTAAATGACTGCACAAGATTGATTAATACATAAAGTCCCACCATAGCCTTACGTTCTAAGGTCCCCTATATATATCCCCCAATAACTTAACTTTATGGCTCGGTCTCAGGTTACTGTCACTCCCAAGTCACCACCACTCCATTATGCTACCGGTGATCACCTTACATGCATTCCCCAACATATGCGTGCACTCATATATTGTACATAAAGACAATCATAGAAGATAACAAACTTGTATGCAACCAATCAACGAACTATTTCACCATTGCCAAGAACAATTCACTACTCAAACATAGACGGGGAGACACAATACATCAAGGGAATATAGTATTGCATCATACATCGTGTTTGCCAAGAGATTACAATGGAGATATGGAGCTGAACTTGCTGTAGATGTTGATGATGAACACGCCGGAGGGGGTGGAGCCCTCCGGAGGTGATCCCGGCGGTGTTTCCCCCCTCCGATCTTCTCCGGCGGCAGCCTTCTGTCTCTCTGTTTTGTGGTTTCGTCTCTCGGCGCTGCCTCCTTCTCGAGAAGGCCAGGGGACCCTTTATATAGTCGTTTTTAGGTCACGAGACACTCGGGAGAAAAAAGATCGACGGCATCGGAGCCACGGGGGCAAAAAGGGGGCCCCACACGCGGCCAAGGAATCTGGCCGCGTGGAGGGTCCTCTTTTCCACCTGGTTGGCCTTTTGGCCCTCTACTTTGGCCCATGGTCTTCGTCTCGAAAATTCTGAACCATGCTCTTTGGCCTTGCCCTTTTTGGAGTCCCGAAGCTCCCGGAAAGTCTGAAACACTAAAAAGTACGTTTTCTGGAAAAACAGGGTTAGAACCAAAAGAAGGGGGATTGTTCAGAAAATCCCCCAAATCATTATAAAACATGAATATAAGTTGCTAATATGTAGGAAAAACAAGTAATAACATGTAAAGTTCATGTATGAATTTTACATGCATCAACATCCCCAAGCTTAACCCATGCTCGTCCTCGAGTATGAAGGTGATAAAACTAACATGGACTTTGCATATTGAAACAATCATGGGATATCAAGGAGGATTATTCATGCTACATATAATCAAATGATTAATACTAGAAATGAGTAGCAATATACAATTCATGTTGTAAGAAATATCAAATATGCAAGCAAAGATGCTTCATGAAAGTTCACAAAGTGTATAATGAAATAAAAGCACTATGGACCAAATGCATACACAAAATGAAAAATAAAATCCTATATTGGTCAAAGAATAGCATAATGGAAAATAAAAAATATGGTGGACACTTTGGAGAAAAATTAGTAGAGGTAAAACATGATCAAGTCTTATTTAGCCTCTAAATTATTCAACTAAAATTACTAATTGAAATGTGGTATCCATTGATCTAGGACTCTCATTGCCCCTTTATCACTAGCATCTTAAATGGTGAATGTTGAAGTAATGTGAATGACATGGTGGTTGAAAGCCTCATGCCCCGTGAGTGTGAAAACCTACTCCATGATTACTCAACTTAAGATTCCTAATAAGCTTTGTACAATCATAATAAGTATTAATGACATCATAGAGAACCGCAAAGAGGTACCTCTTGCCCCATGACATGAAAACAAGCCCATGTCACAATGACAAGACAAACAAACGGAGTAGACTCATCATCCTTTTTATTTTCATTCACTATTATGCATAGCTTCTTATTTTATTGTAGTATGTGTTGTAGAGTCACTCAAGCTGTAAGTAAATTTCCACCATGATAAATCATGGCTTGGGTTAGCGGCCCAATGCGTTTCTCTAGTCATATAGATACTTACTCATCAAATCTTACTATTCCTCTATTTCATTTCGGCATGGCAGGAGTCCAAAAACAAAAGTACATGATATCAACCAAATGTAAATTTTGTGCAATGTTGAAAGCTTTCCGGTGATACACGTTTATAGCTAGCTCCCAACCACACACTTGTCAAACGCAAAACTTGTGGCTCCCATTATTGGGTCATGTTTATTAGATGCATAAAAAGTAAAGTGTGCCTTCAAAAGTTCGTGAGAGTCCTATCCCAAGTTCAACCCATGACAACTAATAAAGTGAATATCTTAATTTAGAACATAAATAACACAATAACATGGTGAACATACTCGGAATAGCAATGAAGCTAATGGGAAGATATGGTGGACTCACTGGAAATACTTGGCTAAGGAGTGTTGGAAACAAGTTTTTACTTGTTGGAATTTTTAAATTTTTGGCTAGCAAGAGGGAGATAGTTGACCAGCTACTATGCATTCATATGTCCATAGAACTACTCATTTCATGACAAACTAAATAAACCAGCAATTAACATCAAGGACATGAATAAGAGATAGCTCAAGACAACATTATTGCAAATTTCTACACATAAAAAGCCTATAAATCATGCAAACATATGTAGCTCTTCAAATCAACCATGGCATCCCTATTCCAAGTCATAATACTAGCATCCAATACATTCCAACCCCAAACTCCAGTAGCTCAATCTCATATAAAATGATGGGTGTGGTCTTATCAAAACAAAAATAAAAACAAAAACTAGACGCTTCAAGTCTCTACGATAAATGCTTTGCTTAGAAAAACAGAAAGTAGACGTGTGCTAACCAAAAGAGTGTAGCTCCAGTGGGGTGTTCATCACATCCCCAAGCTTATGGCTTTCACCATTCTTGGATTTCTTGAGGCGCAGCTCCTCTATTCCCTGTGAAAAAAACTTCACAAAACATGTTTCTCCCATTCTTTTTCTGTGGGGTGAGATTAGCAAGGACAAACAAATCACATGTTTGCTGTGCAAAATTCCGAATCAAATGCTCCAGTATATAGACAATAAGGTTCATTATGTTGTATGTTCACTCTCTTGCTTGAAAGAATCATGGAAATTCGATTCCCAAGCCCAAAGAGTGCATAAAACAAACGAAGGCAGAATCTGTCCAGAAAAGCAACAGCAGTAAAACGAACTTTTTTTCCCTAAGCTATACTCGTCAAAAAATTAAGACAATTTTTGCTCTTACAGAGGACGAAAAGTTGCAGAATATAATAAAAAAATAGCTCAATCAGACATACCAATAAAAAACGTAAAATCATACGGTGAGCAGACTCGTGCTGAAACAGAAATTTCATGCACTAGGATAGCAACTTATAAGTCCAAATGGGTTTGACTTGACTCTTTATTGAAAACTCCAGAATTAAAACAACAAAAAATAATCTCTTGAGACATCAAGAGTACACTAGTAAAATCCAAACAAAAACAACCGGGTTGCCTCCCGTAAAGCGCTTTCTTTATAGTCATATAGCTAGGGTTTACTTACTTAACATCATGATGGTTGGAGTGAGGTGGCTCTGTATCCCCAAGATTGGATTCTTTTACTTATTTGATACATGTAGGGTGAGCCCAGGGGTACATCCCCAAGCTTTATTGGTTGTCCCTCTTGATCTTTGTTCATCTCACTCAACTCTTCCTCCTGAAAAATTCTTCTTACACAAATCTCAACATAAAACTTGATTAGAGGGGTTAGTGCCTCCATAAAGAAAATCCACATAGGTACAGCAAAGACACATCATGAGTTGATTCTAAATATTAACTACTGTTACTATAGTTGTGCATTGCTCCTTGATAAAAAGAACCACACAAAACACAAGTAATGGGAGCAATGCAAAATAAAGACATAATCTGCCAAAAACTGAACAGCCCGTAAAGAGTGAATTTTTAGAGGAACTTAAGTTGCTCAAATCAGAAAACTTAAAACTAATGAAATATGTAGTGATAACTAAATATTTCTTTCGTAAATTACCAGGTCAAAATTCCACTTCTGTGGTTTTAAACATTTTTCACAGTGAAGTTCAGGAATCTGTTTTCTTGACAGCTAATTACTATTGTTTAATCCTATCTCTCATATAAGATTATTCTTGCCATTTAAGATGAGAAATAAGACAGAAATGTGATGTTACAGTAGTGAACTAATATTTTTATTTTTTAAGCTTTGGAAAAAGTTTTAATGATAGAGACTTTGCAATGTTTTCATTGACATGAACAACACATGTTCAAGGTCGACCCCAACTTCTCCATTACTCATCCTTCTCATTTACTTTCCCAAATTTTTTATAAAACGAAAATATTAAACTAAATGATACATAACAGTAGGTAAAGGCATTTTACATGTTGTAAAGACATAAATGTGTGCTCAAACCGAATAGGAAATTAAAGCATAAGAAACACACCAAAAAATATTAAACAATTTATTTTTAAGTCTAACCCATTTCCTATGCATTGGCATTTTGTAATGAAACAAATAAAAGAAGCACATAATAGCAAGCATAGAAAGGTAGATCAAGTGCAACTTCAATACTTTCAGCATAAAGAGGGGAAACTTAATATTGTTGAAATATGTGTAACCATGTTTCCCTCTCTCATAATAATTTTCAGTAGCATCATGAATAGATTCAACAATATGAATATCACATAAAACATTCTTATCATGAGCCACATGCATAAAAGAATCACTACTCTCCACATAAGTAAAATCCTCATTAGTGATAGTGGGAGTTAAACATTCATAATTTTCATTGCAATCATCATATATAGGAGGCATAGTATCATCAAAGTGAATTTTCTCCTCCAAGCTTGGGGAACTAGAAATATCATGCTCATCAAAACCAACTTCCCCAAGCTTAAAACTTTCCATAGAATCAGCAAGTATATCATTTTTATCCTCAATAGTAGGGGGGCTAAAAATATCATATTCATCAATACAAACTTCCCCAAGCTCAAGGTTTTCCTTAGCAATAAAGGTGTTCAAAGAATTAGTACTACCACAAATATGATTATTGTGCAAATAATTTTTCAATTTCTCCTCAAACACTTCATGTCCTAATTCAAGGTAGATATTATACAGTTCTAAAATTGTTTGGTTGTTTTCCATTTTATAATTTTTTTTTGTGTTTTAGGTTTATATGTTAGTATGCAATGCAAACAAGAGTAAAAGCTTAGCACAACGCTCCCCGGCAACGGCGTCAGAAAAGTGCTTGATGACTCCCAAGTGCAGGAGATCAATTGTAGTACCTTTCGATAAGTATTTGAGTGTCGAACCCACGAGGAGCTGAAGTAAGCTATCTATTCTCTAAAGCCCTATAACCCTCTTATATGGATGTTTATGCAAAGCAATAAGTTTGACTAAAAGGAACTAACTAATTAAAAGCAAGTGGCGTGGAGTGTGGTTTGTCTATTAACTAGTGAAGCAAGTTTAAAATGCAAGTAATCCTAAAGCAAGTTTCTAAAGTAGCAAGCAGCAAATATATCAAGTATCTCAAGGGAGCAAGTGTTCTAGCAATAGGTGTTTCGTTCATGTGGTTGTCACAATTAGTGAAGCACATGTTTTAGTCTTAGTTGTTTCTTCTAAGAAGGAGCCATGAATAGGTATAGTCAAGTAAATGATCTACAACCCCTTATGATGGATCATGTGGCCAAGTAAATGAATGCACAAGATTGATTAAGACATAAAGTCCCACCATAGCCTTACGTTCTAAGGTCCCCTATATATATCCCCCAATAACTTAACTTTGTGGCTCGGTCTCAGGTTACTGTCACTCCCAAGTCACCACCACTCCATTATGCTACCGGTGATCACCTTACATGCATTCCCCAACATATGCGTGCACTCATATATTGTACATAAAGACAATCATAGAATATAACAAACTTGTATGCAACCAATCAACGAACTATTTCACCATTGCCAAGAACAATTCACTACTCAAACATAGACGCTGAGACACAATACATCAAGGGAATATAGTATTGCATCATACATCGTGTTTTCCAAGAGATTACAGTGGAGAGATGGATCTGATCTTGCTGTAGATGTTGATGATGAACACGCCGGAGGGGGGTGGAGCCCTCCGGGGGTGATCCCGGCGGCGTTTCCCCCTTCCGATCTTCTCCGGCGGCAGCCTTCTGTCTCTCTGTTTCGTGGTTTCGTCTCTCGGCGCCGCCTCCTTCTCGAAAAGGCCAGGGGACCCTTTATATAGTCGTTTTTAGGTCACGAGACACTCGGGAGAAGAAAGATCGACGACATCGGAGCCACGGGGGCAAAAAGGGGGCCCCACACGCGGCAAAGGAATCTGGCCACTTGGAGGGTCCTCTTTTCCACCTGGTTGGCCTTTTGGCCCTCTACTTTGGCCCATCGTCTTCGTCTCGAAAATTCTGAACCGTGCTCTTTGGCCTTGCCCTTTTTGGAGTCCCGAAGCTCCCGGAAAGTCTAAAACACTAAAAGAGTACGTTTTCTGGAAAAACAGGGTTAGAACCAAAAGAAGGGGGTTGTTCAGAAAATCCCCCAAATCATTATAAAACATGAATATAAGTTGCTAATATGTAGGAAAAACAAGTAATAACATGTAAAGTTCATGTATGCATTTTACATGCATCACATGCCCATGGAAAGATACCTAACCACACATAGAAATGCCACACACACACATATCATGGGTTAGTTCACAAAGCTATATTTACAATTGCTTACCATACCATGAGATACACAATGTGTTGATCGCTTGCTTGATCAACCTTGTATCTTTGCTTCTAACTTCAAATGATGATGTCTTGAAGATGATAATGAAAGATCACCTAATCCTTTTCCTCAAGACACACTAGAAATAAGCTCAACTCAAACCATGAACATTCTTCATATAAATCCTTGCATATAACAATGGCCATCAAGGAAGCTAATAGAGTTCAACACATGAAATCCATTATTTCCTATGGACAATATCTACAAGGATAACTGAATGCAAACATTAGTCCATAAGGATTTTCATTAATTACCAAAACCACATATGGGGAACCATGCGCTTTCAATCTCCCCCATTTTGGTAATTGATGACAATCCCTTTTTACGAGGGTTTATATGATGAATTAAGCAACCATGCAAAATAAAGATCAAGGATGCAATAACATGGAAAGACAAATTCTTAAGAACGAACCTAAAGCATAAATCAAATTCCCTTAAACCCTCTAAACTTCTCCCCCATTGGCATCCATTGCCGAAATGGGCAAAAAAGATTAGAAGGCCAATATAGTAAGAGCTCCCCCATAGTGTATGCATTCCTCATGATATGAGTGAAATCAAGTGCATATATCCAACTATAAATAGAATGAGGGAGATCAAACTATATTGAGGATCCAAAGATTTACAAGAAATGTCAAATTGAAGGAAACTTTCACAAAGAAGCAACCAACCAAAGGATCCGAAAAACCGATTGACCAAAATCAATAATTTGATAAGATCAACCAAGTGTTCTAGAAAATCAAGAGGGAACTCCCCAAGGTACATGCACAATGTTAGGTTTGAATTACTATATAATGTGCACAACATGGACTCATCACTCCCTTCTGGATAATTTTGAACACAAACAAGAGCAAGAGAATAGATTGGAAATGAAGCAAGGCAACTTGCAAACAAACAAAATTTGAGCAATAAAGGTCAAGAAGCGATAAATAATGACTTACTCAACCAAAGATGAGTGTGACAAGGAAAAACATTTTTAGGAGACTAATAGGATGAGCAAAGCTTCATCATAGTCTTTAAATATATGAGGCACATAGTTCATATCATGTCTTTCCCATACACACAAACCAACAAGGATAAAACACATAGGTCCACAAGCTTATTAAGATGCAAAAGGAATACCAAATGAAAAGCAAAGCTTGTGCCTTTTAGGAACCACCAAGGAATATAGAGCAATAAAAGGTGGTCACTAAAGAAAAAGAATATCAATTAAAGATGTAACTATTGCCGTGTGTATAAGTTCCTAAGTGGACACCAATCACAAAGATATATATCCACAAAGAAACATGCACACACAAAATAGGTACAAAGGAGAGGAACATTGTCGCACCCTGATTTCTAGGGGATACTCATCGGGCCGAACTGGATAGCAGATGCTTGGATTATGGGGCATAACTGCTCCCACGTCCCAGCTTCCTGGTAGGCTTGCGCTTATGCGCGACAACACAAGCCCTGTTATTCCATCGTCGATGTAAACTATCCACTAGAGATCAAAGGCACTACTGTCGACGTACTTCATACCAATCACACATGGTACGTCAACAGCGTTAAACGAATGATAATCACAACATATCTCTACGACACAAAAGATTGAAATAAATTGGCTCTCATTAGAGCAGAGATAGCAAATACAATCATTCAGAGGACACATGTCCCAACATACATCATTACATCACAGCGGAAGCATTCAAAATGTCTGAGTACAGACAAGAACCAAATAGGCCTAAGAGGCCGGAAGCAAACAGACGGAGCCCATCCACGAAGTCTCGGATCCTGCCCGGGTCCGCTATCTACTCGTCAGCAGTCTCGTCATACTCCACGTAGTAGCCACCATGTAGATCTTCGGAAACGTAGGTCTGCGGAAAGCACAGCCCCAAAGGGGTCAGTACATAAACGTACTGGCAAGCAAGACTCACAGTTCACCAAGGTGTAACCCGTCAACACCAAGCACAGATGCCTTGGTTTCAACGGAAGAAAAGGGGTATGAAAGATGCTGCAACTGGCTGCGCTAACCAACTACAGAAACATACTACAACTGCCGGCTAACAGAAAGGAGATAAGATTGAGGATTGTAACCAACTGGAAGATAACTTCAAACAAACCCATCCTGGATCTCGCCCCTTATCCAAAGAAGCAATCCGAGGATAACTCACACAGTTGTATTAAAGGGGAATCAAGTTATTGTGTCATCAACCTATTACTAGTCAAGTTATTAATCATTGGGTGTAACATGTTTGAGCATTATGTTTAAGTTGTCCTGAGTACTTGTTAGCCAGTACTTTCACCAAGTAATCCATAACCACGGAAAACACGGCTTCTCGAGAAGATTATCCCTGCAGGGTTGCACCAATTTGGCCGTACACGTATGAATAACCCGCCAGATGGGAGATCACCCCACCAAGCGGGGCACTCAACACAACCAACCATTCTTCGCATCAAGCCCAAAGCACCTTGGGCGCACGGCTAATCGAGCCCAGAAGAAAATGGACCCTCATAGCACTCTAAGAACGTGTCCCCCTATATGCCGACTACGAAAGTTCCACCCTGGCCTGGGCTCGCAAAAACATGCATGCGGCAAATGGAAAACACGAACTAAATGAGGCGATTTGGACGAGATGCGAATCAGGTCAAGTTGAGGGGGACGCCCATACTCGCTTCCCACATGCGGGTAGTGCGCTCATCATGGATCAGTAGACAAGACCCTTTTCCTATTAGGGTCGACACTAGCAGGCCTCAAAACCACACAGGGCCTCCTGCCGGTGCCTTATCATCAAATTATTATTAATAATAACATTAGCAGGATTGATTGATTAAACATCGAGCCCCCCAGAATATAATAGAGATAGTAACAGAAAGTAACGGGTAACAGACTCGAGCAATACAACCTAAGCATGCTAGTAAGACACTGGCTCAACCAAAGGGTGATAGGAGTGGAGGTGAGGCAATATCAAGGTTAAGGGATTCATGTGATGGGTTCGTAACAGAAACAACTGCTACTAAGGCTAGCAGAAAAGAACAACGGAAAGTATCGGTAACCAATGTTGAAAGGAACACAGTGGTTCATGTGAGTGATAACTTGCCTGCAAAACCCAGTAGCCTGGTACTGAGCTAACTCCTTAGAAGGGGTGTCGTAAGTATCGGCGGTCTCAACGTCGTCGTTTATCCGGGAAGAAGCAAACAAACATTGCAGAAAGATAAACAATCAATATAATGGCATAGGTGCACAAACATGGGATGATGCATGTCATGTTAATAGATGCATCAAAATAAACTACTTGACAAGATAACACAATTTAATTGGACCCATATGCAATTGGATTGCATATGGAAAAGATCCATTGAAATAAGTGGAAACAAATGATTTACAATTAATTATTATGTGAAAGTTGTTAGCATGATGCATGCATGATGGTAACAACAAAATAACAACAAACAACAATGATAGATGCAAGTGAAAAAGGATTGGAACAAGTTTTGGAAATCATTGATTAAGTTTGGAAAGTTTGGTTACTTAAACATGTTACACAAACAATTATTGTTTTCATCAACTTAAAGTGTGCAAAACAATTAACAAAAATTATATTTGAAAAGAACATCAAATTTTAGTTGGATTACATGTTTCAAATATTGAAATAGGAATTAGGATGAATTTATTATGAATTAAGCAATATTAAACAAGTTTTAAATGATTTTAAAACAAGTTTGAATTTAATTGAAGTTTTATTTGTTCACAACATGAATTCAAACTCACATTTGAAAAGTTCACACTTTGAGGGTTTGAAAACATATTTTGCATGTTTAAAAATAAATTATTTTGAGCAAGTTATGATTTTAGCAATTTTAATTGAATTAAACAAGGATTAAATTGTTTAGGCAATTTTAATTATTCAAACCATGAAACAATATTTATATTTGAAAAGGTTATTCAAAATGGCATGAAAAACATATTTTATTTGCATTTATTGGATTAAGAATGAATTAGTTATGGAATTTAGGAAATTGCATTTGAATTATTCAAATTTGAATTTTAAATGCATTTGGGAATTCCAAAACAGTACACCAATAGGTTATTTGGAAAGATTATTAAATTTTGAACAGAAAACATATACAACTTTTATTTATTGGGTTTATAGATTAAAAGATATACAAGTTTTTGTTTTAGTGTGTTATTCTGTCATTTAAAAGAAAATAGAAATAAAACAGATACGTTTTAATTCTTCTGTTACCGCACTCGGTTTAACCCCCAGTCACTGCCCAGTGGGCCTTGTGGCCAGCGTGGCGAGGTTGGATGGTGAGGTGGCGCAGCGGGTCACTGACCCGTGGGCCTGGCCACCGTGGCAAATACAGCGAAAAAGGACGCGCGAGGGGGGATCGAACCCGCACCCTCCTACTGCGCGCGAAGGGCCACTGCCACTGCGCTGTAACTGAACTTTTGTTCAGAGTACAGCTACGTTTGTTTTTCAGGTAAAACACACGGCCTTGCGCCAAACTGACGAAACTGCAACTGCAGTTAGCAGGCACGGACAGTGGCCTTGCCGGTGATCACCACGGCGGGTCTCCGGCGGCTCGCAGTGCGCGTGTGGTCCAGGTTTGCGTGCAGGTGTGCGTGCAGTTCGCGTGTGTCCGTGCGAAAGCAGAGAGGAGGAGGGCGACGAGGGAGGTGGCGAGCTCACCTCGGTGCAGGGATGCAGAGGATCGAGGCAGAGGCTGCCGGCGACGGTCGCGGACGGCGGCGGCGCCACACGCCATCCCGGGAGCAACGGAGAGGTCGAGGGCGGTCAGGGAGCAGCGGCGAACCCATTCCCGAGAAGGAGGATGCTCAACGACGAGCAGAACGGCGGCGGGGAAGGTCCTTCAGAGAGCAGCCATGGCGGACAGTGAGGTTCAGAGGATGGGGTGGCGCAACGGGGAAGAAAAGGGCAGGCTTTCGCCGTAGAACAGGGAGGGAGCTCACCGGGAGGAGTCTGCCGTAGCGGATCGAGGCCGAGGAGGACAACGGCGACCACCGTGCTCTGATTTCGCTCCAGTTCAGAGGAAGAACAGGGAGCAGGGGAAGGGAAAAAGAAGACGGCGGCGGCTGTGGAAGGAAGATGGCGAGAGGGGGAGCTAGGGCATGGGAGGTAGGTGAGTTTTATGGGGAAGAGGGGCTTGTACGGCGGCAATCGTAGCGAGGGGTCGATGATCGATCGGTGGTGTTGCCGTTCATACAGAAGGTGACATCACGCGAGGAAGATGACCAGCGACAGAAGGGAAAAGGGGTACTGGGCAGGTGGTAAGTGGGCTGGGTTGCTGTGCTCTCTCCTTCTCCCTTTTCTATTTTGTTTTTCTTTTTTTTTTGTGTAGCAAAAGAAATTGGAAGGAATTGATGGTTGTTAGGTTAGGAAAAATTGGGTAAAAATTATAGTTAGCTTAGTTTTTATAATGTCAACTAATTGACAACTTTGTTTTTTCCAAAACTTGCAAATTTAAGGTGCTGTTAGAAATTAATTCAAATTTAGAGCTATTTGTTATTAAATAAAATAATATTGAAAACAAAGGTTTTAGTAGGGTGAACCCTACTGATTAATGTGATTAAAGTTATTAGAATAGATTGGTAGTTTTAATGACTTGGAAATTGGTGCTGTTTAGAAAAATAACCAAAATTGAAAGAGTTTCTTTATTAGATGAATATTAATAAGAACACACTTTTAAATAGGGTGACCCCTATGTTATTAAAAACAAATAGAGTAGATTTGTTTTGACCTCAACATGATTTCAAAGTGATTTTGTTTTGGTGCTTTGATTTGAATTTTTGATTGCAATTTGGAAACAATTGATTGATCAAACCAACAATTTAATGAGTGATCAACATGGAATAAAATGGAACAATTTGGTTGTTTTCATTTGTTATTTTTATTCCAAAAGTTGTAACAGAACAAGTATGAAAAAAAAGCAGTTGAAATTGTTTGATTTTCATTGTGAAAACAAAGAATAACAGATGCAAAACAAAAGAAACAAATGCAACAATATGATGACATGATGCAATACCTTAATAACAAGAAATCAAACATTCTAAATGGTAGGTTTTCATACTTGGGCTGTTTCAAAA
Source organism: Alopecurus myosuroides (assembly GCA_028641055.1). NCBI lineage: Eukaryota > Viridiplantae > Streptophyta > Magnoliopsida > Poales > Poaceae > Alopecurus > Alopecurus myosuroides. The sequence goes on along the minus strand of CM054062.1, from coordinate 356,957,257 downwards.
CGCCCCCCCTTGAAGGAATCGCGCCCCGAGATTCCTACTGAGAAAAGAAAAGGTCCGGATACTTCTTGGGAACATCCACTTGAGCTGTTACACGTGAAACACATCGTGCACATTGGATAGACGTCAGGGAATTAGCAAACCACCGGAACAATATTAGTAGAGGTATAGGTTTTGTATGGAGGGTGTATAGCTGAATAGAACTTGATTCATTTGGAGAATAGATTATTTGGATAGAATGGTGGAACAGAGTTATTGACATCAATGCAACACCAAGAATGACATCAATGTCAGAATCAGCAACATGAGAGAAACGAGGAATATGTGACCTCCCATTAGAATTGGATTGTTCTTACTTATGTTGGAAGTCAACATTTGAGATCCCGAAGAGTGAACGGTGATTTGATTGCTTAGTGGAACCAGAAATAGGTTGTATGTTGTGGAAAAGATTTTTGACACAAAGGAATGTGATGCTCCGGTATCAAACAACACTTTTAGCTGGAATAGAGTTTAGCAGATGAACGGGGAAAACTTTGATTAGACACCGGTAGAAGAATTGAAGTGGAAAACAACAACAAGGTTTGAACGGACGAAAAGGATGTTGAGAAGAACAGGGTATCAACATCGGGGAAAACGAGAACAAAACTCCTGAGGTACTATGGAAAACCCATCCGGGCTTCTAAAGGATCAATATCTACTGCTTAAGGAATAGAGGATCTGCTTCCGGGGCTTACACGCCTCCGTTCTCAATCATGAGTAGGCAACATGATAAATCATGTCACAACCACCTCCATTCCTATGGTCTAGTAGATATAACCATCCTAGAGAAACCAGAATTCGTGAAATCCTAACTTGAAAGTTTAGATGAGAAGGGAAAACAACGTTGCACTTCCTTACCAGAAAAGGGAGGGTGGGTGGGGAAAGAAGAAAAAGAACAGAATTCCTACTCTCACGTTTCATTTTTCCTATATAGCTACAAAATAGTTTCTAGACTCAACTGCGACCAGTAAAAAGGGATCCTACAGGCAGACAGGCTCTGATACCATTTGTCGCACCCTGACTTCTAGGGATACTCATCGTTCCGTTGAACAGTAGATGATTGGATTACGGGGCATAACTGCTCCCACGTCCCAGCTTCCTGGTAGGCCTGCGCTTATGCGCGACAACACAAGCCCTGCTATTCCATCGTCGATGTAAACTATCCACTAGAGATCAAAGGCACTACTGTCGACGTACTTCATACCAATCACACATGGTACGTCAACAGCGTTAAACGAATGATAATCACAACATATCTCTACGACACAAAAGATTGAAATAAATTGGCTCTCATTAGAGCAGAGATAGCAAATACAATCATTCAGAGGACACATGTCCCAACATACATCATTACATCACAGCGGAAGCATTCAAAATGTCTGAGTACAGACAAGAACCAAATAGGCCTAAGAGGCCGGAAGCAAACAGACGGAGCCCATCCACGAAGTCTCGGATCCTGCCCGGGTCCGCTATCTACTCGTCAGCAGTCTCGTCATACTCCACGTAGTAGCCACCATGTAGATCTTCGGAAACGTAGGTCTGCGGAAACCACAGCCCCAAAGGGGTCAGTACATAAACGTACTGGCAAGCAAGACTCACAGTTCACCAAGGTGTAACCCGTCAACACCAAGCACAGATGCCTTGGTTTCAACGGAAGAAAGGGGTATGAAAGATGCTGCAACTGGCTGCGCTAACCAACTACAGAACATACTACAACTGCCGGCTAACAGAAAGGAGATAAGATCGAGGATTGTAACCAACTGAAGATAACTTCAAACAAACCCATCCTGGATCTCGCCCCTTATCCAAAGAAGCAATCCGAGGATAACTCACACAGTTGTATTAAAGGGGAATCAAGTTATTGTGTCATCAACCTATTACTAGTCAAGTTATTAATCATTGGGTGTAACATGTTTGAGCATTATGTTTAAGTTGTCCTGAGTACTTGTTAGCCAGTACTTTCACCAAGTAATCCATAACCGCGGAAAACACGGCTTCTCGAGAAGATTATCCCTGCAGGGTTGCACCAATTTGGCCGTACACGTATGAATAACCCGCCAGATGGGAGATCACCCCACCAAGCGAGGCACTCAACACAACCAACCATTCTTCGCATCAAGCCCAAAGCACCTTGGGCGCAAGGCTAATCGAGCCCAGAAGAAAATGGACCCTCATAGCACTCTAAGAACGTGTCCCCCTATATGCCGACTACGAAAGTTCCACCCTGGCCTGGGCTCGCAAAAACATGCATGCGGCAAATGGAAAACACGAACTAAATGAGGCGATTTGGACGAGATGCGAATCAGGTCAAGTTGAGGGGGGCGCCCATACTCGCTTCCCACATGCGGGTAGTGCGCTCATCATGGATCAGTAGACAAGACCCTTTTCCTATTAGGGTCGACACTAGCAGGCCTCAAAACCACACAGGGCCTCCTGCCGGTGCCTTATCATCAAATTATTATTAATAATAACATTAGCAGGATTGATTGATTAAACATCGAGCCCCCCAGAATATAATAGAGATAGTAACAGAAAGTAACGGGTAACAGACTCGAGCAATACAACCTAAGCATGCTAGTAAGACACTGGCTCAACCAAAGGGTGATAGGAGTGGAGGTGAGGCAATATCAGGTTAAGGGATTCATGTGATGGGTTCGTAACAAAAACAACTACTACTAAGGCTAGCAGAAAAGACAACGGAAAGTATCGGTAACCAATGTTGAAAGGAACACAGTGGTTCATGTGAGTGATAACTTGCCTGCAAAACCCAGTAGCCTGGTACTGAGATAACTCCTTAGAAGGGGTGTCGTAAGTATCGGCGGTCTCAACATCGTCGTTTATCCGGGAAGAAGCAAACAAACATTGCAGAAAGATAAACAATCAATATAATGGCATAGGTGCACAAACATGGGATGATGCATGTCATGTTAATAGATGCATCAAAATAAACTACTTGACAAGATAACACAATTTAATTGGACCCATATGCAATTGGATTGCATATGGAAAAGATCCATTGAAATAAGTGGAAACAAATGATTTACAATTAATTATTATGTGAAAGTTGTTAGCATGATGCATGCATGATGGTAACAACAAAATAACAACAAACAACAATGATAGATGCAAGTGAAAAAGGATTGGAACAAGTTTTGGAAATCATTGATTAAGTTTGGAAAGTTTGGTTACTTAAACATGTTACACAAACAATTATTGTTTTCATCAACTTAAAGTGTGCAAAACAATTAACAAAAATTATATTTGAAAAGAACATCAAATTTTAGTTGGATTACATGTTTCAAATATTGAAATAGGAATTAGGATGAATTTATTATGAATTAAGCAATATTAAACAAGTTTTAAATGATTTTAAAACAAGTTTGAATTTAATTGAAGTTTTATTTGTTCACAACATGAATTCAAACTCACATTTGAAAAGTTCACACTTTGAGGGTTTGAAAACATATTTTGCATGTTTAAAAATAAATTATTTTGAGCAAGTTATGATTTTAGCAATTTTAATTGAATTAAACAAGGATTAAATTGTTTAGGCAATTTTAATTATTCAAACCATGAAACAATATTTATATTTGAATAGGGTATTCAAAATGGCATGGAAAACATATTTTATTTGCATTATTGGATTAAGAATGAATTATTTATGGAATTTAGAAATTGCATTGGAATTATTCAAATTTGAATTTTAAATGCATTTGGGAATTCCAAAACAGAACACCAATAGGTTATTTGGAAAGATTATTAAATTTTGAACAGAAAACATATACAACTTTTATTTATTGGGTTTATAGATTAAAAGATATACAAGTTTTTGTTTTAGTGTGTTATTCTGTCATTTAAAAGAAAATAGAAATAAAACAGATACGTTTTAATTCTTCTGTTACCGCACTCGGTTTAACCCCCAGTCACTGCCCAGTGGGCCTTGTGGCCAGCGTGGCGAGGTGGGATGGTGAGGTGGCGCAGCGGGTCACTGACCCGTGGGCCTGGCCACCGTGGCAAATACAGCGAAAAAGGACGCGCGAGGGGGGATCGAACCCGCACCCTCCTACTGCGCGCGAAGGGCCACTGCCACTGCGCTGTAACTGAACTTTTGTTCAGAGTACAGCTACGTTTGTTTTTCAGGTAAAACACACGGCCTTGCGCCAAACTGACGAAACTGCAACTGCAGTTAGCAGGCACGGACAGTGGCCTTGCCGGTGATCACCACGGCGGGTCTCCGGCGGCTCGCGGTGCGCGTGTGGTCCAGGTTTGCGTGCAGGTGTGCGTGCAGTTCGCGTGTGTCCGTGCGAAAGCAGAGAGGAGGAGGGCGACGAGGGAGGTGGCGAGCTCACCTCGGTGCAGGGACGCAGAGGATCGAGGCAGAGGCTGCCGGCGACGGTCGCGGACGGCGGCGGCGCCACACGCCATCCCGGGAGCAACGGAGAGGTCGAGGGCGGTCAGGGAGCAGCGGCGAACCCATTCCCGAGAAGGAGGATGCTCAACGACGAGCAGAACGGCGGCGGGGAAGGTCCTTCAGAGAGCAGCCATGGCGGACAGTGAGGTTCAGAGGATGGGGTGGCGCAACGGGGAAGAAAAGGGCAGGCTTTCGCCGTAGAACAGGGAGGGAGCTCACCGGGAGGAGTCTGCCGTAGCGGATCGAGGCCGAGGAGGACAACGGCGACCACCGTGCTCTGATTTCGCTCCGGTTCAGAGGAAGAACAGGGAGCAGGGGAAGGGAAAAAGAAGACGGCGGCGGCTGTGGAAGGAAGATGGCGAGAGGGGGAGCTAGGGCACGGGAGGTAGGTGAGTTTTATGGGGAAGAGGGGCTTGTACGGCGGCAATCGTAGCGAGGGGTCGATGATCGATCGGTGGTGTTGCCGTTCGTACAGAAGGTGACATCACGCGAGGAAGATGACCAGCGACAGAAGGGAAAAGGGGTACTGGGCCAGGTGGTAAGTGGGCTGGGTTGCTGTGCTCTCTCCTTCTCCCTTTTCTATTTTGTTTTTCTTCTTTTTTTTTGTGTAGCAAAAGAAATTGGAAGGAATTGATGGTTGTTAGGTTAGGAAAAATTTGGTAAAAATTATAGTTAGCTTAGTTTTTATAATGTCAACTAATTGACAACTTTGTTTTTTCCAAAACTTGCAAATTTAAGGTGCTGTTAGAAATTAATTCAAATTTAGAGCTATTTGTTATTAAATAAAATAATATTGAAAACAAAGGTTTTAGTAGGGTGAACCCTACTGATTAATGTGATTAAAGTTATTAGAATAGATTGGTAGTTTTAATGACTTGGAAATTGGTGCTGTTTAGAAAAATAACCAAAATTGAAAGAGTTTCTTTATTAGATGAATATTAATAAGAACACACTTTTAAATAGGGTGACCCCTATGTTATTAAAAACAAATAGAGTAGATTTGTTTTGACCTCAACATGATTTCAAAGTGATTTTGTTTTGGTGCTTTGATTTGAATTTTTGATTGCAATTTGGAAACAATTGATTGATCAAACCAACAATTTAATGAGTGATCAACATGGAATAAAATGGAACAATTTGGTTGTTTTCATTTGTTATTTTTATTCCAAAAGTTGTAACAGAACAAGTATGAAAACAAAGCAGTTGAAATTGTTTGATTTTCATTGTGAAAACAAAGAATAACAGATGCAAAACAAAAGAAACAAATGCAACAATATGATGACATGATGCAATACCTTAATAACAAGAAATCAAACATTCTAAATGGTAGGTTTTCATACTTGGGCTGTTACAAACATGATATCCAAAAGAGAGTCATAAATACACCAATAAGATTTTTTTTGAAAGCAAAGCACAAAGCTCAAATTTGGCTTTAAGGGATATAGATGAACACTCAATAAACTCGTCAAAGCATCACAAATATCACAAGGGAAAAGTGATAGTTGGAATGCTTCGAGAAAGGTAACGCATATCACAAAAGATTCAAATGGTTTTTTGAGAAACCATCAATATTGCATATTAGAGACTTCAAGTAGAAGTTGCTAGATTAATATACTTGGGATTGGTGAATCATGAATATGATTATAAATATCCCCTTAGTATGTACTCATCCCGGCTTACTCATAGTTGCAATAAAGATGCTTTTGATAAGACATTTGCAAGAACCAAATGAAATGCAACAAAGGAAAATCATGCCAAGAAGCAACCTACACAAGGTTGAAAGCTAGAAATGTATGCATGGAATAGATACTTGTTACCGAGGCGACATTGGTGATGAAGAGGATGTGAATTCATTAATCATCGTAGCTTGACTCCTATAATCCCATGGTGAGAACACCTTCCTTATGAATGAGGCAAACAACCAATGTATCTCCATTGTACCTAAAAACAAAGATCAAGTACAAAATGGTACCCAAACTCATTGGGTCCAAAGTAGTTAGAACAACTACAATACATAGGACAAACTCTACATAAATATGTGCATATTAATATGAATTTGAATTTCATGCACATCTTAGCCATTTAGGATTTGATGGAGTTTATCCTATATATTGGATCAACGAAAGTAAGCATGCCAAAATATATACATATTTAAATATTCATGCACAAAACTTTCAAGAACCAAAACAAGATACAAGTTGGACAAAGACCCAATTAAACCAAGAAGCCACTCATAAGAGTGAAAAGAAAGAGAATTGTCCAAATTATATCAAGACCCCAAATCAACACATGATTGAGGAAACCAAATAGAGAAGATACCAAAAAAACATCAAGGAAGAAACAAACCCTCTACACTTTTCATGATATCACACAAAGTACCAAGACGAAAAATGTTCGTCTTCCAAAGAGACAAGTCATTGGGAAAAAATACAAATTTAAAGACAACAAGTGTTCAAACGCATATAGGATAGTTCTTCCAATAATATTGCATTATTTATGATCTTGCATTTGAATACAAAATGCACACAACGGAATCATTACTGTCCATATATATTATTCAAACACTACTCATGTTTAAATAAAAACAAATAGATGCAATACCAATTTAAAGAACGGTGATCTACTCAATGTAGGATAGCTTTCCCAAGATTAGTGCAACCCAAAGAAGTATGACTTTGAACATAAGTGCACAAGTATGGGATCGTTGCTTTTCCTAACTCAAGAAAGCACAATACAAATTTTGAGTAGAGCAAGGAAGACACAAGGGAATTAAACCAAACAAAACATTGGCAAGAAACAAGGAATTTTTGAGCAAAGGCCAAAGTAAATATGATCAATAAACTTACCACAAATTATTATCACTTTTCAAGGACAAGAGATGTATGGAGATATTTCTCAGTGGTATATTTGTTCACAATCATATTCACAAAATATAATCATGTGGTAAAAGATAGGAATACTAAAAAAACATGCTTAGAAAGAGATTCTTGAAGGCTTCAAATAAAACCCGAAAATGCAAGGCAACAAGAAACTCTCTTACAAACAAGATACCAAAGAAGTGATACACAAGATATTTTAAGAAAATATTGAACTTGTTTGAGAAACATGCCACTTAGGAACAAGATAACTAGAATATCAACTCTAGGTGGCAATACCTCACATGTTCACATTTTCTAGTCTTGTAATATGCACATAGCTTATTACTCCCCCATAATGTGATAATCCATTTTTTTTACAAGAGGCAAAGAAAAAAAACAACTAGAGAAAGTTAATGGACATTAGAATTTGAATTTCTCATGAGAAAGACATACCACATAGAGACAAGATAATATTGATATATCAACACTAAGTGGTTTTCCTCATGTACACACATTTTAGGATAGTAAAGTGACAATATCATATTACTCCCCCAAAATGGGATAGTCCATTAATCTCTCAAAGAGCCAACTAAAATAAGAAAGAATTGCAATGAAGGCTCAACACAAAGCACACGAGTACATGGAATGCAAACCAACAAACATAACTAGATTACTCAAGATAGGTAAGTAGTAAGCACAACATATCAAACACATGCTAGAAACAAAACTAACATATGCAAGGGAACATGCAACTTTCAATGAATATATGAATTAGATACAAGTTACCGCAAGGAGGAACATTGGATAAGAGATATATATAATCCACATGACTTGGCTTGAGGAAATATAAATGATGAAGATCCCTTAATTCTTCATGAGATAGCCAAGCCTCCAATGCCCTCCACCAACACCTATTGATCAAGTTTGAGCTTGTTGGTCCCCAACCAAGTTGGGTCCTAAAAGGTTAGTCACAATAGGTTTGGCAACCCAAATGGTTCTTTTCTTGACACCACTTTGAGTACCGACAAACTTGGCAAACACATTGCCCACATTATCCTTCTGAATGGAATAAACATCATCAACAAGTATAGGGTAGGATAATGTACCATTAGTGCATGAAGAAGCAAGTGTCCCTTCTCACGACAAAGGTAGCAACATCGACTCTTCTCTTTCTTCTTAATAGGCTCCTCAACTTGAGGAGCATTGGCTTGAGTCTTCTTAGGAGGTGGTCGTTGTTCAACTCGTGGTTGAGCATGAGATTGACCAAGAGGCCGCTTCCCTAGTTGCTTCTCACTTAGAGACTTCTTCTTCAAAGGGCAAGATCTAACATGGTGCCCTTCAATCTTGCACTTGAAGCAAATAATCTTGGCCGTATCTTTTACTTGTTCTTGGACCTTCTTCTTGTCAACCTTGGACTTGTTATTGATATTTGAGTTGAATCCAAGTCCACTCTTGTCATTGGGAAGTCTTCGCACTCTCAACATATTGTCAAGGGTGGAACTCCCTTCATGACTCTTTTCCAAGTATTTCTTCAAATAAGTGAATTGGGCCTTGAGCTCTTTAATTTCCTCTATATGGTTAGAATCAACACAAGAGCTAGAGGAAGTAGATGCTTCATTGTTAGAGCAACAAGGCAAGGAAAGCAATTCATCACAAGATGTAGAAACATTATGGGAGGATGAATTACCAATACGAGCACAAGTCAATATAGCATTACTAGAAGATATTGTGCTAGTACCCACATGAGGCTCACAAGATGTTACCTTTGTAGTCATAGACTCAAGAGCTAACTTTAGCTTGGTATGGGATGCTAGAAGATCCTCATGAGATCTAGATAGCTTTTCATGAGTTTCTTCCAATTTCCCACACTTGCTAGTCATCAACTCAAGTTGAGCCCTTAGCTCAACATTCTCCTTCAAAATAGATGCTTCACAAGATGTGGAGTTAGTAGCACAAGCATCATTAGAAATAGAAGAAGACAATTTGGCAAGCTCATTATTCAACCTAGATTTTTCCTCAATTAGATTAGCATTGCCAACAACAAATTCAACCTTTTCACTTTTAAGCACTTTATATTTAGCATTAATATGGTCACGTGCTTTAGTGAGATAGGCTATTTGTTCATTATAGAGCTCCTCAATATATTCAAGTTTCTCCTCAAGAGTAACTCGGAGCTCATGCTCTTCCTCAAGAGACATAGTGAGGGATGCCTTTTCATCGGCATCACTTCTTTCAATTTCACCTTTATTTTCAATGATTTTAGAGCTATTAATAGCAAAATCCAATATTTCACCCAAGGGAGTGATAGCTTTACTACCTTTAGGGAGATCAAGAAGAACCTACTCACCCTTCTCCATTAAAGAGACCTCATCCTCAAGCTCACCATAAAATATATCCTCATCCTCATCATCACAAGATGTAGTGGGTTCCAAAGGTGGAGATACCTTTGAATCCCTAGCCATAAGGCACACATGAGAAATGGATAACGAAGATGAAGATTGACTTGAAGCACCAATAAGGTCCATGTCTTGTTCCACCACAATATGGGATTCCTCTACATTGTTAGCCACACAAGTACTAGAGGAAATGGAAGCATTGTTTTTATGAAAACAAGACATAGGAAGCATATCATCATGAGATTTAGTTAAACAACTATTACATGATATGCAAGGACTATCAACACTAGCATGTATGGAATTTTGAGTGCTAGAAGATATTAAGTCCAAAGATAGATCAATGGGATAGAGATGAAGTATAGTCAATAGCAAATTCACTATCCACAATGCAATTTCTATCACCACTCACCATATCATTACCTTGTGACAGATCACATGTTGGTGGAGTGGAGAAAGATGTGAACTCATCACGGCCGGAAGTGGATGGAGAACAATCATCCTCAATAATGTTGGACACATCATATATATCTTGAAGTTTTGTCCATAGCTCATGAGCGTTCCGAAAAGGCATGATTGAATCAATAACTACATCGCTCAAAACACACAAGAGACCATTAGATACAAGAGTATCGAGATAAGAGTTTTCCTCATCCTCTAAAGATAAATCTTGAGAATCCTTTGGAGGAGGAAAATCCATATCTACAATTCTCTTAACATACTTTGGACCCATGTCCGTAAGAAAATTGAGAATGCGAATTTTCCAAACATCATAATTTCTACCATAGACTATAAAAACGGGATCATGCTCTATTTTTCTAAACGACATCGTACTCTCTAGGATGTAAAGCCTAATAAAGAGAGACGAGGCTCTGATACCAATTGAACGGACAACGACGTCGCCTAGAGGGGGGGTGAATAGGCGATTAAAACTTTTCCGGTTAAAGCTTGCTAAATGCAGAAATAAACTAGGTGTTTAAATTAACAAGCATACAACCTAAATATTCTAGGGTCAACTAGATGCACTAACAACTTATGCTAAGCAAGACAATTAACAAGGTGATAGCAAGATATATAACTTCAAGCGCGAAGGCTATCACAATGTAAATTGCATAAGTAAAAAGCTCGGGTATAGAAATAACCGAGGCACACGGAGACGATGATGTATTCCCGAGTTCCTCCCACAAGGGGAGTACGTCTCGTTGGAGGGGTGTGAGATCACCACGAAGGCCTACTCAACGCCACAAAGGCCTCACCCTATTCTCCGATGAACTTCCGACACGAAGGCCTAGTTCACCTCTCACTATTGAACCCCTTTTAGGCGGGGATCGAATCCTTTACAAACACTTGGGGCACACACCCACAACTAAATTGGGGGCTCCCAACTCTTCTTGAATCACCACAAGTCGTCTAGGGTCAAATACCCAAGAGTAACAAGCTCACAATCTTTCACTTCCACGAATCCTCGTGGAGAGAGCAAACCGATGCAAATGGCAAGAGCAAAAGTGCTCAAATCCTCCACTCTCAAATTCCAACAAAGAAACAAATGCTTATGGGGGAATAAGAGAGGAAGAACAATGGAGAAACACCAAGAACTCCAAGATCAAGATCTACTAGGTTTCCCTCACTAAGAAGGAGGATGGATTGGTGGAAATGTAGATCTAGATCTCCTCTAACTTCTCCCTCAAAGATATGCAAGAATCATTGGAGGGATTGAGAGAGGAGCAAGCTTTCCAAAGTCAACAATGGTGGGGAGAGACAGGGAAAACAAGCTGGGAAAGTCTTAGGGACTTTGGGGAAGAAAGCCCCTTAAATAGGTGCTCAAAAACTAGCCGTTTTCTGCCCAAAATGCGACCAGGCCGGATTGGCCCGGAATAATCAGGACCCCGGAATATTCCGGATGCAAACAGAGCCTTTTCCCGTTATGGCCGGAATGGCCCCGGAATATTCCTGATGCAAACAGTGAGACTAACAACCGATACGAGAAATGCTATAACTTTTGCATATGGACTCCGTTTTCGATGTTCTTGGACTCGTTGAAATCACAACGACGAGCACTACAAGAATATGCAGAGAAACATCATTGTCCATAAATGGAAGATAAAACCAAATGGGTAAAGGTTTAGACCTCTCAAATAGGAACACCCGGTAAAACGTCCAACACAAAAACACACATAACTTTTGCGAATGAACTCCGAATAAGGTGAATCCAAATGGGTTGGAAAGGTAATAACAAGGACTATCCAAACAAAAAGGAATGGAGAAGTTACCACACATGAAAGGTGTGGAAACATTCTAAAAGCTGAACCGGATATTTTCACCACCGAAATCGCAACAAGTTTTTCTTACCAAGACCATTTTCGATAAACCTTGGCTTGCCATGAAGATCACGACAAGCACTAGAACCCAAAGGATACAAAAGACAAATAAGAACCAAGAAAGATGATATGCAAAGTATGCAAAGGTTTGAGCTCTCCACAACAATTCGATCACGTTACTCACTTGAGAGCCCCTCTTGATAGTACGACTATCTATCCTATTAGAAAACCTATCAAGATTATACCTTTGCCTTGAGCATTCCACTTGATCTAGATGATGACGATCTTGACTCTCTCAAGTTGGATCTTCTTTCTTGATTGCGCGTGCTATCACAAGTTCCGCTTGATGAAGACTTGCAAGTTGCCCCCCCCCATACACCATTATGGGAGAGACTAGCTCCCCCATACACCATTATGGGAGAGACCTTCTCGGAAAATCTTCACAAGGACACAATCTCCAAAAAAGTGGCAAGCATCAAGCATAGGATATCTTCTAGATGCTTCACTTGAGCTTCCACGTAAAGCTAGATGATGAACACCGCTTGACGACGACATAGACCACGGGCTATATGAAATCTTCCTTTTGGTTCATGCCCATGGAAAGATACCTAACCACACATAGAAATTCCACACACACACATATCATGGGTTAGTTCACAAAGCTATATTTACAATTCCTTACCATACCATGAGATACACAATCCCACTTGGTACAAATTGTAGCTTTGTGTGTTGATCGCTTGCTTGAGCAACCTTGTATCTTTGCTTCTAACTTCAAATGATGATGTCTTGAAGATGATAATGAAAGATCACCTAATCCTTTTCTTCAAGACACACTAGAAATAAGCTCAACTCAAACCATGAACATTCTTCATATAAATCCTTGCATATAACAATGGTCATCAAGGAAGCTAATAGAGTTCAACACATGAACTCCATTATTTCCTATGGACAAGATCTACAAGGATAACTCAATGCAAACATTAGTACATAAGGATTGTCATTAATTACCAAAACCACATATGGGGGAAGCATGCGCTTTCACAAACCTATGCATTTTCTTCTTAATAGGCAAAGGTAGCAACATCGACTCTTCTCTTTCTTCTTAATAGGCTCCTCAACTTGAGGAGCATTGTCTTGAGTCTTCTTAGGAGGTGGTCGTTGTTCAACTCGTGGTTGAGCATGAGATTGACCAAGATGCCAGTTCCCTAGTTGCTTCTCTCTTAGAGGCTTCTTCTTCAAAGGGCAAGATCTAACATGGTGCCCTTCAATCTTGCACTTGAAGCAAATAATCTTGGCCGTATCTTTTACTTGTTCTTGGCCCTTCTTCTTGTCAACCTTGGACTTGTTATTGATATTTGAGTTGAATCCAAGTCCACTCTTGTCATTGGGAAGTCTTCGCACTCTCAACATATTGTCAAGGGTGGAACTCCCTTCATGACTCTTTTCCAAGTATTTCTTCAAAGAAGTGACTTGGGCCTTGAGCTCTTTAATTTCCTATACATTGTTAGAATCAACACAAGAGCTAGAGGAAGTAGATGCTTCATTGTTAGAGCAACAAGGCAAGGAAAGCAATTCATCACAAGATGTAGAAACATTATGGGAGGATGAATTACCAATACGAGCACAAGTCAATATAGCATTACTAGAAGATATTGTGCTAGTACCCACATAAGGCTCACAAGATGTTAACTTTGTAGTCATAGACTCAAGAGCTAACTTTAGCTTGGTATGGGATGCTAGAAGATCCTCATGAGATCTAGATAGCTTTTCATGAGTTTCTTCCAATTTCCCACACTTGCTAGTCATCAACTCAAGTTGAGCCCTTAGCTCAACATTCTCCTTCAAAATAGATGCTTCACAAGATGTGGAGTTAGTAGCACAAGCATCATTAGAAATAGAAGAAGACAATTTGGAAAGCCCATTATTCAACCTAGAGTTTTCCTCAATTAGATTAGCATTGCCAACAACAAATTCAACCTTTTCACTTTTAAACACTTTATATTTAGCATTAGTATGGTCACGTGCTTTAGTGAGATAGGCTATTTGTTCATTATAGAGCTCCTCAATAGATTCAAGTTTCTCCTCAAGAGTAACTCGGAGCTCATGCTCTTCCTTAAGAGACATAGTGAGGGATGCCTTTTCATCGGCATCACTTCTTTCAATTTCACCTTTCTTTTCAATGATTTTAGAGCTATTAATAGCAAAATCCAATATTTGACCCATGGGAGTGATAGCTTTACTACCTTTAGGGAGATCAAGAAGAACCAACTCACCCTTCTCCATTAAAGAGACCTCATCCTCAAGCTCACCATAAAATATATCCTCATCCTCATCATCACAAGATGTAGTGGGTTCCAAAGGTGGAGATACCTTTGAATCCCTAGACATAAGGCACACATGAGAAATGGATAACGAAGATGAAGATTGACTTGAAGCACCAATAAGGTCCATGTCTTGTTCCACCACAATATGGGATTCCTCTACATTGTTAGCCACACAAGTACTAGAGGAAATGGAAGCATTGTTTTTATGAAAACAAGACATAGGAAGCATATCATCATGAGATTTAGTTAAACAACTATTACATGATATGCAAGGACTATCAACACTAGCATGTATGGAATTTTGAGTGCTAGAAGATATTAAGTCCAAAGATAGATCATTGCAATGGGATAGACATGAAGTATAGTCAATAGCAAATTCACTATCCACAATGCAATTTCTATCTCCACTCACCATATCATTACCTTGTGACAGATCACATGTTGGTGGAGTGGAGAAAGATGTGAACTCATCACGGCTGGAAGTGGATGGATAACAATCATCCTCAATAATGTTGGACACATCATATATATCTTGAAGTTTTGTCCATAGCTCATGATCGTTCCGAAAAGGCATGATTGAATCAATAACTACATCGCTCAAAACACACAAGAGACCATTAGATACAAGAGTATAGAGATAAGAGTTTTCCTCACCCTCTAAAGATAAATCTTGAGAATCCTTTGGAGGAGGAAAATACATATCTACAATTCTCGTAACATACTTTGGACCCATGTCCGTAAGAAAATTGAGAATGCGAATTTTCCAAACATCATAATTTCTACCATAGAATATAAAAACGGGATCATGCTCTATTTCTCTAAACGACATCGTACTCTCTAGGATGTAAAGCCTAATAAAGAGAGACGAGGCTCTGATACCAATTGAACGGACAACAACGTCGCCTAGAGGGGGGTGAATAGGCGATTAAAACTTTTCCGGTTAAAGCTTGCTAAATGCGGAAATAAACTAGGTGTTTAAATTAACAAGCATACAGCCTAAATATTCTAGGGTCAACTAGATGCACTAACAACTTATGCTAAGCAAGACAAGTAACAAGGTGATAGCAAGATATATAACTTCAAGCGCGAAGGCTATCACAATGTAAATTGCATAAGTAAAAAAGCTCGGGTATAGAAATAACCGAGGTACACGGAGACGATGATGTATTCCCGAGTTCCTCCCACAAGGGGAGTATGTCTCGTTGGAGGGGTGTGAGCTCACCACGAAGGCCTACTCAACGCCACTAAGGCCTCACCCTATTCTCCGATGAACTTCCGCCATGAAGGCCTAGTTCACCTCTCACTATTGAACCCCTTTTAGGCGGGGATCGAATCCTTTACAAACACTTGGGGCACACACCCACAACTAAATTGGGGGCTCCCAACTCTTCTTGAATCACCACAAGTCGTCTAGGGTCAAAGACCCAAGAGTAACAAGCTCACAATCTTTCACTTCCACGAATCCTCGTGGAGAGAGCAAACCGATGCAACCGATGCAAATGGCAAGAGCACAAGTGCTCAAATCCTCCACTCTCAAATTCCAACAAAGCAACAAATGCTTATGGGGGAATAAGAGAGGAAGAACATTGGAGAAACACCAAGAACTCCAAGATCAAGATCTACTAGGTTTCCCTCACTAAGAAGGAGGATGGATTGGTGGAAATGTAGATCTAGATCTCCTCTAACTTCTCCCTCAAAGATATGCAAGAATCATTGGAGGGATTGAGAGAGGAGCAAGCTTTCCAAAGTCAACAATGGGGGGGAGAGAGAGAGAGAAAACAAGCTCGGAAAGTCTTAGGGACTTTGGGGAAGAAAGCCCCTTAAATAGGTGCTAAAAAACTAGCCGTTTTCTGCCCAAAATGCGACCAGGCCGGATTGGCCCGGAATAATCCGGACCCCGGAATATTCCGGATGCAAACAGAGCCTTTTCCCGTTATGGCCGGAATGGCCCCGGAATATTCCGGATGCAAACAGTGAGACTAACAACCGATACGAGAAATGCTATAACTTTTGCATATGGACTCCGTTTTCGATGTTCTTGGGCTCGTTGAAATCGCAACGACGAGCACTACAAGAATATGCAGAGATACATCATTGTCCATAAATGGAAGATAAAATCAAATGGGTAAAGGTTTAGACCTCTCAAATAGGAACACCCGGTAAAACGTCCAACACAAAAACACACATAACTTTTGCGAATGAACTCCAAATAAGGTGAATCCAAATGGGTTGGAAAGGTAATAACAAGGACTATCCAAACAAAAAGGAATGGAGAAGTTACCACACATGAAAGGTGTGAAAATATTCTAAAAGCTGAACCGGATATTTTCACCACCGAAATCGCAACAAGTTTTTCTTACCAAGACCATTTTCGATAAACCTTGGCTTGCCATGAAGATCACGACAAGCACTAGAACCCAAAGGATACAAAAGCCAAATAAGAACCAAGAAAGATGATATGCAAAGTATGCAAAGGTTTGAGCTCTCCACAACAATTCGATCACGTTACTCACTTGAGAGCCCCTCTTGATAGTACGACTATCTATCCTATTAGAAAACCTATCAAGATTATACCTTTGCCTTGAGCATTCCACTTGAGCTAGATGATGACGATCTTTACTCTCTCAAGTTGGATCTTCTTTCTTGATTGCGCTTGCTAGCACAAGCTCCGCTTGATGAATACTTGCAAGTTGCCCCCCCCCATACACCATTATGGGAGAGACTAGCTCCCCCATACACCATTATGGGAGAGACCTTCTCGGAAAATCTTCACAAGGACACAATCTCCAAAAAGGTGGCAAGCATCAAGCATAGGATATCTTCTAGATGCTTCACTTGAGCTTCCACATCAAGCTAGATGACGAACACCGCTTGACGACGACATAGACCACGGGCTATATGAAATCTTCCTTTTGGTTCATGCCCATGGAAAGATACCTAACCACACATAGAAATGACACACACACATATCATGGGTTAGTTCACAAAGCTATATTTACAATTGCTTACCGTACTATGAGATACACAATCCCACTTGGTACAAATTGTAGCTTTGTGTGTTCATCGCTTGCTTGATCAACCTTGTATCTTTGCTTCTAACTTCAAATGATGATGTCTTGAAGATGATAATGAAAGATCACCTAATCCTTTTCTTCAAGACACACTAGAAATAAGCTCAACTCAAACCATGAACAGTCTTCATATAAATCCTTGCATATAACAATGGTCATCAAGGAAGCTAATAGAATTCAACACATGAACTCCATTATTTCATATGGACAAGATCTACAAGGATAACTCAATGCAAAAATTAGTACATAAGGATTGTCATTAATTACCAAAACCACATATGGGGGAACCATGCGCTTTCACAAACCTATGCATTTTCCTATTCTAAAATTCATAACATGTATCATAAAACTTGAAAATACTGCATAAAATAGTAGTGAACCACTCTATAAAATAAATAGGAACCATGTATCAAAACTACTAAGAAAATTTTAAAACAAGCATGCAAGCTTGTATAATAAGTCACCTACAGTAGAAAAATATTAAAGATATACTAAACCATTCAAAATTTTGATTGGAAGTTTGGAGGAGTCACATAATGGAGAATTGTTGGTTTAAATCTCAACATGAATGATGAGTTGAGCAAAGAGATCGAAAAATCCATGGAAGAACATCAAGAACACAAGTTTGGGCAATGGCAAAGTGGTTTGTCGGAAGAGAGAAAGACTGAGCGGGAAGCTCACCTTGAGGGGGGTTGTGGGCCCAAGGTGGATTGGTGACATGGCGAAGGGCGTGGCCGCACCCTAGGGTCGCATGGACTCTAGGGGTCCCCTTGGCCAGCACCTATGGATCATTTTTCGCGAGAAAAAATTCTATAATTTTTCATGATTTTTTTTAGTAATTTAACTTCTAGACAATTTTAGGATATTAATAAATGAATATAATGCATAACTGAGTTTAAGAACTGATCTAAACTAATTATAAAACCAAAATTGCAGAAGTTCTAGTGAATGGGAAATAAACAAAACTCATAGTTTCATGCATGTAAATTGGATTTACTAGCAAGGTTGATCAAGTCTACCAAATCAATTTTAATGACATAAAATTTTGAGTTCCAATAAACCCTTATGTTACCTCAACTTTGATAGACATTGTTCCAATTATAAAAATTTAATATTCTCTATGATGCACTTGTATAGGATAATCAATGGCTCCAATCTTGATGGTCTCAATATTTTAAATTGAATTTAAACCATGCTTTATATTAATCTTCTTTAGAAAATATACCGTATGTTCTTTATCATTGACGTAAAAAGTGACTTTCCCTTTTTTACAATCAATAGCAGACCCTGTAGTATTAAAAAAAGGTCTTCCAAGAATAATACACGTGTTCTCATCTCTACCAAAGGAGGCTGAGTGGTAGGCTCACATAATTTTTCAATAGGAGGTAATTTCTTAACATCTTCATCTTTAATACCTTTCTCTTTAATAGATTTCTTGACTTATCACATATCTTCAGAATTTGGGAAAGAACACTCCTCTTCTTAGGTGTGGGCCTTGGAGGCAGCTCAGGAATAGTCCAATAATCATTATTTTTAGCTATTTTTCATTAATTCCTCAGCTTCATCTGTAGTTCTTTCCCTGGAAAAAGAACCAACACAATTATCCAGATATATCCTAGATTCCACAAATAGTCCATTATAAAAATATGACTATAAGTTAATTCTTAAGTATCCCATGTGCTGGCCTAGCATAAGTATAGCACAATATCCCCCCCCCCCACACACACACACACAAGCTTTGGGGAGATACTCATCCTCAAGTTGTTTAAAATTATAAATCTTCTGTAAAGCGCAGCAGGATGCATATGAGCATGCAAGTATTTCTCACAGAAGTAGTGAGTCAGGTGTTGAGGAATTTTAAAATATCCATGAGCTAAATTATAAAACCAAGTTTTACCGTCATATTTTAATAAAAAAAGGGAACAACACCACTATATAGTAATGTTATATTCTCTATATTAGAAAACAAGGCACTTAGTTCAGCAAGCTTGTTTACAATAGCATCTTCATTTTCTTTACCATAAAAAAGATCAGATTCAGCCATGGATATAAGTGGAAGATCGACAGAAAAATCATAATCAACATCTTTAATTCATATGAGATATAGCAAATTCAGGATCAGGAACAACCTTGTTTTTCATAGCATGATTCTCAAGTAATTTTTTTAATGCATTAGGATCTGGGAATCGTCACATACCATATATTCTAATAAAAGCATCATAAACCTCAATATTACTATCCTCGTTATAATCATTTTTATAATTTCTTAACTCGGGAAACATAGAAGGTCTATCAGGTGTAAAAGGGTGTTCATCATTACTAATTTTTGCATTTAAAATTTCTTTAGCTTTATTAGTCTGTGAATCAAGAAAATGACCTAATGAACCTGTTCCATCAAGCACAATAGAAGCATCATAGAAATCATGAGAAATTATCTAAATTGGTAGAAGTAATGTACGAAGTGTAGTGTAGTGATGTGACGGTGGTGTAGCAAGATGATTTATAACAGAAGGTGAATCAAGAGTAGCAGAAGTGTTTAGAGTTGTACCTTGCCTTGTTTTAGAAGGTAATATTAGAACTTTGGGATCATGATTGTTTCCCATGGTGGATAATAAATTGTAGAAAACAATATAACTCCCCATTGAACTTAAATAAAGCTATGATCTCCGGCAATGGCGCCAGAAAATAGTCTTGATGGCCCACAAGTGTAGGGATCTCAAGAGTCTTCGAGGGTAGTAGAGCCCAAATTTATTGGTTCGGCACAAGAGAGTCAAAGAATAACTATAAGTCTTAGAAACTAAGTTGTCAATTCAGTCACACCTGGAAAGATACTTGTTGACACAATTTATTAGTAGTAACAGTGATATATTAGCAGTGGTGATGTAACAATAACAGTAGCAAAGTAAAAAAAAACAAGCAAAAGTAACAATGAGCGTGCTTGCAGTAAACGGCAAGATTAAAAACACCATAGACATAGGGACGGATGAACGGGCATTGCGTGAATAAGATAACTCACGTAATAGTGATAACATACGTCATGGCACAATGATTAACAAATAAGAATCCAACCATCAATCAAAACATCGGCATGTATTCCAAATATAGTTGTACGTGCTTACTATAAGAACTTGTACAACATCTTTTGTTCTACCATCCCGTTTCAGCGGGCCAATCATGGAACTTCTGGTAATTAAAGCACCCCTTTTGCAAAGCACCAGAACAAAACATTAATACTCGATGGATATATGTAATTCTCAAATTACAACCCTTCCCATTTGATATCCCAATCTATCACTTTGGGGTCCCCGGTTCCAAAATATAATAGGTTCATACAACTTGTACATAAGAATTAAAACAATGATTATTTTCATGAAAACATAACATGCTCAATTCTGAAATCATGGCACTCGGGCTATAGTGACAAGCATTAAGAATAACGACTTGCAACAACAATGATTAACATCAGTAGTGAATACTAGGCATCATATTCTAACAAGCTGACGATCTATTATATGAACAATCTCATCCAATCCATACCATCCCCTCTGCCTAGAGTAGCGAATTACTCACACATGGATGGAGAATCATGATTGGATGATGGAGAGATGATGATGATGATGACGATCTCTCCTCTCAGGAGGCCAAAATCAGCCTCTAGATTAGCTCTCTGAGGAAGAACATAAGGGCATGGCGGCTTCGTGTCGCGAAATAGAAAATTAGCAGCGTGCTTACGGTTTTCAGTCGAGGAGGGGTATTTGAGCCAAAGGATAGCCCGATGAGCTGCTTAGTGGGTCCATGAGGGTTGAGGGCGCGGCATAGATGGGGCCACGCCCCAGGTCACCTGTCCACCTATGTGGTGCTCAGTTTTTTCGAGATTCTCATAGGGTATGGTGTGCGTGCATTCATATGGGTGAGTGTGTGAGCGTGAGCGTCTATGCATAAAAACCAAAAAAGAAAAAGGAAAATTGGTATGTGTTGTTTTCAGCAGGAATAAGCTCATGTAAATGTAATAAGTGTTGGAATTTTGGCCCAAATGGACCAGCCCATTTAATATTCCAGAAATTCCTAATAAATCCTAGAGGCCCACTTGGCCCATTCGTGTAT
The DNA here is from genome assembly GCA_028641055.1 of Alopecurus myosuroides. Lineage (NCBI taxonomy): Eukaryota > Viridiplantae > Streptophyta > Magnoliopsida > Poales > Poaceae > Alopecurus > Alopecurus myosuroides. The sequence continues at coordinate 356,935,739 of CM054062.1, read as the reverse complement.
GGCAAGAGGTGGGACAAATGTTTAGTCCCACATTGCTAGTTGAGTGGAAGTTTTACCTGTTTATAAGGGAGGGCTTTCCACTTGTTGTATGAGCATTAGAAAGAGATGACTACACGCGCGCTCCTCCTCCGCCGCCCGCCTCGTCACGACGCGCGCGCGCGCGCGCCGCGGGTTGCGGGAATGCCTCGAGCCGAGAGCCTCTCTCTCTCTTTATTTTGCCACACGAATTAGAATATGAACAGGCACAGGAATCTGAAACGAAACGCTTTGCTAAGTGGGTTTTGATTACGGAGGCTGCTCAGCTTCGGCTGCTGCCTGTTTGCCTTCCCGACTCTTCGTTTCATCTTCTCGCGTGGCTTGTTCGGCTTCTGCTCTGTGCCTATAAAATCAGAGGTCGCTCCTCTCCAAAGGACACACAGCAATACACTGCCTTCTCATTTCCACAGCCTTGCGCCACCGCTCAAGTCTTCCCCATCCTGGCCTGCGGCGTGCACCGCCGGTCGGGACAGTAGGCCTCCGAAACCGCGCTACTTCGAGTCCTGTACGGGAGAAGGGCGATAAGGTTTTTGGGGAGCGCTCTGCGCGACTACTGGCTTCTTCATCACGGACGACAACGACATCTTCCCGAACGACGACTTCTTCCCGGAAGTCGACGATCTCTTCGACGACATGGGCGACAACGTCAACAATGGTCCCGCTGCTGCACCAGCTCCTGTTCAGTATGTGCTCATGTCTTCTCTGTTCAATCTCATGTTTCAGATCCTACTAGAATTCCTAGTTCTAGCAATTGGAGTAGATTTGTTTTCCCCAAATTCTATACTATGTTTGCCTGTTGCCTACTGTCTGAAAATTCATATGTTTAAACCATGCATGCCCTTTGTCTACTCTACGAAAATTCAAATGTCTACTTTGACTATTGCAACTGTAGTTCTGCTTTACCTACTGTTTCTATTAATTAAATTATATGGTAAATTGCTCATATTTCCAACAATCCAAAAACCTTATTATAGGCAATTTACCCCAACTGGATTTGCTGCGTCTATGAGGCCACCTGTGTTTGAGGGCGCCAATTATAAGAGATGGCGCATGAGAGCAGTTCTCTGGTTTCAATCCATGAACTGCTATGACGCCACTCTTGGCAAGCCTACGGGTGATCTTGACCCTCAACAGGAGGCAAACTATGAGAAAATGAATACCCTCTTTAAGCTTGCTCTGATCAGTGTTCTTGGAGATAACATTGTTGATGCTTATGCGTCATTTGACAATGGCAAGGATATGTGGGATGCACTTGAGGCAAAATTTGGTACCGCAGATGCTGGCACTGAACTGTATGTCATGGAGCAATTCTATGACTATAGGATGACTGATGAGCGCTCCGTGGTTGAGCAGGCTCATGAGATTCAGTCACTCGCCAAAGAACTTGAGCATTTCACTTGTGTGTTACCGGACAAGTTTATTGCCGGAGGCATTATTGCCAAACTTCCTGCCTCATGGAGGAGCTTTGCTACGTCTCTGAAGCACAAGAGACAGGAGTTTTCTGTCTCTAATCTCATCGGGACTCTTGATGTCGAAGAAAAGGCAAGAGCAAAGGACACACGTGCTCGAGGTGCTGATGGAAGTTCTAGTGCCAACCTGGTACAGAAGAGAAACTTCCAAACCCACAAGTTCAGAAACAAGAACAAGTTTGAGGGTAAAGGAAAGTTTGATGTGAAGAACAAGACACCACATTCTACCAACTTCAAGAAGAAGTATGAGAAGAAGTATGAGAAGAAGAAAGGAGTCTGCCATGTTTGCGGTGATCCTGAACACTGGGCTCCCAACTGCCCGAATCGCTTTGACAAGCGTCAACATGGGAAAGGCGGCAAGACCGTCAATGTTGTCATTGGTGATACTGAGATGAAGGACGCAGGGTACGGTATATTTCCTACTGTTCTTTCAGTATGTCATTCTCCTGATTGGTGGATTGATACGGGCGCCAATGTACATGTATGTTCTGATATTTCCATGTTCTCTTCTTATCAGGCAACAGGAACTTCTTCCGTGCTGATGGGCAACGGCTCACATGCTTCTGTTCGCGGTGTTGGTACGGTCGATCTGAAGTTCTCTTCGGGGAAGACTGTACGACTGAAGAACGTGAACTATGTGCCCTCTATAAATAAGAATCTTGTTAGCGGTTCTCTTCTGTGTAGAGATGGCTACAAGCTTGCCTTTGAGTCGAATAAATTTGTAGTGTCCAAGTTTGGAACCTTTGTTGGTAAAGGATATGAATGTAGTGGTTTGTTTCGCTTATCTTTGACTGATGTCTGTAATAACGTTGTAAACCATGTTTGCAACAATGAATCAAATTTATGGCATTCACGTCTTTGTCACATCAGTTTTAGCTGCATGACACGACTATCCAAATTGAGCTTAATTCCCCACTTCACACCTATTAAGGGTTCTAAGTGCCGAGTGTGTGTGCAAGCTAAGCAACCTCGCAAGTCCCATAAAACTGCAGAGGCGAGGAATCTGGCACCACTAGAGCTCATACATTCTGATCTCTGTGAAATGAATGGTGTGTTAACAAAAGGTGGAAAGAAATATTTCATGACGTTAATTGATGACTCCACCAGATATTGTCATGTGTATCTTCTGAAATCAAAAGATGAAGCTTTGAGTTTCTTCAAAATTTATAAAGCTGAAGCAGAAAACCAACTTGATCGAAAGATTAAGAGGCTAAGGTCTGATCGGGGTGGAGAGTATTTTTCCAACGAGTTTGATTCCTTTTGTGCGGAACATGGTATAATTCATGAGAGGACGCCTCCCTATTCACCTCAGTCAAATGGGGTGGCTGAAAGAAAGAATCGTACTCTAACTGATTTGGTTAACGCCATGTTAGATACATCGGGTCTTTCCAAGGCATGGTGGGGGGAGGCTATTCTGACTGCGTGTCATGTCCTAAACCGAGTCCCTACAAAAGACAAAGAGATAACTCCATTTGAGGAATGGGAGAAGAAAAGATTAAAACTCTCTTACCTACGACCTTGGGGTTGTTTGGCGTTAGTCAATATTCCATTCCCTAAGAAGCGCAAGGTTGGACCAAACACTGTGGATTGTGTTTTTCTGGGATATGCTTTTCATAGCATTGGCTATAGATTCTTGATCATAAAATCCGATGTGTCTGACATGCGTGTTGGTACAATTATGGAGTCAAATGATGCGACTTTCTTCGAAGACATTTTTCCTATGAAGGATATGTCTACTTCGTCACATCAGGAGATTCCTAATTCATCAAGTCAAGAATTAGTTCCACTTCCTGAACCTACCATTTCGATGGAACACGTTGAAAATCCTATGGAGGACAACAGTGAAACTCCCAAAAGAAGCAAGAGACAGAGGACTGCAAAGTCCTTTGGTAATGATTTCATTATATACCTCGTGGATGATACTCCCAGTTCCATTTCAGAGGCCTATGCATCTCCAGATGCTGACTATTGGAAGGAAGCCGTCCGTAGTGAGATGGATTCCATTTTGGCTAATGGAACTTGGGAAATCACTGATCGTCCTTACGGGTGCAAACCTGTAGGATGCAAGTGGGTGTTCAAGAAGAAGCTTAGGCCTGATGGTACTATTGAGAAGTACAAGGCACGGCTTGTGGCCAAGGGTTATACTCAAAAGGAAGGTGAAGATTTCTTTGATACTTACTCACCTGTGGCACGCCTGACCACCATTCGAGTTCTACTTTCGCTGGCTGCTTCACATGGTCTTCTTGTTCATCAAATGGATGTTAAGACCGCTTTCCTAAATGGAGAGTTGGAAGAGGAAATTTACATGGACTAGCCAGATGGATTCGTGGTAGATGGTCAGGAAGGAAAGGTGTGCAAATTGCTGAAATCTTTATATGGCCTTAAACAAGCGCCTAAGCAGTGGCATGAGAAATTCGAAAGAACTTTGACTGCAGCAGGTTTTGCTGTAAATGAAGCTGACAAATGTGTGTACTATCGCCATGGTGGGGGCGAAGGAGTCATTCTTTGTTTGTATGTTGATGACATACTAATCTTTGGAACTAACCTCAAAGTGATCGAAGAGGTTAAGAGTTTCCTATCTCACTGTTTTGAGATGAAAGATCTAGGAGTTGCTGATGTTATCCTTAACATCAAGTTACTGAGAGATGACAATGGTGGGATAACACTGCTTCAATCTCACTATGTTGAGAAGGTCTTGAGTCGTTTTGGGTATAGCGATTACAAGCCTTCACCAACTCCATATGATCCCAGTGTGCTACTTCGTAAAAACAGAAGAATTGCAAAGGATCAACTTAGATACTCTCAGATTATTGGCTCGCTTATGTATTTAACTAGCGCTACAAGGCCTGACATCGCGTATGCTGTAAGCAAACTTAGCCGATTTGTTTCAAATCCGGGCGATGATCATTGGCGCGCTCTTGAGAGAATCATGCGCTATTTGAAAGGCACTGCGAGCTATGGGATTCACTATTCTGGGTACCCAAGGGTACTTGAGGGTTATAGTGATTCAAATTGGATATCTGACGCTGATGAGATAAAGGCCACGAGTGGATATATATTTACACTTGGTGGTGGCGCTGTTTCTTGGAAGTCTTGCAAGCAGACCATCTTAACGAGGTCAACTATGGAAGCAGAACTCACAGCATTGGACACAGCCACTGTTGAAGCAGAGTGGCTGAGACAGCTCTTGATGGACTTACCTGTGGTTGAAAAACCTATACCCGCTATCCCGATGAACTGTGATAATCAAACTGTGATCATCAAAGTAAACAGTTCTAAGGACAATATGAAGTCATCAAGGCATGTGAAGAGGAGACTAAAATCTGTCAGAAAAATGAGAAACTCCGGAGTTATTGCATTGGATTATATCCATACATCTAAAAACTTGGCAGACCCCTTCACAAAGGGTCTATCGCGTAACGTGATAGATAATGCATCGAAGGAGATGGGTATGAGACCCACAATATAAGTTGTTCACTGTGGCAACCCACTCTATGTGATCGGAGATCCCGTGAATTAGAATTGGGAGACAAGCTGTTGATCAACTGAGAGGAGACTATCCCTACTTTTTATACCACTCCATGAAGATGCAATACTCTCCTACTCTGCAAGGCAGGTTGATGTTTATCTTAATGTGTTCTAAGTGGCTTATTTAAGCAGAGATGTTGTCCTGCAGAACATCCTTTGAAGAACACACCTATGTGAGTCTGACTGTCAAACGTCGCAGTCCATGAGAGTTGGGTGCTCTCTAATAAACTCATGAAAGGTCAAGGAGTATGACGCATAAGCTCCACCCGCGGGGAAGTCTTGCGGCAGCCTAGTATCGATCAAGGCTTTATGTGAAACTAGATTCGCAGAAAACTTGCAGTTCAAGGCGCAGTCCACTGTCCAAGTTGCTTACTAGTGTAGCATAGAGTTCTAGGTGGAAGTTCAACTTCACAGTCTCCACTAAGCATCGGTATATAAAACAATGTTTTGGAACCAAAGGCAAATTTCGTGTGCCTCTGGGATCTGGTGGGGGATTGTTGGAATTTTGGCCCAAATGGACCAGCCCATTTAATATTCCAGAAATTCCTAATAAATCCTAGAGGCCCACTTGGCCCATTCGTGTATGGCAAGAGGTGGGACAAATGTTTAGTCCCACATTGCTAGTTGAGTGGAAGTTTTACCTGTTTATAAGGGAGGGCTTTCCACTTGTTGTATGAGCATTAGAAAGAGATGACTACACGCGCGCTCCTCCTCCGCCGCCCGCCTCGTCACGACGCGCGCGCGCGCGCGCGCGCGCGCGCGCCGCGGGTTGCGGGAATGCCTCGAGCCGAGAGCCTCTCTCTCTCTTTATTTTGCCACACGAATTAGAATATGAACAGGCACAGGAATCTGAAACGAAACGCTTTGCTAAGTGGGTTTTGATTACGGAGGCTGCTCAGCTTCGGCTGCTGCCTGTTTGCCTTCCCGACTCTTCGTTTCATCTTCTCGCGTGGCTTGTTCGGCTTCTGCTCTGTGCCTCGTCACGACGCGCGCGCGCGCGCACCGCGGGTTGCGGGAATGCCTCGAGCCGAGAGCCTCTCTCTCTCTTTATTTTGCCACACGAATTAGAATATGAACAGGCACAGGAATCTGAAACGAAACGCTTTGCTAAGTGGGTTTTGATTACGGAGGCTGCTCAGCTTCGGCTGCTGCCTGTTTGCCTTCCCGACTCTTCGTTTCATCTTCTCGCGTGGCTTGTTCGGCTTCTGCTCTGTGCCTATAAAATCAGAGGTCGCTCCTCTCCAAAGGACACACAGCAATACACTGCCTTCTCATTTCCACAGCCTTGCGCCACCGCTCAAGTCTTCCCCATCCTGGCCTGCGGCGTGCACCGCCGGTCGGGACAGTAGGCCTCCGAAACCGCGCTACTTCGAGTCTTGTACGGGAGAAGGGCGATAAGGTTTTTGGGGAGCGCTCTGCGCGACTACTGGCTTCTTCATCACGGACGACAACGACATCTTCCCGAACGACGACTTCTTCCCGGAAGTCGACGATCTCTTCGACGACATGGGCGACAACGTCAACAATGGTCCCGCTGCTGCACCAGCTCCTGTTCAGTATGTGCTCATGTCTTCTCTGTTCAATCTCATGTTTCAGATCCTACTAGAATTCCTAGTTCTAGCAATTGGAGTAGATTTGTTTTCCCCAAATTCTATACTATGTTTGCCTGTTGCCTACTGTCTGAAAATTCATATGTTTAAACCATGCATGCCCTTTGTCTACTCTACGAAAATTCAAATGTCTACTTTGACTATTGCAACTGTAGTTCTGCTTTACCTACTGTTTCTATTAATTAAATTATATGGTAAATTGCTCATATTTCCAACAATAAGGCTTATGCCCTCTACGAAAATAAGGTACGCTAATTGCGTACTCCCGGGAAAAAAAACGCATCGAGCCTGCCTTAGCATATATTCTTCATATTGGCAGTCGTTAGGTAGGCTCCTTCTCATCAACAATGGCATGCAGGATCCACTTCTTTTATCATTGTCAGTGGCGTTGCGACTTGCGAGTGATTGCCCGAGTCATGTACGTAAAGCTTAAGGGGGCTTTACGATAGTCAACCAACAATAGACAATAGAATGTCATCAGTCACCAGTCACCACTGCCTTGGTCCGCTGCTTCCTTGCTGCAATAGAAACAATAGAATGTCATCAGATAGGTGCTCTTTATTCCAGATTAATGAGCTGATTTTTTTCTCATTCTATTTTGCCGTATTTTTTTAGATAGTTCATCAGATGTGCCATGTGGTGCCTGGAAACGTGATCTTAGTCCTCTCAAAGTTTGCACCTAATAACTCGAAATAAGCCCGTGCGACATATTGACCAGCAACTAATTTAATTTGATTTAATAATAGATGGTGATTGTGACTTTGTAAGTACCAATGGCATATTATCCAAAGAATTTACAATCAAATTTTAAAATTAAATGAACAGAGAACTGAGTGCTAGCTCAGTGGCAAGAGGCAGCGAGTGCACGCCGGACCGCCCGGGTTCGAGCCCTACCTGAGAAATACTCAAATAAACCGGGTGTCTCATCTACCTACGTAGAATCAAGTGAGGGACAATTCCCCCTTTTGTCACGTTTTTTTAAATTAAACAAAGAGCAATGCTATGCGTACGATCATTTCTGTCCGATACCCATACGATATCCACAGTGACACATGCATAAGAAAAGCATCGATGGCCTTGGTTGTCCAAGCAAGAGAGGCATTAAAGAGTCAGATCTATCCACGTCGAATCGTACATGTTTCGGACAAAAAAGTTCGTACGTGAGGCACTTCCGTTAAACGAACAAGGTTTGGTCTACATTTTGTAACCGGGAGGCTGCTGGACATTGACAAGGAGCCAGCCAAGTGAGAGCAAGAAACAATTTGCATTCACGAAGTAATCAATGGATGCAAAATGCCACCAAATTCTGCTCACTTGGTTTCGAAGTCAAAGAAACAGCAAGATATGACGAACTTAAAGATAGGCCAACAGATCACAGTACCTCTGTATCATTATTTTTTTCTACCAAGTCATCAGTACTATGAAAACCCAAAGAGCTGGATTTTGTTAGAGAAGCAACCAGATTGGGAAAATTTTCCTAAATTTTTGCGCTCTGAAATCAAAGTAGAAGTTCCCTTCGTTTTTTTTTTGGAAACGAGGCAAAAGATTTGCCTTTTATATTGACATAGGAGAAGTAAACATAGGAGCCCAAAGCCAGAGAAAAAGGTCACAAGAAAAACTTAAGAAACCAGCTCTGTGAGACGCTTAGCTCCTGCCTAAATCCAGCATCTTGCTTCATCTTTAATCCTTTGATTTTAAAATTTTAATCTTTAACCTTGCTTCATCAGGGTCGAAGGCATGGATGAAAAATTATTGAACGCATGCGCATTTCTCTCTTTCCATATCTCCCAGGTCACCAAAGTGACAGCAGATTTCAGCCCTTGGGGTGTGCGGTCGGGGTTTTGGCAATGGTCTGCCAATAATCAAGAACAGTGGGGCGGCCTGAGCCCAGATCCTGCAGCAAGGATAGGCAGGAGAGCCACACTGCCACGGCGCGCCAAATCCTCTTGGAGAAGCGGCACTCAAAGAGGATGTGCCTGGCAGTTTCTCCATGACACTTGCAAAGTTGGCAAAGAGGGTTGTGAGACCACCCCCTCACGGCAAGACGATCTGAAGTCCAAAGCCTGTTCTGAACCACGAGCGAAGCAAAGAATCTGCATTTTGGCGGGGCTACAAACAATACAACTTTAAGCTTAATGGATGGAAAATCGATACATCATATTCTAGAAACAAATGCTTCTCCGACCACAATGCCATACGGCAGAGGGTGACAACAAGCAACAGCAGAGCCTTAACGATAATCATAACTCTTCATTGCTCGCCTGGATTAGGCAGTTGCTCGAAATCTATGACCAGCCATGAGCAGCGCATGCTTTCTTTATGGTGTTCAGTTCCTTGACTACATCGTCCATCTTCATTCTGTGCATTGGGAAATCCTCACAGCAAGCTAGGCCGAGCTTAAACATAGGATATATGAATATATCTTTGATACGCTGTGTGTCTCCGCTGTAGGTCGCACTAGCATCCAATATTTCTAGTAGCTTATCAGGATAGGCCATCCGGACATAGTTGACAAGGCTTGTCACACCATCCATGAAACTGTCAGTTGGCCTCCTTCCAGTAAATATTTCCAATAGCAACACCCCGTAGCTATATACGTCACCATCCGTGGAGGGTTCAGATCCTGAGCCATACTCTGAAAAACATGTAAACAAAGATGTTAATAGCCATGCAATGGGTAGACACAAATTTGGCAGACTTCACTGGTCAATTCAATTTAGCATGTCAAGTGAAATCTGCCAAACTGATTTGAAATAAATAATATATTATAACGATAAAACATTCCTAAATGAATTTAAAATGTTGCTGACCTGGTGCGAAATATCCAATTGTGCCTTTAATTGCAAGTGAGCTGCTTTCAGTTCGACCACCATTGTGCATACATTCATCGGTATGCATTATCTTTGCTAGACCAAAGTCGGTGACGTGCCCAACAATGTCATCATCTAGAAGGATGTTGCATGGTTTGATATCACAGTGAACTATGGATGGCTCAATCTGATGGTGAAGATATTCTAATGCATCTGCAACATCGAGAGCAATGGACATCCTTTCCATCAAACTTAGCCTTCTAAAGGTCCTGTTGTTAGTCATCTCATTTGGATGCAGCCACTCGTCTAAATTCCCGTTGCATATAAATTCTAGAACAAGTGCCTTGAACTCATCACCATTACCGTCCAAACTGCTACACACAGTGATCACTTTAACAAGTTTCCGGTGTCGAATCTTCCTTAGGGCTTCACACTCTCTCGAGAAGCTTCTGTTAGCTCCTCGTTTGCCAAGATTGAGAACCTTGATTGCTACAGTGCACATATTATCATCAAGGTTTAGAGTTCCTACGTACACGTTGCCGAAACTTCCAGAACCAATCAAATTTGCCGGTGAGAATGACTCCGTTGCTGCATCTATCTCAGCATAGGATATCCTCCCATGGTGAAAGCAGGTTTCTTCTCCAGCATTGTTTCGTTTGACTTTTGTCTTCATCAAATAGCATGCAGCTAGGAAGAACATGAAGAAGATCAAAGTTCCAAACATGCAAAAGAGTATGACCAAACGCCCATGCCTCTCCGAAGCCTTGTTATAACCTATATATGGGCATGAAGGGAGTTTCAAGAATGGGGTGCCTCCACATAGCATGTTATTACCAGGCAGCAAAAATACATAGGCATTGCGAAAGATCCCTGTATTTGGCACGGGACCAGATAGGTCATTGAAAGAGAGGTTTAGATATGTTAGGAGCTCAAAACTCTGGAGGAACTCAGGTAAGGGTCCTGTTAAGTTGTTATTGGAAATATCCAACTTTTTAAGGCCTCTCAAAGAAGAAAAACCTTTCGGTATTCGCCCCTGCAAAAGATTTCCTTGCAAATATAGGAAATTCAGTTGGACACAACTGCTGAGAGCATCTGGGATTTCACCAGAGAGCTTGTTCAATGATAGGTCGATTGTGACAAGGCTGTTCAACTTCCCTATTTGTGTTGGAATGGAGCCGCTTAGAGCATTGTTAGAGAGGTTGAGAAGTACGGTCAGAGAGGGAATACTAAGTATCTCCTGAGGTATTTTCCCCCTCAAGGAGTTACCAGAAAGATCCAGAGATATAAGTTTTGTTAGATTGCCAAGGCTTGACGGAATGCTGCCGTCCAGAAAGTTATTAGTTAGAGAGACGTTGCTCAATTGCGTAATATTACCTAAACATTGTGGAATCTGCCAATAGAATCTATTATGGGATAGGTCGAGATATTGGAGGCTAGGAATGTGGCAAATATCCAGAGGCAAGGTGCCTGTGAAAATGTTATCTGCTAGGTTGACCTTTGTAAGTTTTTGAAACTTTCCTAACCATGATGGTATGGCCCCAGCTATTTTGTTTCTACCTATTGTAATCCAGTCGAGCTCTGTAGATAGGTTGGCAATAGTAACTGGCATAACACCTTGAAGGCTGTTTTGTTCAAGGTCTAGTATTTCCAAGTTGCTACAGTTGGTTAAGGATGTGAGGAAATCCCAATCCCTAGGCTCTGTGGCTTGAAGCAAATTGTGTCCTACTGAAAATTTTCGGAAATGACCATGGATGCCAATGTCCCGTGGAATCAGACCATGGTGCTGATTTTCGCGAAGAAACAAATATTCAAGTGCAGATGCATTTGATAAGGAGGCTGGTATTGGTCCTATGAATTGGTTCCCGTGTGTGGCGAGAAGATTTAGCTTGGGAAACTTAAAACCAATATCAAATGGAAGAGATCCTGATAACCGGTTGAAACCGATGCTGAAGTCTGTGATGGAAGAAATATTGAGCATGGACAGAGGAAAAGGGCCTTCCAGTTTGTTAGCCCTGACGTCAAATGTAAGAAGATTAGCCATCTTACCTAGAGCAGGAGAGATATGGCCACTGAAACTATTCTGGCCTAATCCTAAGTGTGTGAGTGATGTGAAGTTGCCGAGCCAGCTCGGTATTTGGCCATGGAAGTGGTTGCTACTCATGCTAAGGTTCGTGAGGGCTGTGAGGTTGGAGAATGACATTGGAATATCATCAGTGAGGTTGTTATGGCTAACGTTGAGAGATGTAAGCTTTGATAGGAGACCTAGAGAAGCATGCAGAGAACCATGGAGGAAGTTCTCGCTCAGGTCGATGGCATGAAGTGATGTACAGCCACTGAGGCTGCCTGGGATCTCACCTTGCAGGTCGTTGCCTGAAAGACTGAGGACGCGGAGGCGGGTCAGGTTACCGAGCTGCAGGCAGATGGTGCCGGTAAGGCCCAAACCCTGCAGACGTATGGCAGTGACATGGCCTGGGTGCCGGCGGTTGCTGCAGGACACGCCGGTCCACTTGCAGTAATCAGGTGATGGTGCCGTGCTCGTGCCATTGCCGACAGGATCCAAAGACCAAGAGGACAGTGCCTGTTTAGGGTCACTGGTTATGAAGGATCTGAATGATAGGAGCACAGGGAGATCGATGCCGTAGTTGCTACTTTGGTTGTTGGTGGGTTGAGAGGAGCTGGATGTGAGAAAAAGGAAGATATGAGTGAGAAGGTGGACCATCAAAGGCTGCCATGTCTTCATGGTTGAGCAAGGAGTGTAGTAGGTCCTTAATTATTGTATTCTGCGCTCCTCTCGTGCAAGTCGTTAAATAGGAGATAAAGCTTATTGACGAGATGCAGCAGCACTGCTTCCATTCATTGAGAAGAAAAATATTGGACGCTGGCAACCACTTAGTTATGACTTTTTGTTCTCCAGGACCACTAATTGCTTACCCAGCTCTTGGTCTTGGGACAGATAACTCACAGCGGATATTATACCCATCTCACTAAATGCATTGCCTCTCAAATAGTAGTGGTTTTAATTTCTTAATAGTTGGTTGCGGGAGGAGGTAGAGGTTTATTATTATATCCTTGCCCTTCCGTTGTGTCTGTCCAATTTAGAATTTTATTAATGGTCAGAATAACTATCAGAAAAACAAGTGATAGTGACTTGAGTTATGTCGTGTGCAACATGTATACATAGTAGAGACAGAGATTTCAAACGTTGAAATATTCAATGATGTTACAATGTGATAGCAGTATGTTAGATGTTCGGAGAAAAAGAAAAGGCCATACATAATTTTTTTGGTTTACACAGAGCAATCGGCTCAATGCGAAAGTGACCTATCATGAGTAAAACAAAGAGTGAAAATGACTAGTGCGATGTTTTGTGCCATGTAGTTGAAGGTGTGTGACATAATTTCAAACGTTGAAATATTCCGATAATGTTACAGCAAATGGCAATAAATTGGATGTAGAGAAAAAACGGGTTCATGTGGAATTTTATGCTCATGTGGGGCGCAATCAGAAAAACATACGTAAGACTGAAAACCCCACCAATCAGAAAAGTCACTCCTACAAATTAAAACATAAGGATCATGGAGGAAACGTGATGGTTACTGAAACACCGAGATCAGAATTAGATGTAGACCTGTCCAGTGTAGGCTCTCCTCTCCTTCCATCAGACTGGCTGATTTCCCATTAAAGCCAGTAAGACTACATGATTCATCAAGTTTGCAAGCTCTGAAATTAAAGCTGGAATTGATTAAAAAAAAATCAAGAGCAAACATCTAGATGTAGGTTGGCATGCATGCTTTTGTATTAGAAAAGGACAACCTCCTGGGCTTGGTAACGACAATCAAAACTAAGACAAAAGAAAACAGATGGACTAAGAAAACCTGTGGTAGCTAATATAACTACGAAGGAGATGAAAGGAAAAGGAGGAAAATGGCAAAATGGTTAGCTCTAGTGCCCAGCCAAAAGATCAGGAGGCCTAACAAGCAGGGGCAACTTGGGCAATTCCTTTGCTCAAGCTAGCATCCATTGATCTGCATATAGCAATGTGTTCCAGCCTGGATGCATTTGGTCAAAATGTAGAGGAAGTTAACATGGAATTCCATGTTCCTGTAGCACAATCGGGTCAATCAGAAAAGTCACCTCTCGTAATTAAGATGAGGTGGTTCCCGTCGAGGCGTCGAGCATGCCTATCCTGACGCACCTGCACACCCACATAGGCGCGATGCTAGCAGGGCCCGGCGTCACGTGGACACGCTCCACGCCGCGCTCGGCGACCTCCTAGGCGCTCTCGGGCGCCGCGGCCGGCTGCTCGACGCCTTCCTCCACCTCGCCGGCGCGCACGGCTACTTCCATGAGTGTGGTCGCGCTCAAGCAGGACGTAGCCGAGGCGCTGGCCGCCGTGCGGCACCGCGACGGGGCGAGGCTTGCCTCCAGGGGTGCGTGCACAGCGGAGGGCCGGGGAGGAGCTAGCGCGGCTCGCCACTGCTGCCAGGGAGTGCGTCACGGTTGAGCGTCATGAGCAGGGCGCGGTGGAGGCAGAGGTGAGGTGAAGGGTCTGCTGTTAGAGTTGGCGGCAGCGACTGCGCCCGCGTCAGCCATGCTGTTCGGGACGGTGGCGTCCATGGTGGCGGAGTCATACTCGTGTAAGCGGACGGCAGCGCTGGTGTGCCTGGTGAAGACGAAGAAGTCGAGGTCGGGGAACCAGATGGAAGAGGAGGAGACGATGGCGGAGAGGCTGGAGGAGTGCATCAAGGAGATGGAGGCCGGCAGCGAGAAGCTGTTCCGAAGCCTGGTGCAGACCATGGTGGCACTACTCAACATCTTCTAGCCCTCCAGCGTCCGTCCATTCAGACTAATGGCAGCAAACCGGTGCAACACTGTAACTGTAAATAAGTAGATGATGACGACGATGAATAAAGGAAGGAATGTGTGTGGCATGTATCGGTCGGTCCCTGCTTGGTGCTTCGTCTATTCATCATATATATCCATGATCATGATGATGATGAATAGATTAAACCAAACTCTTAAATGTGCCTGCATTGCAGATTTGGTATAAACGTGAGGTAATTTTAATCTTGGTTTTTCGTAACAATTTTCAGTGCACATTTCATGTCATTGCTAAACAGAGAGGTGACAACTTCACGTTTTTCTTCTGAATTCGATCAAGAACAACCTCTGCGATAACAGGTATGATGATTGTTCGGTAGTACAAAGATGTGGACAGTCTGCTGGACTTGGCGAACAGTCCGCTCCACTGTTTTTTTTTTTTTTTTTTTGCTAATTGGAAAACGAATTTGGTTGATACTTTCATTAGTGGATGGCAAATAGAACACGAGGCAGACGTCTGCCTGCATCCCCATGAAGGGGCTGATGTTCGTGAAATAAGGAGTATAAGGACGGCTCAGGTCGTTACGAAGGGAATGACGCGTCCAAAGGTGTGTGTGCGTGGGGGGGGGGGGGGGGGGGGGGGGGGGGGCAACTTGCCGCACCGCTCAGAGCTCACAAAATCATCTGCAAGTACCTTCAGCATCAAATTTTACCTTGAGGACAGTCCGATGTCCAAGCAACTGAGGGCCAAGAGATACATCTTAGTCGAGGGTAACCTGTGCAAGTCACGTACATGAGCAGAATTATTTTCAAACTCAGGTCGAAATGAAACAACCTGTTCACCAAATGAGGTTAATCTGGAAAGTTCAGAGTCAACATAGATGATGCACTGACCTATTTCTTATGTTTGTTTTGCTGCTTCTTCAGACTTGAGAAGTTCGGCACAGATGCCATCAAGATTTAACGATTCTCGGCCTCAAAACATCAAGCTATGATGATGTTAGACCTCCCAAGCATCAAAACATCTTGGTGCTTCCTGAACAGCTTTCTCAGGCTCAAAATCAAGAGGCACCACAGTAACCTCATCCAGCAAAAGAACTGATGGCGAGCAACAGAGAGCTTTATCTTGTGTTCCTCCGGCAGAGAAAGCCCAGCACAGCCAACCTATTTTATATTTAGTTCAAATTTAACAGGTATGTCAGAACCGTAAAAATGAATACAATGGAATGCGGCTCCATGTAAGGTACCTGAGTTTCATATTTGAACTGACAAAAGCATGTGTGACCTGTTTTGCCGAACATTCAAGCTCCTCCTCAATATGGTAGGTCCAGATCAAATGGGACATGTTCCCGAACATTCAAGCTCAACAATGCTGGTTTCTGGGCCACAAGACCTATTTGGCTTCCCAAACACTCTGACTTCAGGTTCCTTGTAGATAAGGCATGACCATCCTGTACAATACAAGTTGAAAGGCTTATCACTTCATAGAGTATGTATACAGCTATACCTCCTTGCTCAAAGGAAAGAAGATAGTTGCTGCTTGATCAAGTCCACTACAACCAATTAAGAGCATTGGGTAAGAATAGACATAAAGAATCTCTGCTTACAACTCGCTTTTCACTCATAGCAGACTGAATGAACAAGACATTGCTCGGCAATCGACTGGCAATATACTACCTAGGAAATGTGTCGAAGTCCACATAGCCCCACCTGCGTTGTGCAAGGCAGTATATTATATGCCAATGGAGACTTCACCGCATATGGGGGAGCGGTACTGGTTTTTGACAGCTAAACAAGCACAGGGGCATGCGTCCATCTCGACATTAGGTGAAGAAAAACATTTCTGGTTGTTTTGTTTTTGGATTTATTATTTCCATCAATGCAAGTTTACATAAATATCTAGTGAAGGAATATGTTCATTTTATGAGATTCTTGTTCCTGGGAACTGAAAGAGCTATTTTAATGCCCAATTTGATCATCATACGAATTTTCTCTGAGTAAAATTAAGGAGAACTTGCCAAAAAGGTCAAATTCCAGTATATGTTTCAATTAAAAACATAGGCTAGTTCAGCAGACTCACTAAACTACTATGTGTTCGAAGAAAAGGTGTTTTTACCGATGAAAATAAAAAATGCAAGTACACCAAGTCAACCAATATACAAGTTTTTGCTAACTCTAACAGTAGTGTTGGTGGAACAGTTGTGGATCGACAGTATATTATCTTATGCAGAACTACAACGGCTAAAGTATATTCTAATATTAAAAACGGAAAAGAGCACATAAGACTGTGCCAGTGCAGGAAGATAGGAGAAATATGTTAGCTGATACCTTGGTTTTTCCTGGGCCAGTTATGGCAGGAACCGATAGCCATGCTAGGTCACTCACTGTCAACAAAGGTCAGCTGGGGTTGAACCCTGCTTGGTTGCTCAGTTTCCACGACCTCAACGACGTATGCAGCAGCAATCAGGCTCACTTTCCACAAGTGTGAAAATGCTTCCTTCGGTTCCTGTCAGGCTCTTTTCTTTTGGAACCAAGAGGTATTGTACACGATAGCTGTGAGTTCCAGAAAAGGCAATCTGTACATGATAAGCTGTGCAATCTAATGTATATAACCAAATAAAAATAGATCACCAACCTTCTAGAAACGGACGGTGATCAGCCACCATGTTAATTTCATTCAATAGACATTAAGTTTGACTGGCCTATTACTATTTCTGAACATGATACGAATCAAGGGGCCCATGGACCACAGTGCATGATGAGTCTGGTCAGAGACACTAGCAGAGAAATTTGTTTCCAAAACAGGCCCAATTCAGGGTACTCAACAGCACAGATATGCAAGCTCAGCACAACTATGCAAGAAACATTACCTTTCTTTGGCCTCATATGCACATGATAGGGTATTAAGGAGATTCCTTTGAGCATAGGATAACAAGCATCACAGCTATTTGAGTTGAATGTAATTATTCATACCAGTACCATTAACCTCCGTCTCAAATAATTGACTCAACTTTATCTAAATATGGATGTATGTACACACTAAAACATGTCTACATACATTCATATTTAGACAAATCTAAGTCAATTATTTTGAGACGGAGGGAGTAGTTAAATATGCCACACGTTTTGCCCGGAAAAAGGGTTGACATGAAACTTTACATAGACATTTAACATAGCTGAAAACAAACTGCTGATATTCTGCAAAAACTTTCATATGCCCAAACATTCATGTCGTTCAGGATCTGGGAGATTACAAAAACTCCATAAAAGATAAAAGCAGCGCTGACAACCAAGGACAAAAGAATACCCTATTCGGCCACAAATATTACTACCATTTGTGAACTTTATAATTTGCCAGTGAACCTGGAACAGTATATTGGTGGACTACCATCAGAACCATCCATAATGGTAACCTGATAAGTCGTACCTTGAGCAAGGAAACAGATAAAATAGCAAAACCTTCATTGCCAGACAGATACTATCTAGACTATATTTCAAAATTACTAGAAAGGGTCAGCTCTGAAGCAAGATTAAAACATTTCGCGTAAACATGGCACTTTAGAGTCCATAAGGCATCTTATTTGACCCAATATCTGGCATGATAATTTGTATGCTTACAGAACTAATGAAAATAGATTATGAATGGTTGGATATAGGGACAGGAATAGAAGTCAAGTCATTTGCATTGCGCATGTTAGATTACCCACATGGGAGATATGAAATATCATATACTGGTTGGATAAAGGGACAGGAACATGAGTGTCTCCCTGAGTAGAACGGGCAAATTGCAGACAAGAAAAGAAACATTGTAGCAGTTTTAAACAATAATAAAACAGTGCATATAAGATACTTTTGTGACATACAAAATGGCTGTGTCTCCTACTCACATTATCAGCATCATTGTTGAGATTACAAGACACATGTCCATATGCCATATAAGATGATTTAGGAATAGCTAGCCCCAGACCAATCATTGTATCTGAAGGTAATTGTCAAAAGCAACGGAAGCTAGGAAACTATAGAAACTAGCAAATACCAACAAACATTTGTTTCAAAACGGCAGGTATAATGGAGTCAGCGTCAACTGTTTTAATCAGCATTTTGAAGTGTTCCCTCTGCCTCCTGAAGAAGTTCTTTAGAAATAGCAGCTGGGTCTACCTCATAGCTATCTTTGGGGACATCTGGAGCTTCTTCCCCTGACATCCTGTAAAAAGGAACCTGATGTGAAAACCGAAACATCTCTTCTTTTGGAATCCTCTTTATGGCATCACAGTCCTGATGATGCTGGAATACTGTTCGAAATCCAGTAACCTTAACCAAGGGAATGACAGAAATTCCATGATCTTCATCATAATCATCGTGTACCTCAACCAGATCATAGACATGAAGCACATTATCAGGAGTATCTCCATCCCAGTCAGGGGACCAATTTCGGTACAAAGCCCAGACATCGCCTTTCTGTGGATAAATTTTGACCACCCCACGTGGACCTTTCTCCCATTTAATCTGGTGAGAGAACATGTTGACTATATCGACGGTTTCATATTTACCAATCCAAAAATCACCACATGTTTTTATGAAGCCAGAAGAAACCCAGCTCAATGGACCAAATTCACTGTTCGTTCTCGATGCGAGATAACTTATTTTGATCTTAAACGGTTTCAAGGAGATAAGTTTCTGAATATATGCGTAATAACGAGGCATACCATCTTCGTCATCATACGAAGCCCAAATTTGATCAGTCTGAAAAGATTTCTCAGTACGATCCTTATCAAAATCATGGAAATCAGGATCAGGAACAGTATAAGAGGAAGAGTTGTCTCCATTTCCAGCATCTGCGTTATCAACAGAACCATTCTCCTCTGTATCAGAAGAAAGCTCTTTTTTGGCAGTAGAGTCATCTGGTGCGAGAGCTTCATTACCCTCAACATGTTTGTTAACCACAGGTTTCTTACTCGATTTCTCATCAACAGTATCTTGGATTGGTTTACTTCTTATCTCATCTAGCTTCTCCCTGAAATCGCTCTTCATCTTACCAATCAAAATTCTCCTAATATCAGGTTGAGAGAAAGTCTTAGTTAGGCTGACCCGAGTATAAGGCTTGGGTCTCCAACTGGGTACACCATTAATATAACCTTGAAATTCAAAGGTTCCGCTGTTGGTTGAAAATGGTATGTTTCCACCTGGCGTTCTAACACAATTGGCCCATGGACCTAAAAGAATGGAGGAAGAACCAACTCCAGCATCTTTACCCGCAGTTCTCATCTTCTTTCCAGATGCACCATCACCCGCTCCATTGTTAACATTCTCTGACACATTTGCTTGCCTTTTTAGAGGATTGTGCTTCCTCTGGAGAGCATCTTCCTTTCTTGCTGCTGCTTGTGCCTCTTCCCTCTCTCTCTTAACTTTCTCATACGTCTGATGAACCATACTGGCAGCTTGAGCAGCAGCAGATGATGATGCAGTAGCACTAGCTGCACCAGCTGTCCTTGAGAACGGGCCCCACTGAAATTTCTTGCCAGTGCTTGCATCTTTTCCACCACTGATGTCTGAATCCCGTACTGCATGAACATTCTCCGTTGGTGGCACCGGCACCTCTTTTGCTATAAATGGCTCACGGCAACTAGGGCAGAGAAGATTGTGATTTAAATACATCTTGAGATATTCAAAATTCATCTTGCATTTGTTGCATGAGGTCCAAAATGTAGACTGCGCTGCTGGAGGTGGAGCAGGAGCTTGATGGTGAGGAGGCGGGCGCTGTGGTGGTGGGGACGGGCGCTGGCGCTGGCGTACTGCTGATCCTGTCTTTTGCTTGTTTGCTCTTGCGTTGGAAGCGGGTGCTTTGGCTGCAAAATTATCGAAGCCATTAGCTGCACCTGGAGTTGCACTTGTCTTATTTGATTGAGATGTCTTCTGCTGTAGCACAATTAATTTCCTTTTTTGGTCATACAGCGTTCTCTTGATTCTATCGGACAGCACATTCCATGCCTCTTTAATAATCTGGAAAGCACCCTCGGCACCCACAGATTTGTTCTTATCCGGGTGTAGCTGAAGCGCCAACTTCCTGAACTGCTTCTTCACAGTTTCATCATCTGCCGACATGTCCACGGAAAGGATAGAGTACCAGTCCTTCTCACCAGCAATCTTCACCTCTGAAGTAAGGTAAATATCCAAGGTGGCGATCAGCTGCGCAATGCCGTCGAGATCAGGAAACAGAGCCTTGGCCTTGAGGGCGAATTTCTTGGCCCCCTGCAGGTCCCTTGATTCAAACTTCCTCTCTGCAATTTCCTTCGCCCTAAGGGCCTCATCCTTGTTGCACTCCATTCCGTCACGACTCAAGAAAGGACAAGCAGCAGCTACGCTATCACAATTAATTCGGACAAGTATCAGACGTTAGAGGGCCCACCAATCAGCGCCGAGCGTGTGACGACACAACAACCTTCCACACCCTGCCCGAAATGGAACAAACGTTACCAAAAATCATGTACAAGTAACTGCAGACAGAGAATTATACTACAAATACAGCCAATTCCAGCATAACTGGCATTATAGCTACAGAAAACTTGAGAATTGAGTGTTAGCTCAGTGGCTAGAGGCTGCGAGTGCGCGCCAAGCCGCCCGGGTTCGAGTCCGGGCTACAGCTGATTGCGCTCGAATAAACTGGGAGTCTCGTCTACCTAACAGCGTATATCAAGGGCGGGAACATTCCCCCTTTGGTCACGTTTTATAGCTACACAAAACTCAAACACTGCCCTAGAGTCATGAACGACACACAGTAACCGCAAGGAACAATTGAAGATACAGAATTTTTGTATAATTACGACCATCCAAGAGCATGACTTGAATTATAATTATACCAGATTCAAACACTGCCTTAGTGCCTAACGGGTGACGGGGGCGGATCTAGATGGCGAGCCGGGTGTGAACCTGCAACACCCATGAATTGCGAAGAGAATCGCTGGATGAAAACAACCCCATACCTTCAAAGGGGGCTCGATGGCCAAGCACAACGGACGGATGGAGACAGCGGGAACGCGGTTTCCCGACGAGGAAGCAGGGGAACGGCGATGGCGGCAGCGACGCGCGTGAGAGGCCGTGGTGCTGAGGAGTTGAGGCGTCGGCGTAGACGCCGCTAAGGTACGGCACGGCAGCGACGCGCGTGAGGGGCCGTGGTGGTGGGGAAGCCGAGGCGTCGCCGATGAGGCCGCCAAAGCACGGCACGGCGGCAGCTTGTAGGGCTCGCTGGTGGAACAGGGGCTAGGAGAGAGTTCGGTGGTATAGGGCAAGGGCTTGTAGCGGGTGATACTCTGGCGGCCCGCTGACCCAGATTCGGCCCATAAATATGTGAATGTGATGGTACTTTGCGAAAAGTCCATTTTACCCTCGCAACTTGTTATATACTACAACCTTGAACTTTGACTTGGTTGCCCAAATGAAAACCCTAGGGCGTGTTTGGTTACCTGCACTGAATTTGGGCTATTTGCATCCATGGCCCGACAGGGCCTAGCCGAGGGAAAACGTGGACTGAGCCATGTTGTGCAGCCCTTTTGGATGCCAACCAGCCAGTCTTGTTCGATTAAAAACAAATTAAGAACTTTAGGTATTTGGTTTCATGTTTCCGCTTAAATCACAAATTTCGTTTTGTTTGGTTGCGTGCAAAGTCATGACCAGGACTAGAATTTAAACATGCCCGTTACTAGTTAGCAAAATATCAGGTGCATCACAAATTCAGCATAATAACTGCTGGTGATGCACCCCCGAGTTCATCAGAGGGGTTTAATATATACCGCCTTGTATCAATTTGCCATTCTACATAATAGGGGGTAGATAACGGTGCGATCTATGGACACTACAACAACATCATCATCAAATCAGCAACAAACGCCCCGAAATTGCTGGCTATAGTAGCGGTAGTACTAACTATTCCTCTTCGCTGGAGTCTCAGCGAGATAGGCGTCACGCTTTTCTTCATGGTTCATCCGGTAGCTTTAGAGCAAGTTGGAGTGTGTCTATAGCTAGAGAATTCTTCACACGCGGCTTCTTGAAGATGATTTTCATCTGCTCATAGTTCTAAATTGGTGTGTTAATGAAACATTCGTCCCTCGGGTGGACCTGCAAATGATGGCTCAGCCGTCATTGAACATTCAGTACTGTTGATGAGCATAAAAATTGTGGAAGCTTACAGCTAGTTATTTCATGAACGCTTCTTCCTCCATGTAAAAAGAACAGGTCTTTTCCGCCACTCCACTCCTTCAGCTTGTGCCAAATCGCAGAGACTGTTCCACCTGATCATCCACATCCTGAGATGATTGTACAGTTGAGTATTGGTCACCATTGTGCCGCAGAAATGAAGGTCACTTTTGCAAATCAGCGCCAGAGACTCGTCTTTCAGACCCTTGTCCATATCGACCCGCTTTTGACGAGCTCAACCATCCTACTGAGGACGAAGATGGACAGAACAAGTGGCCAGTGCATTGGCGTGTTCTTAGCCAGTTGACCTCCGCCGTAATTGGGAGGCACGTGCACGATTGACAGTGGCTTCGTGGGTAATGGCAGAAGGGACATCGACGAAAGATCCGGTGAGTAGGGTGTCTCATGCACAAGTTTTCGTTGTAAGCATGCTCTCAAACACTAAAAAACACTATGTTATGTGCAATCATTTTTTTTCATTGATCCGCCGTTTTCTCTGTGTCGATGCTCACAAATGTAAGAACTTTAGTTTGTACTGCCATGTATTAGTTCAACTGTGGTCCAAGGATGGGTACTGATCCGTGTGCATCAACCCTCGCACCCCAATTGCGCCAATACATAGAGGTGAACTTGAGTTCAAGCACTTGACCATCGAATGGTTGTAAGCTCAAATCTACTCACATGTATCCAAATAGGTAGCTAAATTATCCTATACGCTCCTAGATCATGCTAAGGTGAATCAAAATCGATAGCTAAACTTGCTCATTTAAAGATACGGCCAGGATCTGTCCCATGGGGTCTAGATCTGCTACGGTTTACACGGAACTGTGAGGACATAGGGTTGCATTTTACTTATAGCCACGCTGCTCACAACAGCGGAGGAGGACGGCATATCATGTTGGGAATATGCCCTAGAGGCAATCATGTATGATGTAATTCCCACTTTATTCATAAAGTTATTAAGTTGTCCTTGTTTTGAACATCTGATATATGTCATTGAATATGTGATTCGATTGTGGAACTATATATTCATGTTGTTCATACTAGATTGTCCTTGGTCATTTAGGTTGTGCTGGACACACACCCTAGACTAATGTGAGTGTTGGCTGATGACACGGTTCCACTTGTCATGGGCATGGTGATGCCATTCCAACGTTCACGGACTTGGCTAAAGAGTTTAGCAAGTCGGACTGACCCACATTGAGATGCAACGATCAAGTCGTCATTTGTATGTCTCAATCAATGTAATCCTTAGACCTGAGGTTGTCGCACAATCCGAGTTGTGGATCACCGACTTAGGTTCTGTCAAACGTTGTTCTGTGACAAGGCAACTATAAAGGCAGAGTTCGGGTCGAATGAGAAGCAAGTTGCGTGATGTGGATAATCAAGATGGGATTTTGCCCCTCCGAATGGAGAGATATTCTCTGGGCCCTCTCGAGTGATATGATTCAGGAAGCATGGCCATGCGCGACTCAGTTAAGTGTTAACTGTGTCGGTTGACTAAGAGTTAGTCAGATGAATCACATGTCACAGATCGAGAAGAGAGTTGAGCTATTTAAGGGATGACGATAAATCGCCTATAGCTCGACAAGGTATATCGTGAGGCAAAAGGGACTAAGATGAATATCACATTGAAAGGTATGTCGTCATGACTCAATGGTACTTGGGAGTCGGCACGTTCTGCTAGGAGCCGCTACCGATTGATCGATTGAGAGTCGGACTCCAATCGTGTCCAAGTCGCCATGAGCCTGCAGGGTCGCGCACTTAAGAGCGGGAGCAAGTATTGGTTGGGTTGGACCCGAACCGGAAATGGACTGGTTTTGTGAGTCGGACTCACAGAGGGAATGGGCCACAAGTGTTGTGAAGCCCACTACCATTCCCTATATAAAGAGGGGCGTAGGTTGCCCAGCGCGCACGTGAGTCCACTCTCCCATGCGTTGGGAACCCTAGCCCCACTCAGTCCAGCCGTCGCACCGGACCTAGCAGTCCGCTGTCGGAGCTCCTCCTCGTACGTGTGGATACCGGCAGAGGTGCTGTACGTTCAACACTTCGACGTTCGAGGGATCGGCTGGATCGGATCGTAGGACTGCACTGCCCCGACGCGCTGCATCGATAATCCGCACCTGCGCGTCTAGTGGTAATACTCGTGGCCTTCTACCTCGGCTAGATCTTGGAAGCATCGCGTAGGAAAAGTTTTTGTTTATCTCTACGCGTTCCAACAGTGGTATCAGAGCGGTAGCTTCTGGTATTAGGCCCGAGATCCGTACATATGTGATATATAGTTAGCGTTAGATGTGATCTAATTGCTGTTTTGGTGGTCGTTCTATGAGATAGATCGGTTTTGTACAAGGTTGATTGGATCAATAGTGCTCGGGGTTAATGGATGATCTGGTTTCCGTGATCATACTGCTAAGGTTGTGAAACAACTTACCCCTACAGGTCGGTTTCCGCCATCGGGGTATACCATGACACATAAATCTAGTTGCGGTGATCGAAGATCAAAGAGTTTGGTCGAATCGGAATACGATCAGATTCGGGTAAAATCGTTTTATCCGATGAAGAAATCCATGATCGGAATGCAGATGAGATCTGCGTTTTTGCCCTGTCGTAGCACCTTAGATGTCGTTACGAGTTTCACAACGCCGATAGATATCGTGTCTATGCATAACTTGTTTTTGCAGGAAGTTGTGAATGGTATGGCTTATGTGCATGTGATGTGTGTAATCCATACATGATCTGCGTATCATGTTCTTGTCAGCCGGCTGGGGCCTAGGTGCTGTCATTTTATTGTATAACGACCTGCGTGTCGGATTCTCTATGTAAATTTTTCATTTACTAGCTAGTGTAGCTTGTCGGAGAACCCGGTGGCATGCAAGTCGATGTACAAGTCGGCTACATGAAGTAAGATGGCACGTGACAAGAGTTGGCACGAGTCGATTTACAAGATTTGTGGAGATGGAGATCACCATGAAGAGAGCCATACCATTTCACATTATAATTTCTTTATTTGTATAATTGTTATGTATCTATTTACCTCTATTTAGATAGTTGGTAGATTCTTTAATCCCTCAAAGAAGGTCTAGTCGGTCGCCCCGCCAGTGCTGCACCATCACAAGTCGGATATTCTTGGTAGTGAGCTCATAAAATTGAGGTGCTACCAATTCTTTCCGGTTAGGTGGGTTTGAGTCGGACTCTTACAAGCAGAAGAACTTGGTAATCTAGACGAGTCCATCACAATGGTTGTGGGGCTCGGGGAGAGGTAGGTTGGGAGCCGGGGCATGTGATGTCACCCAACTAACAGGAGTCGTATTGGATACGATTGGCAAGGTGTTACCTACCTAGATCACTTGACGGCTAGCGGTGATGCTAAAGCTCACTAGTCGGCTTGCTTATTTAGGATCTTGAATCACTTAGCAACCATCGGAGGGATGTTGGTTCTAGTGGGAGCATAAGTATTAAAGCGTTTAATATGCCTGCTCTTTTATGAATACATGTCTTAAGTGTTTTTGCGTATTTTCTGTTGTAGATCAATGGCACCTAGCAACCTTCCTCAGTTGTCCGCGTTTGCGTTGAGGTCAATCCTAGAGAAAGATAAGCTTAATGGAACTAATTTCACCAACTGGTATCGTAATCTGAGGATAGTCCTCAAGCATGAAAAGAAAGAACATGTTCTAGAAACTCCACTTCCAGAAGAGCCAGATGACGAT
Source organism: Alopecurus myosuroides (assembly GCA_028641055.1). Classification (NCBI taxonomy): domain Eukaryota; kingdom Viridiplantae; phylum Streptophyta; class Magnoliopsida; order Poales; family Poaceae; genus Alopecurus; species Alopecurus myosuroides. The sequence continues at coordinate 356,909,568 of CM054062.1, read as the reverse complement.
GTGACTGTCGCTGTCATGAATGCCTACCTCAAGACTAGAGATGAGTCTACGGAAATTAGCTGTCTTATGCTTGCACACATGGAACCGGACTTGCAGCAGCAGTTCGAGAATGTTGAGGCCTACGATATGATCGAAAGCCTCAAAAGTATGTTCCAGACTCAGGCAAAGACCGAGAGGTATCAAGTCTCTCAAGCTTTGCTGGGCTGTAAGCTGAAAGATGGCGATCCACTGAGTCCGCATGTAATCAAGATGATTGGTTACATTCAGTCTCTGGATCGGCTGGGCGTCCCAATTAACGAAGAGTTCGCTACTGATATAATTCTGAACTCTCTTCCTAGTGCGTATGGTTCGTTCATCTCGAACTACCATATGCATGGTATGGATAAGAGTATCACTGAATTACATGGGATGCTCAAAACGGCAGAGGCTGATCTCAAGAAAGGCGCCAGTCAAGTGTTGATGGTGCAGAATAAGGCTAAGTTCAAGAAGAGTTTTTGGACTAAGAAGAAGAAGGATAAGTCAGGAGGTAGCACCCATGGCCCTGTCCAGAGTGCTCCCTCAAAGACTAAACCTTCTCCTACAGCCGGAGCCAACTGCTTCTATTGCAAGCAAGATGGCCACTGGAAGAGGAACTGCACCAAGTATTTGACTGACAGAGCCAAGAGTGGAGGTGTGAGTTCCAACTCAGGTACGCTTGTGTGCAATGTTATAGACATTTATCTTGCTGATGCGCCTAATAGTTCTTGGGTATATGATACCGGATCAGTTATTCACATATGCAACTCGTTGCAGGGACTGGTAAGAACTAGGAGCGTGGCAAGAGGAGAAGTTGATATTCGGGTCGGCAACAAGGCGAGAGTCGCTGCGTTGGAAGTCGGCACGATGCAACTTCATTTACCTTCAGGATTTATTTTGGAACTAAATAATTGTTATTATGTTTCAGCGCTTAGTCGAAACATTGTTTCCGCCTCATGTTTGATGAGACAAGGTTATGAGTCGAATATTAAGAATAATGGTTGTTCTTTATATTTGAAAGATATGTTTCATGGCTTTGCACCCGTTCAGAACGGGTTATTTATTTTAAATCTTGATAGTGAATCGGTCTATAACATAAATGTTAAAAGGTTGAAACCAAATGATCTGAATATGACTTACTTTTGGCACTGTCGGCTTGGTCATATAAGTTGGAAGCGCATGAAGAAGCTCCATGATGATGGACTTCTAACTTCGTTTGACTTAGAGTCATTCGAGACATGCGAATCATGCCTACTAGGCAAGATGACCAAGACACCTTTTGCAAGGAGTTGTGAAAGGGCGTCCGACTTGTTGGAACTAATACATAGTGATGTATGTGGACCAATGAGCACGACAGCCAGAGGTGGTTATGAGTACTTCATTACCTTCACTGATGATTTGAGTAGGTATGGATATATATATTTAATGAAACACAAGTCGGAAGCCTTTGAAAAGTTCAAGGAATTCCAGAGTGAGGTACAAAATCAACTCGGCAAGAAAATAAAGTTTCTACGGTCGAACCGTGGAGGCGAGTACATGAGCCATGAGTTTGATGACCATCTAAAGAGTTGTGGAATAGTTCCTCAACTCACTCCGCCGGGTACACCGCAGAGAAACGGTGTATCGGAACGGAGAAATTGGACCTTGTTGGACATGGTACGATCAATGATGAGTCGGACAGATCTACCTTTATCATTTTGGGGTTATTGTCTAGAAACTGCAGCTTTTACACTAAACAGAGTACCATCAAAGTCAGTAGAGAAGAAACCACATGAGATGTGGACGGGCAAAAAGCCAAGTTTGTCTTTTCTTAAGATTTGGGGTTGTGAGGTATTTGTCAAGCGACTTCAGTCGGACAAGCTCACGTCCAAGTCGGATAAGTGTATTTTCGTGGGGTATCCGAGGGAAACCTTGGGGTACTACTTCTACAACCGGGAAGAGGGCAAAGTGTTTGTCGCTCGGAATGGTGTCTTCCTTGAGAAAGAGTTTCTCAGTCAGGAAGTCAGTGGGAGCACGGTGCAACTCGAAGAAATTCGAGAGGAACCAGCTAGGGGCGAGTCGGCAATGGCCTTGGAGGCTGAGCCGGTCGTGGTACCTACACCGGTTACAGCACCTGAACCTCGGAGATCTGCCAGATTACAGAGTGCTCGAGATGTTTTACTGTTAGACAGTAATGTAACACCCGGGGGGTTTTTCCCCAATTAGTTTGTTTGCTTGTTTTTCTTTTTGGCCTCATGCATTGCATTGCATTTTTTTGCACCATAAAAATATATATTCTTATAACCCTTTGCTATTTTCTGAAATTCAAATAGAAAAGAAAAGAAAACAAAGAGCAAAAAAAAAAGGAGAAACAAAGTTGGTGGGGGAGGCAGTCGGGCCAGCCCACTCGGCTGGCCCAGGCGCCTACCACCCCATGAAGAAAACTCCCAACCCACCTCCTGGCAGCCCAGCCGAGCGAGGCCCAGCCCACCCCACCTGTCGCTTTCCTCTCTCGTACGATCACGCCGGAGGCGTGACCTCCTGTCGTTTTCGTCCAAGGCACGGAGCAGCACCACCACCGAACCCCACCTACTCCCTCCTCGCCTTTTCCCTCGGCATAAAGCCGCCCCCGCACCCTTGGCAACCCTAGTCCCTCCTCGTCCTTCCTCCCAGCCGCCGCCACCCTCCTTTCTCTCCTTTTTCCCTTCCTCCCCTGTCTCAATTTCTTCTCTGGATGTTGTTGTCTGAACCGAGAAGAGCCTCCATGGCTGGTTGTTGCGAGCTCGTTGCGCCGTCGTGTGATCGTCGCAGGAGGCTGCCGTGAGCGGGACTGGAATCCCCACAGCACCCTCTTTGTCCCCCTTTCCTCGGCCGGCCCTGGGAGGCTCCATGGTTTTCTTCCTTGCCTGCAACCCGTCCTCGTCGAGCCCGATTTTTTCCCACGACGCCCACGGTGAGCATCGCCCTGGACCTCTCCTCCTCCTTCCCCTTGCTCTGGTGCGAGCCTTCGAGCCGCACGGTCACGCGCAGCCACGTTCTGGTCGCCGCCGGCCGCCTCTGCTGTCCCCGTCGAGCGCAGTTTCAATTATTCAGTTTCGTCAGGGATTTGCTCGCAGGGTACACTCCATATCGGTCGAGCCCCCTTGTAAATCACCATCCGAGCCACAGCCCAGATGGCTAGCCCATCGATTCGTCCGCCCCTTTTTACTTCCTTTTCTCCGCGCAGGAGCGGCCCCACCGGTCAGCGACCGTGGTGGCCACTTGGCTCCACCCGCGCCTCGCTGGCTGCCAGCGTGCCTTGGCCCCACCCGTCAGCCACTCTGGCTGGCTGGACTCGCGGTGAGAGAAGCCCAGATCCAGATCTGGATCTGGCAACTTTGTACCCAGGCCCCTGGTCTCTCTGGTTTTTGCACCGAAGCCCCTCCACGCACTGTTTCCATCACAAGCAGGTCCCTGCAAATTCCAGGAACACCCCTAAACTTCTTTTGGCCCTATCTTTCAAACCACATCTCCAAATCATAAAAAATTTATATGTATTCCATCCCAAATTTCAGGATCTTTCCAAATATCCACTTTGTTTCCTGTTTTGGATATTTAAAATTGCTGCACTAATTCAATTCATTAAAATTATTCATTTAAATTGCCAAATTCATAACTTGCTCATTTTAAATCCAAATTCAACAAATAAAATATGCTTTCCAACCAGAAAAATGCATAGAATATTAATATGCCATCCATGCCCTTGTTTGCATCTTGAATCTTGCATTTGTAGTTGTGTTATGGATGTCACCTAATACATAAATATGGAATGTGTTGGGGTATCCACTAAATATTGCCCTATTCCATTTAATCTTGTTTAGCTCACCTACTTATTGTTTTACATGTTAAACAACATTTAATATGATGGCTAGATAAAAAACTTCAACCAATAATTATTTGTCCGGACTCCGGGTCCGATTAAATTGTCTAAGTTGTACTTTTGCGTTGCATCCCGCATGTCATGCATATAAAATAGGATCATGCTGATTCTTTTGCCGTAGTAGTAATTGTTGCATCCGGTGTTTGTTCTAGTTCGTTGCTTCTTCGCGGATATGACGATGAGATGATGTGAGCAACGACAAGTTCTGCTACCTCTCCAAACTGGATTCCAGGCAAGTATACTCACTTGCTACCTATGGCTGCCTTTCATCACTTGTTACCGATTCTTTCCGTTGTACTTATGCTAGCCTTATGATTCGATGCTTGTGTCTCGATCCTATCATATGTTTACCTTGCAACCATGATATAGCCTTCCTTCCACTTCCTATTACATGTTGTTTGTTTACCCCGTTGGCCCTCGTGTCGTAGTTACATGCTTAGGTTTGTTTGCGCTCGAGTCCTGTTGTCCTTTGTCCTATCACCTGTTTAGTCGATAGTTGGGTTTCAATTCAATCAACAACATGTTAATGTTTTGGGTAATATTAATTTGATGATAAGGCACCGGCAGGAGGCCCGGCGTGGTTTTGAGGCCTGCTAGTGTCGACCTTAATTAGGAAAAGCGGCTTGTCCTCCGATCCATGATGAGCGCGCTAACCGCATGTGGGAAGCGGGTATGGGTGCCCCCCGCAATTCTGATTCGATTTGCATCTCGTCCAAATCGCCTCATTTAGTTCGGGTTTTCCATTTGCCGCATGCATATGCAGGTGCGAACCCTTGGCGCCAGGGTGGAACTTTTGTAGTCGGCATTTAGGGAGACACGTTCTTAGAGTGCTATGAGGGTCCCCTTTTCTTCGTGGGGCTTGATTAGCTGTGTGCTCAATTGCACGGGGTTCTTTGGGCTTGATGCGAAGAAGAGTTGGTTGTGTTGAGTGCCTCGCTTGGTAGAAGTGCATTTCCATCTGGCGGGTCATTCTTACGTGTACGGCCAAATTGGTGCATCCCTACAGGGTTAATCTTCTCGAGAAGCCGTGTTGTCTGCGGTTATGGATGACTTGGTGAAAGTGCTGGCTAACAAGTATTCAGACAACTTACACTTAACGATAATAACTTGACTAGTAATATAGATTACCTCCACCATAACAATGAATGTCACCTTAATCAACAGTGTGAGTTTCCTTGGGTTGCTTCGTTAGTAGGGGTAACACTGGATGGGTATTGTTTGGTGAGTAGTTATAGTTGGTTTTGTCGCGCTATCTTATCCCTTTCTTTTAGCCGGATGTTGTAGCGCGTCTCTGTAGTTAGTTAGTGCAACCCGCTGCCGCTTCTTTGCAATAATCCCTTCCTTTCCGTGTGATGATTGGTTACGCTGGTATCTTGTGAGTATGGTTTATCCACTTGCCAGTACTTAATAGTACTGGTCCACGAATCCATTTCGTGGCTGCATATTCCACATTGCAGTCAACACGTTTGAAGTCTGACGACGTTAACTTGGGAATCCCTCCGGCTTGGCCTGTGCAGGGATTGGACGCCATCGGTTATCTTCAGAACTCTTAGTCCAATTTGTATCTTGTCCATAGTCGGACACTATGTTGTTTCTTCCGCTGTCATTTGGATCTTTGTATTGTATCAGTTGTATCCTTGACTCGTTTGAGTCGTCTTGTATATACCTCCTCTGTTGTTGTTGTGGATTATTCGTGAATTGTTGTAATGTTATCACAAGTGGCAACCTGGAATCGGTTATTGTGTGGATTTTGGCGGAAATGCTGAAATCTGCATAGTGCCCGATCCCGGGGCGTCACAAATGGTATCAGAGCATGGTTTCCGATTCCCAAAGTTGTTTCGATACGAATGGTTATCGAAGCAACGGGTCCACAAAGCATGTAGGATAACCTCGCTAACGGTCGTGTTTCTAGAGTGTCAAAAAAGTATTTGTGCAAAACCCGTTTTGGAAACCTCTCGATAGGATTCTTGTTTATTCCTTATCTCTATTCTATTTCTCCTCCCATCTTATTTGTTTTGGAGTCTCTCTTCCTCTCAATCTTTCAAAGTTTTAGGATCCTACGTGGGTGAACGTTTTCTGAGCCTTTAACCTAATAGGTTCGATCATCGGAAGATTCCCGATGGGAGGACATCGTCGTCAATGTGAGCAAGAATCTCTTGTTAGTGGTGTCGAGAAGCTTGTTAGTGGTGTCGAGAAGATCAACAAGGTGACCGAAGACTCGATAGCCGGCTTCTTCCTCTCTCTTGGCGTTGGCGGATTGCGAGGGCGCGATCCCTTGTTAGTGGTGTCGGCTGTAACACCTGGGGTTTTTTTTCCCAATTAGTTTGTTTGCTTGTTTTTCTTTTTGGCCTCATGCATTGCATTGCATTTTGTTGCACCATAAAAATATATATTCTTATAACCCTTTGCTATTTTCTGAAATTCAAATAGAAAAGAAAAGAAAAAAAAAGAGCAAAAAAAAGGAGAAACAAAGTTGGTGGGGGAGGCAGTCGGGCCAGCCCACTCGGCCGGCCCAGCCGCCTACCACCCCACGAAGAAAACTCCCAACCCACCTCCTGGCAGCCCAGCCGAGCAAGGCCCATGTAACACCTGGGGTGTTACCCTAATAGAGAGTTGTTTGTTTTTCTTTTTTTGCTTGCATCATATGCATCACATTGCATTGCACCATGTTTGCATCACAACTGAAAATTCAAAACAATTTAAACTTTTCCCCTTGCTCCAAATTTCCAATTTCAAACTTGCAAACTAAACCACTCATTTGTTTTTCAATAGTTTGAAAATTGTTTTAATCAAATTGCCTGTTAATAAAATTTCCCCCTTTTGTTAAAAACCCTAATGGCAATCCAAAAATTCAAAGCAACTCAATCCTGCTTATCATTTTCCATGTGGGTTTAAAGATTAAAAATTTGGCAAACAAATTAAATTCAATAATGTTGGTATGATTGCTTGAACTTATTAAATAAAATTTGTTTAATTCCAAAATTCCAACCCAAACCCTACTTGAAAATCACTAACAATTTAATATCCAATTAATAATTTCAAATTGTTGAAAATATTTTACACCACCTTGTTGTTGCTGTTTTGCAAACCAGTTAAAAACAGTTATGACAATTAAAATAAACCCCCCCCCCCCCCAAAATTCTATTTCTATTTCCTTTTCCATCCTTTCCAAAAAATTGTTCATAAGGAAAAAAAAACAGCAAAAAAAAAATAGAAGAGAGGGGTGGAGAGAGAAGGCAGCCCACCCCTTTCCTTTTCTTCTCCCCAAGCCCACTTCTTTTCTCTGCTAGCCCGTTACCCCTCTTCCTCCTGTCGCTGTCCGGCTGTACGACAGCATCTCCTCCCTCTGATCTTTCTCTCCCCCTCTGCGATCACTGCCGTACTAGGCTCTCCCCTCCTTAAAAACCACCTCCACCCTCTGCTAAACCTAGCCTCGCCACCCTAGACCCCTCCCTCCTGCGCCGCCGTCCTTCTTCCTCCCCCCAGAGCTCCCTCTGATTCTGAACTCTGCACCTCCACCTCCCGTCAGAGAACCACCGAGACCACCTCCACCGCCCCATCGCCACCGGCCACCTCGAGGAGCCACCGAGTAGGGGAATGGAACCATGGCGCTTTACTGCATCTCCCCGTCCCTTCGCCGTTTGCTGGGAGACCCAGTGGAGCCCTTGCCGTCGCCGGGATTTCCCCTCCGTTCCTGCTCCCTTTTCTGAACGACGACCATCAGCAGCAGGTAATAGCCCCTGCCTATCCTCCCTCCCCTCTACTGCTCGCCTCCACACTCACGCTGCACGCGCACGACCCGCTCCAGCACCACGCACGCCCAGCGCAGGCACCGGCAGGAGGCCACCGTCCGCCTCTGTCGGCAATCGGCAGTAACTGAAACTGTCATTCAGTTCGTCAGGCAAGGAAACTGACGGGAAGTACAGGTTAAACCCCCCCCCCCCGTATCGCATACCTGACAAGCATCCGTTCCTAGTCGCACTGGCCCTGTTCCCCTGCCCCGCACCGCGAGCTCGCGGGATCGATCCCCCGCGGCCGCAAAAACTTTTTCGCGAAATCCATCGCGCGCGCGGCCCCACCCGTCAGGGACCGCTACTGCCACCTCACCGGGCACCCGCCTCGTTGGCACGCCAGCTGGGTTTGGCCCACGGGTCAGTGGCTAGGGCCAGCTTGCTGCACGGTAACAAATAACTCCCAGCACGTTTCCTTTAATTCCAGTCCCCTAATTTTTACACATTAGTCCTCTATTTTAAATTGATGATAACTTTCAAAATATAACCCTAAATAACAAAAGTAAAATATGTTTATTGCTCTAAATTAAATTGTCTACCCAATTATGCCATTTGTTTTCTGTTTTGAATTTTCAAAATGCAATTCAAATTCGAATTCAAATAATTCAATTGTAATTTGCAAATTCATAAATAATTCATACCAATTCCAAATAAGGCAAATAAAATATGTTTTCCATACCATTTTGAATAACCTTTTCAAATATAAATTTTGTTTCATGGTTTGAATAATTTAAATTGCCTAAATAATTTAATACTTGTTTAATTCATTTAAATTTGATAAAATCATAACTTGCTCAAAATAAAATAATTTTGAACATGCAAAATATGTTTTCAAACCATCAAAGTGTGAGCTTTTCAAATGTGAGTTTGAATTTATGTTTTGAACAAATAAAAATTCTATTAAATTCAAACTTGTTTTAAATTCATTTAAAACTTGTTTAATATTGTTTAATTCATAATAAATTAATCCTAATTCCTATTTCAATAATTGAAACATGTAATCCAACTAAAATTTGATGTTCTCTCCAAATACAAATTTTGTTAATTGTTTTGAACACTTTAACTTGATGAAAACAACAATTGCTTGTGTGACATGTTTAAGTAACCAAACTTTCCAAACATAACCAATAATTTCCAAACTTGTTAAACCTTATTTCCAATTGATTCTATTGTTGTTATTTTGTTGTTTCCCTCATCCATGCATCATGCTAAACCACCTTCACCTGTTGATTAGTTGGAAAACAATTGTTTCAACCATAATTCATGGGCTTTTCATATGCAACTCAAATTGCATATGGGTCTATTTAAACCTGTTTATCATGTCAACTAGTTTATTCTGATGCATCTTTAACTTGTCATGCATCCATATCTAGATCATGCTGGATCTTTTGCCGTAGTAGTAATTGTTGCATCCGGTGTTTGTTCGAGGTTCATTGCTTCTTCCCGGATAGGACGTTGAGATGATGTGAGCAACGACAAGTTCTGCTACCTTGCGGGATCTCAGGCAAGTATACTCACTTGCTGCCAAATGGCTGCCTTTCATCACTTGTTACCGATACTTTCCGTTGTTCTTTTCTGCTAGCCCTAGTAGTAGTTGTTTCTGTTACGAACCTATCACATGAATCCTTTAACCCTGATATTGCCGCACCTCCACACCTATAATCATTGCTTGTGCCCGTGTCTTACTAGCATGCTTAGGTTGTTTTGCTCGAGTCTGTTACCCGTTACTTTCTGTTATTACTTCATTATGTTCTGGGGGCTCGATGTTAATCAATCAATCCTGTTAATGCTAATGGTGATAAAAATTTGATGATAAGGCACCGGCAGGAGGCCCTTTGTGGTTTTGAGGCCTGCTAGTGTCGACCCTAATAGGAAAAGGGTCTTGTCTACTGATCCATGATGAGCGCACTACCCGCATGTGGGAAGCGAGTATGGGCACCCCCCTCAATTTGACTCGATTCGCATCTCGTCCAAATCGCCTCATTTAGTTCGGGTTTTCCATTTGCTGCATGCATGATCTTGCGAGCCCTTGGATCCCGGGTGGAACTTTCATAGTCGGCATATAGGAGGAAACGTTCTTAGAGTTCTATGAGGGTCCATTTTCTTCTGGGCTCGATTAGCCGTGCGCCAAGGTGCTTTGGGCTTGATGCGAAGAAGAGTTGAGTTGTGTAGAGTACCTCGCTTGGTGGGTTAGCTCCCCATCTGGCGGGTTATTCTTACGTGTACGGCCAAATTGGTGCAACCCTGCAGGGATAATCTTCTCGAGAAGCCGTGTTTTCCGCGGTTATGGATTACTTGGTGAAAGTACTGTCTAACAAGTACTCAGGACAACTTAAACCTAATGATTAACACTCTTACACCCAATGATTAACAACTTGACTAGTAATAGGCTTATTGACACAATAATCTGAACCATCATTAATCCAACTGTGTGAGTTATCCTCGGATTGCTTCTTCGGATAAGGGGCGAGATCCAGGATGGGTTTGTTTGGATTTACTTTCAGTTGGTTACAGTACTCGATCTTATCTTCTTTCTGTTAGCCGGAAGTTGTAGTATCTCTGTGTAGTTGGTTAGTGCAGCCCGCTGTCGCTTATTTGCAATAACCCCTTCCTTTTCCGTTGATCCTAAAGTATTTGTATCTTGTGATGACTGGCTACACCGGTATCTTGTGAGTATGGTTTATCCACTTGCCAGTACTTAACCGTACTTACCCACGAATCTCTTTTGTGGCTGCATATTCAACATTGCAGTCAACAGGTTTGAAGTCTGACGACGTTAGCTTGGGAATCCCTCCGGCTTGGCCTGGGCAGGGATTGGACGCTCTCGGTTATCTTCAGGACTCTTAGTCCAATTTGTATCTTGTCCGTAGCCGGACGATATGTTGTTCCTTCCGCTGTTATTTGGATCTTTGTATTGTATCAGTTGTATCCCTGGCTCGTTTGAGTCATCTTGTATCTATCTGTTTCTGTTGTAATTGTGGAATATTCGTGAACTGTTGTAATGTTATCATAAGTGGCAACCTGGAATCGGCTATTATGCGGATTTGGCGGGAATGCTGAAATCTGCATAGTGCCCGATCTCGGGGCGTCACAAAATGGTATCAGAGCCTTGGTTCCGATTCCCGAGATTGTTTCGATACGAATGGTTATCGAAGCAACGGGTCCGCAAAGCCTGTAGGATAACCTCGCTAACGGTCGTTGTTTCTAGAGTGTCAAAAAACTATTTTTGCTAAACTATTTTGGAAAGACATCTCGATAGGATTCTTGTTTTCTCCTTATCCCTATTCTATTTTCCCTCCCATCTTCTTTGTTTTGGAGTCTACTCTCGTACTCAATCTTTCAAAGTGTTAGGATCCTACGTGGGTGGACGTTTTCTGAGCTTTTAACCTAATAGGTTCGATCATCGGAAGATTCCTAGTGGAAGAACATCGTCGTCACTCCGAGCAAGAATCCCTTGTTAGTGGTGTCGAGGAGATCAACCGGAAGCACGAAGAATCGATAGTCGAACTTCTTTCCCCTCCCGGGTTAGCAGGTGGATTGCGAGGGCGCAATCCCTTGTTAGTGGTGTCGTCTGTAACACCTGGGGTGTTACCCTAATAGAGAGTTGTTTGTTTTTCTTTTTTTGCTTGCATCATATGCATCACATTGCATTGCACCATGTTTGCATCACAACTGAAAATTCAAAATAATTTAAACTTTTCCCCTTGCTCCAAATTTCCAATTTCAAACTTGCAAACTAAACCACTCATTTGTTTTTCAATAGTTTGAAAATTGTTTTAATCAAATTGCCTGTTAATAAAATTTCCCCCTTTTGTTAAAAACCCTAATGTCAATCCAAAAATTCAAAGCAACTCAATCCTGCTTATCATTTTCCATGTGGGTTTAAAGATTAAAAATTTGGCAAACAAATTAAATTCAATAATGTTGGTATGATTGCTTGAACTTATTAAATAAAATTTGTTTAATTCCAAAATTCCAACCCAAACCCTACTTGAAAATCACTAACAATTTAATATCCAATTAATAATTTCAAATTGTTGAAAATATTTTACACCACCTTGTTGTTGCTGTTTTGCAAACCAGTTAAAAACAGTTATGACAATTAAAATAACCCCCCCCCCCAAATTCTATTTCTATTTCCTTTTCCATCCTTTCCAAAAAATTGTTCATAAGGAAAAAAAAACAGCAAAAAAAATAGAAGAGAGGGGTGGAGAGAGAAGGCAGCCCACCCCTTTCCTTTTCTTCTCCCCAAGCCCACTTCTTTTCTCTGCTGGCCCGTTACCCCTCTTCCTCCTGTCGCTGTCCGGCTGTACGACAACATCTCCTCCCTCTGATCTTTCTCTCCCCCTCTGCGATCACTGCCGTACTAGGCTCTCCCCTCCATAAAAACCACCTCCACCCTCTGCTAAACCTAGCCTCGCCACCCTAGACCCCTCCCTCCTGCGCCGCCGTCCTTCTTCCTCCCCCCAGAGCTCCCTCCGATTCTGAACTCTGCACCTCCACCTCCCGTCAGAGAACCACCGAGACCACCTCCACCGCCCCATTGCCACCGGCCACCTCGAGGAGCCACCGAGTAGGGGAATGGAACCATGGCGCTTTACTGCATCTCCCCGTCCCTTCGCCGTTTGCTGGGAGACCCCGTGGAGCCCTTGCCGTCGCCGGGATTTCCCCTCTGTTCCTGCTCCCTTTTCTGAACGACGACCATCAGCAGCAGGTAATAGCCCCTGCCTATCCTCCCTCCCCTCTACTGCTCGCCTCCACACTCACGCTGCACGCGCACGACCCGCGCCAGCACCACGCACGCCCAGCGCAGGCACCGGCAGGAGGCCACCGTCCGCCTCTGTCGGCAATCGGCATGTAACTGAAACTGTCATTCAGTTCGTCAGGCAAGGAAACTGACGGGAAGTACAGGTTAACCCCCCCCCCCGTATCGCATACCTGACAAGCATCCGTTCCTAGTCGCACTGGCCCTGTTCCCCTGCCCCGCACCGCGAGCTCGCGGGATCGATCCCCCGCAGCCGCAAAAACTTTTTCGCGAAATCCATCGCGCGCGCGGCCCCACCCGTCAGGGACCGCTACTGCCACCTCACCGGGCACCCGCCTCGTTGGCACGCCAGCTGGGTTTGGCCCACGGGTCAGTGGCTAGGGCCAGCTTGCTGCACGGTAACAAATAACTCCCAGCACGTTTCCTTTAATTCCAGTCCCCTAATTTTTACAGATTAGTCCTCTATTTTAAATTGATGATAACTTTCAAAATATAACCCTAAATAACAAAAGTAAAATATGTTTATTGCTCTAAATTAAATTGTCTACCCAATTATGTCATTTGTTTTCTGTTTTGAATTTTCAAAATGCAATTCAAATTCGAATTCAAATAATTCAATTGTAATTTGCAACAATTCATAAATAATTCATACCAATTCCAAATAAGGCAAATAAAATATGTTTTCCATACCATTTTGAATAACCTTTTCAAATATAAATGTTGTTTCATGGTTTGAATAATTTAAATTGCCTAAATAATTTAATACTTGTTTAATTCATTTAAATTTGATAAAATCATAACTTGCTCAAAATAAAATAATTTTGAACATGCAAAATATGTTTTCAAACCATCAAAGTGTGAACTTTTCAAATGTGAGTTTGAATTTATGTTTTGAACAAATAAAATTCAATTAAATTCAAACTTGTTTTAAATTCATTTAAAACTTGTTTAATATTGTTTAATTCATAATAAATTAATCCTAATTCCTATTTCAATAATTGAAACATGTAATCCAACTAAAATTTTGATGTTCTCTCCAAATACAAATTTTGTTAATTGTTTTGAACACTTTAACTTGATGAAAACAACAATTGCTTGTGTGACATGTTTAAGTAACCAAACTTTCCAAACTTAACCAATAATTTCCAAACTTGTTAAACCTTATTTCCAATTGATTCTATTGTTGTTATTTTGTTGTTTCCCTCATCCATGCATCATGCTAAACCACCTTCACCTGTTGATTAGTTGGAAAACAATTGTTTCAACCATAATTCATAGGCTTTTCATATGCAACTCAAATTGCATATGGGTCCATTTAAACCTGTTTATCATGTCAACTAGTTTATTCTGATGCATCTTTAACTTGTCATGCATCCATATCTAGATCATGCTGGATCTTTTGCCGTAGTAGTAATTGTTGCATCCGGTGTTTGTTCGAGGTTCATTGCTTCTTCCCGGATAGGACGTTGAGATGATGTGAGCAACGACAAGTTCTGCTACCTTGCGGGATCTCAGGCAAGTATACTCACTTGCTGCCAAATGGCTGCCTTTCATCACTTGTTACCGATACTTTCCGTTGTTCTTTTCTACTAGCCCTAGTAGTAGTTGTTTCTGTTACGAACCTATCACATGAATCCTTTAACCCTGATATTGCCCCACCTCCACACCTATAATCATTGCTTGTGCCCGTGTCTTACTAGCATGCTTAGGTTGTTTTGCTCGAGTCTGTTACCCGTTACTTTCTGTTATTACTTCATTATGTTCTGGGGGCTCGATGTTAATCAATCAATCCTGTTAATGCTAATGGTGATAAAAATTTGATGATAAGGCACCGACAGGAGGCCCTTTGTGGTTTTGAGGCCTGCTAGTGTCGACCCTAATAGGAAAAGGGTCTTGTCTACTGATCCATGATGAGCGCACTACCCGCATGTGGGAAGCGAGTATGGGCGCCCCCCTCAATTTGACTCGATTCGCATCTCGTCCAAATCGCCTCATTTAGTTCGGGTTTTCCATTTGCTGCATGCATGAGCTTGCGAGCCCTTGGATCCCGGGTGGAACTTTCGTAGTCGGCATATAGGAGGACACGTTCTTAGAGTGCTATGAGGGTCCATTTTCTTCTGGGCTCGATTAGCCGTGCGCCAAGGTGCTTTGGGCTTGATGCGAAGAAGAGTTGAGTTGTGTAGAGTACCTCGCTTGGTGGGTTAGCTCCCCATCTGGCGGGTTATTCTTACGTGTACGGCCAAATTGGTGCAACCCTGCAGGGATAATCTTCTCGAGAAGCCGTGTTTTCCGCGGTTATGGATTACTTGGTGAAAGTACTGTCTAACAAGTACTCAGGACAACTTAAACCTAATGATTAACACTCTTACACCCAATGATTAACAACTTGACTAGTAATAGGCTTATTGACACAATAATCTGAACCATCATTAATCCAACTGTGTGAGTTATCCTCGGATTGCTTCTTCGGATAAGGGGCGAGATCCAGGATGGGTTTGTTTGGATTTACTTTCAGTTGGTTACAGTACTCGATCTTATCTTCTTTCTGTTAGCCGGAAGTTGTAGTATCTCTCTGTAGTTGGTTAGTGCAGCCCGCTGTCGCTTATTTGCAATAACCCCTTCCTTTTCCGTTGATCCTAAAGTATTTGTATCTTGTGATGACTGGCTACGCCGGTATCTTGTGAGTATGGTTTATCCACTTGCCAGTACTTAACCATACTGACCCACGAATCTCTTTCGTGGCTGCATATTCAACATTGCAGTCAACAGGTTTGAAGTCTGACGACGTTAGCTTGGGAATCCCTCCGGCTTGGCCTGGGCAGGGATTGGACGCTCTCGGTTATCTTCAGGACTCTTAGTCCAATTTGTATCTTGTCCGTAGCCGGACGATATGTTGTTCCTTCCGCTGTTATTTGGATCTTTGTATTGTATCAGTTGTATCCCTGGCTCGTTTGAGTCAGCTTGTATCTATCTGTTTCTGTTGTAATTGTGGAATATTCGTGAACTGTTGTAATGTTATCATAAGTGGCAACCTGGAATCGGCTATTATGCGGATTTGGCGGGAATGCTGAAATCTGCATAGTGCCCGATCTCGGGGCGTCACAAAATGGTATCAGAGCCTTGGTTCCGATTCCCGAGATTGTTTCGATACGAATGGTTATCGAAGCAACGGGTCCGCAAAGCCTGTAGGATAACCTCGCTAACGGTCGTTGTTTCTAGAGTGTCAAAAAACTATTTCTGCTAAACTATTTTGGAAAGACATCTCGATAGGATTCTTGTTTTCTCCTTATCCCTATTCTATTTTCCCTCCCATCTTCTTTGTTTTGGAGTCTACTCTCGTACTCAATCTTTCAAAGTGTTAGGATCCTACGTGGGTGGACGTTTTCTGAGCTTTTAACCTAATAGGTTCGACCATCGGAAGATTCCTAGTGGAAGAACATCGTCGTCACTCCGAGCAAGAATCCCTTGTTAGTGGTGTCGAGGAGATCAACCGGAAGCACGAAGAATCGATAGTCGAACTTCTTTCCCCTCCCGGGTTAGCAGGTGGATTGCGAGGGCGCAATCCCTTGTTAGTGGTGTCGTCTGTAACACCTGGGGTGTTACCCTAATAGAGAGTTGTTTGTTTTTCTTTTTTTGCTTGCATCATATGCATCACATTGCATTGCACCATGTTTGCATCACAACTGAAAATTCAAAACAATTTAAACTTTTCCCCTTGCTCCAAATTTCCAATTTCAAACTTGCAAACTAAACCACTCATTTGTTTTTCAATAGTTTGAAAATTGTTTTAATCAAATTGCATGTTAATAAAATTTCCCCCTTTTGTTAAAAACCCTAATGGGAATCCAAAAATTCAAAGCAACTCAATCCTGCTTATCATTTTCCATGTGGGTTTAAAGATTAAAAATTTGGCAAACAAATTAAATTCAATAATGTTGGTATGATTGCTTGAACTTATTAAATAAAATTTGTTTAATTCCAAAATTCCAACCCAAACCCTACTTGAAAATCAGTAACAATTTAATATCCAATTAATAATTTCAAATTGTTGAAAATATTTTACACCACCTTGTTGTTGCTGTTTTGCAAACCAGTTAAAAACAGTTATGACAATTAAAATAACCCCCCCCCCCCCCAAAATTCTATTTCTATTTCCTTTTCCATCCTTTCCAAAAAATTGTTCATAAGGAAAAAAAAAACAGCAAAAAAAAATAGAAGAGAGGGGTGGAGAGAGAAGGCAGCCCACCCCTTTCCTTTTCTTCTCCCCAAGCCCACTTCTTTTCTCTGCTGGCCCGTTACCCCTCTTCCTCCTGTCGCTGTCCGGCTGTACGACAGCATCTCCTCCCTCTGATCTTTCTCTCCCCCTCTGCGATCACTGCCGTACTAGGCTCTCCCTTCCATAAAAACCACCTCCACCCTCTGCTAAACCTAGCCTCGCCACCCTAGACCCCTCCCTCCTGCGCCGCCGTCCTTCTTCCTCCCCCCGAGCTCCCTCCGATTCTGAACTCTGCACCTCCACCTCCCGTCAGAGAACCACCGAGACCACCTCCACCGCCCCATCGCCACCGGCCACCTCGAGGAGCCACCGAGTAGGGGAATGGAACCATGGCGCTTTACTGCATCTCCCCGTCCCTTCGCCGTTTGCTGGGAGACCCCGTGGAGCCCTCGCCGTCGCCGGGATTTCCCCTCCGTTCCAGCTCCCTTTTCTGAACGACGACCATCAGCAGCAGGTAATAGCCCCTGCCTATCCTCCCTCCCCTCTACTGCTCGCCTCCACACTCACGCTGCACGCGCACGACCCGCGCCAGCACCACGCACGCCCAGCGCAGGCACCGGCAGGAGGCCACCGTCCGCCTCTGTCGGCAATCGGCAGTAACTGAAACTGTCATTCAGTTCGTCAGGCAAGGAAACTGACGGGAAGTACAGGTTAAAACCCCCCCGTATCGCATACCTGACAAGCATCCGTTCCTAGTCGCACTGGCCCTGTTCCCCTGCCCCGCACCGCGAGCTCGCGGGATCGATCCCCCGCGGCCGCAAAAACTTTTTCGCGAAATCCATCGCGCGCGCGGCCCCACCCGTCAGGGATCGCTACTGCCACCTCACCGGGCACCCGCCTCGTTGGCACGCCAGCTGGGTTTGGCCCACGGGTCAGTGGCTAGGGCCAGCTTGCTGCACGGTAACAAATAACTCCCAGCACGTTTCCTTTAATTCCAGTCCCCTATTTTTTACAGATTAGTCCTCTATTTTAAATTGATGATAACTTTCAAAATATAACCCTAAATAACAAAAGTAAAATATGTTTATTGCTCTAAATTAAATTGTCTACCCAATTATGTCATTTGTTTTCTGTTTTGAATTTTCAAAATGCAATTCAAATTCGAATTCAAATAATTCAATTGTAATTTGCAACAATTCATAAATAATTCATACCAATTCCAAATAAGGCAAATAAAATATGTTTTCCATACCATTTTGAATAACCTTTTCAAATATAAATTTTGTTTCATGGTTTGAATAATTTAAATTGCCTAAATAATTTAATACTTGTTTAATTCATTTAAATTTGATAAAATCATAACTTGCTCAAAATAAAATAATTTTGAACATGCAAAATATGTTTTGAAACCATCAAAGTGTGAACTTTTCAAATGTGAGTTTGAATTTATGTTTTGAACAAATAAAATTCAATGAAATTCAAACTTGTTTTAAATTCATTTAAAACTTGTTTAATATTGTTTAATTCATAATAAATTAATTCTAATTCCTATTTCAATAATTGAAACATGTAATCCAACTAAAATTTTGATGTTCTCTCCAAATACAAATTTTGTTAATTGTTTTGAACACTTTAACTTGATGAAAACAACAATTGCTTGTGTGACATGTTTAAGTAACCAAACTTTCCAAACTTAACCAATAATTTCCAAACTTGTTAAACCTTATTTCCAATTGATTCTATTGTTGTTATTTTGTTGTTTCCCTCATCCATGCATCATGCTAAACCACCTTCACCTGTTGATTAGTTGGAAAACAATTGTTTCAACCATAATTCATGGGCTTTTCATATGCAACTCAAATTGCATATGGGTCCATTTAAACCTGTTTATCATGTCAACTAGTTTATTCTGATGCATCTTTAACTTGTCATGCATCCATAGCTAGATCATGCTGGATCTTTTGCCGTAGTAGTAATTGTTGCATCCGGTGTTTGTTCGAGGTTCATTGCTTCTTCCCGGATAGGACGTTGAGATGATGTGAGCAACGACAAGTTCTGCTACCTTGCGGGATCTCAGGCAAGTATACTCACTTGCTGCCAAATGGCTGCCTTTCATCACTTGTTACCGATACTTTCCGTTGTTCTTTTCTGCTATCCCTAGTAGTAGTTGTTTCTGTTACAAACCTATCACATGAATCCTTTAACCCTGATATTGCCCCACCTCCACACCTATAATCATTGCTTGTGCCCGTGTCTTACTAGCATGCTTAGGTTGTTTTGCTCGAGTCTGTTACCCGTTACTTTCTGTTATTACTTCATTATGTTCTGGGGGCTCGATGTTAATCAATCAATCCTGTTAATGCTAATGGTGATAAAAATTTGATGATAAGGCACCGGCAGGAGGCCCTTTGTGGTTTTGAGGCCTGCTAGTGTTGACCCTAATAGGAAAAGGGTCTTGTCTACTGATCCATGATGAGCGCACTACCCGCATGTGGGAAGCGAGTATGGGCGCCCCCCTCAATTTGACTCGATTCGCATCTCGTCCAAATCGCCTCATTTAGTTCGGGTTTTCCATTTGCTGCATGCATGATCTTGCGAGCCCTTGGATCCCGGGTGGAACTTTCGTAGTCGGCATATAGGAGGACACGTTCTTAGAGTGCTATGAGGGTCCATTTTCTTCTGGGCTCGATTAGCCGTGCGCCAAGGTGCTTTGGGCTTGATGCAAAGAAGAGTTGAGTTGTGTAGAGTACCTCGCTTGGTGGGTTAGCTCCCCATCTGGCGGGTTATTCTTACGTGTACGACCAAATTGGTGCAACCCTGCAGGGATAATCTTCTCGAGAAGCCGTGTTTTCCGCGGTTATGGATTACTTGGTGAAAGTACTGGCTAACAAGTACTCAGGACAACTTAAACCTAATGATTAACACTCTTACACCCAATGATTAACAACTTGACTAGTAATAGGCTTATTGACACAATAATCTGAACCATCATTAATCCAACTGTGTGAGTTATCCTCGGATTGCTTCTTCGGATAAGGGGCGAGATCCAGGATGGGTTTGTTTGGATTTACTTTCAGTTGGTTACAGTACTCGATCTTATCTTCTTTCTGTTAGCCGGAAGTTGTAGTATCTCTCTGTAGTTGGTTAGTGCAGCCTGCTGTCGCTTATTTGCAATAACCCCTTCCTTTTCCGTTGATCCTAAAGTATTTGTATCTTGTGATGACTGGCTACGCCGGTATCTTGTGAGTATGGTTTATCCACTTGCCAGTACTTAACCGTACTGACCCACGAATCTCTTTCGTGGCTGCATATTCAACATTGCAGTCAACAGGTTTGAAGTCTGACGACGTTAGTTTGGGAATCCCTCCGGCTTGGCCTGGGCAGGGATTGGACGCTCTCGGTTATCTTCAGGACTCTTAGTCCAATTTGTATCTTGTCCGTAGCCGGACGATATGTTGTTCCTTCCGCTGTTATTTGGATCTTTGTATTGTATCAGTTGTATCCCTGGCTCGTTTGAGTCATCTTGTATCTATCTGTTTCTGTTGTAATTGAGGAATATTCCTGAACTGTTGTAATGTTATCATTAGTGGCAACCTGGAATCGGATTATGCGGATTTGGCGGGAATGCTGAAATCTGCATAGTGCCCGATCTCGGGGCGTCACAGCCCAGCCCACCCCACATGTCGCTTTCCTCTCTCGTACGATCACGCCAGAGGCGTGACCTCCTGTCGTTTTCGTCCAAGGCACGGAGCAGCACCACCACCGAACCCCACCTGCTCCCTCCTCGCCTTTTCCCTCGGCATAAAGCCGCCCCCGCACCCTTGGCAACCCTAGGCCCTCCTCGTCCTTCCTCCCAGCCGCCGCCACCCTCCTTTCTCTCCTTTTCCCCTTCCTCCCCTGTCTCAATTTCTTCTCTGAATGTTGTTGTCTGAACCGAGAAGAGCCTCCATGGCTGGTTGTTGCGAGCTCGTTGCGCCGCCGTGTGGTCGTCGCAGGAGGCTGCCGTGAGCGGGACTGGAATCCCCACAGCACCCTCTTCGTCCCCCTTTCCTCGCCGGCCCTGGGAGGCTCCAGGGGCACCGCGCCGTCATCATCTGCATCCGCGTCATGCACGGGCGTGTTTTCTTCCTTGCCTGCAACCCGTCCTCGTCGAGCCCGAATTTTCCCCACGACGCCCACGGTGAGCATCGCCCTGGACCTCTCCTCCTCCTTCCCCTTGCTCTGGTGCGAGCCTTCGAGCCGCACGGTCACGCGCAGCCACGTTCTGGTCGCCGCCGGCCACCTCTGCTGTCCCCGTCAAGTGCAGTTTCAATTATTCAGTTTCGTCAGGGATTTGCTCGCAGGGTACACTCCATATCGGCCGAGCCCCCTTGTAAATCACCATCCGAGCCATAGCCCAGATGGCTAGCCCATCGATCCGTCCGCGCGCCCGTGAGGTCGCGGGATCGAATCACCTCTTGGCCGAAAAGCCCCCCCTTTTTACTTCCTTTTATCCGCGCAGGAGCGGCCCCACCGGTCAGCGACCGTGGTGGCCACTTGGCTCCACCCGCGCCTCGCTGGTGCCAGCGTGCCTTGGCCCAACCCGTCAGCCACTTTGGCTGGCTGGCCTCGTGGTGAGAGAAGCCCAGATCCAGATCTGGATCTGGCAACTTTATACCCAGGCCCCTGGTCTCTCTGGTTTTTGCACCGAAGCCCCTCCACGCATTGTTTCCATCACAAGCAGGTCCCTGCAAATTCCAGGAACACCCCTAAACTTCTTTTGGCCCTATCTTTCAAACCACAACTCCAAATCATACAAATTTTATATGTATTCCATCCCAAATTTCATGATCTTTCCAAATATCCACTTTGTTCCCTGTTTTGGATATTTAAAATTGCTGTACTAATTCAATTCATTAAAATTATTCATTTAAATTGCCAAATTCATAACTTGCTCATTTTAAATCCAAATTCAACAAATAAAATATGCTTTCCAACCAGAAAAATGCATAGAATATTAATATGCCATCCATGCTCTTGTTTGCATCTTGCATCTTGCATTTGTAGTTGTGTTATGCATGTCACCTAATACATAAATATGAAATGTGTTGGGGTATCCACTAAATATTGCCCTATTCCATTTAATCTTGTTTAGCTCACCTACTTATTGTTTTCCATGTTAAACAACATTTAATATGATGGCTAGATAAACAACTTGAACCAATAATTTTTTGTCCGGACTTCGGGTCCGATTAAATTGTCTAAGTTGTACTTTTGCGTTGCATCCCGCATGTCATGCATATAAAATAGGATCACGCTGGTTCTTTTGCCGTAGTAGTAATTGTTGCATCCGGTGTTTGTTCTAGTTCGTTGCTTCTTCGCGGATAGGACGCTGAGATGATGTGAGCAACGACAAGTTCTGCTACCTCTCCAAACTGGATTCCAGGCAAGTATACTCACTTGCTACCTATGGCTGCCTTTCATCACTTGTTACCGATTCTTTCCGTTGTACTTATGTTAGCCTTATGATTCGATGCTTGTGTCTCAATCCTATCATATGTTTACCTTGCAACCATGATATAGCCTTCCTTCCACTTCCTATTACCTGTTATTTGTTTACCCCGTTGGCCCTTATGTCGTAGTTGCATGCTTAGGTTTGTTTGCGCTCGAGTCCTGTTGTCCTTTGTCCTATCACCTGTTTAGTCGATAGTTGGGTTTCAATTCAATCAACAACATGTCAATATTTTGGGTAATATTAATTTGATGATAAGGCACCGGCAGGAGGCCCGACGTGGTTTTGAGGCCTGCTAGTGTCGACCTTAATTAGGAAAAGGGTCTTGTCCTCTGATCCATGATGAGCGCGCTAACCGCATGTGGGAAGCAAGTATGGGCGCCCCTCGCAATTCTGATTCGATTCGCATCTCGTCCAAATCGACTCATTTAGTTCGGGTTTTCCATTTGTCGCATGCATATGCAGGTGCGAACCCTTGGTGCCAGGGTGGAACTTTTGTAGTCGGCATTTAGGGAGACACGTTCTTATAGTGCTATGAGGGTCCCCTTTTCTTCGTGGGGCTTGATTAGCCGTGCCCTCAATTGCACGGGGTTCTTTGGGCTTGATGCGAAGAAGAGTTGGGTTGTGTTGAGTGCCTCGCTTGGTGGAAGTGTATTTCCATCTGGCGGGTCATTCTTACGTGTATGGCCAAATTGGTGCATCCCTGCAGGGTTAATCTTCTCGAGAAGCCGTGTTGTCCGCGGTTATGGATGACTTGGTGAAAGTGCTGGCTAACAAGTACTCAGACAACCTACACTTAACGATAATAACTTGACTAGTAATATAGATTACCTCCACCATAACAATGAATGGCACCTTAATCAACAGTGTGAGTTTCCTTGGGTTGCTTCCTTAGTAGGGGGTAACACTGGATGGGTATTGTTTGGTGAGTAGTTATAGTTGGTTTTGTCGCGCTATCTTATACCTTTCTTTTAGCCGGATGTTGTAGCGCGTCTCTGTAGTTAGTTAGTGCAGCCCGCTGCCGCTTCTTTGCAATAATCCCTTCCTTTCCGTTGTACCCAAAGTATTTGTATCTTGTGATGATTGGTTACGCTGGTATCTTGTGAGTATGGTTTATCCACTTGCCAGTACTTAATAGTACTGGCCCACGAATCCATTTCGTGGCTGCATATTCCACATTGCAGTCAACAGGTTTAAGTCTGACGACGTTAACTTGGGAATCCCTCCGGCTTGGCCTGGGCAGGGATTGGACGCCGTCGGTTATCTTCAGGACTCTTAGTCCAATTTGTATCTTGTCCATAGTCGGACACTATGTTGTTTCTTCCGCTGTCATTTGGATCTTTGTATTGTATCAGTTGTATCCTTGACTCGTTTGAGTCGTCTTGTATATACCTCCTCTGTTGTTGTTGTGGATTATTCGTGAATTGTTGTAATGTTATCACAAGTGGCAACCTGGAATCGGTTATTGTGTGGATTTTGGCGGAAATGCTGAAATCTGCATAGTGCCCGATCCCGGGGCGTCACAAATGGTATCAGAGCATGGTTTCCGATTCCCAAAGTTGTTTCGATACGAATGGTTATCGAAGCAACGGGTCCGCAAAGCCTGTAGGATAACCTCGCTAACGGTCGTGTTTCTAGAGTGTCAAAAAAGTATTTGTGCAAAACCTGTTTTGGAAACCTCTCGATAGGATTCTTGTTTATTCCTTATCTCTATTCTATTTCTCCTCCCATCTTATTTGTTTTGGAGTCTCTCTTCCTCTCAATCTTTCAAAGTTTTAGGATCCTACGTGGGTGGACGTTTTCTGAGCCTTTAACCTAATAGGTTCGATCATCGGAAGATTCCCGATGGGAGGACATCGTCGTCAATGTGAGCAAGAATCTCTTGTTAGTGGTGTCGAGAATCTTGTTAGTGGTGTCGAGAAGATCAACAAGGTGACCAAAGACTCGATAGTCCGGCTTCTTCCTCTCTCTTGGCGTTGGCGGATTGCGAGGGCGCAATCCCTTGTTAGTGGTGTCGGCTGTAACACCCGGGGGGGGGGGGGGTTCCCCAATTAGTTTGTTTGCTTGTTTTTCTTTTTGGCCTCATGCATTGCATTGCATTTTGTTGCACCATAAAAATATATATTCTTATAACCCTTTGCTATTTTCTGAAATTCAAATAGAAAAGAAAAGAAAACAAAGAGCAAAAAAAGGAGAAACAAAGTTGGTGGGGGAGGCAGTCGGGCCAGCCCACTCGGCCGGCCCAGCCGCCTACCACCCCACGAAGAAAACTCCCAACCCACCTCCTGGCAGCCCAGCCGAGCAAGGCCCAGCCCACCCCACCTGTCGCTTTCCTCTCTCGTACGATCACGCCGGAGGCGTGACCTCCTGTCGTTTTCGTCCAAGGCACGGAGCAGCACCACCACCGAACCCCACCTGCTCCCTCCTCGCCTTTTCCCTCGGCATAAAGCCGCACCCGCACCCTTGGCAACCCCAGGCCCTCCTCGTCCTTCCTCCCAGCCGCCGCCACCCTCCTTTCTCTCCCTTTTCCCTTCCGCCCCTGTCTCAATTTCTTCTCTGAATGTTGTTGTCTGAACCAAGAAGAGCCTCCATGGCTGGTTGTTGCGAGCTCGTTGCGCCGCCGTGTGGTCGTCGCAGGAGGCTGCCGTGAGCGGGACTGGAATCCCCACAGCACCCTCTTCGTCCCCCTTTCCTCGGCCGGCCCTGGGAGGCTCCAGGGGCACCACGCCGTCGTCATCTGCATCCGCGTCACGCACGGGCGTGTCTTCTTCCTTGCCTGCAACCCGTCCTCGTCGAGCCCGATTTTTCCCCACGACGCCCACGGTGAGCATCGCCCTGGACCTCTCCTCCTCCTCCTTCCCCTTGCTCTGGTGCGAGCCTTCGAGCCGCACGGTCACGCGCAGCCACGTTCTGGTCGCCGCCGGCCGCCTCTGCTGTCCCCGTCGAGTGCAGTTTCAATTATTCAGTTTCGTCAGGGATTTGCTCGCAGGGTACACTCCATATCGGCCGAGCCCCCTTGTAAATCACCATCCGAGCCACAGCCCAGATGGCTAGCCCATCGATTCGTCCGTGCGCCCGTGAGGTCGCGGGATCGAATCACCTCTTGGCCGAAAATCCCCCCCTTTTTACTTCCTTTTCTCCGCGCAGGAGCGGCCCCACCGGTCAGCGACCGTGGTGGCCACTTGGCTACACCCGCGCCTCGCTGGCTGCCAGCGTGCCTTGGCCCCACCCGTCAGCCACTCTGGCTGGCTGGCCTCGCGGTGAGAGAAGCCCAGATCCAGATCTGGATCTGGCAACTTTGTACCCAGGCCCCTGGTCTCTCTGGTTTTAGCACCGAAGCCCCTCCACGCATTGTTTCCATCATAAGCAGGTCCCTGCAAATTCCAGGAACACCCCTAAACTTCTTTTGGCCCTATCTTTCAAACCACAACTCCAAATCATACAAATTTTATATGTATTCCATCCCAAATTTCATGATCTTTCCAAATATCCACTTTGTTCCCTGTTTTGGATATTTAAAATTGCTGCACTAATTCAATTCATTAAAATTATTCATTTAAATTGCCAAATTCATAGCTTGCTCATTTTAAATCCAAATTCAACAAATAAAATATGCTTTCCAACCAGAAAAATGCATAGAATATTAATATGCCATCCATTCCCTTGTTTGAATCTTGCATCTTGCATTTGTGGTTGTGTTATGCATGTCACCTAATACATAAATATGGAATGTGTTGGGGTATCCACTAAATATTGCCCTATTCCATTTAATCTTGTTTAGCTCACCTACTTATTGTTTTCCATGTTAAACAACATTTAATATGATGGCTAGATAAACAACTTGAACCAAAAATTATTTGTCCGGACTCCGGGTCCGATTAAATTGTCTAAGTTGTACTTTTGCGTTGCATTCCGCATGTCATGCATATAAAATAGGATCACGCTGGTTCTTTTGCCGTAGTAGTAATTGTTGCATCCGGTGTTTGTTCTAGTTCGTTGCTTCTTCGCGGATAGGACGCTGAGATGATGTGAGCAACGACAAGTTCTGCTACCTCTCCAAACTGGATTCCAGGCAAGTATACTCACTTGCTACCTATGGCTGCCTTTCATCACTTGTTACCGATTCTTTCCGTTGTACTTATGCTAGCCTTATGATTCGATACTTGTGTCTCGATCCTATCATATGTTTACCTTGCAACCATGATATAGCCTTCCTTCCACTTCCTATTACCTGTTGTTTGTTTACCCCGTTGGCCCTCGTGTCATAGTTGCATGCTTAGGTTTGTTTGCGCTCGAGTCCTGTTGTCTTTTGTCCTATCACCTGTTTAGTCGATAGTTGGGTTTCAATTCAATCAAAAACATGTTAATGTTTTGGGTAATATTAATTTGATGATAAGGCACCGACAGGAGGCCCGGCGTGGTTTTGAGGCCTGCTAGTGTCGACCTTAATTAGGAAAAGGGTCTTGTCCTCTGATCCATGATGAGCGCGCTAACCGCATGTGGGAAGCGAGTATGGGCGCCCCCCGCAATTATGATTCGATTCGCATCTCGTCCAAATCGCCTCATTTAGCTCGGGTTTTCCATTTGCCGCATGCATATGCAGGTGCGAACCCTTGGCGCCAAGGTGGAACTTTTGTAGTCGGCATTTAGGGACACACGTTCTTAGAGTGCTATGAGGGTCCCCTTTTCTTCGTGGGGCTTGATGAGCCGTGCGCTCAATTGCACGGGGTTCTTTGGGCTTGATGCGAAGAAGAGTTGGGTTGTGTTGAGTGCCTTGCTTGGTGGAAGTGCATTTCCATCTGGCGGGTCATTCTTACGTGTACGGCCAAATTGGTGCATCCCTGCAGGGTTAATCTTCTCGAGAAGCCGTGTTGTCCGCGGTTATGGATGACTTGGTGAAAGTGATGGCTAACAAGTACTCAGACAACTTACACTTATCGATAATAACTTGACTAGTAATATAGATTACCTCCACCATAACAATGAATGTCACCTTAATCAACAGTGTGAGTTTCCTTGGGTTGCTTCCTTAGTAGGGGGTAACACTGGATGGGTATTGTTTGGTGAGTAGTTATAGTTGGTTTTGTCGCGCTATCTTATCCCTTTCTTTTAGCCGGATGTTGTAGCGCGTCTCTGTAGTTAGTTAGTGCAGCCCGCTGCCGCTTCTTTGCAATAATCCCTTCCTTTCCGTTGTACCCAAAGTATTTGTATCTTGTGATGATTGGTTACGCTGGTATCTTGTGAGTATGGTTTATCCACTTGCCAGTACTTAATAGTACTGACCCACGAATCCATTTCGTGGCTGCATATTCCACATTGCAGTCAACAGGTTTAAAGTCTGACGACGTTAGCTTGGGAATCCCTCTGGCTTGTCCTGGGCAGGGATTGGACGCCATCGGTTATCTTCAGGACTCTTAGTCCAATTTGTATCTTGTCCGTAGTCGGCCACTATGTTGTTTCTTCCGCTGTCATTTGGATCTTTGTATTGTATCAGTTGTATCCTTGACTCGTTTGAGTCGTCTTGTATATACCTCCTCTGTTGTTGTTGTGGATTATTCGTGAATTATTGTAATGTTATCACAAGTGGCAACCTGGAATCGGTTATTGTGTGGATTTTGGCGGAAATGCTGAAATCTGCATAGTGCCCGATCCCGGGGCGTCACAAGTAATGAGCCGGCAACTTATTCGGAAGCGATGGTGGGATCTGATTCCGAGTCATGGCTTGGAGCCATGAGATCCGAGTTAAAGTCCATGGATGAAAACCAAGTTTGGAATTTGGTTGATCTGCCTGACTGTGCAAGACCCGTCGAGTGCAAATGGGTCTTTAAGAAGAAAATTGATATGGATGGAAATATTTCCGTCTATAAAGCACGACTTGTCGCGAAGGGGTTCCGACAAGTTCAAGGAGTTGACTACGACGAGACCTTCTCGCCCGTAGCGATGCTTAAATCAATTCGGATCATGTTAGCCATAGCAGCCTATTTCGACTATGAGATATGGCAGATGGATGTCAAGACGGCTTTCCTTAATGGAAATTTAACTGAGGACGTGTATATGATACAACCCGAAGGTTTTGTCGATCCAGCTAATGCTGACAAGGTATGCAAACTTCAGAAATCCATTTATGGGTTGAAGCAAGCATCTCGGAGTTGGAACATTCGCTTTGATGAGGTAGTCAAATCGTTTGGCTTCATCAAGAGCGATCATGATTCTTGTTTATACAAGAAGTTTAGTGGGAGCAAAGTAAATTTTCTAATCTTATATGTGGATGACATATTGCTGATTGGAAATGATGTCATGATGTTGCAAGAAACCAAAGAGTCATTGGAAAGGAGTTTCTCAATGAAGGATTTGGGTGAGGCGACTTACATATTAGGAATCAAGATCTATAGAGATAGATCCAGGTGGCTCATTGGATTGAGTCAGAGTACAAATCTGGACAAGGTTTTGAAGAAATTCAAAATGGAAGAGTCCAAGAAGGGATTCTTACCGATGTCCCATGGCATAAAACTTAGCAAGACTCAGTGTCCTTCGACGACTGATGAGCGAAGTCGGATGAGTGTGATCCCGTATGCTTCGGCAATCGGATCCATCATGTATGCCATGATTTGTACTAGGCCAGATGTTTCCTATGCTCTAAGTGTTACGAGCAGATACCAGGCTGACCCTGGCGAAGCCCACTGGGCAGCGGTTAAAAACATCCTTAAGTACTTGAGAAATACTAAGGAAATGTTCCTAGTTTATGGAGGTGATGAGGAATTCAGTGTAAAGGGTTACACGGATGCGAGTTATCTCACCGACTCAGATGATTCTCGTTCGCAATCTGGATACGTGTTCATAATGAACGGAGGGGCTGTGAGCTGGAAGAGTTCCAAGCAAGATACGGTGTCTGCATCTACAACAGAGGCTGAGTATATTGCTGTCTCAGAGGCGGAAAAGGAAGCTGTTTGGATCAGGAACCTCCTGATGGATCTTGGTGTGGTTCAGGGCGCGTCCAATCCTTTGGACGTATATTGTGACAACAATGGTGCTATCGCACAAGCCAAGGAACCTAGACAACACCACAAGAACAAACATATACTCATGCGGTACCACCTCATTCGCCAGTTTGTCGAACAAGGTGATATCAAGTTATGCAAAGTACACACGGATGCAAACATTGCAGATCCATTGACAAAGGCGCTACCACAGGCTAAGCATGAGGCGCACACGAGAGGTATGGGCATTAGATGCCTAGGCATATGATGCCAGGATGATTGACTCTAGTGCAAGTGGGAGACTGTTGGGAATATGCCCTAGAGGCAATCATGTATGATGTAATTCCCACTGTATTCAAAAAGTTATTAACTTGTCCTTGTTTTGAACATCTGATATATGTCATTGAATATGTGATTCGATTGTGGAACTATATATTCATGTTGTTCATACTAGATTGTCCTTGGTCATTTATGTTGTGCTGGACACACACCCTAGACTAATGTGAGTGTTGGCTGATGACACGGTTCCACTTGTCATGGGCATGGTGATGCCATTCCAACGTTCACGGACTTGGCTAAAGAGTTTAGCAAGTCGGCCTGACCCACATTGAGATGCAACGATCAAGTCGTCATTTGCATGTCTCAATCAATGTAATCCTTAGACCTGAGGTTGTCGCACAATCCGAGTTGTGGATCACCGACTTAGGTTCTGTCAAACGTTGTTCTGTGACAAGGCAACTATAAAGGCAGAGTTCGGGTCGAATGAGAAGCAAGCTGCGTGATGTGGATAATCAAGATGGGATTTTGCCCCTCCGAATGGAGAGATATTCTCTGGGCCCTCTCGAGTGATATGATTCAGGAAGCATGGCCATGCGCGTCTCAGTTAAGTGTTAACTGTGTCGGTTGACTAAGAGTTAGTCAGATGAATCACATGTCACAGATCGAGAAGAGAGTTGAGCTATTTAAGGGATGACGATAAATCGCCTATAGCTCGACAAGGTATATCGTGAGGCAAAAGGGACTAAGATGAATATCACATTGAAAGGTATGTCGTCATGACTCAATGGTACTTGGGAGTCGGCACGTTCTGCTAGGAGCCGCTACCGATTGATCGATTGAGAGTCGGACTCCAATCGTGTCCAAGTCGCCATGAGCCTGCAGGGTCGCACACTTAAGAGCGGAAGCAAGTATTGGTTGGGTTGGACCCGAACCGGAAATGGACTGATTTTGTGAGTCGGACTCACATAGGGAATGGGCCACAAGTGTTGTGAAGCCCACTACCATTTGCTATATAAAGAGGGACGTAGGTTGCCCAGCGGGCACGTGAGTCCACTCTCCCATGCGTTGGGAACCCTAGCCCCAATCAGTCCAGCCGTCGCACTGGACCTAGCAGTCCGCCGTCGGAGCTCCTCCTCGTACATGTGGATACCGACAGAGGTGTTGTACGTTCAGAACTTCGACGTTCGAGGGATCGGATCGGCTGGATCGGATTGTAAGACTGCACTGCCCCGACGCGCTGCATCGATAATCCGCACCTGCGCGTCTAGTGGTAATACTCGTGGCCTTCTACCTCGGCTAGATCTTGGAAGCATCGCGTAGGAAAAGTTTTTGTTTATCTCTACGCGTTCCAACATATCAAATTAGAGCAGAGACGTGGTGAGACCACGGTCGAGGAGGTGCCTTGTTGAGCTCATCGGTGTGGGATCTAGCAATAATGGAGAGCTCGACGGGGGGAAATGATGGCGGGAGAGGCGTGGTGAACCGGAGGGGTAATATAGACGGGAAAAAATAGGTGGCACATGCGGGAATGTTTTGGCGCCATTTTCTCCTGCGCGCGCGAGCTCGCGCCATCTCCATGGTTGCATGAGCTCAGCTTCGTGTTCCCCCCAACTAAAAGTACACATCTCGCCTAATTGAGTTTTGTGTGTTTGATCACAACATTCGTATAACTTAACAATGTGTTGATGTTGATAGGTTCTCTTGATACATTTTATTGGTGGTGGTTATTTCCCAAAAAGGGAGAGAAAGATCAAAGTGTCTCTCTAGAGGTAGCTACAGAAATCTCTAGGCCGGAGTCTCCGTGGTTCCAGACAGGAGTCTCCGGACTCAGAATTTCTCAGCGAGAAGGCTAAGGGGTGTCACCCTCTGTTACAGTCCGGATTATTGTCAGAGATAACCCGGAGTCTCCTAAGTGATCAGAGTCTCCGGTTAGCCAGGGGCGGAGTCTCCAGACTCGGGATTTTATAGAGCAATCGTCGAAGTGGTGTCACCCACTTCATTTGTCTGGATTCTTCCCGGAGACTTGCCAAAATCTTTGCCCAGGCCGGAGTGTCTGGTCTGCCAGGGACGGAGTCTCCGGACTTAGTATTTTGGCAGAGCCAATTTCAAAGTGGTGTCACCCACTGTATCCTCCCGGAGACTTGCCGGAGACTTCGGACTTGTGGTAAAATCTTCGGCCCCACGGAAACTTACCTTAGTCTTTGGAAGGCCGGAGTCTCCGCTGTGAGATCTCCGGTTGGGCTTCAAGCGTCTACATTTTCAGGAGAGGGTATAAATACCCCTCCCCTTGTCCCACCTCTGGCCAGCTCGTCTAGTATTGAAGGCCACCATTAACTGAGCTCACCAAACCAAGAGATATCCTAATCCCTCCACTCAAACTCGTTGATCTTCGAATAATTTAAGGAGAAGGCCGGGATCTACATGTTCACCGAGCCTTTCTTCATTTTCCCTCATTCACTTGAGGGATTTGTGTCTAGGGTTTCCTTGTGGAAAACCTAGACCTCACTGTTACTCACTTGTTGTTTGTAGCAGATTCTTAGTGTTCTCGGAGCCCCCAATTCAGTTGTTGGTGTGTGCCTCAGCCTCATTGTAAAGGCTCTGGATTCCGCCTCAAAGGATTCCATAGTGGAAGGTGAACTCGGCCTTTGTGGCGAAGTTCATCGGAGAATAGGGTGAGGCCTTTGTGGCGTTGAGTAGGCCTTTATGGCGAAACTCACACCTCTCCAACAAGATGTAATCCCCTCAAAAGGAGGAACTCGGTAATACATCCGTGTCTCCGCGTGCTTTACTTCGGTTACTTATATCCTTTAGTTTTACTTTGTGTTTGTATATTTCTTAGTGTAATCCTTGTCATATAGGTAAATTCACCTTAGTTGCAGATCTAGAGAATTTACCTTTGTGTCAAGCCTAAAATCGAAAAAGTATTAAAATTTGGAGTTAGCACCTATTCACCCACTCCGCCTCTAGGTGCCCATACGATACGTTCAATTGGTATGATGGATGATCTCAAGAAGATGGAAACATCCTTGACATCCTACATGGAAGCCTAAATCAATGGGTTGCGTGACACATTGTTGCAACTCTTGAAAGCCAAGGACACGGGTCTTTCCGCCTCTAAGTCCCCGGAGAATACAGCTCCGGATGACAAAGAGGATGAGGAAGGGGGTGCCAATAATGGAAACAAAGTTCCCCCTAAAAATGCTAATGGGAAGGAGTAGTACCATGTTGTCCCCCTCCTTGGTACACACTAATCCTCCTACCCCACACCCTCATATAAACAATAGGGGTGATCCACCTTGATATGTCCAAAACGTATATCCTTTTCCGAACAAGTTTGCCAGTGTTTGACTCTAAACTTGTGAGTTTTGGATACAACTAACACGGACTAACGCTATTTTCAGCAGAATTACCTTGGTGTCTTATTTTTGTCCAGAAAAATCAAGTTTCGGAAAATTGCCTAGAAAAGACCCCAATGACCTTATTTTCACCCGAAGACCCCCGGAGCCAGAAGGAGACCCGGAGGGGGGCAAGGAGGGGACCACACCACCCCTGGGCGCGCCCCCTAGGCCGCGCTAGCAGGTGGTGTGGGGGCCCAGGCACCGCCTCGGGCTCCCCTTTCGACTACTTATGCCCCATAACCCTAAAACATCAAGGGGTTCGTCATATTCCGGAGAAACACCACAGAGCGCCACCGCCGCCTCGAAACTCAATTCGGGGATCAAAAGTTTCTGTTCTTGCACCCTGCCGGGACGGGGATTCAGAGGAGATCGCTGCCATCGTCACTGCCACCACTTCTCCATCAACCATCCATGATTCCCCATCCATGTGTGAGTAATCCCCGTTGTAGGCTGAGAGGAATGGAATGGATTGGATGATATCGTTCATGTAATAATGCCAGATTGTTAGGGCATAGTGCCTAGTATCCATTGTTAGTGTTTTCTACCGTTGTTGCAACTTGTTATGCTTAATGCTTGTCAGTAGGGCCCGAGTGGCATGATCTCAGATCTGAACATGTTATTGTTTCATGACTGTAATTATGTTTCTTGATCATATCTGCAAGTTTTTACACACATTATTGTCCGGAATCCGAGGCCCCAAACTGACAAAAATTGGGACAACCGGAGGGGGTGGCTGTGATGTGAGGATCACGTGTGTTCATGGAGCGTTAATGCTTTGCTTCGGTGCTTTATTAAAAGGAGCACCTTACTTACCAGTAGTTTCCCTTGAGGCCCCGCTGCAAACGGGCTGGTAGGACAAAAGATGTTGTGCAAATTTCTCAATGCGAGCACGTATGACTATATTGGAACACATGCCTATGGTTTACCTAGAACTTGGATGCTTTATTATTATCTATCTGCAATGCCCACGGGAGGCCAAAGAAGGGGACTATGCCCCAAGGGTGCAGCCTTCGCCCCGGGCCGTTCGTGGGGCCCAACCCCTAGGTTATCACATGGCTTTGTCATCTGGCCAATTACTCCTTCATGTCCTAACACCCCCCCTATATATGTACACTCTTAAGGTTTTTTTCACTTCAGAAAGAGTGCAATACGAGACAAGAACCCGAAAGAGTGGAGATGTGATTCTCCTCTAGAGCAGTATTAGAGGACGAAACGTCGTTGAATTCTCGCTGTGTACCATCTTCATCAACTCCTCTCCCTTATCCAAGTTGAATATGGAGTAGTCCATTCCCAGACTATGGGTTTATCGTAATAGTTTGACTGAATCTCTCTATGTGCTATATTTTCTTAGAAACATATAAGCTACCATATATCTTTTTCTCCGGGTTTTTCCACTAAGTATTCCTAGAGTGGTATCCAATAAATCTATGAGTAAGTGCACGTATGACCCAGAGGACACGGTGTTGTGTGGGAATTCACAATGGTTTGTGTGCGAGTAGATTACATCTATTACTTGATATTTCTTGTTGCTACCCTTTAAATTGCAACTTTTGATCTCAACGGCATGGTAGAGATTTTGTTACAAACTTCTTCCTATTGTTGGTCCTCTTGCGTTGCTTCTGTATGAATATGAACATGCACCAGATTTGTTCTTTCGGTGACTTCCGCATTGTGGTAGTGGTTGACTTACAAGTTATTTATCCTAATTCTCTTTTTTTCTGCTGACCTATGCGTACAAATTTCTCGATTTATAGGGTAATTTATTGACTTTTTTCTTTACGTAACTAAGTCATCTCTGAGTGTAGCGGATAGATAGAATCATGGACTATGTCTAGATCTAAACATACACATCTTCATCTGCATTGCGAAAACTGGTGTGATGCCAATATTTCCCAAAGTTAGATTTACTTTGTCTAAAATATCTTGAGCACATGAACAAGTTGCATCTTCAAAAGGTAAGAATTTTCTAAATTGTTGATGGATATTATTTCAACCCACAATTTAGCTATGTGTGAAACTTATATAACCCGATTGGTGCACACTTTGCTTGCTTTTTGAACAATTAATTTTAGTATATAACTAGTGAATTCTCTCGTATATTTGTACTATCCACACAGTTCAAGGTATCAGAGGAATGCACCATAAAAAAAGCAAACATGTTAGAGAATTGGGCATCTGAAACCACATGAAACAAGTTCAAGGTATTGTCATCAATTTTATTTTCACATTTACACCTGAAACCACCTAAGTAAGTTGCGCATCCAAAACAAATTTGTTCACTATTAAAAAAAATTATATTGGTATAATTTTCATGTAGATTCTAAATCTGGAGAGGCGATATTTCATCCAAGTTGTTGTCTTGACCACCAATTTATTCTTTATACTCCTCTTGTGGTTTTATTCCTATCATGTGTCGTTTGTCTAACTGTCGTGGTGGTGTCACGCCAGATGCCATAGGATGGCTAAAGATGTGGGAACGAAGGACGCTGGAGGTGCTCGGGGAGGGATCACGCAGCGAGTAGCCGCGTGAGGGGTGAAGCAATCACGGCAAACAACAAGATCTACCCAGGTTCAGGGCCCTCGTGTGGAGGTAAAACCCCTACTCCTGCTTTTCTCTCTTTGTATTCGTGTGTTACCGAGTAGGCACAGTACAAGTTTTGCCTACAGCCGAGTAGCCACTCTTCTCTTTATGCAACTGTAGCCTCTAGTCGTGTCGTCCTCTCTCGCGCAGGAGGAGGCAGGGCACCTTATATACTGGTGCACAGCCGGATACAGCCAAGATGTCGACATAGTGTGCACACTGCACACTTCCAGCTTCCCGCTGACAGCTTTGGCTTCCTAGTTTGTCTCCGTGTGGAAAGTCGTTGTGCAAAACCAAGAAGCTGATCTGTTGTCACTGACACTGTCACGGGGTAGGCCCCCCTAACCTGCGACGCCCTGCTGACACCCTGGCGCGGATAAGCACGCCCTCTGCAGATGAACAGTGCTCCAGTACGGACCCAGGATACGCGGGATCCTGTGTCAGAACGGCTCCTTTGACTTCTGGCCCGAGTAGGAAACCTCCATTTCTACTCAGACCACTTTCTCTACTCGGAAGAGAATAACTTCCTTGATTCTTCCTCCTGGCCATCAGTGTGTACGGCCGAATAGCAGTCGTCCGGGTAGCAAGTACCGGGTAGCCAGCTACTCTGCCCAGTGTTTCTTCTGATCTTGCCCTTAGCACTTGCCTTTACCCTACTCGGGGGTAACCCCCCGACATTAGTCCCCGAAGCTGGTAGAGTCCTGCGAACTCGTTCACTGGGCTCTGCCAGCTTAAAACCAATCTTGCCTTTGAACCTTAGGTTGCTGAGTAGAACCTCCGAGTAGCCTTCAATTCTGGCTCGAGTCTCTTTTCTTCCGAATAGAACTATTTCTCTTCTCTGTCGTCGAGTAAAATGACTTCGCGGAATTCCTGGAGAGAATCTCGGCGTGGCAGACCAAATCCACTGGCAATCCGCCAGGGTGACCTCGGATCCAGCCCATCCGGCGCGGGCGTCATCGTCGCGGGCCATCGAGAGGAGAGATTTGGTGGAGATTCGTAGAAGTTCGGTGGAAATTGCTAGCCTTCCGGCGTCGCAGGGAGCAGCGGCGCGGTGAGATGCGCGGCGGCGGAAGCGCTCTGTGGCGGCGGAAAGGCGAGGAGGCAGGGAGTGAATGAGAGCTGGAAGGGGAAAGAGGAGTTACCGAGGGGGTATTTATCCCTCCCCTCGGGTAGCCGTTACTGATGGAGGTAGTGGGATCAGTTTGTGCGTGGAGATCGTGCGACGTGGGGTACGGGCCGGTTAGAAACGCACACAGCGCAGTTTGCGCGCGTAACGGCCGCAATTGATCCCACGTCGAAATCGTGTGCGAATAACTGCACTTGATGTGACCTAACGGGCCGGCGGGCCCAGGCCGTAGTGATGGGCGCGTGGCCTGCCATATCCCAGGCACCGAGGCGTCGGGGGTGCGAGAACGTGACACGTGCCCAGTTGCAGTGCGGAAAGGTGCATTTGGTCTGCCACGCCGAGATTCTCTCCAGGAATTCCGCGAAGTCATTTTACTCGGTGACAGAGAAGAGAAATAGTTCTATTCGGAAGAGAAGAGACTCAAACCGGAATTGAGGGCTACTCGGAGGTTCTACTCGGCAACCTAAGGTTCAAAGGCAAGATTGATTTTTAAGCTGGCAGAGCCCAGTGAACAAGTTCGCAGGACTCTACCAGCTTCGGGGACTAATGTCGGGGGGGTACCCCCGAGTAGGGTAAAGGCAAGTGCTAAGGGCTAGATCAGAAGAGACGTTTGGCAGAGTAGCTGGCTACCCGGTACTCGCTACCCGGTCGACTGCTATTCGGCCGTACACACTGAACACCAGGAGTAAGAATCAAGGAAGTTATTCTCCTCCGAGTAGAGGAAGTGGTCCGAGTAGAGATGGCGGTCTCCTACTCGGGCCAGAAGTCAAAGGAGCCGTTCTGACACAGGATCCCGCGTATCCTGGGTCCGTACTGGAGCACTGTTCATTTGCAGAGCGCGTGCTTATCCGCGCCAGGGTGTCAGCAGGGCGTCGCAGGTTAGGGGGACCTACCCCGTGACAGTGTCAGTGATAACAGATAAGCTTCTTGGTTTTGCACAATGACTTTCCACACAGAGACAAACTAGGAAGCCAAAGCTGTCAGCGGGAAGCTAGAAGTGCGCAGTGTGCACACTATGTCGACATCTTGGCTGTATCCGGCTGCGCACCAGTATATAAGGTGCCCTGCCTCCTCCTGCGCGAGGGACGACACTACTAGAGGCGACAGTTGCATAGAGAGAAGGGTGGCTACTCGGTTGTAAGCTAAACTTGTACTGTGGCTACTCGGAGACACACGAATACAAAGAGAGAAAGACAGGAGTAGGGGTTTTACCTCCACATGAGGGCCCTGAACCTGGGTAGATCTTGTTGTCTGCAGTGATTGCTTCATTCCTCACGCGGCTACTCGCTGCGTGATCCCTCCCCGAGCACCTCCAGCGTCCTTCGTTCCCACATCTTTAGCCATCCTATGGCATCTGTCGTGACACCACCACGACAGTAATTGTTGCATCCGGTGGTTGTTCTAGTTCGTTGCTTCTTCGCGGATAGGACGTTGAGATGATGTGAGGAACGACAAGTTCTTCGGATGTACCTCTACTTGCTGGATTCCAGGCAAGTATACTCACTTGCTACCTATGGCTTCCTTTCATCACTTGTTACCGATTCTTTCCGTTGCCTTTATTCTGGCCTTATGATTCGATGCTTGTGTCTCGATCCTATCATATGTTTACCTTGCAGCCATGATATAGCCTTCCTTCCATTTCCTATTAAATGTTGTTTGTTTACCATGTTGGCCTTGTGTCGTAGTTGCATGCTTAGTGTTGTTTGCGCTCAAGTCTCGTTGTCTGTCTTATCACCTGTTTAGTTTGATAGTTGGGTTTCAATTCAATCAACAACATGTTAATGTTTTGGGTAATAATAATTTGATGATAAGGCACCGGCAGGAGGCCCGGCGTGGTTTTGAGGCCTGCTAGTGTCGACCCTAATTAGGAAAAGGGTCTTGTCCATTGATTCATGATGAGCGCACTAACCGCATGTGGGAAGCGAGTATGGGCGCCCCCCGCAATTCTGATTCGATTCGCATCTCGTCCAAATCGCCTCATTTAGTTCGGGTTTTCCATTTGCCGCATGCATATGGAGGTGCGAACCCTTGACGCCAGGGTGGAACTTTTGTAGTCGGCATTTAGGGAGACACGTTCTTAGAGTGCTATGAGGGTCCCCTTTTCTTCGTGGGGCTTGATTAACCGTGCGCTCAACTACACGGGGTTCTTTGGGCTTGATGCGAAGAAGAGTTGTGTTGAGTACCTCGCTTGGTGGGTTGATCCCCCGTCTGGCGGGTTATTCTTACGTGTACAGCCAAATTGGTGCATCCCTGCAGGGTTAAATCTTCTCGAGAAGCCGTGTTGTCCGCGGTTATGGATGACTTGGTGAAAGTGCTGGCTAACAAGTACTCAAACAACTTACACTTAACAATGATAACTTGACTAGTAATATAGATTACCTCCACCATAAAAATTAATGTCACCTTAATCCACCGTGTGAGTTTCCTTGGGTTGCTTCCTTAGTAGGGGGTAACATTGGATGGGTATTGTTTGGTGAGTAGTTATAGTTGGTTCTGATACGCTATCTTATCCCTTTCTTTTAGCCGGATGTTGTAGCGAGTCTCTGTAGTTAGTTAGTGCAGCCCGCTGCCGCTTCTTTGCAATAACCCCTTCCTTTCCGTTGTACCCAAAGTATTGGTATCTTGTGATGATTGGTTACGCTGGTATCTTGTGAGCATGGGTTATCCACTTGCCAGTACTTAACCGTACTGACCCACGAATCCCTTTCGTGGCTGCATATTCCATATTGCAGTCAACAGGTTTGAAGTCTGACGACGTTAGCTTGGGAATCCCTCCGGCTTGGCCTGGGCAGGGATTGAACGCCATCGGTTATCTTCAGGACTCTTAGTCCAATTTGTATCTTGTCCGTAGTCGGACGCTATGTTGTTTCTTCCGCTGTTATTTGGATCTTTGTATTGTATCAGTTGTATCCTTGGCTCGTTTGAGTCTTCTTGTATATATATTTTCTGTTGTTGTTGCGGAAATAGTTTTTGGCGGGAATGCTGAAATCTGCATAGTGCCCGATCTCGAGGCGTCACAAATGGTATCAGAGCATGGTTTCCGATTCCCGATGTTGTTTCGATACGAATGGTTATCGAAGCAACGGGTCCGCAAAGCCTGTAGGATAACCTCGCTAACGGTCGTTGTTTCTAGAGTGTCAAAAACTATTTCTGCTAAACTATTTTCGAAACATCTCAATAGGATTCTTGTTTTCTCTTTATCTCTATTCTATTTCCCCTCCCATCTTATTTGTTTTGGAGTCTCTTCCCTTATCTATCTTTCAAAGTTTAGGATCCTACGTGGATTGGACGTTCTCTGAGCCTTTAACCGAATAGGTTCGATCATCGGAAGATTCCTGGTGGGAGAAGATCGTCATCAACCCGAGCAAGATTCCCTTGTTAGTGGTGTCGAGAAGATCAACAAGGTGACCGAAGACTCGATAGTCCGGCTTCTTCCTCTCTCTTGGCGTTGGCGGATTGCGAGGGCGCAATCCCTTGTTAGTGGTGTCGGCTGTAACACCCGGGGGTTTTCCCAATAGAAACTTGCTTGTTTTTCTTTTTGTGCATATCATAGCATCATGCATCATCGTGCATTTAAAATTACAAAATTGGTAAATTACATAAAACTTTGTTTAAAATAATCTGAACTTATTTTGTGCCTCCAAACCTATGTTTCTATATTGCTCAAAACAATTTTTTCCTGTCTGTCTTCCTCTGGAATAAAAATATAACCAGAAGTTATAAAGAAAAAAAAAGAAAAACCTTTTGGGAGGCAGCAGACCGACCAGGCCCAAGACCAAGCCAGCCCAACTGGCCACGCAGCCCAGCGATGGGTCTTCTCCTTTGTCCGTACAGGGGATAACACGCAGGATGCGTGAGCACCTCCTGGTCCTCAACCACCACCATGGTCCCCTATCCACCTCCTCCTTAAAGTCTTCCTCCCCTCCTTGACGAACCCTAGCCTCTCCTCTTCCCCCCTCCTATGCCGCCATCGTGTCCTCTCTTCCCCGCCTTCCTCTTCCTCTGTATATTCCTCTAAATTCTGAATATTTTTGAACCCTCAAAACTGCCGGCTTTCTCCCCTTGCCGCCGTCGCTACGACCGCTGACGGGCCCCGGTTCTTGCGGGAATGGAACCGGGGCACATCCATCTCCGTGCTCGCCTCCTCGGCCAGTCTTGGAAGGCACCAGGGGCGCTGCGCCGTCGAGATTTCCCGCCGTCGATCCCCTGTTTTTTTCTGAATTTTTCTAGCAGCAGCAAGTAGCCGTCAGACAACTTCGTCGCCCCGTCTCTGTGGACGTCGTAGCATCGATCTGAGCACGGGAATCGCACAGCGACGTCGTCGCCGTCGTCTACGCGGAGGATCCGGAGCCGGAGCTGTTCGGGTCGCCGGCGCCAAGCGCCCTGATGATGGTCGTCTTCAAGGCCGCGTTCACCGTCGTCCACGGCTCCGTCCCAACCGCGTACGGCTTCCCCGACGTTGTTTCCTACCCCGAGCCCCTCCCGGTGAGCTCTCCACTCGGCCTCCCTCTCTCTCCCTTCCCTTCTCCCCTTGCTCTGGAAGAGCCGCCGTCGAGCGAGCCGTGGTCGCCGCCGGTTTGTTCCCGTACGTGCTGTTCCAATCTGCAACCTGCAGAACTGGCTTTCAGTTTCGTCAGTCGCTGTGACTCTCCTTAACAGCCAAGCCCTGTCCTGAATCACATGCAGCGAAGTAGCCCAGTGGCGGTGCTCTCTGAAGCGCAGCGAGAGGTCTCGGGATCGAATCCCAGTCGAGGCAGAAAGCCACCCCTTTTTATTTTCGGCTATATTCTTTTATTTCCCGGATTCCAGAAAAACAGATCTGAGCCATTATTTGTAAAATCAATAACAAATTGAATTTTGATCCAATTCCAACGATTCAAATTGCTATGGATTCAAAATCTTGTGCCCTTTCTGTTAATGTCAAAGTTGCAACATGTTTCTGTAATAATTTTTGCACTAAATAATTCATTACTGAAAATGCAATTAAAAGTTGAAACTTTGGAATTTCATAAGTTGTGTTTGGTTCATCCAATTTATGCAAACTTGGGCTCTAAAAATTTGTCTTGACAAACTCTACACATTGGTATTTTAGTTGGTCACAATTGAATTAATTTTGAACATGTTTCCCTCTGTTTACTAAAAGGGGCAGAATAGAAATGCCTATGAAAAATTGCATAATAAATTTAATAATAACCCAAAAATTATGTTTAATAGCTCAAAATGTTCAGTGAAACATTTGCTACATGTTTTCAACCTTTTCAATACAATTTGTTTACTGTTTTTCCTAATTAAAAGTGGTGCAATAATTCAATGCTTTAATTAAACCTTTTAAATTGCAAAATTCATGACTTGGGCAATTCAAATCCAATTCCAACATGTAAAATATGTTTTCCATCCCATTTTTCATGAACTTTGCAAATATAAACTTTTTTTCTATTTTGAATAAATTAAATTGCTGAAAACAACTATTTCTTAATTAATGCATTTAAAATTGTCGAATTAATAACTTGCTCATCTAAAATCCAAATTTAATAAATGAAATATGTTTTCCATCTAAAATTTTGTGTTCTTTCCAAATATAAATTTTGTTATCTGTTTTGAACATTTAAAATGGGTGAAAACAACAAAGGCTTGTGTAACTCATTTAAAATGCCAAATTTCATAACTTAATAAATAAAATTCCAAACTTGGTAAACAACATATCAAATTGAAGCTATTGTTGTTTTCTTATTGTTTTCATCATCCATGCATCATTCTAATCAACTTTCACATGATGGTTATTTGTAGATCATTTAATTCAACATTAATTCATGGGCTTTTCCATATGCAATCCAAATTGCATATGGGCCCATTTAAATATGTTTACCATGTCAACTAGTTTATCTTTGATGCATCCTTAAAATTGTCATGCATCCATATCTTGATCATGCTGGATCTTTTGCCGTAGTAGTAATTGTTGCATCCGGTGGTTGTTCTAGTCCGTTGCTTCTTCGCGGATAGGACGTTGAGATGATGTGAGCAACGACAAGTTCTTCGGATGTACCTCTACTTGCTGGATTCCAGGCAAGTATACTCACTTGCTACCTATGGCTGCCTTTCGTCACTTGTTACCGATTCTTTCCGTTGCCTTTATTCTGGCCTTATGATTCGATGCTTGTGTCTCGATCCTATCATATGTTTACCTTGCAGCCATGATATAGCCTTCCTTCCATTTCCTATTAACTGTTGTTTGTTTACCATGTTGGCCTTGTGTCGTAGTTGCATGCTTAGTGTTGTTTGCGCTCAAGTCTCGTTGTCTGTCTTATCACCTGTTTAGTTTGATAGTTGGGTTTCAATTCAATCAACAACATGTTAATGTTTTGGGTAATAATAATTTGATGATAAGGCACCGGCAGGAGGCCCGGCGTGGTTTTGAGACCTGCTAGTGTCGACCCTAATTAGGAAAAGGGTCTTGTCCATTGATCCATGATGAGCGCACTAACCGCATGTGGGAAGCGAGTATGGGCGCCCCCCGCAATTCTGATTCGATTCGCATCTCGTCCAAATCGCCTCATTTAGTTCGGGTTTTTCATTTGCCGCATGCATATGCAGGTGCGAACCCTTGGCGCCAGGGTGGAACTTTTGTAGTCGGCATTTAGGGAGACACGTTCTTAGAGTGCTATGAGGGTCCCGTTTTCTTCGTGGGGCTTGATTAACCGTGCGCTCAACTGCACGGGGTTCTTTGGGCTTGATGCGAAGAAGAGTTGGGTTGTGTTGAGTACCTCGCTTGGTGGGTTGATCCCCCGTCTGGCGGGTTATTCTTACGTGTACGGCCAAATTGGTGCATCCCTGCAGGGTTAAATCTTCTCGAGAAGCCGTGTTGTCCGCGGTTATGGATGACTTGGTGAAAGTGCTGGCTAACAAGTACTCAGACAACTTACACTTAATGATGATAACTTGACTAGTAATATAGATTACCTCCACCATAAAAATTAATGTCACCTTAATCCACCGTGTGAGTTTCCTTGGGTTGCTTCCTTAGTAGGGGGTAACATTGGATGGGTATTGTTTGGTGAGTAGTTATAGTTGGTTCTGATACGCTATCTTATCCCTTTCTTTTAGCCGGATGTTGTAGCGAGTCTCTGTAGTTAGTTAGTGCAGCCCGCTGCCGCTTCTTTGCAATAACCCCTTCCTTTCTGTTGTACCCAAAGTATTGGTATCTTGTGATGATTGGTTACGCTGGTATCTTGTGAGCATGGGTTATCCACTTGCCAGTACTTAACCGTACTGACCCACGAATCCCTTTCGTGGCCGCATATTCCATATTGCAGTCAACAGGTTTGAAGTCTGACGACGTTAGCTTGGGAATCCCTCCGGCTTGGCCTGGGCAGGGATTGGACGCCATCGGTTATCTTCAGGACTCTTAGTCCAATTTGTATCTTGTCCGTAGTCGGACGCTATGTTGTTTCTTCCGCTGTTATTTGGATCTTTGTATTGTATCAGTTGTATCCTTGGCTCGTTTGAGTCTTCTTGTATATATCTTTTCTGTTGTTGTTGCGGAATGTTCGTGAACTGTTGTAATGTTATCACAAGTGGCAACCTGGAATCGGGTATTATGTGGATTTTGGCGGGAATGCTGAAATCTGCATAGTGCCCGATCTCGGGGCGTCACAACGATACCGGCATCTGCCGTGCGGGTAGGCATGCCGCCTCCCACCGAGCTCGAGCTCATGACCATGAGGGCGCAGCTCGACGAGCAGCGCCAGGCGCTGCTCGCCGAGCAGGCGGAGCTGGATAAGGTTAGGCTCGAGCTGAACCTGGACCAGAACGAGTACAACCGGGCTCACGGCTTTACGCCCGTAGTGAGAAGGCCTTCCAAGGAAGGCGCTACGAGCCGCAACCTAGGCACCGAGATGGCAGCAGTTGGTGAAACTGCTGGCCAAGCCGCTAGCCAAAACACAGCCACCACCAGACCCAGATACAGCACCCCCGCCAAAACCCTTAGAGCTGCTGAGGCTGTAGCTGCTGAGTTGCCGAATCTCGCTGGCGACGCGCGCGCGAGGCAGCAGGAGAGGCTCAATGAGCTAGTGCTAGAGGCTGCTAGGCAGAATGAGGAGTTCCGGAAAGCCAATCCGGGTGC
This sequence comes from Alopecurus myosuroides, assembly GCA_028641055.1. Classification (NCBI taxonomy): domain Eukaryota; kingdom Viridiplantae; phylum Streptophyta; class Magnoliopsida; order Poales; family Poaceae; genus Alopecurus; species Alopecurus myosuroides. The sequence continues at coordinate 356,864,912 of CM054062.1, read as the reverse complement.
CGGAGCTTCGCAGGTGGTGCATTCGCATGCGGCTAGATCTAACGATCAGGCCTCATCACCGCATCCCAGCCGTGAGAGGGACCGGAGTGGGCACTCTGGCAGAGACAGGCAGATGCAGGTGTACGACCCGGCTGTCGCCGCGAAACAGCACGCTGTGCCGCGACAGTCCGGTCAAAAACACAACACTACAGGAGCAGGCTATCAAGCCCATAAAGCTCAAAGCCAGGTGCGAGATGGAGATCGCCCAGGCCCTTCTCGGCATCAGGTTGCTCAGCCTACTCGACAGAGGCAGCAGTCACGCCAGCCGCTAACCCGGTGGAGCAACCTGCAGTTGTGCAGGTGGACAGATATGATGATGGCTACTGGGCTATGGGGTTGGCTGGCTATGATATCCTGGACCGCGTGGGTGAGCGTGTGCTGGAGCCCAGTGATGCCAGGCACAAGCTGGACCGGATCAGCTTATCCGCGCAACTCGAGAGCAAGGGGCCGCCCGGCCCAGAATGCTTTGGCCCCCGCATCATGACGGAGCCATCCGTGAAGCAGTTCCAGCTCGCTAGGGGGACCAAGTGCTATGACGGCAGCACCAAGCCGGAAGATTGGCTCAATGACTATGTCACAGCCGTGCACATTGCAGGCGGCAACCGGAGATGGGCCGTGCGGTACATCCCACAGATGCTCGAGGGACCAGCAAGAACTTGGCTCAACAACCTGCCCAAGCACAGCATCAACTGCTGGCTTGACTTCGCGGAGGCTTTTGTCAGCAACTTCACCAGCACCTACCGGAGGCCGAATAGGCCGCATCAGCTATCCACTTGCAGGCAGCGGGAAGAGGAGACGGACTGAGAGTATCTTACTCGGTGGAGTACTCTGAGGAACACCTGTGAAGGTGTGAATGAGGCCCAGTCCATCACTTGGTTTGCACAGGGCTGCAGGCATGGCAGCATGTTGTGGCAAAGGCTGCAGAGAGAGATGCCGAGTACTCTCGCTGAGACCATCCGGATTGCGGATCAGTATGCACTCGGCGACCCAACTCAGCCTCTTCTCGATGCTGCTGAGCCGAGAAGGAACTACAACAACAATAGCAAGCGCAATGAGTTTCGCAACAAGCGCAGAGGTGACCAGATTGATACCCGGTACGACCCAGAGGAGGTGAATGCTGTGGCTACCGGGGCTGGGAGTAGCCAGAGGCCAAAAACTGCTGGAGCCCAGTACGGGCAGAACCAGAATCAGGGCCAAGGCAACAAGAAGCCATACAGCGCTTCCCAGCAGGGTAGCGGCAACTCGGGTCCGGCACCAAACTTTGTCTTCAAGGACATGAAGGATGGCCCATGCAGCTTCCATACTTGGCATCCCGCAAGACCCGCCAACCACACCACTCGGCAGTGCAGTTGGTGGGAAGAAATCAAAAATGAGGGCCTGCCTCCTCCTCCTCCTCTGCCAGCTGCGAATGCCGCTGTGCAGCCTGCTCGCGCACCCGTTGCTCGGCCTCCAGCTTTCCCGAGAAGAGAGAATGTGAACCAGGTGGCTTTAGGAGCCAACCGCTACTTCAACAACGATGGCTACCGCAACAACAACAACAACAACAACAACAACTACTACTACACCCGCAACAACAACAGAGGCAACAACAACAACAACAACAACAACAACCAAGGTAACAACAATAGCGGCAACAATGGTGGTGGAGACCGCAACCGGTACCAGGAGCATCACGAGAGCTACATGATCTTCACCTCTGAGCCTGTCGACAAGAAGTCTCAGCACAGGCGTGCCATGGAGGTCAATGCCATGATCCCTGCTGTTCCTCACTACATGCACTGGTGCAACCAAGAGATCACGTGGTCCAGAGCGGATCATCCTAAGGTGATGCCCAACCCGGGTAGCTACGCCTTGGTGCTGGATCCCACCTTCTTGGGTCCTGAGAAGAACGTGAGGTTCAGCAAGGTACTGATCGACAACGGCAGCAGCATCAACATTGTGTACAGGGACACGCTTGAGAAGCTTGGTATGGCCGAGAACATGCTGCTACCTAGCAAAACCACTTTCCATGGCATTGTGCCAGGAGTCTCTTGCAGTCCGATTGGCCGAGTATGGATAGACGTGCTATTCGGCACCAGGGAGAACTGCCGCACAGAGAGCCTGCAGTTCGAGGTGGTTGATCACCAGAGCCCCTACCACGCCCTACTCGGCAGGCCTGCTCTGAGCAAGTTCATGGCCTCTACTCACACTGCATATCTGAAGATGAAGATCCCTGGTCCCAATGGCGCGATCACCATCTCTGGTGATTACAAGAAGTCTATGGAGTGTGCCTCTGCTGGTTCTCAGTTGGCGGAGTCCATGGTGATTGCTGCCGAGAAGAAGAAGATGTACGAGGTGGTGGCTATGGCGCAATCCGCGCAAGCTGGTGCGCCTGGCATGCCGAGTTCCCAGCACGGGACGGCGTTCCAGGCATCTCAAGAGACAAAGAAGATCCAGGTTGACCCTGAGTTTTCCGACCGTGTTGCCATCATTGGCTCCGGGCTGGGGGAGAAATAGGAAAGCGAGCTCATCCACTTCCTCCGTGAGAATCGGGACGTGTTCGCCCGGTCCAATGAGGATCTACCAGGTGTCCCGAGGGAGTTGGTTGAGCACTCGCTACATGTGCGTCCTAACGCCAAACCAGTGAAGCAGGCTATGCGCCGCTTCGGAGATGAGAGAAGGAAGGCTATCGGTGATGAGATCACCAAGCTGTTAATAAGCAATTTTATCATGGAGGTGTTGCATCCGGATTGGCTAGCCAACCCGGTCATGGTCGAGAAGAAGAAAGAGGACCCCAAAGCCGCTACCGCATGGCGCATGTGCGTCGACTACACTGACTTGAACAAGGCGTGCCCCAAGGATCCCTTTCCGCTACCCCGCATCGATCAGGTGATCGATTCCACTGCTGGTTGTGAGCTGTTGTCTTTCATAGATGCCTACTCTGGTTTTCACCAGATAGCTCTCAACCCTGCTGATCAAATAAAGACTGCCTTCATTACCCCGTACGGGGCTTATTGCTATCGTGTCATGTGTTTCGGGTTGCGGAATGCGGGTGCTACTTATCAGAGATGCATGCAGAAATGCTTGCATGGTCAACTCGGTAAAAATGTGCAGGTGTACGTAGATGACATTGTCGTCAAAACGAATAAAACACATACTCTGCTTAGTGACCTTGAGGAAACTTTCGCTAACTTGCGCAAGTATAAGATGAAGCTGAACCCGAGTAAATGCACCTTTGGCGTCCCGGCTGGCAAGCTACTCGGCTTCTTGGTATCCAGTCAGGGCATTGAGGCCAATCCTTCAAAGATAAAAGCTATCGAGAGCATGTCTTTGCCGAGATCCCTGAAGGATGTGCAAAAGTTCACTGGTTGCTTGGCATCTCTGAGTCGTTTCTTGGGCAGAATGGGCGAGAAGGCCCTGCCCTTGTATCAATTGATGAAGAAAAGCGACAAGTTCGTCTGGACACCGCAAGCTGATGTGGCATTCAAAGAGCTGAAGGCAATGTTGGGTAGCGCTCCCATCTTGGCTAGCCCCCTACCCAAGGAGCCAATGCTGCTATATATTGCCGCTACCAACCGGGTAGTCAGCGTGGTGATTGTAGTGGAGCGACAAGAGGAAGGCAAGAGTGTACAGCGGCCGGTGTATTATCTCAGTGAGGTGCTGTACAGCTCCAAACAGAACTACCCGCACTACCAGAAGATGACTTACAGCGTGTACCTGGGCGCCAAGAAGCTAAAGCACTATTTCCAAGAACATCCCATCACAGTGGTGAGCTCAGCTCCCATCTCGGATATCATGGGCAACAAGGAAGCAAGTGGCAGAGTAGCCAAGTGGGCAATCGAGCTAGCCACCTACGCTCCCGCGTATGCGAGAAGAGAAGCCATCAAGTCTCAAATCCTGGCGAATTCCTTGTGGATTGGGCTGAGGTGCAGTATGAGCCTCCTACTCCGGTATCCAACTACTGGAAGATGCACTTTGATGGCTCCAAAATGAAGGAAGGCCTTGGTGCTGGCGTGGTGCTTACGTCACCGAAGCGAGATTAACTCAAGTACGTGCTGCAAATCCACTTCAAGGCATCCAACAATGTTGCAGAGTACGAGGCCATGGTGCATGGCTTGAAGGTAGCAAAGGAAGTTGGCGTGCAGCGCATCATATGCTATGGCGACTCGGATCTGGTTGTGCAGCAGGTTTCTGGCACTTGGGATGCTCTGGATGCTAACATGGCGTCATACCGCTTCCTGGTCCAAACCATGACGGGATTCTTTGAAGGCTGCGAGTGAAGGGAATATGCCCGAGAGGCAATAATAAAATGGTTATTATCTTATTCCTTGTTTATGATGAATGTTTATTTCTCATGCTAGAATTGTATTAACCGGAAACGTTGATACATGTGTGCTTAATGAACAAACAATGGTTCCTAGTAAAGCCTCTCTTTTAGCTAGCTCGTTGATTAATAGATGATCAAGGTTTTCTGATCATGAACATTGGATGTTATTAATAACGGGGTCATGTCATTAGAAGAATGATGTGATGAACATATACCCAAAGAGAATATAGCAATGCGATCAAGTCATTTAGTTTACATTGTTATATCAAACATACGAAGTAACTTATTCCTTAGACCATGAGATCATGTCAATCACTGATACCGGAAGAGTGCTTTGATGGCATCAAACGTCACACCATAACAGGGTGACTATAAAGGTGTCGTTAAGTATTCGGAAAGTATTAGTTGAGGATCATGGATCAAGAGTGGGATTTGTCCATCCAAATGACGGAGAGATATACTCTGGGCCCTCTCGGTGATATCACATCGAAACCGCTTGCAAGCACGTGATATGATCACAAGGATGTTATATCACGGGAACGAGAAAAGAGTACTTGTCGGTAACGAGATTGAACAAGGTATGGTTGATACCAATGATCGAATCTCGGACAAGTAAAATATCGCGAGACAAAGGGAATAGTTCGTTGTTGGTTCACACGATCACGAGAGTCATCGTTGAATATATAGGAGTCATCACGGATCTCCAGATCCCGCTGTTGATTATTGATCGGAGAGGAGTCTCGATCATGTCTATCTTATTCGCGAACCGTAGGGTGACACACTTAAGGTTCGATGACGCATTTGAGAGGATACGGAATATCGAAGAATATTTTGGACAACACCGAAATTGTTTCGAGGAAAATTGAAATAGTTCAAGGGGTTTTTCGTCGAATGGTTGTTAATAGAATTAACAAATGATTCGAGGTGCTTTATGCAAATGTTTGTTAATAGAATTAACAAATGCTGAAATAAAGAAATAAAAATGTTTTATTGATTTATTAAAGAAAAACTCTTGGATTTTCTAAGTGGGGTTTAAAGGAAAATGAGTGGGTGTGAGTGGAGTGTCCACTCACATCATGAGGGAAGAGGTGGGGGCACACCATGGGGCTGGCCGCACCCCCCTTGGGCTGCCTCCCCCCTCTCCTATAAAAGGAGGGTGAGAGCTCTCCCTCCTCCACACACTTGTCCACTTTCCTTTCCCTCCACCCGCTGCTCCATTTCATGGTCTCCGGCTTGGCGAAGCCCTGACCGTGGGATTCTTCACCACCACCATGTCGTCGTGCTGCTGGAGTTCCGAGGGATCCTCTACTTCCGCGCCCCGCTGGAACGAGGGAACGGAGGTCGTCATCAACCGTACGTGTGACCAATCACGGATGCACCGCCGGATTGCGGTGCTCATCTTCTCGCTATCGGGATCGGTGTGAGTACGACTACGCCAACAACGAGATTTGATCTCGTACCACTTTGAGTCTTCGAGGGTATGTGTTCTCCTTAACCCTCTCATTGCCCGTTGCAATTCGTCTCCTAGATTAGATCTTGGCCTTTCGGGTGTCTCTCGCGTAGGAAATTTTTTGTTTTCTATGCAACGTTCCCTTTCAGCGAGTTCCAACACATACACCGAGCAGAGAACGAGGCAGCTGATGAGCTGTCCAAGTTGGGGTCTTCTCGGCAGTACATCCCGGCTGGGATTGCCTTGGAGCATCTGAGAAAGCCATCCATCAAGCCATCCCCCAACTCGGAGTCCATCTTCGTTCCTTCTTTGCCTAACGAAGAAGCAGTTCCAATGGATATTGACTGGGAAGGTGCAAAAGAGGACCCGGGGACTGCAGCCTCCATCCCGGGGACTGCCCCTCCCTACTCGGGGACTGCCCCTCCCTACTCGGGGACTGCCGCTCCCTACTCGGGGACTGCCCCTCCCTACTCGGGGACTGCCCCTCCATCCTCGGGGACTGCCGCTCCCTACTCGGGGACTGCCCCTCTCAGCTCGGGGACTGTCGCATTCCTTGAAGAAGTCCTTGCAAACCGTTCGGGGCTGCAGAGAGTCAATCCCAACTCAGAAAAAGACGCAGCGGTGGCTGTTCCGATGGAAGTGGACGAACCAGTGTTTCCCACACGGGAGACGCCGAGTTGGGCCATGCCCATATTATCCTTTCTAAAGGAAGGCACCCTCCCAGATGATGAGGTTACCGCAAGGCAGATTCAGAGAAGATCCAAGGGCTACACCATCTTCAGAGAAGTGCTGCATAAAAGAAGTCCCACTGGCGTGTTGCAACGCTGTGTGGAACCGGAAGAAGGAGAAGAAATTCTGGTGGAAATACATCAAGGGGAATGCGGGCATCACGCCTCTTCTCGGGCTCTAGTCAAGAAGGCTTTTCGCCATGGCTTCTTCTGGCTCACTGCTTTGAAGCAAGCTGAAGATATCGTGAGGAAGTGCAACGGCTGCCAGAGATTCGCAAGTAAGATCCACATGCCTGCTTCCGAGTTGAAAACAATTCCCATCACTTGGCCATTTGCTGTTTGGTGTCTGGATATGGTTGGTCCCTTCAAACCGGCTAGAGGCAACATGACACACATCTTGGTCATGGTTGATAAGTTCACCAAGTGGATTGAAGTGAAGCCTATTCGGAAGTGTGATGGAGCTACTGCTGTGAGTTTCCTGAAGGATGTGATCCTAAGATACGGCTACCCGCATAGCATCATCACGGATAACGGCACGAATTTTGCTGAGGGATCCATGGTGAGATTCTGCAGAGATAAGCACATCCGACTAGATATCGCGTCTGTCGCGCATCCCGCATCCAATGGGCAGGTGGAAAGAGCAAATGGTGCAGGCATAAAGCCAAGGCTGATTGAGCCGCTGCTGAAAACACCAGGGTGTTGGTTAGACGAGTTGCCAGCGGTGTTGTGGAGTCTAAGGAGTACCCCTAACCGGTCAACCGGCTACACACCATTCTTCTTGGTTTACGGGGCTGAGGCCGTGTTGCCAATCGACCTAGAGCATGACTCCCCCCGAGTAACCCTCTACACTGAGGCGGAGGCGAGAGAAGCTCGAGAAGATGACGTTGACCTGCTAGAAGAAGCAAGAGAGCTTACTATGTCACGTTCAGCTGTTTACCAGCAAAACTTGAGGCGTTATCATAGCCGGAAAGTAAACCCAAGGGTTTTCCGAGAAGGAGACATGGTCCTTAGGCTCGTGCAGCGCACAACCGGGATGCACAAGCTATCCCCTCCGTGGGAAGGGCCTTCCATTGTGAGCAAGGCTCTACACAATGACGCGTACTACCCTGTAGATGCGCAACCATCGCAGAAGAACAGGCCGGACAAAGCCGGGGAGGAATCCAAGCGCCCCTGGAATGTAGCTCTACTCCGTCGCTTTCATTCATGAGCAAAAGTGTGTATGTATTTTCTTATCCGATTTAAACTCCTACTCTGCAATCTGAAATTGAACTCGGGGATTGCCCTCGTCCAAAGTTGTTCTAAGTGTTTTTATCCTGCTTTACCTTTGTCTATTCGGTTGAACCACTTAGAATTTCAAAGCATACGAAGTAGTGTGTTTAAACTCACCGGACACTCTGCGACTCTGCTGCTGTCCGCAACCCGGCTTCATGGCAAGCCAGAGAACAAGCCAACGAGTCAATGAACACATGAAAAATTGCAAAGGAAAGGAAAAGTGTGGCAACCGAGTAGAGTGCCTTTTGGCTGTCTTTTGTTAGCTTTTTTCGGCTATGTGGTGGGTAGTGTTACTATGACTGTTTCCAAGTGGCTAAGTATTTGAAACTCCAACTTTGAACTCTTGTGACTCGAATACCAAAAAAGCAACAAGTTGCAGGTAAGAGCTGAGATAAGAAGGAAGAGTGAATGAGAAATGCAACTCGGGGACTCGCATGATAACGCAACCCGGCATCGAGCCAAAGCTGCTCAAATTACTAAGTATAAAACATCAAGTGGAATAAAAACTGAGTAGCAGCAGGAAAGATAAATTGTTTGATACATATGCACCCGGCATCCCGGGGATCTGATGAATGTTTCAAAGCATAAGTGTTTCAGGAAAGAACTAGCTCGAGGTAGCGGTGTTCTCCAAGTTGGCGGTGGCGGCGTCCGCTTCAGGGTTGGCAGCAGCTTGATCTGAGGTGGCAGTGGCCACCGAGATGGGGTCAGACTGAGTGCGGGGTAGCACCGCGTCGCCGAGTGCCGTGCCGGAAGATGAGCCCATCTCGGGAGCGGCACCCTGGGTGGCGTCCTGGCTCTCGATCTCCTCATCACTACCCGCGGCGGCTTTGCCCTTCCCCTTCTCGGCGCTAGTCTCTTCAAAGCATCCCAAGTCTTCCGACTCGGTTTCCTCGTCGTCATCTTCATCACCCTCGCTCTCCGCCTCCGTGTCAGGCTCAGTGAGGCACTCGATGAAGCGCGCGGTATCGGCGTAGGAGGCGATCTCGTACGCGACTGCCTGGCGGCGAGTCACGCACTCGGGATCTTTCTTCCACTTCGAGTCCCGGCGCATCTCGAGGATAGTATTGAGATTTAGATTCTCATACCAGCTGCAAATGAAGAGGAGAAGCATGTCGGCGCCTGCCCGAGCTCCGGATGCACGCCATTTCTTCAATTCGGCTTTGACACTGTTGAGCTTCTCGGCGAGCGCGCGGATGGTTTTTGGCATAGGATCTTGGGGCCAGAACAGCGCATGAAGCTTGAAGGCAGTAGACGCCAGGTTAGTGCCCAAGCCCCTAAGACGCTGAACCTGTCCCTGCAAGTTTGTGAAGCTATCTTCAATCGAAGCCTTGGTGTCCATGGGCAGTCCCTTCTCGGTGCGAATTTCTTGTTCCTTAGACAGGGCAGGTTTGCAAGACGAGCAGAGGTCGGGGAAGATCTCTGAAAATTCTATCAGAAAGAATTAGAAACGGAGGCAGAGAAGAGATGGAAATCAAACCACGGAGAAGAAGAAGGAAGCAGGAAGGTGCAGAGAAGCGAGAACTCACTGTTCAGGTCGCAGAGTAGCGATTGCAGCTTCCTCTTCCATGCCTCCTCATCAGCAATGTGCTTCTCTTCAACCTTGCGGAACTCGGCCAGCTGGCTCATGAGGTCCACGTTGCTCTTCTTCAGCACCTCGTTCTCCAACTCAAGGGCCCTCTGCTTGGCCTTAGCTGCCGCCTCCATCTTGTCCCTCTCGGCGGCCAGGTCTATGGCGTCCTGGAGGGCAGTCCTCAATTGGACTTGCAGCGGTTCCATCTCGGCAAGGTGTCTGTTCCTGAACTCTACCTCTAGGCTCTCAATCTGCTGCTTCAACTCGGCGGGCTTCAGACAGTCAAGATGCTCCTCACGGAACTTCTTGTACTCTTCTGCGGACAGAAGCAGCACAGTGAGCGGGGTAGCCAAAAGAAAGGAGTAAAATAACCAAGAAGACGGCAACTCACCTTCAAGCTCTTTGATCTTGCTTTCAGCAGAAGCGACGAAGACATGGCAGTGTTTGTGTTCCTCTGCCATCGTCTCATATTTGCCTGCAGAGTAGAAGGAGTTAGAGCAAAGAGCAAATACGGGCGTAAACAAAAAACGCATTAACCAGATAGCTAGAAGCTTACTCTCGAGCTCTGAAAGTTGGAGGGCACGGTCCACGGCCGCTTGCTCTGTCTCAGCATCAGTCTTGCGTTCTGCTTCCAGGGCCTCAAGGCGCCTCTTGGCGATGGAGTGATTCCAGAGCAGCCGCCGGTAAAGGGTTGTCCTCTTCAAGAGGCTATTCTGAGAAGGAGAAAGAAAGGGAGTTAGACATTGTTTTGAAGATTTGGCCCGAGAAGACGGCAACTCGGTTGAGTACCCGTCTACTCGGCCCGAATCTCGGGGACTGGATGATGGTTAAGGAGAAAGAGAAGAGTAGAAGAAGAAGGAAAATTGCAACTCGGAACAAGAAACCGCAACTCGGAAAAGCAAACAAAACTCACATCATAGGTCTGTTCGAGATCTTCAGCGGCCTTGCGGTGGACATACATCTTCGCGGCCAGCGTGCTGGTGGTGGACGAAATGGTCATGGGATTGTAGCCCATGTCCGCCTTGTTCCAATCAGTGCGCCAGTGATCCAGCGGGCCCAAGGCCAGGCCGTTCCAGGTCTTGTTGCCAAGGACCTCGCTATTCCACTCCGCTTCGATGAAGCCTACCCGGTCGATCATCTGCTCGAGCCCCTGGGACACCACCTCAGTCTCTTGGACCTCGCGCGAGTAGATCGAAAGGGGCTTGTGCTTTGCTGGCAACTTGGAGTCCACCGCCGTGGCCTGCTTGCCCTTCGTAATAGTGAGCCGCTGCTCGGTCTTGTTCAGACTGATGCCATGCTGCTTGCTCATCTGCACCATGTAAGGCAGGTAACTAGGCGGTTCTTGAGCGCTCGATCCCGCGGCTGCGCCTGAAGAGCTGCCAGTAGCGCCGATGGTGAGCTGCCCAGTCTTCGCGGCAGGCTTCACGGGTAGTTTTGGTGGCGACATCTTGGCAGAGTCCAGCGCAGCGTTGCGCGGTGGGTTCTTGCGGACTGGAGCATCAGGCTGGATGGCCTGCTTACTAGCGGCATCTGCCTTCTTGGTGACCTGCTTGGCTGGAGGGCTCGGTGCAGTCTTGGTCTTCTTCGCGGGCTGCGGAGAGTTTGGTGCAGCGGGTGGAGCAGCCCGCTGGGTAGGCGGCACAGGAGGCTGGCTACCCGGCGCAGCGTCCGGCTGCGCTTGGCTCTGCGGGTTCTGCTCCACCGCGGTCGTCTCAACCCGCTGCTCTGCAGTGGGATCTTGCAGTACATCCTCTGTTACTTCTACCCGCGGCTGGGCCGCGGGGTCATCTTGGACAGCAGCCTCAGCTTCCGGCTACTCCTGGTTCTCTTCCTGCCGCTCAAAGGCGGCACGGTCTTGGTACTCGGCGTCTTGCTCAGCATTATCCCCAGCTGACGCAGCTGGGGGAGAAGAGGGAGTCTCGTCTTGAGTGGCATCCTGCACATCTGGTTCTGCGCGGGCCTGCTGCTCCGTGTCCATGTCTTGAACACGAGCGCCCGTGTCCTGGGCGTTGGTGCCTTCTTCTTCTTCCTTCGCAGGAGAGGGCGCACGCGTCCTATCCCGTGCGGCTGGATCCTCCTCGTCCTATCAAGATCGATGAGCGACTCGGGGTCGATGGGTGATTTCTTCTTGGACTTGGCGGGGGCAGCAGCAGCATCGGCATTCAAAGGGTCGCTGAAGAGAAGGAGAAGTTTAGAAAAAGAGAAGGGGAAGAAGAAGACCGAGAAGCAGCAACAAGATATATGTTAGAGGGAAGTTACTTACCCTTTGCGGGTAGGGATTGGCCTCCTGGTGGAAACCTTCTTCTTCTTCTCGGCTTTCGACTTCTTGGCGGGGGGCTCTTGAGCACCGCTACCCGTCCTCTTCCGGGTAGAAGGAGCAGCCACCGCAACCGGATCGACGTCGAGGACATCCTCGTCGTCCTCATCAGCATCGGCATCGTCTGCAGAGTAGAGAAGCAACGGTTGAGAAGCGGAAATGAAGGATAGATTGCGCTACCCGCAACTGCTGAAGCGAGCTCAGTCACCTTCTTCATCATCCTCAGACCAATCCCGAATGGACGCATCGACGTGGTGCTTACCCTGCTGTTCGGTGTGAGGGACACAGAGGGTAGCATGGGTGTCATAGGCGGTCTCGTCGTCTTCCTTTCGGTCTGGGTCCCAGTTGGCCTCAAGAAGCTCTTGGTTCTCAGCGAGCTGGCGGTCAAGATGCTGGAAACACAAGCAGGCAATACAAATCAGTTGAGCAATATAAGGAATCCTACCCGGTACGGAATGCAAACGCAAAGCATATTTGGCCAAGGTCCTCTAATCGACATGGCGTGCAAACATAAAGCACATAAAGCCTAGCAGATACTAGTGAGTGTTTCTACTCGGTGCAGCGTGCAAAGACTAAGCACACTAAGCTGGGAAGCCACCTACTCGGTATCATGATGCACAGATAAAGCATAAAGTACTAATATGTCCGATTGGCTTCTCGCGGCTATACGGCACGAAGCCGTATTGCCAGTTGTCGGTGAGGCCGGTACTCATGATGGAGCGCGCCCAAACGGCCACATCCGCATTGCTCAACTCGAACGTGGTGGTCCTCGTGCAGTCCTGTTGCCTCCCATGTAGCACATGAGGTGCGCACGGCGCTGTAGCGAGAGCACTCGCCTGGAAATCCAGCAGGCGATGGGATCGTCGCTTTTGAGTCCCATATCCTTCAGCTCGATCAGGCGCTTGTTGACCTGGAGGACGTCGCCTTCTAGTTTCGGCTTGAATCCCCAATTCTGTTGGGTGGGCGTCGTGTTCGTCCACTTGGGAAGCAAAATCCGGTCCACGATTGGCGCTCCTTCTTCGTCAGGGACGTTCTTCACGTAGAAGAAGGTCCGCTGCCACTTGCGCACCGAGTCGAGCCCCTTGATGCGCGGGTGAGGGGTGGAGCCGCGCTGCAGAATCATCGCGCTCCCGGTCTTGGTCATGCTGAGGGCGCTCTCTGTGCTTCCCGGTTTGGGCACGCTCTGCTTCCGGAAGAAGAAGTAGCGCGCCCAGGTGTGCACCGTGGGGCGCACACCCAGGAACACCTCGCACACCACGGCGTGGTATGCGAGCATCACCATGGCATTGGGCGGCAGGTGATGCGGCTGGAGGACGAAGTGGTCGAGGAAGGATTTGAAGAAGTCCGAGACGGGAAGCCCGAATCCCCGCTTGAAGTGAGCGAGGAAGACGACGAACTCGTCCGCCTCCGGTGTGGGGACGAGCTCGCCGTCCGGCTGCCGGCAGCGCACGCCGGGAGGAACCCGACGGGTATTCACCAGCCACTGGCAATCCGCCAGGGTGACCTCGGATCCAGCCCATCCGGCGCGGGCGTCATCGTCGCGAGCCATCGAGAAGAGAGATTTGGTGGAAGTTCGTGGAAACTTGGTGGAAATTGCTAGCCTATCGGCGTCGCAGGGAGCAGCGGCGCGGCGAGATGCGTGGCGGCGGAGCGCTCTGTGGCGGAGATGCAAAGAGACAGGGAGTGAATGAGAGCAGGAAGGGGAAAGAGGCGTTACCGAGGGGGTATTTATCCCTCCCCTCGGGTAGCCGTTACTGATGGAGTTAGTGGGATCAGTTTGTGCGCGTAAATCGTGCGACGTGGGGTGTGGGCCGGTTAGAAACGCACACAACGCAGTTTGCGCGCGTAACGGCCGCAATCGATCCCACGTTGAGATCGTGGGCGAATAACTGCACTTGATGTGACCTAACGGGCCGGTGGGCCCAGGCCGCAGTGATGGGCGCGTGGCCTGCCATATCCCGGGCACCGAGGCGTCGGGGGTGCGAGAACGTGACACGTGACCAGTTGCAGTGCGGAAAGGTGGATTTGGTCTGCCACGCCGAGATTCTCTCCAGGAATTCCGCGAAGTCATTTTACTCGACGACAGAGAAGAGAAATAGTTCTATTCGGAAGAAAAGAGACTCGAGCCAGAATTGAAGGCTACTCGGAGGTTCTACTCAGCAACCTAAGGTTCAAAGGCAAGATTGGTTTTAAGCTGGCAGAGCCCAGCGAACGAGTTCGCAGGACTCTACCAACTTCGGGGACTAATGTCGGGGGGTTACCCCCGAGTAGGGTAAAGGCAAGTGCTAAGGGCAAGATCAGAAGAAACGTTGGGCAGAGTAGCTGGCTACCCGGTACTCGCTACCCGGTCGACTGCTATTCGGCCGTACACACTGATGGCCAGGAGGAAGAATCAAGGAAGTTATTCTCTACAGAGTAGAGGAAGTGGTCCGAGTAGAAATGGCGGTTTCCTACTCGGGCCAGAAGTCAAAGGAGCCGTTCTGACACAGGATCCCGCGTATCGTGGGTCCGTACTGGAGCACTGTTCATCTGTAGAGCGCGTGCTTATCCGCGCCAGGGTGTCAGCAGGGCGTCGCAGGTTAGGAGGGCCTACCCCGTGACAGTGTCAGTGACAACAGATCAGCTTCTTGGTTTTGCACAACGACTTTCCACACGGAGACAAACTAGGAAGCCAAAGCTGTCAGCGGGAAGCTGGAAGTGTGCAGTGTGCACACTATGTCGACATCTTGGCTGTATCCGGCTGGGCACCAGTATATAAGGTGCCCTGCCTCCTCCTGCGCGAGAGAGGACGACACGACTAGAGGCTACAGTTGCATAAAGAGAAGAGTAGCTACTCGGCTGTAGGGAAAACTTGTACCGCGGCTACTCGGTAACACACGAATACAAAGAGAGAAAAGCAGGAGTAGGGGTTTTACCTCCACACGAGGGACCTGAACCTGGGTAGATCTTGTTGTTTGCCGTGATTGCTTCACCCCTCACGCGGCTACTCGTTGCGTGATCCCTCCCCGAGCACCTCCAGCGTCCATCGTTCACACATCTTTAGCCATCCTATGGCATCAGCCGTGACACCACCACGACACTATGGAATACAAGAGCACGCAGATTATTCTGTATCAGGCTTGCTCATATCCATTCACAAGTTGTGAACAATTCTACATCATTTTTAGTAGCTCGCAACATTTTGTGAATGTATCACAGACTTTCTTCATATCTATGACCACAAAGATATTTCTCAGTTGCATTTTTTCTTAACAGTATGTTACTAAGTTGCATGTTGTGTCTGAACAAGAAGATCAAGAAAAGTATTTTATTACAAATTTAAGTATACAATACATGGCTTTCACGATTTAGGCATGGGAAGTGATAAGATTCTATATGTCCAACAGCCATTTCTCTTCAAAGTTATTTTATACCGATTTTCCATATGTACTTATGAATACAACATAGAACTTATGGCTATTAAGGGTGTATATTTTTTTGGTTACTTAGGCACAAAGTATTGTTTTTTAGACTCCCCTCTTTGATTGCCGAATAATACCTCACCTCCTTAAAATATTTTTTTCATTTTTTCATGTCTTAGTGAATTCACTCGGTATGATCATTTTTTCCAGTTTATTTCCCGGTTCTTCCCTAGTCTGAGCCTAACATGCCGGTGTAGCTATCCATGGGTGTGGCTCTTAAAACCTTAAGATCAAACGGATATACGACACCGTCGAATTTCAAACCGTAACTACCCAAACTTTTGTTTTTTATCATGTAGACCATTTTAAAATTCCTAAACGGTCTTTTTTGGATCGAGATTTTAAGAAACACTTTCTCGAGGGGTGTGTGTACGTATTTCAAATCATCTAGACCTTAAAAATTAGAAGTCATTTCAGATTTATTTCGCTCAAGCCTTCCAGCAATTCCTAAACCGTCTCAGTCGGAGCACGTTATCATTCGTCTTGTTAGTCTCAACGAATTCACTTGGTATTATCGTTTTTTCATCAATTTTCTTTCCGGTTTTTCTCTAGTCTGACCCTAACACGCTATTATACCTATCCATGGGTGTGCCTCTTAAAAACTGAATACCAAACGGATATACGGCAACACGGAATTTTAAACTGTAACTGTGCAAACTTTTGTTTTTTATCATGTAGGCACTGGACCGAGATTTTGCAGGAGGAGTTTTATCGGGAAGTCTATGCACGTATTTCAAATCATCCAGCCTAAAAAATACAAGAATTCGTTTCGGCTTAATTCCCCTAGAGCCTTCTAGCAATTTCTAAACTGATTCAGTCAGGGCATGTTATCATTCGTCTCGTTAGTCTTAGTGAATTCACTCGGTATAATCATTTTTTTTTCAGTTTGTTCTCTATTTCTTCCCTAGTCTGAGACTAACGCACTATTGTAGCTATATATGGGTGTGGCTCTTATGACCTGAAGACCAAACGGATATACGATACCATCGAATTTCAAACTGTAACTACCAATTTAGGATCTTTTAGAATTCCTAAATGGCCTTTTCTGGGGCCTAGATTATCATGAACACTTTCTCAGAGTGTGTGCGTACGTATTTCAGATCATCCAGACCTAAAAAAATCAGAAGTCATTTCAACTCTATTCCCTTAGAGCCTCTAGCAATTCTTAAACCGACTCGGTATGAAAATGACAATACATTATAAAAATAGACGGAGGTGGCGACGTGCGTCACCATGATCTAGTTTCTATAAAAAAAATTGGGTGCCATGCAACTGTGGAGATGGACATGTCCTTCAAGTTGCATTTGCACCTTTAACTTTTTCCAACAACTTTGTTAGAGCATCTCTAACAGCTCCCTGTAATAGGGCACCCGTTTCGCATTATAAAGTAGTTCTTTTTATATAGGACAATGATGGTGCAGGTCTTGCACTCGTTGGGAGACCCCAAGAGGAAGGTGTGACGAGCACAGTAGCAAGTTTCCCTCAGAAAAGAAACCAAGGTTGAATCGACCAGTAGGGCGCACTACCGGTTTAGCAGCAACGTGGAACCTACACAACACAATTAATTCACTTTGCCCCCAACGAAGCAGTGACGCTGTCAATCTCACCGGTTTTGCTGAACACAAAGAGGTTAAACATATGGTGTGGAAAACATTGTGAGAACAATATGAAAACAGCAGTAGTAGTGTGAAAACAGTGGAAGAAGTGGTTGTATTATCAGTATGAGAAAATGAACTGGGGTCCACAGTTCACTAGAGGTGTCTCTCCATAAAAGACTAACAAGTGTCGTGAACAAATTACAGCTAGGCAATTCATAGATAATGAAACATGCATGACATGATGATTACTATGTGATTTATGCGGGCATTACAATAAGATACATAGACCGTTATCCAACTGCATCTATGACTAATAATCCACCCTCAGAATATCATCCAAACAAACTTTCGGTATTAAGTTGCAAGCAACAGATTATCGCAGTAAGTAAAGTGTGTAATGTAAACAATGTAAACTAAGTAAACACCGTTGTTTTCTCCCTAATGGCAACATCACATCCTCAATCCGTCATGTCGAGACATCGTAGTAGAGATCATAGACGGGGGTGCCATGAGCCTACGGGTAGAGACGTGGGGGGAACGTGATAGTATGACAACCAGGGACACAAAAGTTTATCCAGGTTCGGTACGTCGCAACTAGGCGGCGCTCCTACTCCTGCAATCTCACTAAATCAGGGCTGAAGCCTGAAGTATACAGAGTACAATGTGAGTTTGGGTTTGCTAACTCGACGAGGATCAACTTCTCGGCGAGTTGGCTTCTAGCTAATTGCCCGTATCGTTCTCTCCCGCCCGGCTTTATATAGATAGCCGGGTTAGGGCTTACAGAAAGGAAACCTAGAAGACTACGGTAAGCTTCTAACTTGGAAGGAAAGAATCTGCCTTCTACTCCAAGCCGCACCACATGGGCCATGGTCCGGGTTCTTCTAACCCACTGGTCCCATTTCATCTTGGTTGAGGATGAAAATCCCCAACCATACATGTGTGTGAAAATAACATGTTTTATTATAGGATTGATTGTTATTTTTCACCATGGAAAATAGATTGTTTGTTTCACTTATGCAATTGAAAAGTTTATTTCTTATTTGTAAATACTAGTATATTTGGGTGTGATTCATTTGTTAGCAAAATATTCCTTAGGGGTATCATGTTAAGAAATGTTTTCCTATTGTTTGCTTAAATTGAATTGTTTGCTAATAGAATAATTTCCTTGTGATTGATAGATTGTTTGTGAATGATTTTTAATTGAGTGTTTGGATTTTGAAAGTGTTTAGTTAGTCTTTTATTTAGTGCATAGCTACTGGTTTTGTGGTTTATACTTTGTTTGCTTGCTATCTACCTGATTAGAAAAGCATGTGTTACTAGATTAAATTTATACTTGCTTAGTAGATGTTCCCATAGAATTATTTTATGGTATTGCTTACCAGCATTTGTATGGTTTGTGTAGTGTTAGTAGGTATATTTTTATATCCATGACTTGATTGTTTAGAGTTAACCATCCTTGTAGCATTGATTGCTTCCCTAGTGATGAACTAGTGTCACCACTAGATATTATGAATTTGCTCAGTTATTGCTATCTATTTTATGAGTGTATGATTTATTCTAGCATATTTAGGAAGTTATTACTTCTTTTATGATGCCATGACATCTTGAGTTGCATGTGCTATAGTTGTAGAATATAAGTATTTCTTATAGCATGCTTGTGTAGAATTTTCCATACTAGTATGCTAAATGCAGTCCTGTTTTTATGATTATTTGATAGGAGTATTATCTCGAGTGATGATTGTGTTTTAGATTTTTTTATGACTTGTTATCATTGATTTTAGCTACTGGTTGGTTTATTTATTTTCATGGTTGATGGATTCCATAACGTCAAGTAGACATAAGCACAGTCTATAACTAGCCCATTCATCTGTGTTGTGATTGCTTACTGTTTGGAAACTGTCTGAGTGATTGCTTTAGCATGAGTATTATACTTATGCTACTGTTGTGCTAGTGTTGATGTTGTTCTTAGTAGTATCTTGTTATCTAGGCATTGTTTTATTAGTGATCTTTTTTGGTGATGATTTGCTTGTGTGTTGTTAATACCCACTGCCATGGGTATTGCTTTGATTGATTGTATTATTTTAGTAACCTCACCCTTTGTGCCCACAAGCTATATTTTAGCTTCTTGAATATCTTATCATGAGAGTGGTACACCCACTCCATATATGATGTGTAAGATGTGGGATATGGTTTCTCAACCATATAGTTGTCTGACGATAGTTTTGTACCCTGAGAGTTATGTGAGATAGTTTTCTCGATAAACGTTTGAGTGATTACGCTAGTATGAGTTTGCTTGTTGTATGTGTTGTTTAATTTAGTTGTTTGGTCTTTAGTTCTGAGTGTGTGTCTTTTACTCTTTTACGACGCTAGAAAACGAAGAAGAAGAAGAAGAAGCAGTTGTGGAGTTGTGCGTCAAGTTCAAACTACTTCAAGGCCAGGGACACTAAGAGTTTTAAGGCAAGCCATCCTGATGCTTGTTGTTATAATACACTTATCATTATCTATCATGCATGTTTTACTTCTGAAAAGTTTTGCAAAACTTTGATTTCCAAAAACTATTTATGAGTGACTACTATTATTATATATACTATATACTATGCCAGTAGTTGATACTTGGTGTTACCAAGCCCATAGCCACCATATGGTATTTATTACCATCACAAACATTAGTCCCTAAGTGACCCTAAAAATATGTTTTTTACAAAACAAAGGCTTTATGGAAAACCCGGAGAAAAGGCCGAGCCTTATTCACCGGAGGAATGTCGGAGTGGTCATTTTTGGGAAAAAAACATGTTTTCAAAAATGACACATAACCTAGTCTTCGCCGGACAACCTTTACCGTACCGCCACTTTACCCCAACGTGGGCACGGGGCTTAACTTGAAGTTTGTTTCTGTTAGTGTGTGTTCTATCTCAATTTGCTATAAGGGTGTGAGTTACCCTCGAACCGAAATGCCGTCAACTCATGAAACACAAGGCATATAAAGTGAAGGATTAAGTTAACCGCCGGGTGCGACAGTTGGGTCTCCTGCCGTGGCGATGTGCGACATGGTTCCGGGGAGAACAAACCCAATTGAAGAGATAGTCATATACTAGCTTGAGCATAGTGGATGGTTAGGATCAGTTATCTTATGTTTACATACTGTTGTTACAGTCCGTCGTTGTTCACGGCGGATGTACTGAATCTGGTGGATGTGTACACCTCTGCAGAGTACAACTATTTCGAAGTAGCCGCGTGCTCGGATATGGACAGTTGAATGGCCATGTAGCTAGCATTGTGTCAATGTTTTCAAAAAGGTGTGGACTTGTGAAGTTCGGAAAGGAGGAAATCTTGTACCATGGAGGTACCGTTGATGAAAAGCCATAAGTTGTTTTTACAAAAGTTTTGCAAAGAGAAAACCTTCTTTTCCAAAATGATTTTATAAAACCTCTTGTACATACGATATCTACAAGAGAAAGAAAACTATACTATTTTCTTTTGAAGTATCTTCTTCAACGAAGATACAAAGATTTTCAAAATCAACTATGATATATCTTTCATATATCATTGATAGTGAACCCTATGGATAGCCTATCTATTACACCATATAAGCATACTTGCATTTTAGTAAGCTACATGATGGATGTCTTGCTGAGTACATTCAAATGTACTCATATTGGTTTCGTCCCTGGTATTTACTTGCCAGACATCGAGAAGGAGTTTCAGAAGGAGGTCTACGAAGAGGAGTACTGAGCTGATGGACTTGCGAACTAGGATCGTCTCCCGGTCAGCAGCCTGTAGGTTAAGGCGTGACTTGGGATCTACTACGTTGCGTGTTTAGTCTTCCGTTGTGTGTGTTGTGTGTTTGCCCTGCGCGGCAGTTGTGTTAGACTTGGTCAAGTGACTATGTCTCTTTGTAAGTGTTTTATGCAATCGTGTAATGGATATTGTATCTGTGTACCAACTTGATATGTTGTTCACGACTGGTGTGATCTGGGATCGTGAATGTATGGATATCGAAGGTGTTCTTGAACAGTGGTTCTGGGGCGGACCTTACAGGAAACAACATCAAAAAAACATGGAACATAAAAAATTAGGATACGTTTATGACGTATCAACATCCCCAATCTTAGTTCCTACTTGTCCTCGAGTAGGTAAACGATAAAAACACATAATTTCTGAGGTGACATGCTACCAACATAAACTTGATCATCAATAATGTAAAAGCATATGTAAGCTGAGATCATAGAACTTCAACACAAGCATGATAAATAAAATTTTAACAATAAAGCATAGCAATCACCTTGCATCATGAGAAGTAACACAAATAAAAGATCATGAATAATAATGCACTAAAAGATATACGTTTGTTTCAAGCATAGAGATAACATGGCAAAGTGATATTTCACTTGTCCTTAAGAGTGGGGAAAAACATAAATGTCGGGACACCTTCAAAGTTCATAAGGAAGACTAGAACAAATAATTAGAGAACAAACAATAACACATCATGAATCAATTAATAATGTTTCAGGGACAAATACACATTAAACTCATAATGGCAACTATGCTCTCTAAACTGTGCATAAAGTTAGAAGATGTAGAATCGACATAAATGTAAAAAAAGCCCTTCACAGAGGGAAGCATGGATTAATTCATGTGCTATAGAGGTGACTGCCAACAATCACATACCATGGAGGAGTGTCCATTTTTTAGAGAGGTGTATGCTTATGTCAACGAATAGTAAAGAAAATACAGTACGTCACAATCCAACTAGACTTCACAAGGGCGGCTCCCATAGAAGGACGCATCTGGTTAGAAGGTCATCCCTATTTCTCTTTTGTTTACACAATTATGCTTTGACTGATAAATCAGGGGGGGGGGGAAATAGTGAAGAGAATTTGTTTTATTACTTTGGGGCTGGGCACCCCGCTGCCAGCTCTTCTATCAATTGGATAAGAAGATGAAGCCACTAGTCTAGGGTGTGAAAGTCCAATCAACGAATGAGATAAAGATTCTCTATTTATGTCCTCATGAGCTAAAACAAGAGTAATTTTGAAAGTTTTAAAGGTAACACATGAGCAATTTACTTTGGAGTGGCGGTTAAATACCATATGTATGTAGGTATGGTGGACACATTCGAAAAACTTTGGTTTTTGGGAGTTGGATGCACGAGTAGAGCTCATACTCAGTATAGGTGGAGGCTAGCAAAAGACTGGGAGCGACAAATCAAGAGAGCATAAGAGCCATAATCATGCATAGCGACATAAACATCATTAACCAAAGCATAAGTGGTACCACAAGTTCAAAAAATAAATGATCATATAGGATATAAGTGACTGGTTCATAGTCATAAACATGGTGTGAGCATGCGCCATGTCAACCAAACAAAACATTCAAAGGAGAACACCACAAATTTATGCTTCAAAATGACAAGAACAACTCATGATTCTTTCAATGGCACATTAAACACTCTTAGCTATTTGAGACTAATCATGCTACTAAATAACCGCTAGGCTTTAGAATTAAAATATCATCTAGTATGATACGAAAAAGTCTAGCCACAGTCTATACAAGCTTCTACTTGCACCGTTATAAATTCTACTACAAGCAGCAATTTCTTTTCCCAACAAGCACCATACAAAATATGTTTTAACAAAAACTCTCTAAATGATAGATCAATAAAACATGAGATAACTCACAAAACTCTACTAAAACTAAGATCTCTGAATAAGAGATGCAATGAAAACAAGAGCTAAACAGGAATTTTGCAGCAACTAGAAGAAAAACTAAGAATACGAGCATAACGAGTATTGAAACGAAAAAGCGGAGGATGTCTCTCTCCCAAACAAGGAATTCTAGGGTCCAACTATATTATTTCATCAAGGAAAACAAAATAAAACAAGAGAAAACAAGAGAAAACAAAAGAAAAACAAATAGACGCTCCAAGTAAACTTCATATGATGTGACCGAATAAAAATATAGTTTCACTAGAAGTGACCTGATAAATTGTTGATGAAGAAGGGGATGCCTTGGGCATCCCCAAGCTTAGATGCTTGAGTTTTCTTAAAATTTTCTTGGATGAACCATGGGGGCATCCCCACACTTTGCCTTTTCACTCTTCGTGATCACATTATATCACCCTCTTCTCTTGACCCTTGAAAACCTCCTTCACACCACACTCAAATAGTAATTCGCATTAGAGGGTTAGTGCAACAATAAAAAATTCATGGATTATGTATGGGCACAAGTGCTATTGATACTTTGAAACATTATCTACAGCCACTGATGTTTCGTAAAGCAAAAAAATCCACTTGACATCGTAAAAGAGCAAATCCAAGAAAAATGGCAGAATCTGCCAAAACCAGAACAGTCTGTAAAGACAAAAATTCCGGGGCACTTATTTTGCTCAGATCGAAAAACTTAAAGAACGAAAAAGTTGCGGAATTATCTGAGGAATAAGAACTATTTTTTTAGGTAATTTTGATCTTTCTGTGAATTATGCATTTTTTTTACGGTGGACAGCAGAAATCTGTTTCGTGCGCAGAAATCCAAAACCAACTCCAACTCTCGTCGAAAACTTTACTTGGCACAACTAAAACATGAAAATAAAGATACAAAGGAGTTGCTACAGAAGTATAAAACTTCTTGACTCAAAGAAAACAGAGAAAAACAAAGCAAAAATAAAACCATGGGTTATCTCCCAAGAAGTGCTTTTCTTTTAACGCCTTTTAGATAGGCCCGGAAAAGTGGAATCAAGTGTTTTCAAGTGAAGAAGCATTCAATTCAAGATTTGGCAATTCATTAATAATGCATTGTATTTTATCTAAGTTAGTTTCATAGGTTCCTATCTTAGAGATTTTAGGCTTACTATTCTCATCAAATAAATTTTTAGGAACAATCCAATCAAAATTATTTTCTTGGGCTTCATGCAGTGCTACCAATTTAAAGGGGACTGGTATTTTCTCCTCCTTTTCATTTTTAGGTTCAATTTTTTCAAGAGCACCAACAATATCTACACATGAGCCTAGCATATTGAAACGATCAAAGACTTTTCTGGCTTCTATAACAACACCTCCAAATTCTTTAAGCATGGTTTCTAAGATAAAGTTCATTTTCTCAATATCTTCAATGTTATTCAAGTTGAGGAACATGTGCCACAATATGGGATGAAGGTTAACAAACCTAGCTTCTAACATGTGAATTAAAAATGTTGCATCAGTTTCATAATTTGGAGCAAGTTCTACTATGGATTTTCCTCAAAATTATCATGCTTACTAACATGATTGAAGAATTCTTTAATGGTATCCTTTCCAAGTATAGAACCACTACCAACTGGAAGGTCTTTGATGGAGTGTGGACACACGCTCGTTGGGAGAACCCAAGCGCAAGGTGTGAAGAGTGCAGTGTTGCTTGCAGAGTTGATGAGGGAGTGGTTGCTTCTTGATGGCTTTTGAATCCCCGGCAAAGGTGCTAGAAATTCCTTTTGCTACAGAAATTCTTGTGTGTTGGGAACCCCAAGAGGGGGTGTGATGAGTGCAGCGGTAAGAATTTCCCTCAGTTAAGAACCAAGGTTATCAATCAAGTAGGAGAAAGAGGATCTTCGGGAAGGTTGATGCCACTGACGGTGGTGATGGCTCACCGATGTCAGCAACAATGCGGAACCTGCACACAACACAACCAAAATACTTTGTCCCAACGGTACAGTGAGGTTATCAATCTCACAGGTCTTGCTGAAAACAAAGATTAGACGTATAGTGTGGAAAATAGTGTATGCTTGCAGTGAGTAAAGAAAGCAGGAAATTGTAGTGGTTTGTTTAAAAGTGTAGGAAAATGGTCTGGGGTTCATAGGTTCACTAGTGGTGTCTCTCTATAAAAGATAGCATGCTGGGTGAACAAATTACAGCTAGGCAATTGACAAATATAGGTTGCACCGTAGTGCACATTCATGACATGATGATTACTATGATATTTAGTGCGGGCATTACAACAATATACATAGACCGTAATCTAACTGCATCTATGACTAAAAATCCACCCTCAGGTTATCATCCGAACTCCCTTAGGTATGAAGTTGTAAACAACAAATAATCGCATTAAGCAATTTGTGTAATGTATGCAATGATTGTGCACGCTGGCACTCACACCGCTGTTTTCTCCCTAGTGGCAACAGCACATCCTCCCCCGTCACGTTTCTGTTACTCGAGCACAGGCGAAAAGGAGGCATGAACCCAACTATCAAGCATAAATAATCCCTTTTGGAGCCACTAGCAACTACTTGGCCAGAGCAACCACTAGCAACGGAAAGCATGCAAGATCAAAAATAACATATGCAATAAAGACTATAATCAACTTGGCATGAGTTCAATATTCATCGGATCCCAGCAAACACAGCACATAGTATTACATAAGAACAATCTCGATCATGTTAGGCAGCTCACAAGATCTATACATTGAGGCATAGAAGGAGAAGACAACCATCTAGCTACTGCTATGGACCCGTAGTCTAAGGATGAACTACTCACGCATCACTCCGGAGGCAGGCATGGTGATGAAGAGGCCTCCGGTGATGATCTACTCTCTGAAAGGGTGTCGGGAGACAGCTTCAGAACCCCATGATCTAGGGTTGACGACGACGGCGGCTGTGGAACTTTTCGGGGATTTTTTATCAGGTACTTAGGGTTTTCCTTCGGAGGGGATTAAATAGGCGAAAGGGCAAAGGCGGTGGAGCCCTAGGGGCCCCACACCACCCCGGGTGCGGCCAAGGGGGACGCGCCACCCCATGGTGTGGGCCCCCTGAGTCCCCTCTCTGGGTCTCTTCGGGACTCCGTGGAACCTTCGGGGATTCTAAGACTTTCGGGCTTCGAATTTTCCAATTATGAGAATATTTCTAGAACAACTTTTCTGAAACTAAAAACAGCGGAAAAGAGGGAACTGGCTCTGTGGCATCTTGTCAATAAGATAGTCCAGAAAATCAATAAAAATGACATAACGAAGGGAGAAAACATGTAGCAATTGGCATAATATCATCATGGAACATCAGAAATTATAGATACGTTGGAGACGTATCTAGCATCCCCAAGCTTAGTTCCTACTCGTCCTCGAGTAGGTAAACGATAAACAAAATAATTTCTGGGGTGACATGCTACCACACAATCTTGATCATAAAAATGTAAAAGCATATGTAAGCTGGGATCATAGAACTTCAACGCAAACATGATAAATAGAACTTTAATAAGAAAGCAAAGCAATCACTTTGCATCATGAGAAGTATCTCAAATAAAAGATCATGAATAACAATGCAAAGAAAGATATATGTTTGTTTCAAGTATAGAGAAATCATGGCAAAGTAGTATTTTGCTAGTCCTTAAGAGTGGGGATAAACATAAATGCCAGGACACCTTCAAAGTTCATGAGCAAGACTAGAAAAAAATAATTTGAGAACAAGCAGTAACACATCATGAATCAATTAATAATGTTTCTCGGACAAATGCACATAAAACTCAGAATGGCAAAAATTCTCTCTCAACCGTGCATAAAGTTAGAAGATGGAGACTCAACATAAAAGTAAAAGAAAGGCCCTTCGCAGAGGGAAGCAGGGATCACTCATGTGCCAGAGCTTTTATTTTATTTTATTAAATAGAGGTATTAAAAGTTTGACACTCCTCCCATCCATCTTTCACAAACCATGGCTAACCGAATCCTCGGGTGCCTGCCAACAATCACATACCATGGAGGAGTGTCTATATTTTGGGAGATGTATGCTAATGTCAACGAATGGTAAACATAAAATACAGTACGTCACAAGCCAACTAGAATTCACAAGAGCGGCTCCCATATGAAGGACACAATTGGTATAGAAGGTCATCCCTCTTTCTATTTTGTTTACACAATTATGATTTGACTGATAAATCAGGGGCAAGAATAGTGAAGAGATTTTGTGTGTATTAATTTGGGGCTGGGCACCCCGATGCCAGCTCTTCTATCATTTGGATAAGAGGATGAAGTCTCTAGTCCAGGGTGTGAAATCCAATCAACAAGTGAGATAAAGATTCTCTATTTACCTCCTCATGAGCAAAAACAGGAACACAAAACAGGAGTAATTTTGAAGGTTTTAAAGG
This sequence comes from Alopecurus myosuroides, assembly GCA_028641055.1. Classification (NCBI taxonomy): domain Eukaryota; kingdom Viridiplantae; phylum Streptophyta; class Magnoliopsida; order Poales; family Poaceae; genus Alopecurus; species Alopecurus myosuroides. The sequence continues at coordinate 356,838,074 of CM054062.1, read as the reverse complement.
TAACACATGAGCAATTTACTTGGAGTGGTAGTTAAATACCACATGTAGGTAGGTATGGTGGACACAATGGGAAAACCTGGTTTTAGAGAGTTGGATGCACGAGTAGAATTCCATACTCAGTACAGGTGGAGGCTAGCAAAAGACTGAGAGCGACAAATCAAGAGATCATATGAGCCATAATCATGCATTGCGACATAAACATCATTAATCATAAGCGGTATCACAAGTTCAAAAACTAAATGATCATAGAGTCTATTAGTGACTGGTTCATAGTCATAAACATGGTGTGAGCATGCGCCAAGTCAACCAAATAAAACATTCGAAAGAGAATACCATAAATTTATGCTTCAGTATGACAAGAACAAATCATGAATCTTTCGATGGCACATTAAACACTCTCAGCTATTTGAGGCTAATAATGCTACTCAATAACCGAAAGTCTTTAAAACTAAAATAACATCTAGCATTATATGAAAAAGTTCTAGCCACAATCTATACAAGCTTCTACTTGCACCATTAAAAATTCTACTTCAGGCAGCAGTTTCTTTTCCCAACAAGCACCATACAAGATATGTTTTAACAAAAATACTCTTCATGATACAACAAGCAAACATGAGAGCACTCACATAACACTACTAAAACTAATAGCTCTTAGATAAGAGATGCATGCACAACAGGAGCTAAATAAATGCAGCAGTGAGACAAAGATTAAGAATACAAAGTATTCCCATGAAAAAGCGGAGCGTGTCACTCTCCAATTAAAGAATGCTGGTTTCCAACCAAGATTATTGCAAAAATAAAAATAAAATGAAAGCAAAAATAAAAGACGCTCCAAGTAAAGCACATAAGATGTGACCGTATAAAAATATAGTTTCACTAGAAGTGACATGATAATTTGTCGATGAAGAAAGGGATGCCTTGGGCATCCCCAAGCTTAGACGCTTGAGTGTTCTTGGAATTTGCTGGGATTTACCAATGGGCATCCCCAATCTTAGGCTTTTCACTCTTCTTGATCATTTCATATCATCCTCTTCTCTTGACCCTTGAAAACTTCCTTCACACCAAACTTCTCACAATCTTCATTAGCAACGTTAGTGCAATCGAAATAATAAATTCACATAGTTCAGTTTTAACACAAGCCTAACACTCATAAACACATTAGATACTGTCACAACTTATTTTAAAACTCTTTTTCTCAAAAGAACAACAAAAGAAAGATATTAAGGCGCAAATGCAATTATTGGCCGAAATCTATCAAAACAAGACAGCAGGTAAAGATGATTTTTTCGAAAATCTTATGTTGCTCAAATCAAAAAGTGTTCAACCAAGAAAAGTTGCGTATATAGCCCAGGATTACGCACAAAAAAATTCAGGTCATTTTGAATTTTCTGTGATTTTATACGAATTTAATAGCGGACAACAGAAATCTGTTTCCTGCGCAGAAATCCGAAATATAGTCTCAACTTTCCGCTAGAGGCTTTACTTGGCTCAGCAAAGTCACAAAATAAAAGATACAGTAGGGTTTCTAAGGAAATAGTCAACACCCAGGTGCAAAGAAAACAAAAAAAAAACGACGGAAAATGGGTTGAAAACGGAGAAATAAAACGGGTTGTCTCCCGGTAGCGCTTTTCTTTAACGCCTTTTAGCTAGACCCAGAAAAGTGGAATCACGTGGATGCTCACATAAGAAATATGAATTGAAGCAAAAGAGAGCATCATGACGAAAATTTAAAACAATTTTAATTCCAACCCAGTTTCTATGCATAGGAATCTTGTAAAGAAATAAATTAAAGAAGCTCAAACTAGAAATCATGGGAAGGTAGAACAAGAGCAACTTCAAAACTTTCAACAAAAAGAGAGGTGTTTTAGTAACATCAAAATTCCTACAACCATATTTTCCTCTCTCATAATAATTTTCAGTAGCATCATGAAAAAACTCAACGACATAATTATCACATAAAGCATGTTTGTCATGGTCTAAAAGCACACAATTCATATCAAGCTCAAAAATAGTGGGATGAAAATTTAAAATCAGCTCTTCTTTTTTTTCCACTTTTAGCAATAGAAAAACAAGATGATTGATCACTCTTAAAAGGTATAGGACATATTATAGCAATCCTATTTTCAGTACCATTATAATTTGTAACATCAAGTAACATAGGACCATCATCAAGAGCATTATCATATAAATTTTCTAAACAAACTTCCTCATTATCATGCAAATCAATAGTTGGAATAAATAGAGGATTATCATAACATTTATCCAAGTAGCATGGATTATCATAATTAACAGTAGCAATATCATTCTCACAAGTTTCATTCATAGTAGTATCAAGGTCACAAGTATAGCAAGTATCAATTTCATCAATAAGGGATATTTCAAAAGAATCAATAGGATCATCACTTTCATCAAATAATGTATGAGTTAAAGAGTTACTCTCATTGGGAGGTAGACGTGGGTAACTCCATTCTTCCTCCTCTTGATCATCACTCTTTTCATCCAATGAGCTTCCAGATTCAGCAGTTTCTTCTTCCATAGGTTCCTGCAAGGCATCAGTTACTTTCTTAGGTTGTGAGAATTTATTAAGATATTCCATCATGTAGTAATTACAATCCTTGTAATTATCAAAGCAATATTCAAGTATAGCATAAATCTCATATTTATAAGGTGCATCATCAATACTTTCAAGCAAATAGGCAATTTCGAATGCACCCTTCCAAGCAATAAATTCTTCAATTTGTTCCACATCATATAATTCATAATTTCCCTTAACATAAGAAGATATGGTAACATCATCAGTATACTCACATTGAAAAGGGAGGTGTTTATACCTCCTACAACAACAAGATTTATCAAAGAAATAAGTAACATTATAAGTAGAGCACAAGTTTTTAGCATAGTCATGCAATTTATTAATTTGCTCCCATAAGTGTATCCCTTTTTGTGACAAGAGGTGTTCCTTATAATGTTTTTGTTGTTCATCCGTGAACCCACCTTGCCTAAAAGATCTAGTTTCAAAGACATCAAACATTGATAGCAAGCATGATAAAGAAAAAATAACAACTAGAACAAGAACTAATTTTTGTTGTGTTTTTGATATAAAGAAGCAAAAAAAGACAAAAATAAAACAGGACAATAAACAAAATAAAGAGGTTAAGAGTGAGAGACTCCCCTTTTCTAGAAGACTTCTTTCTCCCCGGCAACGGCGCCAGAAATTCTTGGTGCATGCAGAGTTGATGAGGGAGTGGTTGCTTCTTGATGGCTTTTGAATCCCCGGCAAAGGTGGCAGAAATTCCTTTTACTACAGAAATTCATGTGTGTTGGGAACCCCAAGAGGAGGGTGTGATGAGTGCAGCGGTAAGAATTTCCCTCAGTTAAGAACCAGGGTTATCAATCCAGTAGGAGAAATAGGATCTTTGGAAGGTTGATGCCACTGACGGTGGTGATGGCTCACCGGTGTCAGCAACAACGCGGAACCTGCACACAACACAACCAAAATACTTTGTCCCAACGTACAGTGAGGGTGTCAATCTCAACGGTCTTGCTGAAAGCAAAGATTAGACGTATAGTGTGGAAAATAGTGTATGCTCGCAGTAAGTAAAGAAAGCAGGAAATTGTAGTGGTTTGTTTAAAAGTGTAGGAAAATGGACCGGGGTTCATAGGTTCACTAGTGGTGTCTCTCCATAAAAGATAGCATGTTGGGTGAACAAATTACAGCTAGGCAATTGACAAATATAGGTTGCACCGTAGTGCACATTCATGGCATGATGACTACTATGATATTTAGTGCGGGCATTACAACAATATACATAGACCGTAATCCAACTGCATCTATCACTAAAAATCCACCCTCAAGTTATCCCCCCTTAGGTATTAAGTTGTAAACAACAGATAACCGCATTAAGCAATGTGTGTAATGTAAGCAATGATTGTGCACGCGGGCGATGACACCGTTATTTTCTCCCTAGTGACAACAACACATCCTCCCTCGTCACGTTTCTATCACTCTAGCACAGGCGAAAAGGAGGCATGAACCCAACTATCGAGCATAAATACTCCCTCTTGGAGTCACTAGCAACTACTTGGCCAGAGCAACCACTACCAACGGAAAAGCATGCGAGATCATAAATAACATATGCAATAAAGACTATAATCAATTTGGCATAAGTTCAATATTCATCATATCCCAGCAAACACAACACATAGAATTACATAAGAACAATCTCGATCATGTTCGGCAGCTCACGAGATCTAAACATTGAGGCATAGGAGGAGAAGACGTCCATCTAGCTACTGCTATGGACCCGTAGTCCGAGGATGAACTAGTCACGCGTCACTCCGGAGGCAGGCATGGTGATGAATGTAACACCTGGGGTGTTACCTTAGGCTAGAAAGTTTTTTGTTTTCTTTTGTTTTGCATCCCATGCATCATAAGCATTGCATCATGTTTCCAAACCACTCAAAATTCCAAAACAATTTAAATTGTTCAAAACCCAAATGGTAAAATTCAAATAACCAAATCCAAATCAAATCAATCCTTTTTCAATATGGGTTTAAATATTAACAATTTGGCAAACAAATTAAATCAAATAATTTTGGTATGATTGCTTGAATTTGTTAAATAAAACTTTGTTTATTTCTACAATTCCCAAAATCAAACCTTATTTGAAATCCAACTAACCATTTAAATCCAACTAATATTTCCAATTTTGAAATAAAAACCAACCTTGCTTTCAATTATTGTTTTGCAACTTAATAGTAATTGTTTATCAAATTAAAACCCCCAAAATACTATCCTTTCTCTCTCTTTGATCTCTTGCAAAAAAAATGGAAAAGGAAAAAAAAATAGCAAAAGAGGAGAGAGGCAAGCCCACCCTTTCTTTTCTTTCTCCCCCTAGCCCATCTATCCTTTCTGGCCCATACCCCCTCTCTTTTCTGTCTTCTTCCTTCCTGTCGCTGTCACCCCTGTACGAACAGCTATCAAGCCATCCGATCATCCTTCCCCCCCCTCCAGATGCTTGTCGTACAGGGCTTCCTCCTCCTTAAGAACCTACCCCCTACCCCCTCAGCTGCAAACCCTAGCTAGCCCCTCCTTCCCATCGCCGCCATTCTCCTCTCTGCTAGATCTTCATCCTCTGAACCCTGCTCCTCTGTCGTTCTCCTGTTTCTGAACCGAAAAAAATCCTCACCACCACTGCCTTCCACCAGCTCCCCTCGCCGTGATCACCTCGAGGAGCCTCCGAGGAGGAAAATGGAACCGCGTCGTCCTCCTGGTTCTCCCCGTGTCCTCGCCTGTTGCCGGGAGACGCCGTAGCGGCCGCGCCGTCGCCGGACTTCCGTCCGTTGCTGCTACTTCTCCTGATCATCGACAGAAGTTCGAGGTGAGCCGCCTCGTCGCCTCCGCTCCTCTTCCCCTGCCTCCTCCTCTCTGCTCCCGACCCGCGCCAACACCCCACACGCCCTAGGCCCAAGCACCACCGCGCCGCAGCTCGGCCACCGGAGCCACCTCCCGCCGGTTGCCCTGCTCCCTGTCGAGTACAGCTATCGGGGTCAGTTACCGATTCAGATTCAGAAAACCAACTCGAAGCAACAGCACTAACCCCCACCCTGTCTGTATCTGTCACGAAACGCAAGCGAGACGCACTGGTCCTGATCCCCTAGCGCGCAGCGGGCGCCCACGGTTCGATCCCCGCGCGGCGCACCCCTTTTTCTCCCTTTATTCCATCCAGCGCTGGGCCCCACATGTCATCCACCTTTGCTGCCACACCAGCACCACAGCGCCACGCTGTCCCCCTGGCCCACGGGCAGTGGCCAGGGGTAGAAAACGGTGCGGTAACAACTGTCAACACGTTTCTGTTTATTTGCTATTTCTTTTAAAATGGCAGAAATAAACCCTAAACCAAAACCTTAATAACTTTTAATCTAAAACTCCAAACAATACAAGTTGTATATGTTTATTGCTCCAAATTTAATAATCTTTCCAAATATTCTATTTGTGTACTGTTTTGCAATTTCCAAATACATTTAAAATTCAAATTTGAATAATTCAATTGTAAATTGCAACAATTCATAAATAATTCATACTAATTCCAAATAAAGCAAATAAAATATGTTTCCCATACCATTTTGAATAAACTTTTCAAATATAAATTTTGTTTCATGGTTTGAATAATTTAAATTTCCTAAATAATTTAATACTCGTTTAATTCATTTAAAATTGCTAAAATCATAACTTGCTCAAAATAAAATAATTTTGAACATGCAAAATATGTTTTCAAACCATCAAAGTGTGAACTTTTCCAATGTGAGTTTGAATTTATGTTTTGAATAAATAAAACTTCAATTAAATTCAAACTTGTTTTAAATCCAATTAAAACTTGTTTAATATTGTTTAATTCATACTTAAATTATCCTAATTCCAATTTCCATATGTGAAACATGTAATCCAACTAAAATTTGATGTTCTTTTCAAATCCAAATTTTGTTATTTGTTTTGAACACTTTAACTTGATGAAAACAACAATTGCTTGTGTGACATGTTTAAGTAACCAAACTTTCCTAAACTTAATAAATAATTTCCAAACTTGTTAAACCTTATTTCAATTGGTTCTATTGTTGTTATTTTGCTGTTTTACTCATCAATGCATCATGCTAATCCACTTTCACCTATTGATTAGTTGGAAAACAAATAATCTAACCATAATTCATGGGCTTTCCAGATGCAATCCAATTGCATATGGGTCCATTTAAATTTGTTTATCTTGTCAACTAGTTTACCTTGATGCATCTTTAAATCTGTCATGCATCCATATCTTGATCATGCTGGATCTTTTGCCGTAGTAGTAATTGTTGCATTCCGGTGTTTGTTCGAGGTTCGCTGCTTCTTCCCGGATAGGACGTTGAGATGATGTGAGCAACGACAAGTTCTGCTACCTTGCGGGATCTCAAGCAAGTATACTCACTTGCTGCCATATGGCTGCCTTTCATCACTTGTTACCGATTCTTTCCGTTGTTCTTTTCTGCTAGCCTTAGTAGTAGTTGTTTCTGTTACGAACCTATCACATGAATCCTTTAACCCTGATAATGTCTCACCTCCACACCTATAACCATTGCTTGTGCCCGTGTCTTACTAGCATGCTTAGGTTGTTTTGCTCGAGTCTGTTACCCGTTACTTTCCGTTACTAGATCACTTTTATTGTTCTAGGGGCTCGATGTTAATCAATCAACCTGTTATTAATAATATGCTGATAAGGCACCGGCAGGAGGCCCTTTGTGGTTTTGAGGCCTGCTAGTGTCGAACTTAATTAGGAAAAGGGTCTTGTCTACTGATCCATGATGAGCGTGCTCACCGCATCCGGGTGGTAGTATGGGACCCCCCTCGACTTAGACCTGATCTGCAGCTTGTCCGAAGAGCCACACTTAGTTCGGGTGTTCCATTTGCTCCTTGCATAATGGGTGGATCCCCCATGGTTACTTATGATGATGTTGATGCATATAGGGCGAGGCCTGTGGTGCCGGGGGGTGTGGTTTTCACCCCTGCGCTTAGCGGACTGGCCGGGACCTTATAGCTCCGTGGCTCCTAGGATGGGTTGTAGAGATGGTTTGGGTCGTGGCAAGCCAACCTGAGTTTTAGTTGGTGGCTTGAGTGTGTACGGGTACTGGAGCACACCCCTGCAGGGATAAATCTTCTCGAGAAGCCGTGTTTTCCGCGGTTATGGATTACTTGGTGAAAGTACTGGCTAACAAGTACTCAGACAACTTACACCTAATGATAATAACTTGACTAGTAATAGTCTTACTGACACAACAACCTGATCCATTATTCATTAATCCAACTGTGTGAGTTATCCTCGGATTGCTTCTTTGGATAAGGGGCGAGATCCAGGATGGGTTTGTCTGAAGTTATCTTTCAGTTGGTTACTATCCTCGATCTTATCTTCTTTCTGTTAGCCGGAAGTGGTAGAATTTCTGTAGTTGGTTAGTGCAGCCCGCTGTCGCTTATTTGCAATAACCCCTTCCTTTCCGTTGATCCTAAAGTATTTGTATCTTGTGATGACTGGCTACGCCGGTATTCTTGTGAGTATGGGTTTTATCCCCCTTGCCAGTACTTAACCGTACTGACCCACGAATCTCTTTCGTGGCTGCAAATTCCAACTTGCAGTCAACAGGTTTGAAGTCTGACGACGTTAGCTTGGGAATCCCTCCGGCTTGGCCTGGGCAGGGATTGGACGCTCTCGGTTATCTTCAGGACTCTTAGTCCAATTTGTATCTTGTCCGTAGCCGGACGTTTGTTTCTTCCGCTGTTATTTGGATCTTTGTAATGTATCAGTTGTAACCCTGGCTCGTTTGAGTCATCTTGTATCTATCTGTTTCTGTTGTAATTGTGGAATATTCGTGAACTGTTGTAATGTTATCATAAGTGGCAACCTGGAATCGGTTATTATGCGGATTTGGCGGGAATGCTGAAATCTGCATAGTGCCCGATCTCGGGGCGTCACAAATGGTATCAGAGCCCAGGTTCCGATTCCCGAGATTGTTTCGATACGAATGGTTATCGAAGCAACGGGTCCGCAAAGCCTGTAGGTTAACCTCGCTAACGGTCGTTGTTTCTAGAGTGTCGAAAACTATTTCTGCTAAACTATTTTGGAAAAACATCTCGATAGGATTCTTGTTTTCTCCTTATCCATATTCCATTTTCCCCTCCCATCTTATTTGTTTTGGAGTCTCCCCCTTGTCTATCTTTCAAAGTGTTAGGATCCTACGTGGGTGGACGTTTTCTGAGCCTTTAACCTAATAGGTTCGATCATCGGAAGATTCCTGGTGGAAGAACATCGTCGTCACTCCGAGCAAGAATCTCTTGTTAGTGGTGTCGAGAAGCCCTTGTTAGTGGTGTCGAGGAGATCAAACTGGAAGCACGAAGAATCGATAGTCGAACTTCTTTCCCCTCCCTGGTTAGCAGGTGGATTGCGAGGGCGCAATCCCTTGTTAGTGGTGTCGTCTGTAACACCTGGGGTGTTACCTTAGGCTAGAAAGTTGTTTGTTTTCTTTTGTTTTGCATCCCATGCATCATAAGCATTGCATCATGTTTCCAAACCACTCAAAATTCCAAAACAATTTAAATTGTTCAAAACCCAAATGGTAAAATTCAAATAACCAAATCCAAATCAAATCAATCCTTTTTCAATATGGGTTTAAATATTAACAATTTGGCAAACAAATTAAATCAAATAATGTTGGTATGATTGCTTGAATTTGTTAAATAAAACTTTGTTTATTTCTACAATTCCCAAAATCAAACCTTATTTGAAATCCAACTAACCATTTAAATCCAACTAATATTTCCAATTTTGAAATAAAAACCAACCTTGCTTTCCATTATTGTTTTGCAACTTAATAGTAATTGTTTATCAAATTAAAACCCCCAAAATACTATCCTTTCTCTCTCTTTGATCTCTTGCAAAAAAAATGGAAAAGGAAAAAAAAAATAGCAAAAGAGGAGAGAGGCAAGCCCACCCTTTCTTTTCTTTCTCCCCCTAGCCCATCTATCCTTTCTGGCCCATACCCCCTCTCTTTTCTGTCTTCTTCCTTCCTGTCGCTGTCACCCCTGTACGAACAGCTATCAAGCCATCCGATCATCCTTCCCCCCCTCCAGATGCTTGCCGTACAGGGCTTCCTCCTCCTTAAGAACCTACCCCCTACCCCCTCAGCTGCAAACCCTAGCTAGCCCCTCCTTCCCATCGCCGCCATTCTCCTCTCTGCTAGATCTTCATCCTCTGAACCCTGCTCCTCTGTCGTTCTCCTGTTTCTGAACCGAAAAAAAATCCTCACCACCACTGCCTTCCACCAGCTCCCCTCGCCGTGATCACCTCGAGGAGCCTCCGAGGAGGAAAATGGAACCACGTCGTCCTCCTGGTTCTCCCCGTGTCCTCGCCTGTTGCCGGGAGACGCCGTAGCGGCCGCGCCGTCGCCGGACTTCCGTCCGTTGCTGCTACTTCTCCTGATCATCGACAGAAGTTCGAGGTGAGCCGCCTCGTCGCCTCCGCTCCTCTTCCCCTGCCTCCTCCTCTCTGCTCCCGACCCGCGCCAACACCCCACACGCCCTAGGCCCAAGCACCACCGCGCCGCAGCTCGGCCACCGGAGCCACCTCCCGCCGGTTGCCCTGCTCCCTGTCGAGTACAGCTATTGGGGTCAGTTACCGATTCAGATTCAGAAAACCAACTCGAAGCAACAGCACTAACCCCCACCCTGTCTGTATCTGTCACGAAACGCAAGCGAGACGCACTGGTCCTGATCCCCTAGCGCGCAGCGGGCACCCACGGTTCGATCCCCGCGCGGCGCACCCCTTTTTCTCCCTTTATTCCATCCAGCGCTGGGCCCCACATGTCATCCACCTTTGCTGCCACACCAGCACCACAGCGCCACGCTGTCCCCCTGGCCCACGGGCAGTGGCTAGGGGTAGAAAACGGTGCGGTAACAACTGTCAACACGTTTCTGTTTATTTGCTATTTCTTTTAAAATGGCAGAAATAAACCCTAAACCAAAACCTTAATAACTTTTAATCTAAAACTCCAAACAATACAAGTTGTATATGTTTATTGCTCCAAATTTAATAATCTTTCCAAATATTCTATTTGTGTACTGTTTTGCAATTTCCAAATACATTTAAAATTCAAATTTGAATAATTCAATTGTAAATTGCAACAATTCATAAATAATTCATACTAATTCCAAATAAAGCAAATAAAATATGTTTCCCATACCATTTTGAATAACCTTTTCAAATATAAATTTTGTGTCATGGTTTGAATAATTTAAATTGCCTAAATAATTTAATACTCGTTTAATTCATTTAAAATTGCTAAAATCATAACTTGCTCAAAATAAAATAATTTTGAACATGCAAAATATGTTTTCAAACCATCAAAGTGTGAACTTTTCCAATGTGAGTTTGAATTTATGTTTTGAATAAATAAAACTTCAATTAAATTCAAACTTGTTTTAAATCCAATTAAAACTTGTTTAATATTGTTTAATTCATACTTAAATTATCCTAATTCCAATTTCCATATGTGAAACATGTAATCCAACTAAAATTTGATGTTCTTTTCAAATCCAAATTTTGTTATTTGGTTTGAACACTTTAACTTGATGAAAACAACAATTGCTTGTGTGACATGTTTAAGTAACCAAACTTTCCTAAACTTAATAAATAATTTCCAAACTTGTTAAACCTTATTTCAATTGGTTCTATTGTTGTTATTTTGCTGTTTTACTCATCAATGCATCATGCTAATCCACTTTCACCTATTGATTAGTTGGAAAACAAATAATCTAACCATAATTCATGGGCTTTCCAGATGCAATCCAATTGCATATGGGTCCATTTAAATTTGTTTATCTTGTCAACTAGTTTACCTTGATGCATCTTTAAATCTGTCATGCATCCATATCTTGATCATGCTGGATCTTTTGCCGTAGTAGTAATTGTTGCATTCCGGTGTTTGTTCGAGGTTCGCTGCTTCTTCCCGGATAGGACGTTGAGATGATATGAGCAACGACAAGTTCTGCTACCTTGCGGGATCTCAAGCAAGTATAGTCACTTGCTGCCATATGGCTGCCTTTCATCACTTGTTACCGATTCTTTCCGTTGTTCTTTTCTGCTAGCCTTAGTAGTAGTTGTTTCTGTTACGAACCTATCACATGAATCCTTTAACCCTGATAATGCCTCACCTCCACACCTATAACCATTGCTTGTGCCCGTGTCTTACTAGCATGCTTAGGTTGTTTTGCTCAAGTCTGTTACCCGTTACTTTCCGTTACTAGATCACTTTTATTGTTCTGGGGGCTCGATGTTAATCAATCAACCTGTTATTAATAATATGCTGATAAGGCACCGGCAGGAGGCCCTTTGTGGTTTTGAGGCCTGCTAGTGTCGAACTTAATTAGGAAAAGGGTCTTGTCTACTGATCCATGATGAGCGTGCTCACCGCATCCGGGTGGTAGTATGGGACCCCCCTCGACTTAGACCTGATCTGCAGCTTGTCCGAAGAGCCACACTTAGTTCGGGTGTTCCATTTGCTCCTTGCATAATGGGTGGATCCCCCATGGTTACTTATGATGATGTTGATGCATATAGGGCGAGGCCTGTGGTGCCGGGGGGTGTGGTTTTCACCCCTGCGCTTAGCGGACTGGCCGGGACCTTATAGCTCCGTGGCTCCTAGGATGGGTTGTAGAGATGGTTTGGGTCGTGTCAAGCCAACCTGAGTTTTAGTTGGTGGCTTGAGTGTGTACGGGTACTGGAGCACACCCCTGCAGGGATAAATCTTCTCGAGAAGCCGTGTTTTCCGCGGTTATGGATTACTTGGTGAAAGTACTGGCTAACAAGTACTCAGACAACTTACACCTAATGATAATAACTTGACTAGTAATAGTCTTACTGACACAACAACCTGATCCATTATTCATTAATCCAACTGTGTGAGTTATCCTCGGATTGCTTCTTTGGATAAGGGGCGAGATCCAGGATGGGTTTGTCTGAAGTTATCTTTCAGTTGGTTACTATCCTCGATCTTATCTTCTTTCTGTTAGCCGGAAGTGGTAGAATTTCTGTAGTTGGTTAGTGCAGCCCACTGTCGCTTATTTGCAATAACCCCTTCCTTTCCGTTGATCCTAAAGTATTTGTATCTTGTGATGACTGGCTACGCCGGTATTCTTGTGAGTATGGGTTTTATCCCCCTTGCCAGTACTTAACCGTACTGACCCACGAATCTCTTTCGTGGCTGCAAATTCCAACTTGCAGTCAACAGGTTTGAAGTCTGACGACGTTAGCTTGGGAATCCCTCCGGCTTGGCCTGGGCAGGGATTGGACGCTCTCGGTTATCTTCAGGACTCTTAGTCCAATTTGTATCTTGTCCGTAGCCGGACGTTTGTTTCTTCCGATGTTATTTGGATCTTTGTAATGTATCAGTTGTAACCCTGGCTCGTTTGAGTCATCTTGTATCTATCTGTTTCTGTTGTAATTGTGGAATATTCGTGAACTGTTGTAATGTTATCATAAGTGGCAACCTGGAATCGGTTATTATGCGGATTTGGCGGGAATGCTGAAATCTGCATAGTGCCCGATCTCGGGGCGTAACAATGAAGAGGCCTCCGGCGATGATCTCCTCTCTAGCAAGGTGCTAGGAGACAGCTTCAGAACCCCCTGATCTAGGGTTGACGACGACGGCGGCTGCGGAACATTTCAGGGATTTTTTATCAGGTACTTCGGGTTTTCCTTCGGAGGGATTAAAGAGGCAAAAGGGCAAAGGCGGTGGAGCCCTGGGGGCCCCACACCACCCCCTGGCGCGGCCATGGGGGAGCGCGCCACCCCATCGTGTTGGCCCCCTGAGGCCCCTCTCCGGGTCTCTTCGGGACTCTGTGGAACCTTTGGGAATTCTAAGACTTCCGGGCTTCGAATTTTCTAATTCCGAGAATATTTCCACGACAACTTTTGTGAAACTAAAAACAGCAGAAAACAGGGAACTGGCTCTGTGGCATCTTGTCAATAGGTTAGTCCAGAAAATCGATAAAAATGACATAAAGAAGGGAGAAAATATATAGCAATTGGCATAATATCATCATGGAACATCGGAAATTATAGATACGTTGGAGATGTATCATGCATAAGCAAGTTTTCCCTCAGAAAAGAAACCAAGGTTGAATCGACCAGTAGGAGGACAAGTAATCTCTGAAGGTTGATGCAGCTGAGGTGGCAAGGCGCACTACCGGTTTCAGCAGCAACGTGGAACCTACACAACACAATCAAATCACTTTACCCCAACGAAGCAGTGAGGTTGTCAATGTCACCAGTTTTGCTGAACACAAAGAGGTTAAACGTATGGTGTGGAAAACTGTAGGAAAACAGTATGCGTATTATCAGTATGAGAAAATGCACCGGGGTCCACGGTTCACTAGTGGTGTCTCTCCGTGAAACATAAATAACATGTGTGGTGAACAAATTACAGTTGGGCAATTGACAGAAATGAAGGTTGCATCGTAGTGCATATGCAAGACATAAAGATTACCATGTGATTCATGCGGGCATTACAACAAAATACATAGACCATCGTCCAACTTCATCTATGACTAATAATCCACCCTACGAATATCATCCGAATAGATGTTGGGTATTAAGTTGCAAGCAACAGATTATCGCAGTAAGAAAAATGTGTAATGTAAACAATGTAAACTAGGTAAACACCGTTGTTTTCTCCCTAATGGCAACAACACATCCTCCGTCCGTCATGTTTCTGTCACTCGAGAACAGATGCAAAGGAGGCATGAACCCACTATCGAGCATAAATACTCCCTCTTGGAGTTACTAGCATCTACTTGGCCAGTGCATCTACTAACAACGGAGAGCATGCAAGATCATAAATAACATAAGAATGAAGATAACATGATAGATTCATAATCATAAAACATAGCATTCAAAATTCATCAGATCCCAGCAAAAACAACATGTAGCATTACATAAAGACGATCTCGATCATGTGAGGCAGCTCACGAGATCTAAACATGAGGTACAAAGTGGAGAGAACAACCATCTAGCTACTGCTATGGACCCGTAGTCCAGGGATGAACTACTCACGCATCACTTTGGAGGAGGGCATGGTGGTGTAGACCCCTCCGGTGATGAATTCCCCTCCCGACAGGGTGCCGGGGAGAGCTCCAGAAACCCTTCCGATCTCGAGATGACGATGATGGTGGCCTCGGGTGTTTCTCGGGAATAAGTGGTATATTTCTAGGGTTAATATGTCGGGGGGTATAAATAGGCGAAAGGGCAAAGGCGGTGGAGGCCTGGGGCCCCCTATGCCCCCCCTCCGGGTCTCCTCTGGACTCCGTGGAACCTTCGGGAATTTTAGTACCTCCGGACTTCGAATTTTCCAATTCCGAGAATTTTTCCAGAACAACTTTTCTGAAACGAAAAACAGTAGAAAACAGGGAACTGTCTCTGTGGCATCTTGTCAATAGGTTAGTCCGGAAAATCGATAAAAATGGCATAAACTGTATAGCAAACATGTGGGAAACAACATGGAACATCAAAAATTAAGGATACATTTATGACGTATCAACATCCCCAAGCTTAGGTCCTACACGTCCTCGAGTAGTTAAACGATAAAAACACATAATTTCTAAGGTGACATGCTACCAACATAAACTTGATCATCAATAATGTAAAAGCATAAGTAAGCTGAGATCATAGAACCTCAACACAAGCATGATAAATAGAATTTTAACAATAAAGCACATCAATCACCTTGAATCATGTGAAGTAACACAAATAAAAGATCATGAATAACAATGCAACGAAAGTATGTTTGTTTCAAGCATAGAGATAACATGTCAAAGTGAAATTTTGCTAGTCCTTACGAGTGGGGCAAAACATAAATGCCACGACACCTTCAAAGTTCATGGGGAAGACTAGAACAAATAATTAGATAACAAGCAATAACACATCATGAATCAATTAATAATGTTTCTAGGACAAATGCACATAAAACTCCGAATGACAACTATGCTCTCTCAACTGTGCATAAAGTCAGAAGATGGAGACTCAACATAAAAGTAAAAGAAAGGCCCTTCACAGAGGGAAGCAGGGATCAAATCATGTGCTAGAGATTTTATTTTATTAAACAGAGGTATAAAATCTTGACACTCCTCCCATCCATCTTATACAAACCATGGCTAACCGAATCATCGGGTGCTTGCCAACAATCACATACCGTGGATGAGTGTCTATTTTTTAGGGAGGTGTATGCTTATGTCAACGAGTGGTAAACAAAAAATACAATAAATCACAAGCCAACTAGACTTCACAAGAGCGGCTCCCATAGAAGGACGCATCTGGGTAGAAGGTCATCCCTCTTTCTCTTTTGTTTACACAATTATGCCTTGACTGATAAATCAGGGGCAAAAATAGCGAAGAGAATTTGTTGTTATTAAGTTGCGGCTGGGCACCTTGCTGCTAGCTCTTCTATCATTGGATAAGCGGATGAAGCCACTACTCCAGGGTGTAAAAGTCCAATCAACAAGTGAGATAAAGATTCTTTTACGTCCTCATGAGCTAAACAGGAGCACAAAACATGAGTAATTTTGAAAGTTTTAAAGGTAACACATGAGAAATTTACTTTGGAGTGGCGGTTAAATACCACATGTAGGTAGGTATGGTGGACATATTGGGCATACTTTGGTTTTGGGGGAATTGGATGCACGAGTAGAGCTCATACTCATTACATGTGGAGGCTAGGAAAAGACTGGGAGCGACAAATCAAGAGAGCATAAGAGCCATAATCATGCATAGCGACATAAACATCATTAATCAAAGATAAGTGGTACCACAAGTTCAAAAAATAAATGATCATAGAGGCTATAAGTGACTGGTTCATAGTCATAAACATGGTGTGAGCATGCGCCAAGTCAACCAAATAAAACATTCAAAGGAGAACACCACAAATTTATGCTTCAATAATACAAGAACAACTCATGATTATTTCAATGACACGTTAAACACTCTCAGCTATTTGAGGATAATTATGCTACTAAATAACCGCAAGGCTTTAGAATTAAAATAACATCTAGAATGATATGAAAAAGTCTAGCCACATTCTATACAAGCTTCTACTTGCACTCTTATAAATTCTACCACAAGCAGCAGTTTCTTTTCCCAACAAGCACCATACAAAACATGCTTTAACAAAAACTCTCTAAGTGCTACAGAAAGAAAACATAAGAGAAATCACATAAAATTACTACAACTAACAGCTCGGAACAACATATGCAACAAAAACAATAGCTAACCAGAAATTTGCAGCAGCTAGAAGAGAAACTAAGAATACAAGCATAACAAGTATTCAAACGAAAGGGCGGAGCATGTCTCTCTCCCAAACAAGGAATGCTAAAGTCCAACTATATTATTGAAGCAATGAAAACAAAAGAAAACAAAGAAAAACAAAATAAAACAAAAGAAAAACAAACAGATGCTCCAAGTAAACTTCATACGATGCGACCGAATAAAAATATAGTTTCACTAGAAGTGACCTGATAGATTGTTGATGAAGAAGGGGATGCCTTGGGCATCCCCAAGATTAGATGCTTGAGTCTTCTTAAAATATGCTTGGATGAACCACGGGGGTATCCCCAAGCTTTGACCTTGCACTCTTCTTGATCACATATATCACCCTCTTCTCTTGACCCTTGAAAACTTCCTTCACACCACACTCAAAGAGTAATTCGCATTAGAGAGTTAGTGCAACAATCAAAACTCCATGGGTTCTGTAAGGGAACAAGTTCTATTGACACTTTTAAACATTAGCTACAGCCACAGATGTTTCGTGAAGCAAAGAAATCCACTTGACATCGCAAAACAGCAAATGCAAGAAAAATGGCAGAATCTTTCAAAACCAGAACACTGTGTAAAGAAGAATGTTTTCGAGGCACTTACGTTGCTCAGATCGAAAAACTTTAAGAAAAAAAAAGTTTCGGAATTAGCCGAGGAATAATAACAAGAATTTTTAGGTCATTCTGATTTTTCTGTGAGTTATACAATTTTTTACGGTGGACAAGAGAAATTTGTTTCCTGCGCAGAAATCCAAAAACCAACTCCAACTCTCATCAGAAACTTTAGTTGGCACAACTAAAACATGAAAATAAAGATACAAAGGAGTTGCTACAGAAGTATACAACCCCTTTACTCAAAGAAAACAGAGAAAAACAAGACAAAAATAAAACCATGGGTTATCTCCCAAGAAGTGCTTTTCTTTAACGCCTTTTAGCTAGGCCTAGAAAAGTGGAATCAAGTATTTTAATGTGAAGAGGCATTAAAATCAAGATTTGGAAATTCCTTAATAATGCATTGTATTTTATCTAAGTGAGTTTCAGAGGCTCCTCTCTTAGAACTTTTACGCTTACTATTCTCATCAAATAAATTCTCAGGTACAATCCAATCAAAATTCTTTTCTTTGGCTTCATGCAGCGCTACCAATTTAAAGGAAATTGGTATTTTATCCTCCTTTTCATTATTAGATTCAGTTTTTTCAAGAGCACCAACAATATCTACACATAAGCCTAGCATATGGAAACGATCAAAGACTTTTCTATCTTCTATAGCAACATCTTCAAATTCTTTAAGCATGGTTTCTAAGATAAAGTTCCTTTTCTCAACATCTTCAATGTTATTAAAGTTGAGGAACATATGCTATAATATGGGATGAAGGTTAAGAAACCTAGCTTCTAACATGTGAACTAAAGAAATTGCAACAGTCTCATAATTTGGAGCAAGTTCTACCATGGACTTTTCCTCAATATTATCATGCTTACTAACATGATCAAAGAATTCTTTAATGGTATCCTTTCCAAGTATAGAACCACTTCCTACTGGCAGATCTTTCAGGGTTAACTTAGGGAACAACATGATGAAAAATAATTTTTTGTGTGTTTTTTGATAAATAGAAGCAAACAAGACAAAATAAAATAAACTAAGCAAAACAAAAATAAAGTAAAGAGATTGGAAGTGAGAGACTACCCTTGCATAAATTCTCTTCCTCCCTGGCAACGGCGCCAGAAAAGCTTGATGGAGTGTGGACACACGCTCGTTGGGAGACCAAAAGCGCAAGGTGTGAAGAGTGTAGCAGCAAGTTTCCCTCAGAAAAGAAACCAAGGTTGAATCGACTAGTAAGAGGACAAGCAATCTATGAAGGTTGATGCAACTGAGGTGGAAGGACGCACTACCGGTTTCAGCAGCAACGTGGAACTTACACAACACAATCAAATCACTTTTCCCCCAATGAAGCAGTGAGGTTGTCAATCTCACCAGTTTTGCTGAACACAAAGAGGTTAAACGTATGATGTGGAAATCAATAGGAAAACAGTATGTGTATTATTAGTATAAGAAAATGGACCGGGGTCCACAGTTCACTAGTGGTGTCTCTCCGTGAAAGATAAATAACATGTGCGGTGAACAAATTATAGTTGGGCAATTGACAGAAATGAAGGTTGAACCATGGTGCATATTGATACGTCTCCAACGTATCTATAATTTCTGATGTTCCATGATGATATTATGCCAATTGCTACATGTTTTCTCCCTTCTTTATGTCATTTTTATCGATTTTCCGGACTAACCTATTGACAAGATGTCACAAAGCCAGTTCCATGTTTTCTGCTGTTTTTGGTTTCAGAAAAGTTGTTATGGAATATTCGCGGAATTGGACAATTCGAAACCCGGAAGTCTTAGAATTCCCGAAGGTTCCACGGAGTCCCGAAGAGACCCGGAGAGGGGCCACAGGGGGCCCACACCACGGGGTGGCGCGTCCCCCTTGGCCACGCCGAGGGGTGGTGTGGGGGCCCCAGGGCTCCATCGCCTTTGCCCTTTCGCCTATTTAGTCCCCTCCGAAGGAAAACCCTAGGCACCTGATAAAAAATCCCTAAAAAGTTCCGCAGCAGCCGTCGTCGTCAACCCTAAATCAGGGGGGTTCTAAAGCTGTCTCTCGGCACCCTGCCGGAGAGGAGATCATCACCGTAGGCCTCTTCATCACCATGCCTGCCTCCGGAGTGATGCGTGAGTAGTTCATCCTTGTACTACGGGTCCATAGCAGTAGCTAGATGGTTGTCTTCTCCTCCTATGCCTCAATGTTTAGATCTCGTGAGCTGCCTAACATGATCGAGATTGTTCTTATGTAATCCTTTGTGCTGTGTTTGCTGGGATCCGATGAATATTGAACTTATGCCAAGTTGATTATAGTCTTTATTGCATATGTTATTTGTGATCTTGCATGCTTTCCGTTCCTAGTGGTTGCTCTGGCCAAGTAGTTGCTAGTGACTCCAAGAGGGAGTATTTATGCTTGATAGTGGGTTCATGCCTCCTTTTCGCCTGTGCTTGAGTGACAGAAATGTGACGGGGAGGATGTGTTATTGCCACTAGGGAGAAAACAGTGGTGTGAGTGCCCACGTGTACAATCATTGCTTACATTACACACATTGCTTAATGCGATTATCTGTTGTTTGCAACTTAATACCTAAGGGGGTTCGGATGATAACCTGAGGGTGGATTATTAGTCATAGATGCAGTTGGATTACGGTCTAGGTATATTGTTGTAATGCCCGCACTAAATATCATAGTAAGTCATGAATGTGCACTACGGTGCAATCTTTATTTGTGAATTGCCTAGCTGTAATTTGTTCACCCAGCATGATATCTTTTATGGAGAGACACCACTAGTGAACCTATGAACCCCGGTCAATTTTCCTACATTGTTAAACAAACCACTACAATTTCCTGTTTTCTTTACTTACTGCAAGCATACACTATTTTCCACACTATACGTCTAATCTTTGTTTTTAGCAAGACCGGTGAGATTGACAACCTCACTGTACCGTTGGGAAACAGTATTTTGGTTGTGTTGTGTGCAGGTTCCGCGTTGTTGCTGACACCGGTGAGCCATCACCACCGTCAGTGGCATCAACCTTCTGAAGATCCTATTTCTCCTACTAGATTGATAACCTTGGTTATTAACTGAGGGAAATTCTTACCGCTGTACTCATCAAACCCTCCTCTTGGGGTTCCTAACACACATGAATTTCTGCAAGGAATTTCTTTCGCCATTGTCAGCATCAAGGAATTTATGGCGCCGTTGCCAGGGAGAAAGAAGTCTTTTGGCAAGGGGAGTCTCTCACTCTCAACCTCTTTATTTTGTTTATTGTCTTGTTTTTATTTTTTTTTCTTGTTTTGCTTCTTTATATCAAAAACACAAAAAAATAGTTTACTTTATAGCTGTTATTTATTTTCTTGATTTTATTTTTGCTAAAATGAGTTCCTCTGAGAATACTAAGTTGTGTGACTTCACTAGCACAAACAACAATGATTTTATTTGCACACCTATTGCTCCACCTGCTCCAACTGCTGCTTTCTATGAAATTAAAACTTCTTTATTAAATATTGTTATGAAAGAGCAATTTTCTGGTGTTAGTACTGATGATTCTGCTGCTCACCTTAATAATTTTATTGAACTATGTGAGATGCAAAAGTATAAAGATGTGGATGGAGATATTGTTAAACTGAAATTATTTCCTTTCTCTTTGAGAGGAAGAGCTAAAGAATGGTTGATATCTTTGCCTAGAAATAGTATTGATTCATGGACTAAGTGTAAAGATGCTTTCATTGGAAAATAGTATACTCTTGCTAAAATTATATCCCTGAGAAGTGACATAATTAATTTTAAACAATTTGATAATGAACATGTTGCTAAATCTTGGGAAAGAATGAATACTATGGTGAAGAATTGTCCCACTCATGGACTAACTACTTGGATGATTATACAAACTTTTTATGCAGGACTGAATTTCTCCTCAAGGAACCTATTGGATTCAGCTGCTGGAGGTACCTTTATGTCCATCACTTTGGGCAATGCAACAAAGCTTCTTGATGATATGATGATAAATTATTCAGAGTGGCACACTGAGAGAGCTCCACGGGGTAAGAAGGTAAATTCTGTTGAGGAAACCTCCTCTTTGAGTGAAAGGCTTGATGCTATTATGTATATGCTTGTTAATGGTAAAGCTCAAGTTGATCCAAATAATGTTCCTTTAGCCTCTTTGGTTGCTCAAGAAGAGCATGTTGATGTGAATTTTATTAGAAATAATAATTTTAACAACAATGCTTATAGAAATAATTTTGGTGGAAACAATTATAAGCCCTATCCTACTAATAATGGTTATGGTAATTCTTATGGCAATCCTACAATAATAATAAAAGCTCTACCTCTGATCTTGAAAACATGCTTAGAGAATTTATTAGCACACAAACTGCTTTTAATAAATCTGTTGAGGAAAAGCTTGGTAAAATAGATGTTCTTGCCTCTAAAGTAGATAGCCTAGCTATTGATGTTGATTTTCTAAAATTGAAGGTTTTGCCACATGATGTTAAAGAAAGTAAAACTTTGAATGCCATCCAAGTTCGAATTGATAATAATGTTAGGTTGATGGCTGAATTACGTGCTAGGTGGGAAAGAGAAGATGAATTGGCTAAAAAGAATAATATTGCTAGAGTTTGCACTATCACCACCACTAGTAAAACTGAAGCTCCAAGAGGAAGTGGGTCATCAGTTGTCCTCTCCTCCTACGCCTCAATGTTTAGATCTCGTGAGCTGCCTAACATGATCGAGATTGTTCTTATGTAATCCTTTGTGCTGTGTTTGCTGGGATCCGGTGAATATTGAACTTATGCCAAGTTTATTATAGTCTTTATTGCATATGTTATTTGTAATCTTGCATGCTTTCCGTTACTAGTGGTTGCTCTGGCCAAGTAGTAGTGACTCCAAGAGGGAGTATTTATGCATGATAGTGAGTTCATGCCTCCTTTTCGCCTGTGCTCGAGTGACAGAAACGTGACGGGGGAGGATGTGCTGTTGCCACTAGGGAGAAAACAGCGATGTGAGTGCCCGCGTGTACAATCATTGCTTACATTACACACAATGCTTAATGCGATTATCTCTTGTTTGCAACTTAATACCTAAGGGGGTTCGGATGATAACCTGAGGGTGGATTATTAGTCATAGACGCAGTTGGATTACGGTCTATGTATATTGTTGTAATGCCCGCGCTAAATATCATAGTAGTCATCATGTCATGAATGTGCACTACGGTGCAATCTTTATTTGTCAATTTACTAGCTGTAATTCGTTCACCCAGCATGCTATCTTTTAAGGAGAGACACTACTAGTGAACCTATGAACCCTGTTCCATTTTCCTACACTGTTAAACAAACCACTACAATTTCCTGCTTTCTTTACTTACTGCAAGCATACACCATTTTTCACACTATACGTCTAATCTTTGTTTTCAGCAAGACCTGTGAGATTGACAACCTCACTGTACCGTTGGGATAAAGTATTTTGGTTGTGCTGTGTGCAGGTTCCGCGTTGTTGCTGACACCGGTGAGCCATCACCACCGTCAGTGGCATCAACCTTCGAAGATCCTCTTTATCCTACTGGATTGATAACCTTGGTTCTTAACTGAGCGAAATTCTTACCGCTGCACTCATCAAACCCTCCTCTTGGGGTTGCCAACACACAGGAATTTCTGCAAGGAATTTCTGTCGCCATTGTCAGCATCACATATGCAAGACCTAAAGATTACTATGTGATTCATGCGACCATTACAACAAAATACATAAACTGTCATCCGACTGCATCTATGACTAATAATCCACCCTCTGAATATCATCCGAACAAACGTTGGGTTTTAAGTTGCAAGCAACTGATTATCGCAGTAAGCAAAGTGTGTAATGTAAACAATGTAAACTAGGTAAACACAGTTGTTTTCTCCCTAATGGCAAAAGCACATCCTCCATCCGTCACGTTTCTGTCACTCGAGAACAGATGCAAAGGAGGCATGAACCCACTATCAAGCATAAATACTCCCCCTTGGAGTTACTAGCATCTACTTGGCTAGAGCATCTACTAATAACAGAGAGCATGCAAGATCATAAATAACATAAGCATGAAGATAACATGATATATTCATAATCAGAAGACATAGCATTCAACATTCATCAGATCTCAGCAAACACAACATGCAACATTACATAAAGATGATCTCGATCATGTGAGGCAGCTCACGAGATCTAAACATGAGGTACAAAGTGGAGAGAACAACCATCTAGCTACTGCTATGGACCCGTAGTCCAGGGATGAAGTACTCACGCATCACTTCGGAGGAGGGCATGGTGGTGTAGACCCCTCCGGTGATGAATTCCCCTCCTGCAGGGTGCCGGGGAGAGCTCCAGAACCCTCCCGATCTCGGGATGACGATGATGGCGGCCTCGGGTGTTTCTCGGGATGAAGTGATATATTTCTAGGGTTAATATATCGGGGGGGGAGTATAAATAGGCGATAGGGCAAAGGCGGTGGAGGCCTAGGGGCCCCACACCACACCATGGCACGGTCAGGGGGTGCCGCCCTATTGTGTGGCCCCCCCATGGGCCTCCTCCGGGTCTCTTCGGGACTCCATGGAACCTTCGGGAATTCTAGGACCTCTGGACTTTGAATTTTCCAATTCCGAGAATATTCCCAGAACAACTTTTATGAAACTAAAAACAACAGAAAAACATGGAACTGGCTCTGTGGCATCTTGTCAATAGGTTAGTTTGTAAAATCGATAAAAATGACATAAAGTGTATAAAAAACATATGGGAAACAACAAGAAAACAACATGGAACATCAGAAATTAAGGATACATTTATGACGTATCAGTCTTTCAGCGTAAACTTAGGGAACAACATGATGAAAAATAACAACGAGGTAACAAAGATAACAACTAGAAAAGGAACTAATTTTTTATGTTTTTGATAAAGAGAAGCAAAAAAGAAAAAAGAAAATAAACTAAGCAAAACAAAAACAAAGTGAAGAGATTGGAAGTGAGAGACTCCCCTTGCAGAAATTCTCTTCCTCCCCGTCAACGGCGTCAGAAAAACTTGATGGACTATAGACACACGCTCGTTGGGAAACCCCAAGCGCAAAGTGTGAAGAGTGCAGCAGCAAGTTTTTTCTCAGAAAAGAAACCGAGGTTGAATCGAGAAGTAGGAGGACAAGCAATCTCTGAAGGTTGATGCATCTGAGGTGGCAGGGCGCACTACCGGTTTCACCAGCAACGTGGAACCTACACAACACAATCAAATCACTTTGCCCCAACAAAGCAGTGAGTTTGTCAATCTCACCGGTTTTGCTGAACACAAAGAGGTTAAACGTATGGTGTGGAAAACAATATGAGAACAGTATGAAAATAGTAGCAACAGTGTGAAAATAGGAATCACAGTGGTTGTATTATCAGTATGAGAAAATGGACCAGGGTCCACAGTTCACTAGTGGTGTCTCTCCATGAAAGATAAATAACATGTGTGGTGAACAAATTATAGCTGGGCAATTGACAGAAATGAAGGCTGCACCATAGTGCATATGCAAGACATAAAGATTACTATGTGATTCATACGGGCATTACAACAAGATACATAGACCATCATCCAACTACATCTATGACTAATAATCCACCCTCCGAATATCATCCGAACAAACGTTGGGTATTAAGTTGCAAGCAACAGATTATCGCGGTAAGCAAAGTGTGTAATGTAAACAATGTGAACTATGTAAACACCGTTGTTTTCTCCCTAATGGCAACATCACATCCTCCATACGTCTCGTTTCTGTCACTCGAGCACAGATGCAAAGGAGGCATGAACCCACTATCGAGGTAAATACTCCCTCTTGGAGTTACTAGCATCTACTTGGCCAGATCATCTATTAATAAAGGAGAGCGTGCAAGATCATAAATAACATATTCATGAGGATAACATGATAGATTGATAATCAGAAGACATAGCATTCAACATTCATCAGATCCCAGCAAACACAACATGTAGCATTACATAAAGATGATCTCGATCATGTAGGGAAGCTCACGAGATCTAAACATGAGGTACAAAGTGGAGAAGACAACCATCTAGCTACTGGTATGGACCCGTAGTCTAGGGATGAACTACTCACGCATCACTTCGGAGGAGGGCATGGTGGTGTAGACCCCTTTGGTGATGAATTCCCCTCCCGGGAGGGTGCCGGTGAGAGCTCCAGAACCCTCCCGATCTCGGGATGACCATGACGGCGGCCTCGGGTGTTTCTCGAGACAAAGTGGTATATTTTTAGGGTTGTCATATCAGGGATAATAAATAGGCGAAAGGGTGATGGCGGTGGATGCCTGAGGGGCCCACACCACCCCAGGCACGACCAGGGGGAGCCGCCCTATGGTGTGGCCCCCTCCGAGCCTCTTCGGGACTCCGTGGAACCTTTGGGGAATTCTAAGACTTCCGGGCTTCGAATTTTGCAATTCCGAGAATATTTCCAGAACAACTTTTCTGAAACTAAAAACAGGGAACTGACTTTGTGGCATCTTGTCAATAGTTTAGTCCGGAAAATCGATAAAAATAACATAAAGCGTATTGCAAACATGTAGGAAACAACATGAAAACAACATGGAACATCAAAAATTAATGATACATTTATGACGTATCAGGTGGTCGCGGCGGAGGTTATCCATCCGTAGCGCATCGATCTGCACCGTGCAGAGGTTCACCAGCTCATGGCGGGCCTGCCAACGGGCGGTAGCGTCAACAAGCTGCAGCAATAGCGCGAGGAACTCGGCGGTCACACACATCTCGTCGGGGTAGTTCAGCTCGCTCCGCGGGCAACCAAACGCCACGCCGTTGCGTTGTAGGCGTGCACGGCGAGCTTCGCCAAGCCTAACGTCCCGATCCACCAGTGGACTCCAT
This sequence comes from Alopecurus myosuroides, assembly GCA_028641055.1. Classification (NCBI taxonomy): domain Eukaryota; kingdom Viridiplantae; phylum Streptophyta; class Magnoliopsida; order Poales; family Poaceae; genus Alopecurus; species Alopecurus myosuroides. Next base: position 356,811,719 of record CM054062.1, on the reverse strand, counting down.
ATGCGGTGATCTCCGCAGCGAAGCAGACGGAGAGACGTTCCCGCACTCCGAGAAAGACAACTGTGCTCTTTGCACAGCGCCGGGTGCCATGGGGCGGCGGAGGCGACAATTCGGTCGCGGGGGCGACGGAGGCGGCGATTCAGTGGGTGGGGGCAAGGGGGGAGCGGTCGGAGGTGGTCGCTGACGGTTTGGCGGCAGCGGATTTGCGTCGGTGGCGTGCGGCTGCGACGGCGGAGTGGGAATAAAAAAGGGAGGAGCGGATGGCTGTGGGAAAATTTGGCATGGCGGTTGGGTGCGCGCGCGTTTGTACGTTCTCCGGCAATGACTGTCGCATATTTGCAACAGTTTGCCCCATATAGGGCAGGTGTTGTATAAATTATAGGGGCGGGTGCGGCTTATACGGCAGCCGTTGGAGCCCATTTTTTCTCCACACACCTTATTTCGTAGTTTTTTAGGGTCTGCTCTATTATAGGGCAGCTGTTAGAGTTGCTCTTAGCTGCGGCCGGCCAGCGAGTACCTTGACCACACTTGAATACCGGATCCTTCAATCCACTTCATATGAGCTCATCCGACTTCTTCAGTTTACGTTACTCTGTTGACTTGTTATATGCACTTGAAGTGGCTTGTTCCTGTAGTTTGAAGAAGAGCATAAAGAAGGGATATATATCTATTATCTGCTGCATAATTTGTCTGTATTAGCATTCGTCATTCTATGCCTTTGCAGTGTTACAAAGTGAAGTTCTTTGGCATGTCTGGACCGTGGCTTTCACTGGCCATCCGTGCTCGTTACTAGCATCATTTGCTGATGGCTAGCACGTACGTTTGTTTGGAAAATAGCGACATGCTACTTCCCTGCTGTTCAGCAATTGACCATGCCGCAGTTTCAAGCTGAATCAATGTCATACGGCCGGCTGACTATATTCCCTATTGCTTTCTCTCGGTCTCTGTGCATCGTAGCAATGTTGTAATTGTACCTCCATTCCCTACCAACCCTATGGCTGTTGCCGGCCGACCGCCATTTTTTAACAAATATAACACTTGTACAATCACATTGTAAAAACTATCTCCATCCAATTTCATTGTCAAAAATACCCTATCAGAAAGAGGATTAGGTGACACGTGCCATCTCAGTTGGCGAAAAGTCACTCCCTGAGACGCCAGCCGGTGAAAGATGGTCTAGCTAGATTGCCCATGGCCGGTTCACACGTGTGGCCCGACTTTCTTTTTACGCGGGGGACAATGGGATTGTGGGGGCTTCTATTTATAAAAAATCAGGACATGGTTGAGTGGGGACATCGGCTGCGACATACGATGGAGTAGACAATTATATCGAGCATGCGGATGTCAACTATGAGGCGACACGGCACTGCCGCCTCTCGTACAGATGGCACTTGAATCTATTAGGGTTCCAACGGCCGAGAAGCGTGTCGCCCACATCCTCGCATGACAGGTGAACATGATACTGCCAGAACAGACGCACCCTGACAGGTGGGACGAGTCATTCGCCGAGAAACACGAGCTCCGGCGCAAACTCATTGTTTGCCATCGAGCTGCTTGAGGCATGGCTCTGGGAGGATGACACATCCTCGAACTTGAGAACTTTGATGCTAGGAGGAACTCGGACGAGCTCTACTTGCAGGTTTTGGGCGAGCTGGGTGCCTCAGCGGAGGAGTTTTCGGGTTGGAGGATGCCCTCCGCAATGGAGGTGGCACCACCAACAGTATCAACTTCGATTACGTTTGTCGGCTAGGTTAATATTTAGTTGATTTTACTGTTTTACTTAAGTTTTATTTATGTTTATTAATGTTTGGACTAAGTATACCCTAGTTTTTAAGATCAATTTTATTTGTACCGGGCCAAACCGACATGATACATGTTAGGACATGTACAGTCGTTTCAATGATGGGTGTCTTTAAACTTACTCCACGTCACACATAGACATCTTAGGAGACAGCCTGTACAACAAGAGATATATTTAGCTATCTGTAACTGCTGAAATTTGGATGGGCTTTTAGCCCATTAGGCAATTTCTATTTAATCCCTAAGGCCCATGCTGCCATAGCAAGTGGTGGGAGTTTAGTCCCATATTGCTAGTTGGGAGAGTTTTGCACCAGTTTATAAGGTGAGCTCTCTCCCCACTAGTGTGAGTTGGTATGAAGAGAGAGGAGTTGTGGAGGTGTTCCACACGCGCGCTCCTCCTCCTCCGCCGCCCGCCTCGTCACGACGCGCCGCGCCGCGGGTTGCGGGAATGAGCCGAGCCGATGCGTTTATTTTGGCAGTCGGAAACGGAAAGTCAACGGACACACCAATAATATGAGATGTCATATTGATTGTTGTTTATTGCGTCACATTTATTATGGTAAAACGCCACGTGGTAACCGCGCGAAGTAAAACGGCGCATTGATTACGTGGTAACGGCCATAGTAAACGCCAATTTAATTTCTGAGCTGACCGTTCTCCTACCCGGCCGTGCCTATATATTAAGGGCGCAGGACGGACACAAAAACACACACCTCATATGCTCTGCGCCCCTTGTTCCACTCTCTGTTGCTGCCGTCGGCGATCCCATCCCGTGTACCGCGTACATGGCCAATGGGAGAGCAGGCCTCCGAAACCCCGCCTCTCCAGATCCTATACGGGAGAGGGGCGATTAGGATTTTGGGGAGCGTCTCCTACGCGACTGCTCGCTGTCGTACGTCTACTTCGACTACTACCGCATCGTCCTCATCGTCAACATGGCCACCGAAGCCGAACGAGCTGCTGCTGCCGCCACTGCTGCCACCGAGGCCGCCACTGCTGTTGAGGCCGCCTCTGCTGCTGCTGCTGCAACCGCCGCCGCGGCTGCTGCCTCTGCTACGGCTACTGCCAATTGGCCGACCGCAGGGTATAACACGTTTATCCATGTCCTTATTATTTCCATGTGTGCAATACTAGTAGTTTGCGTAGATTTATCTACTATAAATCTAGTATGCAGGAACATGGTTAAATATCAGTATGTTTACGTTATGTTCATGATTTATACTTGGATTAAGTTAATCTGTAAATTGCCTAAACTCTTAACAATCCAAAAAACTAATATGTGTAGGCAATTTTCGATTTATGGCTTGGCTATTGCACTGAAACCGGACCCGTTTAAGGGGACGTACTTTAAGCGTTGGCAGACCAAAACAATCTTATGACTCATGGCTATGAACGTGTTCTGGATCGCCGGTGTCACTCCCACGGGAACGATTACTCCTGAACAGGAGAAGGCGTTTAGGGATGCCACCATCGTCTTTGTTGGATGCGTTCTAAGCGTGATCGGAGATAAGTTTGTTGACGCATATTTACATATGCTGGTTGCCAAGGACTTGTGGGAGTCGCTTGAATCCAAATTCGGCGCAACTGATGCTGGCAGCGAGATGTACAGTATAGAGCAGTTCCATGACTACAGAATGTTCGAAAACCGTTCTGTATTAGAGCAGGCTCATGAGATAAAGTGCATCGCTAAGGAGCTTGAAATTCTCAAGTGCGTGCTACCGGGCAAGTATGTCGCGGGATGCATAATCGTCAAGCTGCCTAATTCCTGGAGGAACTTTGCCACTACTCTGAAACATCAGAGGCGTGAATTCTCAGTAGAGCATGTCATCGGCCATCTGAGTGTTGAGCAGAATTCGAGGGCAAAGGACTCGCATGGAAAAAGGAACGAAGGGACTTCTGCGGCCAATATGGTACAGAAGAACTATAACTCCCACAAGAACAAGGCGAGGACTGGTGTCCAGCAGAATACCGACTTCAAGAAGAAGGCTAAGAAGACCTTCAAGAAGGATAAGAAGAAAGATGGCTGCTTCACTTATGGTTCACTGGAACACTGGGCTGTGAAGTTCCCAAAGAAGTACGTGAAACCAGGACTAGATTCCAAGGCTGTCAACATGATTGTGAGCAACAATGAGAATGGGGCATCTGGGTCACAAGGAACGGTTCCGTATTGATGGGGAATGGCGCAAGTGCTTCTGTACTTGGTGTTGGCACGGTCGATCTGAAGTTTACTTCGGGAAGGATCGTGCAGCTCAAGAACGTGCAGCATGTATCCGTCATCAAGAAGAATCTCGTTAGTGTCTCCCTTCTATGTAGAGAAGGATTTAAGTTGGTTTTTGAGTCCAATAAAGTAGTTGTAACGAAATATAGACTGTTTGTTGGAAAAGGGTATGAGTGTGGAGGTATGTTCCGCTTTTCCCTCGCTGTCGGGGGGTTACCCCCGAGTAGGGTAAAGACAAGTGGTAAAAGCAACTATCAGAAGAGAGGTTTGGTCGAGTAGCCGCCTACCCGGTACTTGCTACCCGGTCGACTGCTACTCGGTCTCACCTCAAGATGACCAGAAGAAAGAATCAATCAAGTTCTGCCCATTCGAGTAGAAGAGTTGGCCCGGGTAAAACTGGCGGGAACCTACTCGGGCCAGAAAGTCAAAGGAGCCGTTCTGACACAGGATCCCGCGTATCCTGGGTCCGTACTTGGCACTATTCGAACTACTGTTCATCTGGGACCGGCCTGCCTGACAGTGACAGCATGGAAGCAGGCGGTCGCAGGATAAGGGGGCCCTACTCTGTGTTTGGCACAGTGATACCAGTCTGTCCCCTTGGTTCTGCCCAACGACTTTATGGATGCAGCCAAGATTAGGAACCAAAGCTGTCAGCGGGAACCCGGAGGAAGGACGATGTGCACACTATGTCGACACTTGTCCATGTTTGGATGTATCCGGCTGGGCACCATGTATATAAGGTGCCCCGCCGCCTCCTGCGTGAGGAGAGAACATAATCGAACACATCGTGACCTAATTCTTGACCTAGTTCATCACGTAGAGAGAAGAGTGGCTACTCGGTAGCAAGAACATTGTACTGTGGCTACTCGGTGAGACACCAGAATACATAGAGAAAGGCAGGAGTAGGGGTTTTACCTCCTCACGAGGGCCCTGAACCTGGGTAGATCGTGTTGTTTGCAGTGTTTACTTCTTACCTCACGCGGCTACTCGTCGCGTGATCCCTCCCCGAGCACCTCCAGCGTCCTTCGTCCCCACATCTTTAGCCATCCTATGGCATCTGCCGTGACACCACCACGACAGTTGGCGCCCACCGTGGGGCAACCAGCGGCGCTGGTTGGAGTTTCTGTTCGGACGGGATCTTCTTCAGCGGAGCGGGTAGTCTGTGGCCTTGTCCACAGATTCGGCTCTTTCGACTTCGTCACCGACAACGCCGGCGATTTCGGCGGCGGGGCCATGCCGGAGGGCGGCTCGGTGATCTCCTTCGGCTCTCACCTCGTCTACGTCGCCATCGTCGTCAACCGCGCGTACCCTGAGCTAGTGCATGACGCGGAGGATCCTCCCGCGGTGATCGCTGCTCGCGGAAGGCCCGCGTGCCGTTTTGCGGACCGCGCTGAGGTGATGGTGACAGGCTTGGCGGCAAACGCTGGCGCAGCCGCTACTGGCGCCGCGGCCGTCGTCGAGGATCTTGCTGCACCGAGCGCTGGTGGCAGGACTCACAGACCTTACGAGAAGGAGTGAAACTTGCCGCCTTCCACTACTCCGACTATTCCCGCGTCGGCTGGGCGACTTGGCATGCCGACTCCCACCGACATCGAGCTTCTAGCCATGAGGGAGCAGCTCGAGCGGCAGCGCCAGGAGCTGCTTGCCGAGCAGGCGGAGTTGGATAAGGTGAGGTTGGAATTGAGTCTAGATCAGCTCGAGTACAACAAGGCTCACGGCTTCACGCCAGTCACTAGGAGGGCTAGCAGAGTAGGCGCCACGCGGCGCAATCTCGGTGCCAAGATGGCGACAGTTGTAGAGGTTCCTGCTCAGTCCGCTACCGCAAACACCTCCACCAGGCCCAGATATAGCACACCCGCCAAGACACTTAGAGCTGCAGAGGCTGTAGCTGCCGAGTTAACTCGTCTTGATGGCGACGCGCGTGTTAGGCAGCAAGAAAGGCTCAACGAGTTGGTGTTGGAGGCTGCCAGGCAGAATGAGGAGTTCCGGAAGGCCAACCCGGGTGCTGGAGCTTCGCAGGTGGTGCACTCGCACGCGGCTAGATCTAATGATCAGGCCTCGTCTCCACATCCCAGCCGCGAGAAGAGCCGCAGCGGACGTTCGGCCAGGGATAGGCAAATGCAGGTGTATGACCCGGCTGCTGCCGCGAGACAGCTTGCTGTGCCGCAGCAGCCCGGGCAGGAACACAACGCTGCAAGAGCAGGCTCTCAAGCCCATCAAGCTCAAAGCCAGGGCCGAGATGGAGCGCGTCCAGGTCCTTCTCAGCGTCCCGCGACTCCGCCTACTCGGCAGAGGCAGCAGCCGCGCACAGTGGCGCCAGTCGTCAACCCGGTGGAGCAGCCTGCTGCTGTGCAGGTGGACAGATATGATGATGGCTACTCGGCCATGGAGATGGCTGGCTATGATGTCCATGATCGTGTTGGCGAGCGCATGCTGGCGCCTGGAGATGCGAGGCATCAGTTGGACCGGATCAGCTTGTCGGCGCGGCTGGAGAACACGGGTCCTCCTGGCCCCGAGTGCTTTGGCCCGCGCATCATGAACGAGCCGTCCGTGAAGAACTTCCAGCTCGCAAGGGGCACCAAGAGCTACAATGGCAGCACCAAGCCGGAAGATTGGCTCAATGACTATGTCACCGCGGTCCATATCGCGAACGGCAACAGAAGGTGGGCGGTGCGCTATGTCCCACAGATGCTAGAGGGTCCAGCTCGCACTTGGCTCAACAACTTGCCCAAGAACAGCATCAATTGCTGGCTGGATTTCTCGGACGCCTTCATCAGCAACTTCACCAGCACCTACAAGAGGCCGAATAGGCCACAGCAGCTATCCGCTTGCAGGCAGCGAGAAGACGAGACAGACCGCGAGTACCTTACTCGGTGGAGCACATTGAGGAACACCTATGAAGGTGTGAATGAAGCACAGGCCATTACTTGGTTTGCGCAGGGATGCAGGCATGGCAATATGTTGTGGCAGAGATTGCAGAGGGAGATGCCAAACACTCTGGCGGAGACCATCAAGATTGCGGATCAGTACGCACTCGGTGATCCTACTCAGCCTCTGATGGACTCCTCTGAGCCGAGAAGAAACTTCAGCAACAGCAAGCGCAACGAATTCCGCAACAAGCGCCGAATAGATACTCGGTACGACCCTGAAGAGGTGAATGCAGTGACTGTTGGAGCTGGTGGTAGCCAAAGGCAGAAACCTGCTGGAGCCTACGGGCAGAACCAGAACCAGGGCCAAGGCAACAAGAAACCATTTCGCACCTCTCAGTCGGGCAGCGGAAACTCCGAGCAGCCGAAGAAGTTTGTCTTTGATGACATGAAGGATGGTCCATGCAGTTTTCACACTCATCATCCCTCAAGGCCTGCAAACCACACTACTCGGCAGTGCGAGTGGTGGGATGTGATCAAGAGTGATGGCTTGCCTCCTCCTCCTCCTCTGCCAGCGGCCAATGCCAACGTGCAGCCTACTCGCGCACCCGCAGCTCGGCCACCAGTGTACCCGAGAAGAGAAAATGTGAACCAAGTGGCTTTAGGAGCCAACCGTAACTTCAACAATGAGAACTACCGCAACAACAACAACAACTACAACCGCAACAACAACAACAGAGGCAACAACAACTACCAGGGCAACAACAACAACGGCAACAATGGGGGCGGAGGCTCCAACCAGTACCAAGAGCACCATGAGAGCTACATGATCTTCACTTCTGAGCCAGTCGACAAGCAATCACAGCACAGGCGTGCCATGGAGGTCAATGCAGTGATTCCGGCTGTCCCTCACTACATGTATTGGTGTGACCAGGAGATCAGGTGGTCCCGAGTAGATCACCCCAAGGTGATGCCCAACCCGGGTAGCTATGCCTTGGTGCTGGATCCTACCTTCCTGGGCCCCGAGAAGAATGTGAGGTTCAGCAAGGTGCTAATCGACAACGGCAGCAGCATCAACATCGTGTACAAAGACACACTCGAGAAGCTTGGCCTGGCCGAGAACATGATGTTGCCCAGCAAGACCACTTTCCATGGCATCGTGCCCGGGATCTCGTGCAACCCGATGGGCCGAGTGTGGATAGATGTGCTATTCGGTACCAGGGAGAACTGCCGCACAGAGCGCCTGCAGTTCGAGGTGGTTGATCATCAGAGTCCTTACCATGCTTTACTCGGCAGGCCTGCTCTGAGCAAGTTCATGGCCTCTACTCATGTTGCATATCTGAAGATGAAAATCCCTGGCCCCAATGGCATAATTACTATCTCTGGTGATTACAAGAAGTCCATGGAGTGTGCCTCTGCTGGTTCCCAGTTGGCGGAGTCGATGGTGATTGCTGCCGAGAAGAAGAAGATGTATGAGGTGATGGCTATGGCGCAATCCGCGCAAGCTGGCGCGCAAGGCGTGCCGAGTACCCAACACGGGACCGCATTCCAGGCATCTCAGGAGACCAAGAAGGTCCAGGTCGACCCCGAGTTCCCCGACCGCGTAGCCATCATTGGCTCCGGGTTGGCGGAGAAATAGGAAAGCGAGCTCATCCACTTCCTCCGTGAGAATCGGGATGTATTCGCCTGGTCCAATGAAGATCTACCAGGAGTCCCGAGGGAGTTGGTTGAGCACTCATTACATGTGCGTCCTGACGCCAAGCCAGTGAAGCAGGCTATGCGCCGCTTCGGAGATGAGAGAAGGAAGGCCATTGGTGACCAGATCACCAAGCCGCTGATAAGCAATTTCATCATGGAGGTGCTGCATCCGGATTGGCTAGCCAACCCGGTCATGGTCGAGAAGAAGAAGGAGGATCCCAAGGCTGCCACTGCATGGCGCATGTGTGTCGACTACACCGACTTGAACAAGGCATGCCCCAAGGATCCCTTCCCGCTACCTCGCATCGATCAGGTGATCGATTCCACTGCTGGTTGTGAACTGTTGTCTTTCATAGATGCCTACTCTGGTTTCCACCAGATTGCACTCAATCCTGTTGATCAAATAAAGACTGCTTTCATTACCCCGTACGGGGCTTATTGCTATCGTGTCATGTGTTTTGGCTTGAGGAATGCGGGTGCAACCTATCAGAGATGCATGCAGAAATGCTTGCACGACCAGCTCGGCAAGAATGTGCAGGTGTACGTAGATGACATTGTCATCAAAACGAATAAAACACATACTCTGCTTGCCGACCTGGAGGAAACCTTTGCTAACCTACGCAAGTACAAAATGAAGCTGAATCCGAGTAAATGCACCTTTGGTGTCCCGGCTGGTAAGCTACTCGGCTTCCTGGTGTCTAGTCGGGGCATTGAAGCTAATCCTTCAAAGATAAAAGCTATTGAGAGCATGTCTTTGCCGAGATCCCTGAAGGATGTACAGAAGTTCACTGGTTGCTTAGCATCTCTGAGCCGTTTTCTGGGCCGAATGGGCGAGAAGGCACTGCCTCTGTACCAATTGATGAAGAAAAGTGACAAGTTTGTCTGGACTCCGCAAGCGGATGTGGCATTTAATGAGCTGAAAGCAATGCTGGCTAGCGCTCCCATCTTGGCTAGTCCGCTACCCAAGGAGCCAATGCTGCTGTACATTGCTGCGACTAACCGAGTAGTCAGTGTGGTGATTGTGGTGGAACGAGAAGAAGAAGGCAAGAGTGTGCAGCGCCCAGTGTACTATCTTAGTGAAGTGCTGTCTAGCTCCAAGCAGAACTACCCGCACTGCCAAAAGATGACCTACGGCGTGTACCTGGGCGCCAAGAAGCTAAAGCATTACTTCCAAGAGCATCCTATCACGGTTGTGAGCTCTGCTCCCATCTCGGATATCATGGGTAACAAGGAGGCGAGTGGCAGAGTAGCCAAGTGGGCAATCGAGCTGGCCGCGTATGCGCCCGCGTATGCGAGAAGAGAAGCCATCAAGTCTCAGATTCTGGCAGAATTTTTGGTGGATTGGGCCGAGGTGCAGTATGAACCTCCTGCTCCAGTTTCTAACTACTGGAAGATGCACTTTGATGGCTCGAAGGTGAAGGAAGGCCTTGGTGCTGGCGTGGTGCTTACGTCACCCAAGCGAGATCAACTCAAGTATGTGCTGCAGATCCACTTCAAGGCGTCCAACAATGTAGCAGAGTACGAGGCAGTGGTGCATGGCTTGCGAGTAGCCAAAGAGGTTGGCGTGCAGCGCATTATATGCTATGGCGATTCAGATCTGGTGGTGCAGCAAGTCTCTGGTACATGGGATGCTCTGGATGCCAACATGGCATCATATCGCTTCCTGGTGCAGTCTATGACTGGGTTCTTCGAAGGCTCTGAGTTCCAGCACATTCACCGAGCAGAGAACGAAGCAGCAGATGAGTTATCCAAGTTGGGATCTTCTCGGCAATCCATCCCGGCGGGAGTCGCCTTGGAGCACTTGAGGAAGCCATCCATCAAGCCTTCTCCCAACTTGGAGTCCATATTTGTTCCTTCTCTGCCAAGTGAGGAATCTGATCCCATGGAGATTGACTGGGAGAATGCTACAGGAAACCCGGGGACTGCCGTCCTCTACACGGGGACTGCCACTCCTTGCTCGGGGACTGCCACTCCTTGCTCGGGGACTGCCACTCCTTACTCGGGGACTGCCATTCCTTACTCGGGGACTGTTGTCCTTAACCCGGGGACTGTCGCATTCATTGAAGAAGTCCTTGCCAATCGATCTGGGCTTCAGAGAAGTGCTCCCATCCCTAAGGAGCAACCAGAGGTACCCGTCCCAATGGAAGTGGACGAACCAGTGTTTCCCACACGGGAGACACCGAGTTGGGCTATGCCCATATTATCCTTTCTAAGGGACGGCACTCTGCCAGAAGATGAGATGGCTGCTAGACAGATTCAGAGAAGATCCAAGGGCTACACTATAGTCCGAGATGTGCTGCACAAGAGAAGTGCCACCGGCGTGCTGCAACGTTGTGTGGACCCAGCAGAAGGAGAAGAGATCCTGGTAGAGATACACCAAGGAGAATGCGGGCACCATGCCTCTTCTCGGGCGTTGGTCAAGAAAGCTTTTCGGTATGGCTTCTACTGGCTCACAGCACTGCAGCAAGCTGAAGATATCGTGAGGAAGTGCAATGGCTGCCAGATGTTCGCAAGTAAGATTCACATGCCTGCTTCCGAGTTGAAGACAATTCCTATCACTTGGCCATTTGTTGTTTGGTGTTTGGACATGGTCGGACCCTTCCAGCCGGCTAGAGGCAACATGACTCACATCTTGGTCATGGTGGACAAGTTCACCAAGTGGATCGATGTCACGACCCCGGACCCAGAGATATACATACTGTTATGTGCTCCTACCCATGGACTCACAAGGGCTTCAGGGTTACCAGCCCCGGCCGCAACAAACAACGGCAGGCAGACTGGATTCATCGGCACGTAGTCCGAATCCCCAGTCTACTACTCCTTGTGTCCATGCTAGTCATAACCAACTATGCATATCAAAGCGTCCACGAATCGAATGGAACTGAAGGAAACGGGACCAAAGCTATACAGAGATGCTATGTGTCCAGAAAGTGCAACAACAATCGAGGGTTACTGGGGTTACCTCGCCCCAGGCCGATCACATCGACAGGCGGGCTCGGACATGGATCATCGGCTCCACAACCCCTCGACTGCGACAACTATGCAGGCATAGACAAAACTGTATAACAATGAGCTCGAAACCAACAACCGATCAAAGCAACACTCTAGACAAAGAAACTTTATTAAACAGGTGATACTAGAGTATAGCTTACAAGCAGAGGTCACATGACCCATCATTACATCAGACAACGGAAGGCAAATTATGTTGCTAATCAACAAGAACCAAAAAGGCCTAAGAGGCCGCAACATAAGGCGACGTCCCAGCCCATAGATTCCAGGCTGCTACCTGGGAACCCCAAACTACTCGTCGATGTCCACGTTGAAACATCACTGATGAAAGATCTTCACCTGAACCAAAATTAAGCAAACCTGAGTACGGGAGGTACTCAACAAGTCTTAATTAACCTATTATATATCTGCTATCTTTAGAAAGGGTTTTATGAAGGCTGTTTTGCGTAAAGCAATCTTTGTTTTCCAAAACGAGGGAGAATAGCACGTCTCATGGAGTTTTTAAAACAGATGAGAGGACTGACCAACTACTGAAATCATCATCTTTTCATCCACCAACATCATTTCCCAGCACCTCACATGCTACAAGGATCACGCCTCCCGGCATCTCCGGGGAGGCACCCTTCATTCATTGCCAACATCTTTTACGCCACTTTCAAGTTATCTATGACCTCGTGACTTTCACCAAGTCGTCCATAACCGTGGACACGGCTTTCCGAAAGATTTATCCCTGCAGGGTGGTACACTTTACCCACACGTACCCTCCGACTCTTAGCGCCACATGTACGCTCTTCCATGGAGCGCGGCAGAGGGTGGATGGCTCCGACCTTTACCTTGCTCGACCCTATCCATGAGTCAACCCAAACAGGGCCACTCCGTCAACAGGGAGTTGGCCACCTCCTGACGGCACCTGTTCTGTGAGTCGGGAACAAGATCCGTGTACGTCCATCACTTGTCCCGGTCACGCCCTAATTTTTCTCCAAATCGTTTTCGGACTCACACGCAGATGGAAATAGCAAACTACGTGACTCATGGATGTGGCCAAACAAGTTAGTTAGTCGAGCGAGGTTCATTGGCTCGCGCGTGTGGTTGCACGCTCAGTCTTGGTTTCCGCGGCGAGACCTTACTCCTAGGTTTGGCAAGTACAGGACAAAGAACCACTTCCCAAGCGGCCTCCCGTCCTCGCCTTAGTCAGGTTAACCACACAATGCTCATCTCACCACGTCATCATATCATACTAGATTATCGCAGCTCTGATTCATCAACCAGATGGAGCAGAGGTAAACAAACATGTATGATTAAGCGAAGCAGATATGAGGCTCTGGCGATGCGCACAAGCAATTCTATGGCAGCTAGGAGCAGTGGATCAGGATATTGAGGCAATGCAGCATATAGGTGAACTATGTCTACTAGCATCAAATACTTTGGAATCGAATGCAAAGTACGAGATTCAAAACTCGTTGAAATCATATATGAGCAGATAAGAGGTTATGCTTGCCTTGGTTATAAGAAAACCAGATAAAGTCTTCAGGAATAAGTGCTTGACTTGTCGGTTAAGATCAAGTATTCGTCATTGGATTGATGGCCTTCACTTCGGAGTCACGTTCTACCGAGGGGGAGAACAACACCGGAAGAGAAACAACAATCAAACATGGCATCGATGCAATGCACAATATGTATGCATGAGCAAGTTAATGCACTTAAATAAAGCCCTAAACATGTAGATAGGGTTGCTAGGGTTCGTATGTCAAATATGAAGTTTTACTGGAATTCGCCCGAAATAGACCCCGGAGGGGGTTTCGGGTGATTATGGAAGTGAGTACAATTTTAGTTGCCCAAATGGGTTTGAAAACATCATAACTAGATTGTACTTGTCATTTTGAGCAAAATGGTATATAACTTTTAATTTTCTAATTTTATTAAATAAAAACTTATTTTTCTATTTAAATGATTAAACAGCATTAAATAATACTCATTTTCAAACTTGGACAAACATATATGGAAATGGCATAGTTGGGTAGAGTTTAATTTTCTGAACATAACCATATATTGTTTACATTTTTCTGAGCAATATATTAAAAGTTATTAATTTTACAAACTAGACCATTTTCTGGAATTCCCTGGAATATCTAGAAAAAAGGATTATGACGTCAAGCTTACGTCATGCTGACGTCAGCCAAGCTCGAAATTCCTCTGATCTTCACAGTTGGATTCAAATTCGGATGAAATCGTGCGAAATTGAACAAACGAATTGTACAGGAACGGAGAGGAGATCAAGGGGAGCCGGTATGTGGCGCCGGTTGGCCGAATGGCCACCGGAATACTCGCCGGCGTCCATGTCTGGCGGTAGTCGACGGTGGTGCACGGTGGCAATGAGCTACGAGGCACGGGAAAGGACGGGAGGAGGCCCTCTCGGACCGGGAGCTCACCCTGAGGATGGTGAGGGGGTCGTGGAAGGCGGAGGAGGCCGCAATCGACGGCGATGGCGCGGCGGAGGCTCGCCGGCCGCGGAGAAGAAGGCTCTGATTCCGGCGACTCGGGCACTCCCGGCAAGCGGGGTTCGTCCAGGAGCTTCAGAAGACCACGGCGGAGCTGTAGGGCGTCACGGCGTGGCTCCACGCGGTCCATAGCGACGGTGGCGAACGGTGTCCCGTCGGCTACTGTTAGGGTTAGGGTTCAGTTGTTTCGCCGATACAGAGAGAGAGAGAGGCAAAGCAGAGGGGCGAGCAGGAGGAGGGGAAGGAGGGCACGGCTTCTCGGTGGGCATCCGCGCGATGGGGCGGTTAGCAGTTGCGTGGCAGCAGCTCTCCGGCGAGCTGTCTGCTTCACTCGGGGAGGAAGAAGACAAAAGGGGTCTTTTTCCCCATAACCCCCTGGGAGATTTTAAAAAACTGCAACTTAGTCCTTTTCCATTATAAACAGAAAAGAAACAGAGATTTTGGGGACCTTTTTGCAAAGTAAAAATTTGACAAAAATACTTTTTGAAAAGCTCATGAAATTTCCAACAAAACCATGTGTTACTTTGGTGTAATTGAAATATTTTTCAATACAAAATTTTGGAAACCATTTAAAGTACTTTTTGTGGGATTTTCTCAAACCATTTAATTTCATAGTTTAAATTGGTTCAAACATGATTTAAATTTTTGTTTGATGCATGTATGAGATGAACACACACCACACACCCTAATGAAGCAAACTTTGGGATGTTACAAATCTACCCCCCTTACAAGAATCTCGTCCCGAGATTCTCGAAGGAGAAGAAAGAAGGAACACCAGCCTTGAACGGTCTTCTTCGAACCTTACGGTTCTCTTCTGAAGAGGTTGAACCGTAGCATCTTGAAGTATTGAACGGATACACCTTAGGTAAGAGGGAAACTCTTAGGAATTGATCTTCACGAAGATCGAGTATCTCATGGGTAACTCATGACAAGAATGTTCTTAAAGAACTTTTGAGTTAACCGGCATGAAACACATCAAGATAACGGAGGGAATAAAAGAAGGTTTCAAGTTTGCGGACGATGGTTCTTGAAAGGATTTAGAATATGAGCTTTGCACAAGACTTTAAATCCTTTTGGAAAAGAACGGTTGAACAACTTATGTAACCGAGGTTTCTTCCAACAGAATACCAAGATGGAGAGGATGGTCTTGGATACCACGACGTAATATCCGTAGACGAGGGAGAACACGAGAAAACACTGTAATCGTGCATCATAGAAAAGTTGATACATGATCATGTTCACTCTTCGGAGAGGACACGAAGAACAACGAAACTTTTATTCATCCAAATTTGTTAAAAAAACCCTTTTAAAGATTAGGATGTTACTTCACAACGGAGGATGAGTAACCAAAGGATGATGGAACACCGTGGTGAAGGAGAACTTCTTGGTCACACCATAAGATGAGTAACCAACGAGGATTGGAACATCAGAAGAAAACAGGGGATCTCTTTCCTGTTGTGGTTTAGACGTAGCAATACATTTACCACATGGTTAAGATCCCATGGCTGAAGTGACTGACAAATTCACACAATGTGTGAGAAAAACGGAACTTCAAGTATAAACAACTTGAGAAAGGAAACTGATCAAGGGCGGTTACGAAACACCACGAGATGGTCTCATGATGAACTCGTTTCCACCGGAACAAACGTTTCGAGGATTGACAAAGAGACATTGCAAGAATCAACTTCCAGGTTCTCCTGGATGTTCTGGATACCAATATCAGGCTTATGCAAGCCTTTTATAGGTCATCAAGTGAAAATAGAACTCCGGTTTGGAAGAACAGAAAGGGGAAACTTGTTAGAATGAGCCACACCAGAATTCTCATGGGGAGTGGCTGTTCTTACGGATTCAAAGAGATGTGACGTTAGGCCTTACAGCTAATTGTGTTAACCACAACGTCAACCATGCCGTACTTTCAAAAGGACCTAATTCAAAACCCTTGAGGAAACCCAACCATCATTGATGCTTGAGATTCAGCTCTGGTTAGTGGGTTGAATAACCGAGACTCAACGTGTTTGATCGAAGAGGTTGCACCGGTTCTCAACGAGATACATATACTAGATTCTCAAGATAAGGACTATGATGCCATACTCAAGAGGATGAGTGAATTTGCAGAACTCATGTATTAGCAACTTGCGAAAGACGGTTGCACCTACATGACTTACTCGCAAAAGAACACATCGGAGTCCTTGTCGGGAAGATGATTGCAAAGATAAACTTCTGCTCTCAAGGAAAATCAGTCAGTGATTTAGCGTGGATGCAAACTTCTTCAAGGAATGGATGCAACAACCAACCATCTCAAGAATAGTCCACACGTACATGACCGACTTGAAGTTATTCCCGAAGGAACAAGAAAACTATACTCGGGCCCATGGCGACAACTTTCACCATAAGCACACGAACCCGAGAAAGTCACTTCGAACATCCAGAACACAAACTTCGTGATGACACAAAGGTGGTTCGCAAAAGTTTCCAACATTAGTGCCCAGTGTTCAACACGAACCTATTTCAACTTGGAGGGAATATGAATATCATCGTTGGGCTCGACAAAACGCTTATCACAACACTCCAAGGAGAGGAATTCATATGATATATGAACAAGGCAAAACATTGGTCAGACCAAAGGACATGAGGTATACTCGGGCCAAACACCATGAGTGAAAACACCATCAGGATAGCCCTTGAATCTGGACTTGATCTGACGATAGCCCAAATCAAATCAAGGTAGAATGACAGCATGTCCATTAAAGAGATACTATCATGCTTAAACACTAGGAAAACTAGATATCCCTTATCGAAGGATCAAGTTAGGCGGAGCTTTTGTCTTTCAACTCTCCAAGTTAGTGATTAAGCTCAACCAACTAGTCGAGGATATCCAGCAGGGTTCCTTGGAGAAAGGAGTAGTTCAAGGTACCCCTTGTTTAGACATTACGGTCAGGTGACAAACCTGGTGATACTTCTAGCAAGACAACCAGAATATCACAACCTACCGTTATGTCTCGAAATTTGGAAGGGAGGTTTGCTTTTCAAAGCAACTGATATGATCTTGAGACCTTCGGCATAAACCTAACTCTCTGACCAGAAATGTGCACCGGAGTGAACGGATTTGGTAACACGACCAACTTCAAAAAGGGGCTGGGTGACTAGTAGTGCTAAGAAGGATACAGATGTTTCTTAGATCTTTCGAAGCAATGGAAATTGCTAGGAACATCTGATGCACACCTCAATGCACACCCAACATTCTTGAGCATTCCAGCTTGGGGTGAAGGTGGTTAAAGATGTGTAAGAGCATCACTTCATCAACAAGGCCATGAAACTTAACACGGCCTCTTGATATAAAGGAGTGTGATACCCGAAGGTAGAACAGAACAGAAGCTAATGCAACTTCTTTAATCTGCGAATTACAAAACTTTGACCTGGTTTTAAAGATAAACGAGGCACTGGAGTTTGTTTCTCCTGACATTCCAAGGTGGAATGTTCTGACGGAACCCAAGAGGAACTGCATTGGAAGAATCCAATACACCTATGCAACTTGGTTTCCAAACAACAGTGGAGATTTGAGAGCAACTGGAAGATAGGAACATGCTCCGGGGAATCCAGAGATCATGGGGAATGCACAGGTGATACTCTTTTGTAAAACCCATGCTAAAGGAGAGGTATAGCAGAGTCAAAAACAAAGATGTGAGAATCATGAAGAACACTCTTGTTGCGATCCCTTTTTGATTTCTAGAGAAAACCTATGGCTATGAGAGCTGAGATTACCTAGCCACCCTGAGGTAGAACAGATTCCTCAGGATCCAAAGAAACAGAACTTGGGTTAAAGGTCAGCATCCTGTACTGATAGCGTGAGCATCACATGGTTATGAAACCACATGACTCAACTCACCACAATTCAGCACATTCCGGGACCTTCGGTTCAAGTCCAAGGTTAGAAACTAAGAGATAGGAGTAACTACTATCTTAGTGCCTTAGGACACTACCAGTAGCAATCACGAGGTGACTTTCAAAAAGCCAAACATAACTCCGGAAGAACATGAGCGGAGGATAACGGATACATTCGAGATGAAAAGGAAATCTCGAGGTTCAGGATTTTGAAACTTAGAACAGGAGTATGTGGAAACCACATAACTCTGAGAGATTATGATGGAAAGGAAATCTCCCGGTTTAAGAGATAACGGAACATAGAACACACACGACTCTAGAAACTTTAACAGTAGGTCAACTTGGGTGAAAGAAACGTCCTTGCCAGAGAAGGCACCTGAGTTTTGAATGACTAGAAGAGATAGCAAAACCTTTTCAAATCAAAACAGATAAGGTGACCCAGAGTTAGAGCGATACCAGATAAGGAGTAAAAGAATCCTAAGAAGGTTTTTCACAACTCGTTTGAGGTTTCAAAGTAGTTTTCACAATCACTAGACTCGACATCGACCAAGCAGTAAGGTTTTCCTACAGGCAGTCCTGCTCTGATACCAAGACTTGTCACGACCCCGGACCCAGAGATATACATACTGTTATGTGCTCCTAGCCATGGACTCACAAGGGCTTCAAGGTTACCAGCCCCGGCCGCAACAAACAACGGCAGGCAGACTGGATTCATCGGCACGTAGTCCGGATCCCCAGTCTACTACTCCTTGTGTCCATGCTAGTCATAACCAACTATGCATATCAAAGCGTCCACGAATCGAATGGAACTGAAGGAAACGGGACCAAAGCTATACAGAGATGCTATGTGTCCAGAAAGTGCAACAACAATCGAGGGTTACTGGGGTTACCTCGCCCCAGGCCGATCACATCGACAGGCGGGCTCGGACATGGATCATCGGCTCCACAACCCCTCGACTGCGACAACTATGCAGGCATAGCCAAAACTGTATAACAATGAGCTCGAAACCAACAACCGATCAAAGCAACACTCTAGACAAAGAAACTTTATTAAACAGGTGATACTAGAGTATAGCTTACAAGCAGAGGTCACATGACCCATCATTACATCAGACAACGGAAGGCAAATTATGTTGCTAATCAACAAGAACCAAAAAGGCCTAAGAGGCCGCAACATAAGGCGACGTCCCAGCCCATAGATTCCAGGCTGCTACCTGGGAACCCCAAACTACTCGTCGATGTCCACGTTGAAACATCACTGATGAAAGATCTTCACCTGAACCAAAATTAAGCAAACCTGAGTACGGGAGGTACTCAACAAGTCTTAATTAACCTATTATATATCTGCTATCTTTAGAAAGGGTTTTATGAAGGCTGTTTTGCGTAAAGCAATCTTTGTTTTCCAAAACGAGGGAGAATAGCACGTCTCATGGAGTTTTTAAAACAGATGAGAGGACTGACCAACTACTGAAATCATCATCTTTTCATCCACCAACATCATTTCCCAGCACCTCACATGCTACAAGGATCACCCCTCCCGGCATCTCCGGGGAGGCACCCTTCATTCATTGCCAACATCTTTTACGCCACTTTCAAGTTATCTATGACCTCGTGACTTTCACCAAGTCGTCCATAACCGTGGACACGGCTTTCCGAAAGATTTATCCCTGCAGGGTGGTACACTTTACCCACACGTACCCTCCGACTCTTAGCGCCACATGTACGCTCTTCCATGGAGCGCGGCAGAGGGTGGATGGCTCCGACCTTTACCTTGCTCGACCCTATCCATGAGTCAACCCAAACAGGGCCACCCCGTCAACAGGGAGTTGGCCACCTCCTGACGGCACCTGTTCTGTGAGTCGGGAACAAGATCCGTGTACGTCCATCACTTGTCCCGGTCACGCCCTAATTTTTCTCCAAATCGTTTTCGGACTCACACGCAGATGGAAATAGCAAACTACGTGACTCATGGATGTGGCCAAACAAGTTAGTTAGTCGAGCGAGGTTCATTGGCTCGCGCGTGTGGTTGCACGCTCAGTCTTGGTTTCCGCGGCGAGACCTTACTCCTAGGTTTGGCAAGTACAGGACAAAGAACCACTTCCCAAGCGGCCTCCCGTCCTCGCCTTAGTCAGGTTAACCACACAATGCTCATCTCACCACGTCATCATATCATACTAGATTATCGCAGCTCTGATTCATCAACCGGATGGAGCAGAGGTAAACAAACATGTATGATTAAGCGAAGCAGATATGAGGCTCTGGCGATGCGCACAAGCAATTCTATGGCAGCTAGGAGCAGTGGATCAGGATATTGAGGCAATGCAGCATATAGGTGAACTATGTCTACTAGCATCAAATACTTTGGAATCGAATGCAAAGTACGAGATTCAAAACTCGTTGAAATCATATATGAGCAGATAAGAGGTTATGCTTGCCTTGGTTATAAGAAAACCAGATAAAGTCTTCAGGAATAAGTGCTTGACTTGTCGGTTAAGATCAAGTATTCGTCATTGGATTGATGGCCTTCACTTCGGAGTCACGTTCTACCGAGGGGGAGAACAACACCGGAAGAGAAACAACAATCAAACATGGCATCGATGCAATGCACAATATGTATGCATGAGCAAGTTAATGCACTTAAATAAAGCCCTAAACATGTAGATAGGGTTGCTAGGGTTCGTATGTCAAATATGAAGTTTTACTGGAATTCGCCCGAAATAGACCCCGGAGGGGGTTTCGGGTGATTATGGAAGTGAGTACAATTTTAGTTGCCCAAATGGGTTTGAAAACATCATAACTAGATTGTACTTGTCATTTTGAGCAAAATGGTATATAACTTTTAATTTTCTAATTTTATTAAATAAAAACTTATTTTTCTATTTAAATGATTAAACAGCATTAAATAATACTCATTTTCAAACTTGGACAAACATATATGGAAATGGCATAGTTGGGTAGAGTTTAATTTTCTGAACATAACCATATATTGTTTACATTTTTCTGAGCAATATATTAAAAGTTATTAATTTTACAAACTAGACCATTTTCTGGAATTCCCTGGAATATCTAAAAAAAAGGATTATGACGTCAAGCTTACGTCATGCTGACGTCAGCCAAGCTCGAAATTCCTCTGATCTTCACAGTTGGATTCAAATTCGGATGAAATCGTGCGAAATTGAACAAACGAATTGTACAGGAACGGAGAGGAGATCAAGGGGAGCCGGTATGTGGCGCCGGTTGGCCGAATGGCCACCGGAATACTCGCCGGCGTCCATGTCCGGCGGTAGTCGACGGTGGTGCACGGCGGCAATGAGCTACGAGGCACGGGAAAGGACGGGAGGAGGCCCTCTCGGACCGGGAGCTCACCCTGAGGATGGTGAGGGGTCGTGGAAGGCGGAGGAGGCCGCAATCGACGGCGATGGCGCGGCGGAGGCTCGCCGGCCGCGGAGAAGAAGGCTCCGATTCCGGCGACTCGGGCACTCCCGGCAAGCGGGGTTCGTCCAGGAGCTTCAGAAGACCACGGCGGAGCTGTAGGGCGTCACGGCGTGGCTCCACGCGGTCCATAGCGACGGCGGCGAACGGTGTCCCGTCGGCTACTGTTAGGGTTAGGGTTCAGTTGTTTCGCCGATACAGAGAGAGAGAGAGGCAAAGCAGAGGGGCGAGCAGGAGGAGGGGAAGGAGGGCACGGCTTCTCGGTGGGCATCCGCGCGATGGGGCGGTTAGCAGCTACGTGGCAGCAGCTCTCCGGCGAGCTGTCTGCTTCACTCGGGGAGGAAGAAGACAAAAGGGGTCTTTTTCCCCATAACCCCCTGGGAGATTTTAAAAAACTGCAACTTAGTCCTTTTCCATTATAAACAGAAAAGAAACAGAGATTTTGGGGACCTTTTTGCAAAGTAAAAATTTGACAAAAATACTTTTTGAAAAGCTCATGAAATTTCCAACAAAACCATGTGTTACTTTGGTGTAATTGAAATATTTTTCAATACAAAATTTTGGAAACCATTTAAAGTACTTTTTGTGGGATTTTCTCAAACCATTTAATTTCATAGTTTAAATTGGTTCAAACATGATTTAAATTTTTGTTTGATGCATGTATGAGATGAACACACACCACACACCCTAATGAAGCAAACTTTGGGATGTTACAATCGAGGTGAAGCCTATTCGGAGGTGTGATGGGGCCACAACTGTGAAATTCGTGAAGGATGTGATCCTGAGATATGGCTACCCGCACAGCATCATCACCGACAACGGCACAAATTTTGCTGAGGGAGCAATGGTGCGGTTCTGCAGAGATAAGCATATCCGACTAGACGTTGCGTCAGTCGCGCATCCCGCTTCCAATGGGCAAGTTGAAAGAGCAAACGGCATGGTACTGGCAGGCATAAAGCCAAGGCTGATGGAGCCACTGCTGAAAACACCTGGGTGTTGGCTAGACGAGTTGCCAGCGGTGTTGTGGAGTCTAAGGACTACCCCTAACCGGTCAACCGGCTACACGCCATTCTTCTTGGTATACGGGGCTGAGGCCGTGTTGCCAATAGACCTAGAGCATGACTCCCCCCGAGTAACCCTCTACACTGAGGTGGAGGCGAGAGAAGCTCGAGAAGACGACGTTGACCTGCTTGAAGAAGCAAGAGAGCTGACTCTGTCACGTTCGGCTATCTACCAGCAAAACCTGCGGCGTTATCATAGCCGAAAGGTGAACCCAAGGGTTTTCCGAGAAGGAGACATGGTCCTTAGGCTTGTGCAGCGCACAGCCGGGATGCACAAGTTGTCTCCTCCATGGGAAGGGCCTTTCATTGTGAGCAAAGCGCTGCACAACGATGCTTACTATCTTATAGATGCGCGCCCACCACAGGCGAACAGGGCAGATAAAGCTGGAGAGGAAACCAAGCGCCCCTGGAATGTAGCTCTACTCCGTCGTTTTCATTCGTGAGCAAAGATGTGTATGTACCCTCTTATCCGAGTTGAAATTCTACTCTGCAATCTAAAATTGAACTCGGGGACTGCCCTCGCCCAACTTTGCTCTAAGTGTTTCTACTCGGCTTTGCTGTTTGCCTGTTCGGTTGCTCCACTTCAAAATTCATAAGCGTATTGAGTACTGTGTCTAAACCTATATGCCAACTCTTCGACTCTGCTGCTGTCCGAAACCCGGCTTCATGGCAAGCAAGAGAACAAGCAAAAGGTCAATGAGCACAAGAAAAATCGCTAAGGAAGAAAAAAGTGCAGGAACCGAGTAGGGTGTTTGTTACTTCTGTTCTCTGTCTTATCTTTTCGGCTAAGTGGTGGGCTGCGTTACTATGTTTGTTTCTAAGCGGCTGAGTATTTGCAGCTCTACTCTTTGACTCTTGTGACTCGAATACCAAAAAAGCAACAAGTTGCGGGTAGAGCTGAGACAAAAAGAGAGAGTGAATAAGAAATGCAACTCGGGGACTCGTATACTAACGCAACCCGGCATCGAGCCAGGGCTGCTCAAATTGACTAAATCAAAAGTAACAAATACCAAGTGGGAATAAAATCGAGTAGCAAGCAACAAGATAAATAGTCTGATACATTTGCTCCCGGCATCCCGGGGATCTGATAAGTGTTTGAGTAAAAAGTTTGCAGGATAAAATCATGTTGAGGAAGCGGTGTTGTCGGAGCTGGCCTTGGCGGCTTCATTTTCTGTGGTGGTCTTGGTCGCCTCCGCCTCCGAGCTGGCATCAGCTGTTTTCGCGGCTTCCTCTTCGGCGCTGGCGTTGGTCGCGTCCGCTTCCAAGTGGACGGTGGTGGACTGCTCCATCTCGACGTCGTGCTCGGTGGCTACCTGGTCTGAGGTGGCCGTGGCCACCGAGACAGGTCCTGTTGCCAGGGAAGAACCAGAAGCTTGGCCGTGGGGGCGTACCGTGTCGTCGAGGGCGGCTCCTGATGAGGTGCCGAACTCGAGGGCGGCTGTGTCGATCTCCTCGACCTCTTCATCGCTACTCGCGACGACCGCGGCCTTCCCTTTCCCGGCCTTGCCCCTAGGTGAATCGAAGAAGCCCAAGTCCAGCTCGGAATCTGATTCTTCGTCCTCCTCCTCGTCCTCCTCCACCTCGGTGTCGGGTTCAGTGAGGCCATCGATGAAGGTTGCCGTGTCAGCATACTCCGCAACCTCATGCGCAATCAGCTTGCGCATGGTCACGCAGCTGGGATCCGTCTCCCACTTGGAATTGGCGCGCTTCCCGCGGATAATCTGCATGTTCAAGTTCTCATACCAGGAGGCGACGCAGAGCAGCATCAAATCAGCACCCGCCCGAGCTCCCGAGGCGCGCCACTTCTTCAATTCGGCCTTCACGTTGCGCAGCTTCAGAGCAAGGCCACAAATAGTTGTTGGCGCAGGATCCTGAGGCCAGAAGAGCTCGTGGAGCTGGAAGCCGGTGCGCACCAGGTCAGTGCCCACGCCGGCTAGGCGTTCGAACTGCCCTCGCATCACCAGCATGCTATCCTCGATCTCGGCTCTGGTGTCCGCAGCCTCGCCCTTCTCAATACGAGCTGCTTGGGCCTTGGCCAAAGCAGGCGCGCAAGAGGACACGATGTCAGGGAAGATTTCTGCAAAAAGCAAGTGAGAAATTCAGTAACAGAATTAGAGAGGAGGTAGGGCCGAGAAGAAGAGATGCAGAAAGGAGAAAACTTACGATTCAACTCGTGGCGCAGCCCCTGCAGCTGGCTCTTCCATGCTTCTTCATTGGATACATGCTTCTCCTCGAGCAAGCGGAGCCCCTCCAGCTGAGTAAAGAGCCCAGCATTGGCTTTTTTCAACACCTCGCACTCCTGCTCGAGGGCTTTCACCTTGGCATTGGCTGTTGTCTCGGCCTTTGCCTTCTCGGCGATGACTCTGTCCCTCTCGGCACCAAGGTTGATGGCATCCTGGAGTGCCTTCTGCAGCTGGAGTTGCAGACTCTCCATCTCGGTAGCGTGCTCACTCTGCAGAGCAGCAGATTGGCTTGCCAGTTGCACCTCCACCTCGGCAGGCTTGAGGCAATCTTGATGCTCCTCGGCAAATTTCTTATGATCTTCTGCGGAAAGCAAAAGCACGATCAGCGGAAAAGCAAAAGAAACAGACACAAGGGCGAACCGAGTAGACAGTGGTTTACCTTCAAGCTTCTTGATGGTGGCCTCGCCATTCTCAACAAAGGCACGGCAGTTCGCGTGCTCGTCAGCCAGGGCTTTCAGTTTCCCTGCGGAGTAGAAATGGTTAACGCAAAAAAGCAGAAGCGGGCGTAAACAAAAAAACGCAAGAACCGCGTAGCTAGAAGCGTACCTTCAACTTCAGACAGCTTCATGCTACTGTTCATCACTTCCTTGTCGGCTTCCTCGGCGCTCACTTTCTCTTTCTCCAAGGCAGCAATGCGTCTCTTGGCAATGGCATGATTCCAGAGTAGCCGACGGTGCAAGTTGGTCCGTTTCAGTACGCTATTCTGAGAAGCAAAAGAAACAAGAATCAGGCAA
The DNA here is from genome assembly GCA_028641055.1 of Alopecurus myosuroides. Lineage (NCBI taxonomy): Eukaryota > Viridiplantae > Streptophyta > Magnoliopsida > Poales > Poaceae > Alopecurus > Alopecurus myosuroides. The sequence goes on along the minus strand of CM054062.1, from coordinate 356,786,277 downwards.
AGTAATTGAGATTCAACCCGAGAAGGCGGCTACTCGGGAGAGTGTCCGCCTACTCGGCCAGAATCTTGGGGACTGGGTGATGGATAAGGTAAAGAGGGAGAGTAGAAAAAGAAGTGAAAACGCAACTCGGAAAGGATGATTAGGAACTTACCGCGTAGGATTGCTCGAGGTCCTCGGCGTTCTTGCGGTGGACAAACATCTTGGCAACAAGTGTAGCAGAGGTGGTCGAGACGGTCATGGGTTTGCAACCCAAGTCCACCTTGTTCCAATCCTGACGCATATGGTCGATGTCGCCCAGATCGATGCCGTTCCAGTTGGGGTTGCCGAGAACTTTGCTGTCCCACTTGGCGTCGATGAAGCCGATCAGGTCGAGTACTTGCTCGAGGCTCTGGGACGTTATCGCCTGGATTTGAGATCCCCGAGAAGCAATGGAGACAGACTTGTCTTGATTTGGGGCCGGGGGCCTGGAGTCCACTGCCACGGCTTTCCTCCCTCTCTGAAGAGCAAGATTCCGGTCTGTGGGGGAGAAGCCGACCTGGTGCTGTTGGCTAACCTTCACCATGTAATCAGGGTAGCAGGGCTGATCAGCTATAGCAGCGGCGGCAGGAACCGCATTGGGATTGCGGATAACCAGCTGCCTGGACTGGCCAGTTGATGTTGGCGGCGGCATGTCGGCAGCCCGCTTCTTCGTCTTCTCCTTCTGGGCAGTTGGCTTCGCGACAACCGACTTCTCGGCTTTCTGCTTCTCGGTCTTCTTCTCCTCAGCCTTCTCCTTCTCGGTGGCTTTCTTCTCGGCTGCCTCCTTCTCGGCAGCATCTTGGGCTTGTTTCCTGGTGACTCGCCCGGCAGGAGGGCTGGCTGCGTCCTTGGTCTGCTGCACCAAGGAGGAGTCTGGCGGTGCAGTGCCCTGGTCAGTTGGTGGCACCAAGGGCGTGCTATCCGCTGCGCCATCTGGTTGGGCGCTACTCTGCGTAGCGTCTGGTTGAACGCCGCTCAGAGGATATTGCTCTGTCATGATCGTATCTTCTACCCGCTGCTCGGCAGCGGGATTCTCTTGTTCGGCAGCCCCTGTGGCTGGCTGCTCATGTTCAGCTTCTGGCCGCTCAACGGCGGCGTCATCGCGCATCTCCTGGTCTAGATCTTGGTTCTCCTCGGCGGTGCTAGCCGGAGGAGAAGGGGGCATGTCCTGGTGAGCGGCATCCTGCGCATCTGGATCTGCGCGGGACTGTTGCTCAACCTCGGCGTCTGGGGCATTGATGGTCCCTGTTTTGGTGGTGTCGGCCTCATCGCCCTCGAGGTCGACAACCTTGTCGACGTCGATGGCAGCTTGCTTCTTGGCCTGGTCAGGCGCGAAAGCAGCATCCGCATCTAAGGGAGCTCTGATGAGAAAGGTAAAATCGGAAATTAAAGGGAGGCAGAGGAAGATTAAGAGAAACAACGAAGTACAAAATTGGGAATTAACCGAGAAGAAACTTACGCTTTGGTGGAGGGAATCGTTCGTCTTGTTCTCTTCACGACCTTTTTGGTCGTCTTCTCGGATGGTTTCTTCTTCTTGGCGGGGGGCTCTAGGGCGCCGCTGCCGGTCCGCTTGCGGGTAGCAGGTGCAGCAACTGATAGAGGACGGACGACCAAGGCTGCCTCGTCCTCATCCTCGTCTTCTCCCCCGCCCTCAGCATCGGCATCATCTACAAAGATTGAGAAGAAAAAGGAAAGACTCAGAAACAGCAGGCAAAGGGTTAGTGTTTCTCACGGACAAAACAGGAAAAATCCAATTACCTGCATCTTCTTCCTCGGACCAGTCGCGGAGAGACGCTCCTGTGCGCCGCTTCTCCATTGTGGGAGAATGAGGGAGATTAATCTGATCTGTGGTCTCGAAGGAGGCCACATCGTCTTCTTCTCGGTCAGCGAACCAATTGCCCTCGAAACGCTCACAGCTCTCGGCAAGCTGGCGGTCAAGGATCTGAAGAGCAAAGAATCGTCACGAGTTAACCGGGTAGCACAAAGGCACTCTACTCGAATAGGCGTGCAAACAAAAAGCACACTAAGCCTAGAGAAATTTGCTAAATGTCCTACTCGGCAAGGCGTGCAAACATCAAGCATACTAAGCCTAGGCAGTTCGATAGAATGATCTACTCGGTGCAGAAGGCGATTGCTAGTCGCAGCCAGGAGAGAAGGTTTTCTAGTCGGATTGCATATGTTGGAAGCAGAGTAAGGAGAACATACCCGTGGAATCGGCTTCGTGCGGCTGAAGGGAGTGAATCCGTACTCCCAATCGTCGCGGAGGCCTGTGGTCAGTATGGACCTTGCGTGATGGGCGACCTCCGCGTCGCTGAGCTCGAACGTAGTCGTCCGAGTGCAATCGCGAGGGCCACCCAAGTAGCACATTGGGTGGGAGCGCCGCTGCAGAGGCAGCACGCGATTCTTGATCCAGCAGGCGACGGGATCGTCACTCCTGAGCCCTTGACCGGCGAGGTAGGCGAGCCGCTCCTCCATCTGCATCGAGTTGCGGTCGTTGGAGGGCTTTGTCTTCCAATTCTGCCCGGATGGAGCTCGGTTGCTCCACGCAGGCAGGTTGATGCGGTCCGTCACCGGTCCCCCTTCCGTGGCGGGGATGTTCTTCACGTAAAGGAAAGATTTCTGCCACATACGGACGGAATCCAAGCCCTTAATGCGAGGGTGGTTGGTTCCCGCCCGCTGCAACATCATGGCGCTGCCGGTGTCGGTTACCCGGCTGCCAGCGGCCGCGTCGTCCTTCTTCCCCTTACTCTGTTGACGGAGATGGAAGTACTTCAGCCAAGTCTCCACCGTGGGGCGGACGCCAAGAAAGGCCTCGCACACCACGGTGTGATAGGCTAGGAAGACAATGGCATTCGGAGGGAGGTGGTGCATCTGGACACCGAAGTGATCCAGGAAGGCGCGGAGAAAATCCGAAGCCGGCAGGCCGAATCCTCGCGCGAAGTGTGCGAGGAAGACGACATGCTCACCCTCCTGCGGGGCCGGAACAAGTTCGCCGTCGGACGGCCGGCACTGAACACCAGGAGGAACCCTCCGGGTGTTCACGAGCCAGGAACAGTCATCGGCGGTGACGTGAGAACCAGCCCAGCCGGCGCGAGCAGCCATGGCAAGGAGTGAGAAGATGGTGGAAAGTTGGAGGAATCGGGTGGAGAGAACGAATCCGCAGCGGCGCAAACAGTTGCGCGGCGGCGGAGAGCTCGGCGGAGAAGAAAGAAACAGGGCAGAGAAAGAGGAAAGTGCGGAGGAGGAAGAAGGGGAAGTTACCGGCGGGGGTATATATACCCTCTCCGCGGATTACTGTTACCATCGGGGTAGTGGGATCGATCGTGGCCAGGATTCTCGTGTGGTGGGGTCTGTGGCCGGTTAGAAACGCACACACGCGCGAGGCGCGCGCGTAACGGCCGTAGTTGATCCCACGATCAGATCGTGGCCAATTATTGCGCTTGATGGGACATAACGAGCTGGTGGGCCCGCCCCATGAAAACTGGGCGCGTGGCACGTCGTGTCGTGGGCAGCGAAACGACGGGGTCACGGATGCTTGACACGTGTCCAGTCGCAGCATGGAAGGCTGGATAGTGCTGAGCGCTGCAGAGACGCTAGAGGAGAAATTCTCTAAGTCTTTTTACTCGGTTACAGAGTAGAAAGCTGGTGCTACTCGGAAGACAGGAAACTCAAGGTACTTTCTAGAGTACTACTCGGAGGTTCTTACTCGGCATCTTGAGGTTCAAGGGCTATGTTGGAAAGATTGGTTTTAAGCTGGCAGAGCCTAGTGAACGAGTTCGCAAGACTCTACCAGCTTCGGGGACTGCTGTCGGGGGGTTACCCCCGAGTAGGGTAAAGACAAGTGGTAAAAGCAACTATAGAAGAGTGGTTTGGTCGAGTAGCCGCCTACCCGGTACTTGCTACCCGGTCGACTGCTACTCGGTCTCACCTCAAGATGACCAGAAGAAAGAATCAATCAAGTTCTGCCCATTCGAGTAGAAGAGTTGGCCCGAGTAAAACTGACGGGAACCTACTCGGGCCAGAAAGTCAAAGGAGCCGTTCTGACACAGGATCCCGCGTATCCTGGGTCCGTACTTGGCACTATTCGAACTACTGTTCATCTGGGACCGGCCTGCCTGACAGTGACAGCATGGAAGCAGGCGGTCGCAGGATAAGGGGGCCCTACTCTGTGTTTGGCACAGTGATACCAGTCTGTCCCCTTGGTTCTGCCCAACGACTTTACGGATGCAGCCAAGATTAGGAACCAAAGCTGTCAGCGGGAACCCGGAGGAAGGACGATGTGCACACTATGTCGACACTTGTCCATGTTTGGACGTATCCGGCTGGGCACCATGTATATAAGGTGCCCCGCCGCCTCCTGCGTGAGGAGAGAACACAATCGAACACATCGTGACCTAATTCTTGACCTAGTTCATCACGTAGAGAGAAGAGTGGCTACTCGGTAGCAAGAACATTGTACTGTGGCTACTCGGTGAGACACCAGAATACATAGAGAAAGGCAGGAGTAGGGGTTTTACCTCCTCACGAGGGCCCTGAACCTGGGTAGATCGTGTTGTTTGCAGTGTTTACTTCTTACCTCACGCGGCTACTCGTCGCGTGATCCCTCCCCGAGCACCTCCAGCGTCCTTCGTCCCCACATCTTTAGCCATCCTATGGCATCTGCCGTGACACCACCACGACACTCGCTGATTTCTGTAATAAAACCGTGAACAATATTCATTCGAATGTTGATGAAACAGAAGTTTGGCATTCACGTCTTTGTCACGTTGGTTTCAGTTGTATGACGCGGTTAGCAAAATTAAATTTAATTCCAAGTTTCACTTTAGCCACAGGTTCTAAGTGCCATTCGTGTGTGCAAGCAAAGCAACCTCGTAAGCCCCATAATGCTGCGGAGGAGAGACACTTGGCGCCATTAGAACTCATACATTCTGATATCTGTGAGATGAATGGTGTGTTGACTAAAGGTGGAAAGAGATACTTCATGACGTTAATAGACGATTCCACTAGATTTTGCTATGTATATCTGTTAAACACTAAAGATGAGGGTCTACACTGCTTTAAAATCTATAAGGCAGAAGTTGAGAATCAACTTGAAAAGAAAATTAAGCGAATCCGGTCAGATCGTGGTGGAGAGTATTTCTCTAATGAGTTTGACTTTTTCTGTGCGGGTGGAGAGTATTTGTCTAATGAGTTTGACTTTTTCTGTGCGGGACATGGTATTATTCATGAGAGGACACCTTCCTATTCACCTCAGTCAAATGGGGTTGCCGAACGGAAAAACCATACTCTAACAAATTTGGTTAACGTCATGTTAGATACACCGGGTTTATCCAAGGCATGGTGGGGGGAGGCTATATTGACATCATGTCATGTCCTGAATAAAGTTCCGACGAAAGATAATGAGGTCACTCCCTATCAGTAATGGGAGACGAGAAAAACAACACTCTCGTACTTACGTACTTGGGGCTGTTTGGCGAAACTCAATGTGCCAATCCCCAAAAAGCGTAAACTTGGACCAAAGATCGTGGATTGCGTTAATTTGGGATATGCTAAGAACAACGTTGGCTATAGATTTCTAGTAGTGAAATCTGAGGTACCTGACGTGAAGTTCGGTACGATTATGGAGTCTAAAGATGCTACATTCTTTGAGGATATTTTCCTATGAGAGATATGCAAAGCACTTCTAGACAGGAATCAGAGGAGACTCCTGAGCCTGCCATTCCTATGGAATATTATGAACAAACACATGATGAGAATCCTGAGAAGTATGACGAGGAAACCCTTGGTAGGGGCAAGAGACAGAGGAATGCAAAGTCTTTTGGTGATGATTTCCTTGTGTACCTTGTGGATGATACTCCCACTTCTATTTCAGAAGTTTATGCATCTCCAGATGCTGACTACTGGAGAGAAGCGGTCCGTAGCGAGATGGATTCCATCATGGCTAATGGAACATGGGAGATCACAAAACGTCCTTATGGCTGTAAACCATTAGGATGTAAGTGGGTGTTCAAAAAGAAGTTTAGACCCGATGGTACGATTGAAAAGTACAAGGCTAGACTTGTGGCCAAGGGTTACTCCCAGAAAGAAGATGAAGATTTCTTTGATACTTATTCACCTGTGGCCAGACTGACCACCATTCGAGTATTACTCTCGCTGGCGGCCTCGCATGGTCTTCTCGTCCATTAGATGGATGTTAAGACGGCTTTCGTAAATGGAGAGTTAGACGAGGAAATCTATATGCAACAGCCAGATGGCTTTGGTTAGATGGTCAAGAAGGAAAGGTGTGTAAGTTACTGAAATATTTATATGGGCTGAAACAAGCACCTAAGCAATGGCATGAGAAATTCAATACAATTTTAACATCTGTTGGCTTTGTTGTTAATGAAGCTGACAAATGTGTGTACTATCGCCATGGTGGGGGCGTATGAGTTATACTGTGTTTGTATGTTGATGACATACTGATATTTGGGACCAACCTTAAAGTAATCAATGAGGTTAAGTCGTTTCTATCCCAGAACTTTGAGATGAAAGATCTTGGTGTGGCTGATGTTATTTTGAACATCAACCTATTGAGAGATAATGAGGGTGGGATTACACTTCTGCAATCCCATTATGTTGAGAAGGTTTTGAGTCGTTTTGGATATTCGGCCTGCAAAATTTCTCCAACACCATATGATCCTAGTGTGCGGATTCGAAAGTTCGAAGGCACAGCTAAGGATCAGCTGAGGTACTCTCAAGTAATTGGTTCACTCATGTATCTATCGAGCGCTACGGGGCCTGACATCATGTTTGTTGTGCGCCAACTAAGCCGGTTTGTTTCCAATCCGGGTGATGTGCATTGGCATGCTGTAGAAAGAATTATGCGCTATCTGAAAGGTAGCGTGCACCATGGACTTCACTACAGTGGATATCCTTCGGTACTTGAAGGGTATTGTGATGCGAATTGGATCTCTGATGCTGATGAGATGAAAGCCACAACGGGATATGTGTTTACCCTTGGAGGTGGTGCTGTGTCCTGAAAGTCTTGCCAGCAAACGATCTTAACGAGATCAACAATGGAGCAGAATTAACAGCATTAGACACGTCTAGTGTCGAAGCAGGATGGCTTCGAGATCTTTTGATGGACTTGTCTGTGGTTGAAAAGCCAGTACCGGCTATCCTTATGAACTGTGACAATCAAACAGTAATTGTCAAGGTGAAGACTTCAAAGGACAATGCACAGTCCACAAAGCACATAAAAATGAGATTAAAAACGGTCAGACATTTAAGAAACTCTGGAGTGATAGCGGTGGATTATATCCAGTCAGCTAAGAATCTGGCAGATCCCTTTACTAAAGGGCTATCACGTGTTGTGATAGAAAGTGCATCAAGCGAGATGGGTATGAGACCCACATGAGTTGCCATGGCAGTAACCCAACCTATGTGATCGGAGATCGCGTGAAGTGGGACCTGGGAAAACAAGCTAGTGGTTAACTGAGGAGAGTAATTTTTACTAACCCACTCCACTGGAGATGCAGTACTCTCAAAAACTGTATGGCAGGTTGACTTTTGTCTTAATGTGTTCCAAGGTTTGTATAACCAAGATGCTATCCTACAGAGCGATCTTTGGAGGAACACACCTATATGAATCTGACTGCTGGTCACAGTCTATGATATTGGGTGATCTCTAATAAGTTTATGAATAAGCCAGGAGTGTGACTAATATGCTCCACCCGAGGGGTCAGCCTTCGGCAATCTAGTACTGGCAAGACATTTAGTGAAACTATTTGTAACATCCCAAGTATGAAAACCATCCCCTTAGAATGTTTGTTGCATGTTTATTAAAGTATTGCATCATGTCATCATATTGTTTCCATGTTGTTTGCATTTGTTTCTTAATTGTTGCATTTGTTTTCCACTGTTTTCACAACTCAAATTCAAACCTTATTCAAACAATGGTTTCATACTTGCTCTGTTACAACATTTTGAATAAAAATCACAAATAATAACAACCAATTGGTTTCATGTTTTTCCATAGTGATCACTTGTGAAAATGATGGTTTTAAACCAATCATTTAATTTCCAAACACATTTAAAATTCAAAATTCAAGCATCAAACAGCAACCAATTGAATCCATGCAAATTATAACACAATTTTGATCAATGGTTTATAATTTAACATAGGGGTTACCCTATTTAAAAGTGGGATTTTATTAATGAGCATGTAATATTAAAATTCCCCAAATTTGGTTTAATTTCAAACAGCAAGCAAATATTTAAACTTTTGAAAATAAAAGTTAACAACTGTTTGTAATTGGCCTAAGGAACTTCCTCTAATTTTTCCAAATTTTTCTCTAACCTAAAACCCATCATTTGCTTCCAATTACTTTTCAGCAAAAAAAAAAGGAGAAAGAAAAATTAAAAATTCAAACGTTGGCGCCAGCAGAGAAGTGGGATGCGCCCAGCCCGTTTCCTCTCTTATCTCCCGCTCAGCGCAGCCCAGCCCACCTACTTAACGCGCGTACCGCTTCGGTCTAATTTTTTTTCTTTCTGCCTTCGTCTTCCAGTACGGCAGCAAATCCGTGCCTCCACGTCGGCGGTAGAGCACCGTGGACGGCCTTCGATGCCCGTGCGCCCCTATAAACAAGCCCTAGGGCTCCGCGCCACCTACCCCTAACCCTAGGTCACTATTTCCCCCTCGCGCCGCCGCCGTCTGCCCCTCTCCCGGCCACATCCCGCTCACTGTCGCCCCTCGCCGGAGAAGTTCATCTCTGAACCTCCGATGGCCGCAACCACCTCACAGCACCACTCCCTCGTCTAGCCCCTGAAATCGAACCCCCGCTAACCCCTCTACCGTTTGGACACCCGAGCGCTCACCGTGACCCCCTGGATCTTCCCCGCCGTCCACGACACCGCCTCCGTCACGCTGTCGTCACCGCCCCTCTGCTACGCCTACAACGGTGGTGAGCTCCACCAGCTACTTCCCTCTCTCCCTCTGTGCACCACCACGGTACCGTGCATGTCCACCACCCCACTGCACCCCAGCAGATCGAGCACGGCCGCGTTATCTCCCCGCCGGCGAGCAACGATCAAGTCTCTGTCAGTTAGTTCAGTTAGCCAGCGCGCGCTTGTGAGATTCAGATAACAGTTTGACACCTAAACCTGTCCGCGTTCCTCTCTCTGTCAAAACTGAAGAATTACCGCACTGGTAACAGCGCGTCTGAATCTCGCGGCTGGTCATGGGTTCGAGTCCCCGCAGCGCCAAACCTTTTGGGCATTTTTCCTTCCCCGCGCAGAGGCCCACCCGTCAGCCACTGTGGCTGCCACGCGCGCGCGCGCGCGCCACGCTGGCCACAGGCCCACGGGGCTGTGGGTAGTGTACAACGCGGTAACAAACGTTTTCCACGTTTCTGTTTTCAAATTAAATCCTTTTAATTGCAGATTTAAACCTTAAACTTTAAACTTTAATAACTTTTAATCTATAACCCCAATAAATAAAAGTTATATATGTTTATTGCTCTAAATTTAATTGTCTATCCAACTATGCCATTTGTGTACTGTTTTGAAATTTCAAAATGCAATTCAAATTTGAATTCAAATAATTCAAATGCAAATTTCTAAATTCAATAACTAATTCATACCTAATCCAATAAATGCAAATAAAATATGTTTTCCATGCTATTTTGAATAACCTTTTCAAATATAATTTTTGTTTCATGGTTTGAATAATTTAAATTGCCTAAATAATTTAATACTTGTTTAATTCATTCAAATTTGATAAAATCATAACTTGCTCAATATAAAATATTTTTTGAACGTGCAAAATATGTTTTCAAACCACCAAAGTATAAACTTTTCAAATATGAGTTTGAAATTATGTTTTGAGCAAATAAAATTCAAATAAAATTCATTCAAAACTTGTTTAATTTTGCTTAAGTCATAATAAATTCATCCAAATTCCTTTTTCAATATTTGAAACATGTAATCCACCCAAAATTTCATGATCTTTTCAAATATGATTTTTGTTATTTATTTTGCACAATTTAAATTGGTGAAAACAACAAATACTTGTGTGTGTCACCTTTAAGGAACCAAAAAAAAAAATTCTTTAACTTAATAAATAAAATTCTTAATTGGTAAACCCTATTTTAAATTGGTTCTAATGTTGTTATTTTGCTGTTTTCCTCATGCATGCATCATACTAAACCACTAGCACCTGTTGATTAGTTGGAAAACAAATAATCTAACCAAAAATCCATGGGCTTTTCATATGCAACTCAATATTGCATATGTGTCCATTTAAATTGTGCTATCATATCAAATAGTTTATTTTGATGCAACCATTAACTTGACATGCATCATCCTATGATTGTGCACTATGCCATGATATTGATTGTTTATTCTTCCTGTATTGTTTGTTTGCTTCTTCTCGGATAGACGACGACGTTGATACCGACGATCTTTACGACACCCCTTCTGAGGATCTAGCTCAGTACCCGGCTACTGGGTTTGCAGGCAAGTTATCACTCACATGAACCATTATGTTCCTTTCAACATTGGTTACCGATACTTTCCGTTGTCTATATTTGCTAGCCCTATGTATCGTTGCTTCTGTTACGAACCTATCACATGATACCCTAAACCCTGATATTGCCACACCTCCAGTCCTAAAACCCCGTTGCTTGGGCCCGTGTCTTACTAGCATGCTTAGGGTTGTTTTGCTCGAGTCTGTTACCAGTTACTTTCTGTTACTATATTCTGTTATATTCTGGGGCTCGATGTTAAACAACAACCTGTTAATTTGAGGTAATAATAATTTGCTGATAAGGCACCGGCAAGAGGCCCGGCGTGGTTTTGAGGCCTGCTAGTGTCGACCCTAATAGGAAAAGGGTCTTGTCTACTGATCCATGATGAGCGCACTATCCGCATGTGGGAAGCGTGTATGGGCGCCCCCCTCAATTTGATTCGATTCGCATCTCGTCCAAATCACCACACTTAGTTCGGGCTTTCCATTTGATGCACGCATATGCAGGTACGAACCCGAGGCCATGATGGAATTTTTGTAGTCGGCATTTAGGGCGGCGTGGTCTTCCAGTGCTATGAGGGTCCTCCTTTTCTTCGGGGGGCTCGATTAGCCGCGCACGCACATCACGTGGTGCTTTGGGCTTGATGCGAAGAAGAGTTGAGTTGTGTTGAGTGCCCCGCTTGGTGGGAAAGGCCTTCCCATCTGGCGGGTTATTCTTACGTGTACGGCCAAATTGGTGCACCCCTGCAGGGATAAATCTTCTTGAGAAGCCGTGTTTTCCGCGGTTATGGTTGACTTGGTGAAAGTACTGGCTAACAAGTACTCAGAACAACTTACACCTAACTAATGATAACTTGACTAGTAATAGGCTTATTGACACAACAACTTGATCCATCATTAATCCAACTGTGTGAGTTATCCTCGGATTGCTTCTTTGGATAAGGGGCGAGGTCCAGGATGGGTTTGTTTGGTGGTTAGCTGTAATTGGTTACGATACGCTATCTTATCTCTTTCTGTTACACCGGAAGTTGTAGTATGTTCTGTAGTTGGTTAGTGTAGCCAGTTGCAGCATCTTTTATACCCTTTCCTCCGTTGAACCCAAGGCATCTGTGCTTGGTGTTGACGGGCTACATTTTGGTGAACTGTGAGTCTTGCTTGCCAGTACGTTTCTGTACTGACCCCTTTGGGGCTGTGGTTTCCGCAGACTACGCTTACGAGGATCCAGGTGACGGCTACTACGTGGAGTTTGACGAGGCTGCTGACGAGTAGTTAGCGGACCCGGGCAGGATCCGAGACATCGTGGATGGGCTCCGTTTTCTTTTCATTCCCGGCTTCTTAAGCCTATTTGGATTTGTCTGTACTCAGACCCCTTTGAATGCTTCCGCTGAGTTGTAATGATGTTATGTTGGGACATGTGTCCTCTGGATGATTGTATTTGCTATTCTCTGCCCTAGTGAGGGCCAGTTGCAACTTATTTCAATCTTTTATGTCTTAGAGATATGTTATGTTATCATCTTGTTCAAAGCCGTTGACGTACCATGTGTGTACGGTATGAAGTACGTCAATGGTAGTGTCCTGATTTCTACGGGATAGTTTACATCGACGGTGAATAGTAAAAGATTGGTTGTCACACATAAGTGTTGGGCTACTCGTAAGAGCTGCGGGTGCCGGTAAGCCCCGTAATCCAATCAAAATACTGTTCAGTTCGTACGGTGAGTATCCTCTAGAAGTCCGGGTGCGACACTATTTTACGCCAAAATGACAATTCAAGACATAGTCCATTGTTCAGTTGTGATATAGTGTAGCTATTTGTTCTAGGTGGATGTTCAATCTTAACGGGTCTCCACTGAAAATACCGGTATATAAAAACAATGATTGGAACAGAGGACAACACCATGGGTCTTCGGGATCTGGTCGAGGATTGCTGAAATTTGGATGGTCTTTTAGCCCATTAGGCAATTTCTATTTAATCCCTAAGACCCATGCTGCCATAGCAAGTGGTGGGAGTTTAGTCCCATATTGCTAGTTGGGAGAGCTTTGCACCAGTTTATAAGGTGAGCTCTCTCCCCACTAGTGTGAGTTGGTATGAAGAGAGAGGAGTTGTGGAGGTGTTCCACACGCGCGCTCCTCCTCCTTCGCCGCCCGCCTCGTCACGACGCGCCGCGGGTTGCGGGAATGAGCCGAGCCGATGCGTTTATTTTGGCAGTCGGAAACGGAGAGTCAACGGACACGCCAATAATATGAGACGTCATATTTATTGTTGTCTATTGCGTCGCATTGATCACGTGGTAACCGCGCGCAGTAAAACGACGCATTGATTACGTGGTAACGGCTGTAGTAAACGCCAATTTAATTTGTGAGCTGACCGTTCTCCTACCCGGCCGTGCCTATATATTGAGGACGCATGGCAGACAAAAAAACACACCTCATACGCTCTGCGCCCCTTCATTCCACTCTCTGTTGCTGCCGCCGGTGATCCCATCCCGTCTACCGCGTACACGGCCGACGGGAGAGCAGGCCTCTGAAACCCCGCCTCTCCAGATCCTGTATGGGAGAGGGGCGATTAGGTTTTTGGGGAGCGTCTCCTACGCGACTGCTCGCTGCCGTACGTCTACTTCGATTACTACCGCATCGTCCTCGTCGTCAACATGGCCACCGAAACCGAACGAGTTGCTGCTGACGCCACTGCTGCCACCGAGGCCGCCACAGCTGCTGCTGCAACCGCCGCCGCGGCTGCTGCCTCTGCTACGGCTACTGCCAATTGGCCGACCGCAGGGTATAACACATTTATCCCTGTCCTTATTATTTCCATGTGTGCAATACTACTAGTTTGCGTAGAGTTATCTATTATAAATCTAGTATGCAGGAACATGTTTAAATATCAGTATGTTTACGTTATATTCATGATTTATATTTGGATTAATTTAATCTGTAAATTGTCTAAACTCTTAACGGTAACTACCAAATCGTGGAGGTTCATGGCAGCTTGCTGCTGTAGAAAACGGATTCAATCTACCGCACTGCAGACGACCCAGTCCATACAACGGCAAACAACCCGTTCCTAAGCATCAACTTTTGCGCTTAGGGCATATACAATGCTGGCCTCTTAGGTGGGCGCTTAAGTAGCTAAAAAAAAAAAATTATTAATTATAAATACAAGCGCCTATTTCAGGTAATTCTAGCCGCTTATTTGAAGCGCTAGGCATAATAGCCAAGCGTTCCTCGCTCCAACGCGCAGACGCTAGGGGAAGAGTCGTACGACTCTCCAATTCCTATTTTTTATAACGCTTCGGCCTAGCGTCCGTCGCTTGTTGATTCAGATCGTGCAGGAAAAATTAGGCTAAGCGCCCGACTCAACTTTTTGCGCCGACGCCAGCCAGAATCCTGGGATCGATCGGGAATTGAAGGAAACGGCCAGGAAAAAGAGCCTAGCGCCCGCTGTAAGCGCCCTCGTTGTACGTGCCCTTAGGGCATGTACAGCGCGAGTCGCTAAGCTAGGCGCTTGCCGAGCCAAAATAAAAAATTATGGTTCGATAATAATGCTAAGCGTCCGCCTTCTCCAACGGCAAGCGCTACTTGCGGCGCTAAACGAGAGTTATCTTTTCACTGGATTAGCTTCCGGCCGCTGGCAGTAGCAATTTTTTTGCTGGAAAAAAAGATTAAGCGCCGACGCCTAGTTATGCGGCGACGCTAGCCCAATTCCTCGTGTAGGCAGGGAATCAAGTCTAACGGCTGGGAATTTTTTCCCTAGCGGCTATCCTAAGCGTCCCGTTGTACGTGCTCTTATAGACCGTCGTTAATTTTACAGATGGACTGGGCCAATTTTCTATTTCTCTCTGCCAACGTAATCTGAATTTCTATCGTGTGCTAATTTACATACGGCTGACTACATGCCCTTAGGCTGGTGCCAGTGCGGGCTGCAGCGCGGGGCGGTAGCGCCGCTACCGCCTCAACGCGGGCGAGAGGAGGCGGGAGGCCGGGGCGGTAGGCGGCGGCGGGCGGGAGGATTAGATTTTGCAAACATGGCAAGGCCCTACAGATAGTGGAAAAAGACCTAGGGCTGCTGGAGGATGACGACGACGACGACGAGCACGAGGATTAGATTTTTTTAATTTTTATGTAATTTTTAAAATTTATTATGCAATTTTATTAATTAGTATGTAATCGGTAACAATTTTAGTTCAATAAAATTATTTCCTTGCATTATTTGTAATGTTTTCGTTTCAAAAATATGTGTTGACGTGGAGGAGAGAGAAAAGCTGATGTGGCAGAGAGAGAATCACAGCCCGGGCTATAGCCCGTGCACTGGCACCGTGCCTGTGATAGTGGGGCTATAGTGGTGAGAGAAGGTGACGTGGCAGGGACTATAGCCCGTGAATAGTGGGCGGTGCATTGGCACCAGCCTTATACTCCGCTTGGTACCATCTGGCGCTTGCAACTGTAGCGAGGAGTGGAGACAGCGATGGATGCAGACACGACGCAAGCCCGCGATCCGATTTGAATCCGGCCGTCGGTTGCCACGCTCACCTCGTGAACCGCTGTCCCCTGCGGCTGTGGCCCACGCCTCTGACAGGTCCCGCGCCGGAGTAATCCCCACCCCAAAGCAAAGCCCCCCGCCGGAGGGAGCCGGAGCCCTGACCCAAAACCCACGCCACCACCTCGTCCTCCTCCCGATCCATCCACCGGCGCTCTCCCTCCCCCACGATGGCCCACTCGCCCTCCGGCGGGCAGGGCCCGCCGCCGTTGGTGGTGTCGCTCAACTGCGTGGACGACCCGTCGCTGGAGCAGGAGCTGCTGGCGGGCGTGGCGGGGGTGGAGCACGTCCCGCTCTCCGCGCTCGCCTCGGGCCGCGTCGAGTCCGCCGCCGCCGTCCTGCTCCCGTCGCTCGCCTTCCTCCCGCGCGCCGCGCAGCGCCGCCTTCGGCCCTGGCAGCTCCTGCTCTGCCTCGGCAGCCCCGACCGCGCCGCCGACGCCGCCGCGGCTGCCGACCTCGGCCTCCGCCTCGTCCACGTCGACGCCAACCGCGCCGAGGAGGTCGCCGACACCGTCATGGCGCTCTTCCTCGGCCTGCTACGCCGGACCCACCTCCTCTCGCGCCACGTCTCCTCGTCCCCCGCCGCCGTCGCCGCGGGCTGCCTCGGCTCCGTCCAGCCGCTCTGCCGAGGGATGCGCCGCTGCCGCGGCCTCGTGCTCGGCATCATTGGCCGGTCCGCCGCCGCGCGCTGCCTCGCCACGCGCAGCCTGGCGTTCCGGATGAGCGTCCTCTACTTCGACCCGCGCTATCTGGTACCCGCCCGATCTGCAACTTCCTACGCCTCCCTGCTTTCTGATCCATTTCACTTAGTAGGCTTCTAGAGTACAATCTATTTAGCTTCGGAAGTTGGAATGGTGTCACACAAATGTTCTAATAATTCATTTAGGATTCAGAATTCAATCACATTCTCCAGTTTTTCGGGAGGTGGCTTGACTAAATTTGCTGAGTGCTAAGGCTCCCATCAATTCTTTCTTTCTTCAAGAATAGAAGTAAAAACAACATCAACTCATGCAACATTGGCATTATCTGGTACCCCGTCTCCAACTTCTGCAAAACATTGGCTTATGAATTTGGAACGTTGTGAGACGAATGCTCACATTTTTTTTTATGATTTAGACTTTAGTCATATTCTTCAGTTCTTTTGGAGGTAGCTACTACCTCCGATCCAATTTAAGTGTCGGAACATGACACAAGGTCTAGGCAAAATTTTAGCTAACCGTCCGACACTTATATCGGATCGGAGGGAGTACTATTTAGGCTAAGTAAGCTGAATCACCAAGTTTCATATCAATTCCTTCTTTCTTCATACATAGAAGGGAAAAACAGCAGTAACTAATGCAAAATAGGCAACCTATGAATCATCCTCATAATGGTTGCTTTATAAGGCACGAAGGAGGGTATCGGTCATATGAAAAATAACAAGGCACCAAAGAGGGGATAGAAATGTGAAAACTCATTGATGCATATCTTCATACATAGAAGTAAAAACAGCAGTAACTAATGCAAAATGGGCAACCTATGGATCATCCTCATAATGGTTGCTTTATAAGGCACGAAGGAGGATATCGGTCATATGAAAAATAACAAGGCACCAAAGAGGGGATAGAAATGTGAAAACTCATTGATGCATATCTTCATACATAGAAGTAAAAACAGCAGTAACTAATGCAAAATGGGCAACCTATGAATCATCCTCATAATGGTTGCTTTATAAGGCACGAAGGAGGATGTCGGTCATATGAAAAATAACAAGGCACCAAAGAGGGGATAGAAATGTGAAAACTCATTGATGCATATTTTCAGTTAGGTTACTTCATCCTAAGTGTCTGCTATCAAACAGAACACATCATATCATCATTGATCATAATTGGCCACTTTTGAAGTGCGTATCTCAATGGTTTGTATACCTGACCGAACTGCACAATTCTACTCATTGCACATTGGAGAGATCATTCTGCTGATGATTTAGATTGTCGAGCATAAAAGTGTTAGGGTGTAGATAAAGTAGGAAACTAAAATAAACTGAACTTTGAGTGCTAAGTTAAGATATTATACCAAACTAACGATTTAGATTGTCGAGTTACTATTCTTATCCTATAAATTTCATGATATTCACCTGCTCACACTTGTACTCCCCGCGAACTTACTTTGAAAAGGAAAAGTCGGCTCCTCAACACTCCACTTGGGCAGCATTTTCTGAAACAGTGGCTTAGGTGCACTGAAAACTGTGGTAATTTTCTGATGATACTGTGGATCTTAAAACAATACTTAGGACATAGAATGTCCAACAATTGTATCTTCCCTTCAAGTAAGGCTGAACCCACACATCCTAGAGTAATGTACAGTCTTATTTTGACTATTCTAACTCCATCGTCAGACCTGTTTAAGTATACTTATAATGTATTATTTTCACTATAGTTATTTGTAAAACCACAATCTTGCGAGTGAAGTGTTGACAAGTCGATTTTGCCTTTTGAAGAAGACTTGCACAACCCGCTGTAATGTTATAGCACAATTTGACTTTTCTAACTCCAGTAACATGCTTGTTGAAGGCCGAAGGGAAAATGAGACGGCCTTCCATTGTATTTCCTGCTGCTGCCAGGAGAATGGACACTCTCAATGATTTATTAGCAGCAAGTGATCTTGTTTCACTGCATTGTACATTAACAAATGACACCATGCATATACTTAATGGGGACTGCCTGCAGCACATTAAACCGGGTATGGTTTTTCTTGCTTTCTTCTGCTTGTTGCATTACTAGCTTTCAATACTCTGAACACCTGGCAGTTGCCAACTTATAATTGTGCAGGAGCATTCATTGTCAATACTGGCAGTTGCCAACTTATAGACGACTGTGCGCTCAAACAGCTCTTGCTTGATGGCACAATAGCTGGTTGTGCATTGGATGGTGTGGAAGGTCCACAATGGATGGAAGCATGGGTATGGAACTTCAACTTATTATATGGATTTTGTCCATAAATGGTCATTTAGGGCAGTTTAAGTATATCTGAGATCAAATTGCATCATCATTTAGGATGTTGTATTGTTCCTGATGCGGTTCCAATGAGAAGGAACGTCTGAAACAAAAGGAAACGGAAATGATTTAATTTGTGTTTTTATTCCTTTATTTCAAGCCCCACACACTTCTTTTTTGAACTTGACTATTTTACACATTACTTTTAACACTTTAATATCTTCTGTCTAACACACTTTACAATCTCAGCTGTAATTACATTCAAAATTATATCTAAATGAGAACTTATTTATACACTGTAACTTTCTTAGTACTTCAAAAAAAAAAATCTTCAACCTCACTTAGAATTTGAACATTTTTGTATGATATTTAGATGTATAGCAGTGGATAACTGAAACTAACTAGTTACATGATCTTTCTTGTCCAAAGAGACAGATGAAACAATTGGTGCCCATTTTTCATAGCTATCATTGTACTATTTGGTTCTCGTAAAATGATGGCTTATCTTGTTACAGGTACGGGAGATGCCAAATGTTCTAATTCTTCCTCGAAGTGCGGACTATAGTGAAGAAGTGTGGATGGAAATAAGAGAGAAAGCAATCACCATACTACAGTCATTTTTCTTTGATGGTGTTGTTCCAACTAGTTCAATTTCTGATGAAGATGAGGAAATTTGTGAAGCTGGAAATGAAGATGATCAAGATAAAGAAACAAAAGACAGCCATTCACAGGTTTTTGATGGCGAACATCAGACAACCGAAAGCCATCTAACTCTCAACTATGAAAAGAGAAGAGCCATGCCTCAGCATAAAGAACCTCAAGCACCAGGGCAATCTCAAAATAGTGGCTCACGAACGGAAGGAAGGCGCAGCCGCTCTGGAAAGAAAGGGAAAAAGAGACCTGCTCACCGGAGATCTCAACAGAAAACGGATGACTTGTCTGCCGTAGAGAGTGACAGTAATTATTCCTCACGTAGAGATGATGACACTACAATGAGTGGTAGGGACCAGGTGTTAAGTTCAAGTTCGCGGTTTGCTTCCCCCGAGGACTCAAAATACAAGCAGAAATCTCTTGCTGATTCCCCCATGGAAATAACATCTGAAAAGAAGATGCCTGCCGTGCTCGGTAGAAAATATCCTGATAAACTAAAAGATGGTTTTGTTGTAGCTTTGAGATCAAAGGATAATTCAGGGTTCCACGTTGCAAGACAGAGACGTGCTGGTGGTGGCGGGTGGATCCTTGATGTAGTGTCAAACGCTACAAACAGGGACCCTGCTGCTCAGTTTCTTGTCACTTTAAAAAACGATGTATGTTTTTTAGTCTTCCACACTTCTATTTTGGTTAGTTGCATGTTCAGTGTCGTTTATTTGAACATGACGCGCATTCGGCACTAAAACGGTTAAACCTGTTTATGTTTCAGGATACGATTGGATTGCGATCCTTTGTTGCTGGTGGTAAACTACTGCAGGTGATGTACACAACCTGTTCTATTATCTGTTGACTTAAATTATATATATCTAAGCTGACTAAACATAACAGAAGGTGGCAGTTGGGTGTCAAGTAAAGTGTCCTGATTGGTCTAATGTGCAACACATGGATTCTAGCGCTTTTCCGTGTTTTTCTTATAGTTGGTACTTGTTTCAGTTTTATGTCTGTTGCAGCTAGTCAAAATATTTGGAAAACAGAAAATGTTCTTTGAACCTGTATCTGAAACCCTTGGTTCATAACTCTCGTCACGCAACTTTCTTTTGATGTGGTATAACAGATTAATAGGAAGATGGAGTTTGTGTTTGCGAGCCATAGTTTCGATGTCCGGGAAGGCTGGGTGCTGGAAGGTTCCTTGACGGAGGGTTGCAGCAAGCTTGTGAACTGCATAAATTCTTCGGTATGGCACCTTACCATCCTCCTCAGTGTCGATTTGAGAACCTTGTTTAAGATTATTATAGTGTCATCTTCCTAGTAACATGTGGTTGTTGCTGTCTCTTGCGCAGATACCCGTCTAGCAGCCGTGTTAACACCATGCTTTCTGTTGATTGTGTTTTTCACAGGCTGCCTTGGACGTGTGTATCGAGATCCTCGCAGCTGTGAGCGAAGAGGACGGGGTCACTCGGTGGCTAGATTAGTCCCTGGCGTGCTGCTGGAATCGAAGAAATGAATTGACTCTCTTGTTGTTTGGTTTTGGTTTGCTGCCAGTTTGGATTCAGTTTTGGTACTGTCTAATGTAGAGAGGCACCCCTTGTAGACAGGGTGTGTGTGTGTTTGGCTGTATCTGTTATTACTACAGTATTAATTAACTACAGTAGATCTTGAAAGCGTGCGTAAGATAGCATCGTGAATCGCTGCAGCTACAGTGTCTGGTAATTCAGGAGTAGCATGTTCCGTGTTATTCGAAGTGGAGGCATGCCAGCCAGGTTGGTTAGGGACTTTGCCGTTTTTGCTACAGTACAATTTTGTTTTTTTGACATGGTTTTTGCTACAAACCTCCTCCAGTGCACGTCATGCCAGGTCGAAAACGGCCATGAAAAATAGCCAGGCCAACTAGCATGTGAAGGGTCAGAAGAAGTGGTTCACAGTATATTTTTTAAAAGTGAAAAATGAAAGTAATGGAAAGGGCATTTAGGAGGAAAGAATGTTCGATCTCGAAAAAATACTGTACTGTATGTTCCTCGACGGTGCACGCCATCCACGTGCACGCACAACGTGGTGGATCCTCCTCGGTTGGCGTCTCACCGGGTCGTCATCGCCCGCGGCATTTTTGTCCGCCGCCAGGACGCCTTGACACGACGATCACATGAGCGTGACGCCGGGCGATCACCGGCACCCAACCCGTGGCTCACCAACCAAAAGCATATCCCGTCAGGTTCAGGAGAAGCGTAAAACCCCCGATGGCGTTTGGCAAGATTAGCACAAAACGTGCAGCTAGCGTCCGGAGAAGGGCGTCGACGGGTCCAACGCCGTGCCCATATCGATCTGTTTCCTAGTTCAGGAATTTGTACAGGAATTGTCACCACTCATCGCCGTCGCTACAACGTTACCTGCAGCTCTAGTCCTAAACCAAAGCTGTCAGTGTTCGCCTACTGTCACAGCGAGACGAGGTCTCTGGCCAAGTGGGACCTGCGCAACGACGACGAGACGGGCGGGACGACCAACCGTCCGTCCGTCCGTACGAGCAGCAAAAGTAGATCCTCACATAGCCACCTGATTTGATGCTCGACCAGGAACGGGTCGCCACGCACGATGCCTCGCTCGGTCATGGGGCACCACTTTTTCTTTCTTCCTCGAAACAGGCTTTCGCCCCGGTTTATAAATAAAGCAACCACCACAACATCCATACAGCGCACGAGTTACAACACAAGAGCACAACCAAGTAGCAAATGCTGGGGTAACAACACACAACAATGTCCAAGAAAGGAACAAAAAGGAAAGCAAGAAGGGGGCGGAGAGGGGGTGGTGTGGGTAGAAAAGGTGTAGAACCGCCAGCACGGTGAGAGGGGAGCGACGCCTCAGGAGGGCACCGAAGAGGCGAGGCGGCGCGCGGCCACTAGGAGTCTGTCGATGTAGCCGTCTGGCCGCGCCATGTCCCGCTGGCTACACAGCGGGTACCACTGCTGCAACAAAGCCAAACATTTGAACAGTGAGTCAGGCGCACGTTGCAGAAAAATCTTCTCAATCACCATTTTATTGCGAGTTGTCCACAGAGACCACATCAAAGCCGCGAATACCAGCCAGAAGAGGCGAGCACCCCTTCCGGCCCGGTGCGCCCGGTCTTCCAGAAACTCGCCAAGGTCCGAGGCCTGCCACAGCGGCCCTAGAGCCTCATGAACGAAGTTCCACAAAAAAGGGCAGCGGGACACACAAAGAAGATGTGTGTACTGGACACAGGACACCTACATAAAGGGCAGAGGCCATCCCCCGGGCCATGGCGTTTCGCCACTTCCGTCCCAGAGGGCAATCTATCATGTAATAGTTGCCAAACGAAGATCTTAATCTTCAGCGGTAGTGCGGCCTTCTATAGAGGAGAAACCCAAGACCTAACCGGCCCAGAGAACTGGGTCCTATACGCCGATTCGACCGAGAAAGCCCCCGAGGGGGCCAGCGACCAGGTCACCTGGTCAGGGCCCCCAGGAAGGGAGTCAGGCAGTTCGCCCCTGAGAGCCTCCCACTCGGCGGTCTCCGTCGGCGCAAACGTTCGTCGAAACAGGATGTTCCAAACCCCATTCTGGACCGCTGACGCCACCAGTAAGGAGGGCTCAGAGCAGATAGCGAAGAGCCTCGGGAACTCAAGTTGCAGTGTCCCGCTCCCGAAGCCAAGGGTCCAACCAGAACATGGTCCCTCGTCCATCGTCAACACTGAATCTAGCCCCCTTCCGAATGTCCTGCTTAATCGACTGGATGGACCTCCAAAAAAGAGATCCCTCCTGTCGGTCACAAGTAAGGAGCGGGCGGCCCTGCAGGTATTTGGCTTTAAGGAGCTAGAGCCAGAGGCCCCCCTCCTCCCGCAGAATGCGCCACACCCATTTCAGCATGAGGGCCACATTCATCTTACGGGACGCCAGAATCCCTATGCCCCCAAAATCTTTAGGGGCGCACACATCAGCCCATTTGACCATATGATATTTCTGTTTACCGTTAGCATCTTGCCAGAAGAAGCGCGAGAGTTCTTTGTCAAAAGCTGCGTGGACTCCCTCCGGTAGGGAGTAAATCCCCATCAAATATGAGGGGATACTAGACAGGCAGGCCCCAATCAGCACAGACTTGCTGCCCTTGGAGGTAAAGCGTCCACGCCAGGGTTCTGCCTTATTTCTGACCCTTCCCACTGTAGGCTCAAGGTCCTTGATAAGAATCCTAGAGTCGCTCAGAGGGACCCCTAGATAGTTAACAGGGAAGGTGGTCAACCTGCAGTTGAGGCTATCTGCTATTCGCTGCTGGTCCTCCGGTGTGTATCCGAGAACTACCACCTCGCTCTTGTCAAAGTTGATTTTGAGGCCCGACATGGCCTCAAAACACAACAACAAGAACTTGAGATTGACAATATCTAACTACGAACCCTCAACCATAATCATTGTGTCATCTGCATACTGTAGGTGGGTGACCCCACCCCCTGGAATGAGGTGGCCAACTACCCCCGAGATGTGGCCGGCTGCCCTAGCTTTATCCAAGATAGCCGCTAGGGCATCAACGGCCAGATCAAAGAGGATGGGGGAAATAGGATCCCGCTGCCTCACTCCACAGGACGATCTAAAATAGGGACCAATGTCCCCATTGATATTGATCGCAGTATTACCGCTCATGACGAGTTGCATAATCCACGTGATGAACCGCCCATCAAAGCCTTGGCGCTGGAGAACCTGGCGGAGGAAGCTCTAGTCCAGGCGATCGTACGCCTTCTGGAAGTCGAGCTTCAGAAACACCCCTTTGTGGTGTCTCACCTTAACCTCATGAACAATCTCATGAAGTGCAAGGATTCCATCATGGATAAAACGTCCCTTGAGGAAGGCAGACTGGAATTGGTGTGTTATACGCTCGGCTACTGGGGCCAAGCGCATCGCACACACCTTAGAGAAGATCCTCTGGATGACATTTATCACCGTGATGGGCCTAAACTAGCGAATATCCGTGGCCCCCATAATTTTCGGGATCAAGGTCACCACACCATAGTTTAGGCGTGACATCACGAGAGTTCCAGTATAAAATTCCTGGAACATCGGCATGATCACCTCCTGTAGAGACTCCCAGAAGGACTGAAAGAAGGAAACTGGAAGCCCATCCGGCCCTGGGGCCGAGTTAGCTTTCATCTCCCTCACAGCCCGACGAACCTCCTCCGGAAGAAACGGCAACAACAGTGGCGCGTTTTCCTCCGGCGAAACAAGAGCCCCCTGGGCCCAAGTCTCCTCAGCCAGCGTCACCCCCGAGCGGGGGCAGGCGGTAAATAACTCCTTATAGGAGTAAATATGGGAGGACAGGGCAGCCTCCGTCTCCAGAAGCGCCCCATCGGCCCAAAGCAAGGGGATGGAACAACGCCGGCGTCTTCCATTGGCAATGGCATGGAAGTAGGCCGTGTTGGAGTCCCCTTTAAGAATCCAATTTTGGCGACTACGTTGCCGCCAGAATACCTCCTCCCCTTTGTAGATCTCCAAAAGGGAGGCTTCAAGGGTGTACCGCTGGGTCCACTCCTCAGCGGTGAGGCCCACTGCGTCGGCTGCTAAGTCCAAAGACTGAATCTGGCCAAGTATTGAAGCTTTATTCCTGCGAATATCAGGTCCTAAATTGGCCCCCCACACCCGCGTGAACTGGCGGACGCTCTTGGTACAGAAGTGCCAGACGTCTACCGCATTATACGTGTGCGGGGGGGGGGGGAGGGGGGGAAGCAGCCGCCGCCAACCACTTAGCCCGAACCGCCTCCACAAATCCTGTCTGACCAAGCCAGAAATCTTCAAAGTGGAAGCAGTTCTGTCTAGGAGCAACTGACCCCCCCAGTCGCGAAGATCAGGGGGTAGTGGTCGGAACCCATGCGCGTAATGGCCCGAAGGGAGCACAACGGGAAAGCCTCCTCCCACTCCGCCGAGACGAGCACCCGGTCCAGCACGCCGCGGATCGGGTCCGCCTGGTTATTGGACCAGGTGTATCTCGCTCCCACCCGCTCGATCTCGATAAAGGCCAAATCAGCGATGAAGTCATTAAACATTCGCATCCTAGGGAAGTCCACATTGTTCGAGCTCTTCTCCGCTAAGGAACGGATCAGATTAAAGTCTCCCTCCACCACCACTGGGATAGTGCAGCGGTCAACCTTTCCCCTTAGTTCCTCTAAGAACTCAGGGGACCTACTATGGTCCGTAGGGCCATAGACAATAATCACCTCCACCGGAGGTGAGACCGTTTGTTGGTCAGGGACATGCTCATGAAGAACTCCCCGCGGTCCATATTCTCTACCTCGAAGGTATCCTCCTTAGCACCAAGGAGAATCCCGCCCGAGCGACCCGTAGCCGGAAGCCATTGCCACACAAATTTATGGCGGCTCAGGCCTTCCAGTTCCGGGATCGAGAAATCCTGCCGGATCGTCTCCTGGATACCAACTATATCTGGGTCTTCATCTCGAAGGTATTCCACCAGTTGACATCGTCTCCCATCCTGCCCAAACCCCCGCATGTTCCAAATGAAGTGGATGACATTCATGGGGAACACGCCGGGTTTGTCCCCTTACGGGGGACCGATCGGGCCCTACTAGAGGTCAAGGGCCGGGACGACGACTTGGCGGGTCTCCCGCGCTTCCTCCCAGACTGGGAGGACGCCTCGGGAGTCCCAGCACAAGCCTGCGAGGGAGCGGATCCGCTACCGGACTCATGCAACACATGTACGGGTCTAGAGGGATCCAGTGGCACCTGCCGCTCACGCTCACGCTCCGCCTGAGCACGAGCGGCAGCAAGGGCCCCCTCGTAGATCTCCTTCGCCCTAATAGCTTCAATCTGCTCACATCTCGGGCCCTTCTCGCCGCGAAAGACAATATCACAATCTGCCGCCACTTGGGCCAAGTGGGGACCGAGTCGAGCACCGAGAACCGAGAACCAGAGGAAGGAGAGGGACGAGGAGGGAGCGGGGGGAGGGGAGCGGAAGATCTAGACGTACCCAACTCTAGGTCGCGAGCCGCCCGGCAGCGAGAGGCCACCGTCTCCACCGTCGGCACCGTCAGCTCACCCCCAGCCTTCGAGGCAAGCCTCGCATTCGCACGGGTAGGGGGAGGAGGCGGGGGCCTCGGGCGACGAAGGGTGCGGTCCCTAGGGTCAGCCACGGGAGTGTCGGGGAAGACCGTGACTGTCTCCAAGGACCCGGCAGTCGGCGTGGAAGGAACCAGCGACGGGGACCCCTGAGGCGAGGTAGGAGGGGTCCCCGGCGAGCGGCAGTAGCAGACAACCCCAGGCGAGCGCGGGGAATCAGGGGCCTGAACCACCATCCGCACACTCGTCGAGTCCTCCTCATCCACCGACGCCTGCACGGGAGAGGTAGACGCGGCGTGGGCACCAGGGAGCATTCCAGCTAGGTCCATGCACCTAGGCCCCACACATAGGTTGGAGCCGTACTGAGCGAGCTGGAAGTCCGGCAGGGAAAACGAAGCCGGCATGCGCACCCTGGCTGGCGCGCTCTGCGCCTCACCGGCCCGCTGTGGCACACACTGACCCGGCGAAGATGCCTGGCCCAGAGCCGCCCCCTGTGGCGGAGGAGAGGGAGAGCGCTCGCGCACCGCAGGGGAAGGTGGAACCGCACCCCCGTCCTCGAGTCCGTCAGAGTGGCCGTCGTCAGAGGAGGAGTCACCCTCCTCCTCTCCAGACGGGTCCTCCCCCGATCGGCTGGGAGGCGGAGACGACGGACGACGAGGAGGGTGGGACGTAGAGTCCAGCTGACCCTCTCCCTCCTCAACCTCCACCTCGAGAGAGACCAGTCCTGCCAAAGAAGAACGGCGGAAGGGTACCTGGGAGCCTGGCGACGTCCGGGACGAGGACTCGAATGTGAACCGGACCCTCCCCAGGCAGAGACAGTGGATCCAACTCCTGGAACACTCCCACCGTCTGAGAGATCCGCTCCACGAACGAGTGCGTGCGCGCCTCACGAGGAAGACCGTGAAGCCTGATCCACACTGAAGAGAGGGTGGCGATCGTATCCGGGTCGAAGGCGGACTTGGTGATGGATACCTTGATGTTGTGGACAGGCAGGGTGGTCCTCGAAGCCCAGGACACAACGTTGAGGAGGCCGAGGGACGGAAAGGCCACCGCAAACACCGACGCGGAAATCTCCCGCACCACCCAGGGGGCCTCTGCGTCCAGACGGACGACCTCCTCGCGGATGATGGCGCTCGTGATCTCAAACGAGTGCTCCTCATCCTGGGCAGGCAGCACCGAGATGGTAGCCATGTGCTCCAGCGCTGCAAGCTCAATGCCACTCATGTCGATGTAGAAGAACCCCGTGTCGATGCCCTGCCCCAGGAGCTGCAACGTCCCCTGGCCACCGCACACGCGGTCCCAACCCCTCCTGAGTCGGAACCGCGGTAATAGCTGCCGCCGGTGGGTCTCCTAGGGGCTTTCGACACGATCAACTCGGCGTGGTTCCTCTTCTTTCTCTTCTTGTTCTTCTTCTTCTTTTTGGCGGCACCCTCGATAAGCGAACGTGCAGGATCAGACGCCTCCGCCACCTTCGGGTTATCCAAAAGATGCACACGTAGAGGCGAGCGACCCCGACCCGAACGCCCCCGGTCAGCCGCCTGGGGGGACCAACGGCCGGTCTGGCCCGCGCCGCTATGCCCGGACACCGCGCCCGACCCCGCCTGGGACGGCGCCCGTCGCGAGAGCGCTCCACGGAGCTCCCGCTCACGTGACACAGCTCCCGGGGAGGGTCCCTGGCCCCACCCGCCGACGAGCGCCTAGCAGGCGGCCGGTACACGGCGGCGTCCGCGCCCATCTGTGGGGAGCTCCTGCAAGGAGAGGAGGGGCGGGCGGGGATGCGACGGGGGGAGGACGGGGAGCGGCTCCGGCGGCGCTTCATGGGGCCGGCGGCGACCATCGCGGCGAAGGAGCTCGAAAACGGCGGCGGTGGCTGGGCAGGGGAGACGCGGCGGGCTCTGGAACCAAAACGAGCGATCTGGTCTACGCTTGCGTGGAGTCCTAGGGTTAGATCGGTCGCACCCTTGCGAATCCAGATCCAGGCCCCCACTGGCGGTCGCGGCCTTCCAGGCCCGGGACCCAAAAGAGAGGCCGTCGTCCCGTTAGACCCACTCGCGCGCGCGTCTTGGCTACGCCAGCCCAGGATGGGCTGGCGAGCTGGGCTGCTAGCAGGCCACGGAGGAGCCGCACGGCCCGCTACCTCGCTCTATCCGTCTCCCTCCGTCCCAGGGTTTCCCTCCGCTCCCGCAGGCGGCGACGGCGCAGCCCCACGGTGAGACGGCGCGCGCTCCGGCAGGCGGTCCGACGAGAGGGAAGCCCTCGCGCCAGACGCAACCCCCAAAGCACTGCAGCCCGACCCCCCAGGAGCCACGCCAGCCACCGGCCCTCTGGAGATTCTGGGGCGGAAACCCCACGGCGGAGCTCGCAGGGCCACGCCACCACGGCGGCGGCGTGCCGGAGACCGGGACGCGGCGGCGAGGAAATCTCCAAGGGTTGGAGGCGTCGGTGGCTAGCATCTCTGCTCAGCCTCCAGTCGCGCCGCCTCCGCCTCGTCCGATTCCTCAGCCACGTCGGCCCACCTCCGCCCGCGGATGTCGTCAGCGCCACCCCGGGACTGCGTCATCGGAGAGCTCGGGAGCGGTCCACCGCCACCAGAAGGCCTCGACGCCCTCAGCGCGCGCTCAGCGCCGGCGAGCCACCGTCGGGGAAGCTGCTCTGGCCCTCAAGCGCCTCGCCTCCGCCATCGCTCCTTCTTGTGCTGGCTTTCCCCCGCCCCTGCCACTTTCGAACATCAACCCCGGAAACTCGGCGGAGGGTACTTCAGCACGAGCAGGTGATGGCTAACAATTTTTTTGCAGTCGATTATAGAGGTCGCCGCCCCAGCCCGCATTCGACGCCTCAAGGGTCTAGGTTGTGGTGGTGGGAGCATGGTCACCACTTTTTCTTTCTCCCCCCTTCACCTCCTGGAAATGGACACAAAAACAGGGTACCAGGTACGTTCTCCTCGTGTCATTGTTATTCTCTACATACATCCCAAATACTACATGATTGTTGTATACATGTTTTGAGCTCGTTTGCCAGTCGCCACTCCAGCTTCTGCATTCATTGATGTACGCGGCTTTCTATTGCAAACTTCTACAGTAGTAGGTATCAATTCATTACAATCAAATATGACTCAAAGTTGAGACACCAATCAACCGGTGAAACCGACGAACCCCAGCTGAACAAATCATGAGCGACCATCAGCAGCCGTAAACATCTGGTAACCATAAAGGGCAACTCTCCAAACAAGTTTAGCAAAAGGACAAGAAATGAACAAATGTTCTATAGTCTCCTCCGAGTCACAAAAAGAACACTTAGTGCAACCTTGATAATTCCACCTAATAAGATTATATTTAGTGAGTAAGACTTTGTTATTAAGGAACCATATGAATACTTTGATTTTAAGCGGGATTTTCAACTTCCAGAGATATTTGCGTAGATATATAATACTCCATGAGTACGATCATTCATTAAATCCTCATACATAGACTGACTTAATAACCTTAAAAAACAATTATTGATTAAATTAACGTACATCAATCTTTGGCACAAGTGGGAATCCCATAAGGGACCTATAAGATTCCTCCATCAATCTTTGACACAAGTGGGATCATGAAAATTATTTTTCACAACGGTTTTCTTTTAGCGCACTTTTCGATGATTTCACTTCTATCGCAAATGTACATTCTAGAAAAACACACAGAATTTATCTAAAAAAAACACACACAGAGTGTGTCGAAGCTCTGGCTCCGCAAATCCCTCAGGTGACCCTATCGGGTTTCGACTAGGAGATGTCATAGGCACTGGTGGAATCGTCGGCTTGACAGGGAGGCGATATTTACCCAGGTTCGGGGCCCTCGAAGAGGTAAAACCCTTACTCCTGCCTTCTGCTGATCTGTATTAGACGATTAGATCGATTACAGGTGCTCGAATCGAGAGTAGATCTCGAGTTTCAAGGCTTTTGTGGTCGTGCGGTAATACTTGGTCCTCTCCTTTGGGGCTCTCCTGGCTTTATATAGATAGCCAGGTCTCGAGTCCAACCCGGAGAGGATACAAACCCTAGCTTGAGTCGGTTACAATCCCTAACTTAGCCCGCAAGTTGATGCGGGTGGGCTTTTCATGGGCCTTCTAGAGTACTCCAAGGGCGCTTCCTGTCGGGCCTTGGTTAGAAGGTGTGAGAGGGGGTGTCCTTATTCGTAGGGCCCAAGATCCATGCCTTCGTCAGTAGCCCCCGAGCGTATGCTCGACTGGGATTTATTTTCAGTCGGGTAGACGGTCAGACCTTTTCTTTGATCTCATCTTAGAAGTTCAGCTCGACAGTTGTTGTCTACGAAGGGTGTGTTCCCTGTTTCGCGAAGAAATACTCGAGTATCGAGCAGCATTGGTGCCAGTTTGTGCGGCTATATTAGCAGAAGGATGTGGCGCAGTGGCTTGGCTCTCCCGAGAGATCAGGGCCAATTAATTGCGACTAGGGCAAAAACACTCCTGGCCTACACAGATTCGAGACCTCCGACTCGAACCCGATGAGGTGATCGTTACGACTGGGCCGTTGTGGACTTATCGAGTCGAACTTAACCTAAGAGGGTACCCGGCGCGTCCGCTAGGATTTTTCTTCGTGTTGTTGACACGGAACTATGCCGGAGGACGCAGCTTTCGAGTGCGATTCCAGGCCCAAAAGAAAGATCTTTTTGGGTCTTACCTTCATATTCGAAGAATATGGCATCCGGATGTGCCTAGTCGGCTGTACAATCTAGGTTCTTGTGATGTGTAAATATCACGCATAAGGTGGGTTCTTTCTACCCGATTAGATTGGTATGAGTTCCGTACGAAAAAAGTTTCGTGTTGGAAATGTTAGTTCCGTATGAAAGAGTTTTCATGTTTTGGAAAATTGTGCCTGTACGAAAGAGTTTTCGTGTATAAGGCATGTTTCTCTTGTCCGAAGAGGCTTTGATTCATGAATTTTTTCATGGAAGAATGTGTTCTATCCGAAGGAATTGATATTCGTGCGAAGATAATTTCGCGTTTGGAATTCCATTCGCAAAAAATTTCCTTTCGGAATGACGAACGCCATGACGTCAAGGCGTGCTCCTCTTCTCCCGATGGGACGTGACGAAGTGGCAGCAGAAATTGGCCCACCTTGTCAGCTTTTTGACCGGGAAACGAGACGTCACTCCCGTTTTTTACGCGAAATGCGCAGTAAATGCGCACGATCTTTTGTTAAGATCGTGGCACGAAACAGCGTACGCCGCCGCTTCGTTTCATCCTTACGCGTGGCAGCCGCGATAGGTGCCACGTTGCGTATCGTACGGCTGAGATTGCTTTACCCCGTATATAAATAAGGGTGTTAGCGCCGCAGTGAAATTTTCCCCGCTCTCAATCTTCGTCTTCCACCTTGCGCTCGTCTTTGCCTTCTCTGTGCTCAAGCTCTCGCTGCGAAAAATGGCCGGTGGAAAGAAACGCGGCGTTGGAACCTCCGCGTCTGGCGAGCCTTCTGCGCCACTCGCCTCTCGCGCCGGCGACTGGCGCACCCCCAACACCACTGCCAAGAGCATCAAGGAGATGCAACGGGAGGGTCTGCTGCCGGCGGAGGCGGAGAAGCGCGTCCGTCTGGGGAAGAGGGAAGAGGTACCAAACCCTCACTCGAACGAGCGCGTGGTCTTCGTGGACCACGTGACTCGAGGTCTCTCCTTCCCTCTTCACCCTTTCTTCATTGGGCTGCTGTGTGCATACGGCATACAGCTCCATGACCTTCCCCCGAACGCGGTGCAGCACATCTCGTGCTTCATCGCGCTTTGCGAATGCTATCTTGGCATTCGCCCGCACTGGGCGCTCTGGAAGGCGCTGTTCAAGATCCGGATCTTCCGCGAGAGATCGCGGGTAGAGTCCGAGCCCGGTGAGCCACTTCGCACGGGTGGCTTCGGGATCCAAGCGCGCCAGGAGAATGCCTACTTCCATATGCACTTCATCGACTCCGCCCAAGGCTGGCGGAAGAAGTGGTTCTACGTCGCCGACAACAACTCGAGTGGGCTTGTAGAATTCCACCCATTCGCAGTTCTGGCGAGGCGCAAATCTTGGAGCCACAAGATGTCAGCCGAAGAAGTCGAGACAGTTAAACCTCTACTCGAAAGGGTAGGGGCTCTTCGAGATCAAGCCTCGGGAGTAGTGCTCAATGGACTTCATCTGGCAAGCCTCTTCTTGAAGCGCAGGATTCAGCCTTTGCAGCAGAGGCCCTCCGCTATGTGGGAGTACCAAGGCGCAGAAGATCCCAGCCGAGTGAGCCGTGAAGAACTTTCGAATGTAGAATTCGAGAAAAAGATCGCGGCCATCACTCGACTGAAGGCCGGGGAGCAATTCCCTGATTGCTCAGTCGAGGCTTATTCTGCTTCAAACCCTCCTCCTGCTGCGGTTAGTCTTCTGTCTTTAACTTGCTTTTATTTTTAGAATTTTTGTAGTCGATAAGATCTTTATCGTCTTCTTATCCTTGTAGAGCCTAGCTGTAGCAAATTGCTACCCGCCCGTTGTTGGCGAAGATGCCTCGTGTCTTCAGTCAAGCCACCAGGACGGCGCGGTTGACACCAGCGTGGCCAACGCTTCCTCGAGTTCTGAGCATGACTCCTCAGATGATGTCGAAGAATCGAGTGGCGTCCCACCAAAGCGCCGTCGGGTGAACGAAGACGAAGTTACCTCCAAGGACAAGTCTTTGGAGGCGTCACCTGACCCAACTCCAATTTCTGCGACTCCGCTTCAATCTCTTCCTCCTCAGGCTCCATTCACAAACGCCTGGAATGCGGATGACTTGGATGAAGACGACGAGGATGACGAGTAAGTTTTTTCCCATATTTTAATTCGATTGAACTCTGTTTGTCAGTGCTGACGTTTCTTTGTCCTTTACTGCAGTTTGCAGGCAATCAGCCCGCGTAGATTCGCCGCGACTGTTCCTCCCGAAAAGAGGAACAAAGCGAAGGACGCGGGTGAGACCCCTACTGCGGGTACTGTCCAGAACTCTCCCAGGGCCGCGCCTGATGCTGCGACTGCGGAGCGGGATGTCCCCAGCTTTGCTGCCAGAACTTCGATCTCGAAGGAGGCGACGGACAGCTCGGCGGATCCCCTCTCCCGCGCCTCCGGACAGGTAAACTTCTATCTATTTGGCTTTCTCAAACAAATTTTATCGGGTGCACGACAGTGCTCCCGATGGGAGTAGCCCCCGAGGCTGTAGTCGATTGTAAATAATCGGGTACAGGCTCAAAACCTCTTTCTGCTCTTCTTCTATATTTTGTCTTCTTCGGGTGCACGGCAGTGCTCCCGATGGGAGTAGCCCCCGAGGCTGTAGTCGATTGTAAATAATCGGGTACAGGCTCAAACCTCTTTTCTTCTAACTCTTTATCTTCATGCTTTCGCAGTCGCTCGTCGATTCCCTTACGGCGATCGGTCGCCGCGTCGTTCTGGCCGAAACAGATTGCGAGTCGCTTCGATCAGAAGTTAACCGACTCAAATCTGAAGGCGACCTTCTTAGAGGTAAATTTCGTTATCTCCTTGGCTTTCGTGTATCATCCATTCTTGATTTCTGATTAATATCCCCTGTGCAGCTCGAGCCGAATTCGCAGAGTCTGAAAAGACCAAACTTTCAGAGCAGGTAACTGCTCGGGAAGCTGAACTGGCGACTACCCGGCAAGAGCTGGAAGCTTCCCGCAAGCAATCGGAGGAACTCCATACGAAGCTTGCGGAGTCGCGGAAGACCGTGAAGGACTTACAGGAGGCCGGCAGTAAGGCTGACAACGACACTGTCGCGTTCCTTCGTCCTCTCGCCAAGCGCTTTGCGGGTAAGTATCTTGGGTTTTTGAACTTTTCATTCTGCTGATTTTTGCTAAGCATTATTTTCTCTGTCTGTAGATCTTCTGAATGTTCCTCTGGAGATTCCTGGGATTCAGCGGGTGGACGTGCTGACCGACACTCTCGCGCAGCTCAGGAGGCATTCTGAGGGAATATTTTCCCTGATTGATAATGCTTCCAAAGCGTTGGCACGAGTGCATGGCCGTCTTGTCGCCAGCGGTACTCCTGCGCCTGCGCTGAGCGAGCTGTCGAAGGTCTTCTCGGAAGGCGATCTCCTGGAGGCCTTTGCGGTTGCTCAATCAGAAGCTGGCGCAAAGACTGCGATTCAATTCGCTCTGGCGAACGGAGTCGAAGGTCTGGAGGAAGCCTATTCGTCCATGCCGGTCGACCCTTCCACGGGCAAGAAGGTACGGCTATCTCGTTTTTCTGAGCAAGCCACTGTTCTTGCTCGGAAATTATCTGAGATGTTTGCTCGGAAGAAGGGAGGGTCGACCGCTGCTAGTGGCAGTACCAACGCGGCTTCGTAGACTTTTGTTTTCCTTTTGTTTCTGCTGCTTGGATGTAATGAATTTTGGGATATATTCCCGTACCTTTGCTGGTCTTTTAATCGAAGCGCTTTGCATTTAAAATTTATCCTTGTCGTCTATACTTTGCCTCCCGATGGGAGTAGCCCCCGAGCGATTAGTCAGATGTGCGACTGGAAACAACTCGAGTAGGGCTTCTCACTTCTTTCCTTGTACTTCTTCCAGGCAATTGCGTCTGCTGCTGAATCTTCAAGTGGACGTGGTAGTCCAGCAAATCCACTTGTAGCTGCTGTGGGCACTCTCGCTGGCCTCCGTGATAAGGTTCAGGAGGGTGAGCGTAGGCTGAAAGTGCTGCGCGGGGTAGCTGACGTGGCGATATCCAAGCAGAAATTGGCGGCTGAGCGCGAGCAATTTCTGATTGACGAACTGTCTTCGATTGCAAAGGAGTTACTATGTGAGTAGTGTAGCCCCCATGCTATTTTCCTCCTCTGTGTTTCTTAGCTTACTAAGTGCGTTTGCTTCTTAGTTGTGAAACCAGATGACAGGGAAGAAAAGCAGTGGGTAGAAAACCACATTCATCAAGAAGCTAACAGCACAAAGCCTCATGCGAGTAATTTCTGGTCCGATCGCAGTCGAGGGTTTGTGATGGCTATCTTGAAGTTTCGAGTCCGCCAGGCGAAAGTTCTCATGAGTTCTTTCCATGAGGTCTTGGTTGCGGTGAATGCTGCTTTTTATCCACTTGAGAGGGGCCCCGAAGACTGGAGCTATCTTCTCAGGTTATTCGGACGGGAAGGAGAGGTTCGCGCGTGTGTTCACAATCAGATGGCATGCGGCGCGGTTGTGGCTCTCTCGTTTGTCCGGATATGGCATCCTGAGATAGACTTGAACTCCGTAGCCCGGCTTCCGGATTATGCAATCGAAGATATTGCGCCGTACTATGATGCTGTTCGTCCTGCGGCCGAGAAGATTATCCGAATGACATCCGAAGAGGTAGATAGGATCTTAGCGGCTAGGAATGCTCAGCGTTTCGACTGACTTTATCGGATGTGAATATCCTGTAAGCTCGTCTGTAGTTTGTAAAAACTGTAGTAAGGTGTGCAACCTTGTACTTGATAATTATTTTCTGTGATGCTTAGTTTTAGGTGTAGCCCCCGTGTATTTTATAGGGTGTGAACCTGTAACCTTGGAAGCTGTCGAGTAAATATGATGAGATAATCATGTATTTATTGCTATGACTGAGAAGTCATGTGTTCGAGCTACAAAATTGGCTAGTATAGCCTTATTGTTGCAAAATAAATAAACCTAGGGGTAGAATTTGCGCAGTTGCGCGATATTCCATGGATTGGAATAGATGCCTCCAGTGTCTGGATTCTTCAGTCGATAGGCTCCTCCTGGGATTACTTCGTGTACGATGAAGGGTCCTTCCCAAGGTGGCTCGAGCTTGTGCCCTTCTTTTTGTTTCAACCGTAACACCAAATCGCCAACTACGAATGATCTGTGGCGTATGCGGCGACTGTGATAATTGCGCAGTGATTGTTGGTAGACTGCAGATCTTGCGAGTGCAATGTCCCGAATTTCGTCGAGCGCGTCCATATCTTCTGCAAGTGCTTTGTTGGATGTTTCTTCACTGTAGGCTACAACTCGTGGGGCGCTGAATCGAACCTCTTCGGGGAGGACGGCTTCTGCCCCATATACCATGAAAAATGGTGTGTATTGCGTTGATCGATTGGGGGTTGTGCGGAGGCTCCAAAGTACGGAGGGCAACTCCTCTGCCCAATGAACTGCAGCGGGATGCAGCCGATCGAGCAATCTCTTTTTGATCCCAGCTGAAACTAAGCCGTTGGATCTTTCAACTTGACCGTTTGTTTGCGGATGGGCGACCGAAGCAAACTTCAGATTAATTCCTTTCTCTTCGCAGAACTGTTGAGTTTCCTTTGCAGTGAAGTTCGTACCATTGTCTGTAATGATGTCATGTGGCACCCCGAATCTGCATATTATGGAATCGAGGAACTTAATTGCGCATTGGGCGCTACCCGAGGTCACTGGCATAGCCTCGATCCATTTGGTAAATTTGTCGACTGCGACCAGCAAATGTGTGTACCCTCCTGGAGTAGATTTGCGTAGTGGGCCAACCATGTCAAGCCCCCATTGGGCAAAGGGCCAGGCGATGGGTATCATGTGCAACTCTGTAGCGGGCGCGTGCGGCTTGGGTGAAAATCGCTGGCAAGCGCCACATCTGTCGACCAGGTTTTTTGCATCGTTGGCTGCCGTTAGCCAGTAGAACCCTGCTCGAAAGGCTTTTCCCAGTATTGCTCTCCAACTAGCATGATGTCCGCAGTCACCCTGGTGTATATCCCGGAGTAGCTCTTTGCCGTCTTCGGGTGCGATGCACCGCTGAAGGATTCCCGAGATGCTTTGCTTGTACAATTCTCCGTTGATTACCCGGAAGGATTTGCTACGCCTGATTAGCTGTCGAGCCTCGCGCGGATCGGCTGGGAGCTGTTTATTGAGCAGGTAGTCGAGATATTTCTGCGTCCAGACTGGCTCGACCAGAAAAACCTGTCGTGATATATTATGAATAAGCTCGATAAGCGCGACCTGCGGGCTGACCTCCGTTTCTGGCGCTGCCGGTGTTTCTGCAGCTTTCTTCAATTTGACCGATCGCTTGACCATCCGTTCGAAGTATATTCCTGGCGGTATGGGTGTATTCGTGGAACCCATGTTTGCCAGTCTATCCGCCTCTTCGTTGCTGGATCTTGCGATATGCTTCAACTCGCACCCTTTGAAGCTTCCTTCGAGTATATTATACATGTCGCGGTATGCGATCATGTTTTCAGCAACGGCGTCGCATTCTTTCATTGTTTGTTGCACTATGAGGTTGGAATCGCCATAAATCATCAACCGGGTAGCTCCACAAGCAATCGCCATCTTCATTCCGTGCAACAGTGCTTCATATTCCGCGTCGTTGTTCGATGCTGGGTCGTCAGGTGGAAAGTCTAGTCGCAGGACATATTGCAGTTTGTCTCCACGAGGCGAGATAAGAACGATTCCAGCTCCTGCCCCTTCGTTTCTTTTGGACCCGTCAAAATACATGATCCAATTGCTTGTGTACTCGGGTGGTCCGGGTGTTTGTAGCTCTGTCCATTCGCTGATGAATTCCACGAGAACCTGAGATTTGACTGCATTACGTCCTGCGTAGGTGATATCCAGGGCACCCAACTCGATGCTCCACTTCGCTATTCTTCCAGATGCCATAGGGTTGTTCATGATTGTCCCGAGTGACGCATCGTTAACCACTGTAATGGCGTGTTCCTGGAAGTAGTGTTTGAGTTTTCGGGCTGTGAGAACAACTCCATACGCAAGCTTCTGGTAATGAGGATATCGCTGCTTGCACGGCGAGAGCACTTCGCTGATGTAATATATTGGGCGCTGAACTCCGTATGCCTTGCCATCTTCAGGTCGTTCGACTACGATTGCAGTGCTGATGACCTGGTTTGTAGCGGCTAAATAGAGAAAAAGTGGCTCCCTTTCTTGTGGTGTTGCGAGGATGCGCCTGCTTTGCAACGACCGCTTCAAGTCTGCGAATGCTTGCTTAGCTTCGGGGGTCCACTCGAATTTGTCCGTCTTCTTCAGTAGTTTGTAGAATGGCAACGCTTGCTCTCCCAATCGCGCGATGAACCTGCTTAGGGCGGCCAATCGCCCTGCGAGCTGCTGGACTCCGCGTAGATTGGTGGGCTCCTTCATGGTGAGGATGGCTTGTATTTTCTCCGGATTGGCTTCAATGCCTCTGGCGGATACTAGGTATCCTAAGAGTTTTCCTGCGGGGACGCCGAAAACGCATTTTGTTGGATTGAGCTTGATCCGATATGCATTAAGGGCGTCGAATGTTTCTTTAATATCTTCGAGGAGTGTGTCCTCTACTCGAGTTTTGATGACGATGTCGTCGACATATACTTGTACGTTCTTGCCGATGAGATTGGCAAGGCATCTCTGCATGCAACATTGATATGTTGCGCCTGCGTTCTTCAGCCCGAAGGGCATTGTCGTATAGCAGTATACACCGTGTGGTGTGATGAATGCCGTCTTCTCTTCGTCTTCCTTTTTCATTCGGATCTGGTTGTATCCCGAGTAGGCGTCCAGGAAAGAGAGACGTTGGCAACCTGCTGTGGAGTCCACGATCTGGTCGATTCGTGGTAGAGGAAAGTTGTCCTTGGGGCAGTGTTTGTTCAGTGATGTGTAATCGATGCACACCCGAAGGATATCCGTGTTCTTCTTGGGGACCAGCACCGGATTTGCTAACCAGGTGGATATTTTGATCTCCCTAATGAAATTTGCGGCTAGCAGCCTATTTACTTCTTCTCCTAGCGCCTTTTGCTTGGGTTCTGAAAATCGTCGAGTCGTCTGTTTGATGGGCTTCGCGTTAGGAAAGACTTCGAGTGAGTGCTCGGCAAACTCCCTGGGTATACCTGGCATATCTGAGGGTTGCCAGGCGAAAATTTCCCAGTACTCACGGAGGAGTTTGACGAGCGCGCTTTCCTATGCTGGCGAGAGGGTTGTGGAAACCATCGCGGTTTTGGCGGAATCCGTCGGGTGCACTTGATGCTTGCGAGTGTCGCTGTTGGCGCTGAATTCCAGTTCAGGCGCGTTTTTCTTTGTGAGTGGCATGACGGAGTGATCCGTGGTTTTTGCCAGCTCTTGTAGTTCTTCTTGCATCCCGAAAGATTTCGCGATCTCATTAAATTCTATGTCGCACTTGTCTGATTTCTGGAAGTCTCCGTCAATGGTGATCACACCGTATTCGCCGGGTAACTTGAGCTTCAAGTATGCGTAATGTGGTACGGCCATGAATCTGGCGAACGCTGTTCGACCAAGAATGGCGTGGTACTGCGAGGGCCAGTCGACGACTTCAAAGTCCAGAAATTCCCTTCTGTAGTTGCGTGGGGAGCCCAGCACAACTTCGAGGTTGATTGTTCCGAGTGGACGTACTGCCTTGCCCGGAACTATCCCGTGGAAGGATGTTTCTGATTCCGTTAGGCCGTCCAGGTTTTTGTTCATTCGACGGAGTGTATCCGCGTAGATGATGTTGATGCCGCTGCCGCCGTCCATGAATACGCGTGCCAGGTCATAATTGCCAATTTGAGCTTGAATGACAAGGGCGGCGTGTCCTGGTCGATAGACTCGTGGCGGGTGGTCTTCCTTCGAGAACGTGATTGGCTGTTCGGCCATCTTCAGGTACTCGGGCTTCGTTGGTGGCGTCTGCACTGCCATGCATATTTGTCTCGAGTTAGTTTTTTGAGCTCTGCGAGAGGGGCATACCTTCTGTATCATCCCAAGGAGTTGTCCGTGCGGAGTCGGGTATGTATTTGCTCCCGTGTTTTGCTGTTGTGGTGCTGGCAATGCGGCGAGTGCCATGTTTGGGTTGGCTGGTGGAGGTGGTGGCGGTGGTAGCTGGAATTGTTGTCCGCCTCCTGGTAGCGGTGGATAGTTTTGGGTGGAAGCGAATCTTTTCTTGGCTAGCGCGTCCGAGATTCCGATGAACTTTCGGCAATCCTTGAGAAGGTGTGTTGCCTTAGTCTTGCCCGTGCGCTTGTCTGTGAACAGATGTAGCGAGCAGTATCCATC
The DNA here is from genome assembly GCA_028641055.1 of Alopecurus myosuroides. NCBI lineage: Eukaryota > Viridiplantae > Streptophyta > Magnoliopsida > Poales > Poaceae > Alopecurus > Alopecurus myosuroides. Next base: position 356,746,579 of record CM054062.1, on the reverse strand, counting down.
GAGGTCTTCCTCGGGTGATTTTTCTTCTTCCTTTGGCCTCCATTCGCGACTTCCACGACGACCGGAGTCGCGACTTCGCGTGAACTCTGCCGCCACTAGTTCTTCTCTATCGTCGTGGTCGTAGTATTTTCTTCTTTTTCTTCGCCCATGACGGTCTTCGTCATGTGTGGGCGATGATGTTCTTTCGTTGCGTACCGCGTCTTCTCCGTTGGCCCATTTTTCGGCTATAACCATGAGCTCCCCTATGGTTTTGGGCGCAGCTCTGCCGAGTTCTTCTCGAAACGCGGTTCTTCTTGCTCCTTTGGCGAAGGCCTCAATCGCCACTTCTTCAGAGATTGTCCCTGCGGTGTTCCTGAGTGTGTTCCACCGTTGGATGTATTCTCGCGTGGATTCGCCACTTTTCTGTTTGCAAGCCCGTAGTTCTTCGATTGTAGCTGGCCTTTTATAGGTCGACTGGAAGTTTTTACAGAAATCGCGATGCAGGTCGTCCCATGATGCATAGCAAGACCGTGGTCTTCTTTCCAGCCAGCTGCGGGCCGCTCCGGCCAGGTGCAAATTGAGGTATTGCATGGCCGTGTTCTTGTTACCACGTTGGCATTTTACTGCCGTGAGGTAGTCGCTTAACCACTGGGAGGGCTCAAGTGAGCCATCGTATTTTGTCACCTCCGAGCTGAGCTTGAATCTCTTGGGTAGAGGCGCTTCGCGAATACTGCGAGCAAAGCAAAGTGCTCCGCAGGTTTCGTCGTCCGAAGACCCGGATGAGGAGCGTTCGCGATACCGTGAAGCCCTCGCTTTATCCACTTTCTTCTGGGCGAGATCGGATCGCGCGTCGTACCCGGACCGGTCGCGGTCGCTATCTTTTCTTGGTTCTTTGCTTCTTTTTCTCGAGCGGCTGCTGTGATGCCGCGAATCTTTGTCTCTCGGGCTGTCGTCGCTGCTGCTTCGGCTGTCGCCGCGGCGCCGGGCTTCTTTTCCTCGGCCACGACGTGGCGATTTATCCTTTCTTGGAGAGGAGCTCCTATGCCTGCGGGGCGCGTCTTTGTCTTTGTCCTTCTCTTGTCGCGCCTTCTCCAGTTGTTCCTTGCGATCGTGGGAGGCGAGCCTCGCGGCAGCCAGCCCTAGACCTTTGCGGATGTGCTTGTATTGTTCCACCCGAGGATCGCTGTCCGTTGGTTGGTTCATCTGCATGTAGGTGGCCGCGGCTAGAATTGCGGCGGCTGGAGTTTGCGGGTAGACGTTCCCGTCGTCGTCAACCCTCATGAAAGAAGATGTGGTAGACCTGTGGGTCCCAGCCATGGATTCGTGGTCCCTTGTTGATGCTGCGGGTCCTTTTCCCACGGGTCGGGTACCGACCGAAGGGGCAAGGGACAGCTCGGCTCGACGTAGGCTTGACTCATCCGCCGCTCTCCTGCGACGGGCTAGATCTGCTCGGGCGTCCTTGATGTTTGAGGCCGCTCTCACTAGGTGATAGTGGTAGGCGGTTAGGTCTTCCTGCGTAGCACCTGCTGCGGGTGGCTGACTCTTTCGCATGGATTCCTTTGCTCTTTTCCAGGCTTCCCGCGAGACGCCGATTAGATCGCGCTCGGTTGCGCTATATTCAGTTTCCGAGGGCTGTTCCGATCCTGCCATGCAGACTTGGGCCAGTTGTGGCCCGTGCGTCCTAGGCGTAGATCGGGAGGTTCTTCGCACCCGAGAGGGTTCCTCTGTCGAAAGTGCGTGGTAGTCGATCGTGTTGAAGCGGATGGACTCGCCGCTTCTCTCCATATGGAAGCGCGAGTTGACGGCTCCAGATTCGGGTTCAGATTCATCCGAGAAGTGGAGGATCCCGTCTCGGTTTGCCATGAAGTTAAAGCTTCCGAACGTCAAGGTGACGCTCTTCTCCAGATCCTCGAATACCGGGCGTGATTCCGGCGAGTGAGGCGTGACTATGACGGATCCGATCCGTACAGGATTGTTCGGAGCCGTAGTCGATGGTTTCCAACGGGAGTTGGATGTCGATGAAGCCGAAGATGCCGGTGATCCAGCGCCCGCGTTCCCCACGGTCGGCGCCAATTGTCGAAGCTCTGGCTCCGCAAATCCCTCAGGTGACCCTATCGGGTTTCGACTAGGAGATGTCATAGGCACTGGTGGAATCGTCGGCTTGACAGGGAGGCGATATTTACCCAGGTTCGGGGCCCTCGAAGAGGTAAAACCCTTACTCCTGCCTTCTGCTGATCTGTATTAGACGATTAGATCGATTACAGGTGCTCGAATCGAGAGTAGATCTCGAGTTTCAAGGCTTTTGTGGTCGTGCGGTAATACTTGGTCCTCTCCTTTGGGGCTCTCCTGGCTTTATATAGATAGCCAGGTCTCGAGTCCAACCCGGAGAGGATACAAACCCTAGCTTGAGTCGGTTACAATCCCTAACTTAGCCCGCAAGTTGATGCGGGTGGGCTTTTCATGGGCCTTCTAGAGTACTCCAAGGGCGCTTCCTGTCGGGCCTTGGTTAGAAGGTGTGAGAGGGGGTGTCCTTATTCGTAGGGCCCAAGATCCATGCCTTCGTCAGAGTGTACTGAATTGGTAGGGCTACTACCGAAAATGCTAGACCTACGGAGGAAACATACGCGAATTTGTTTACGGGATGACGTGCTGCCCCTTAATTCGTTCCCCCTGAATTTCACTCGGGTGGGTCCGTTCTGGCCACCCAACCAATTTACGACTCCTCAGTCCGTAAACAAAATCCGTAACAAAACCTTCCGTAGATGTAGCATCTCTCGGGCTACTACCGTAGCATCATCTGCCATGTCACCCCAGATGTATTTTTTTAGAAGTTGCCGAGTCAGCGCAGCCGCATATAAAACTGAGTGAGACTCAGGCCGGAGAGCGGGCCGCCCATCCTCCTCCTCCACCAAACCCGCACACGCCCAAATCCTCCCCTACTCGTCGTGCGCGCACGGGCGCCTCGCACCAATGGCGGCCGCGTCGCTGAAGCTCTGCTCCCCAAAACCCCTCGCGCCTGGCCCCTCTCCCCTCCTCCGCGCGCCCCGCCCCGGCGCCATCGCCAGCGCGCGCCCCATCGCCGGGCGCCTCCCGCCGGCCCGCGTCGCCGTGCAGCCCGCCGCCGTGCCGGCCACCGCCCCCCCGCGCTGCGCGACCTTCGAGCAGGTCCGCGCCGCAATGCCCCATCCCGCCTGCCCCACTCTGTTTCCTTCGGTGATTGACAGTTTGTTTGGTTTGCCCTTCCTCTGGACGGCCGCCAGGTGCTGGAGCAGCTGATCGGTGGGACCCACTTCACGGAGGAGGAGGCGGAGGCGACGCTGCACCTGCTGCTCAACGAGGAGAACGAGGCGCGGATCGCCGCCTTCCTCGTCCTCCTCCGGGCCAAGGGCGAGACCTACGAAGAGGTGCGCGTGTTATGTGTGTGTGAATTGGCACGCTGGCCTCGCTCCTCCGGCCACAAATGCGGTGAAATTTCTGCAGCCACTAATTTAAGTTTTATCACGTCGCTCAGATCGTTGGGTTGGCCAAGGCGATGATGAACCACTGCGTCCGTGTCGAGGGGCTGGACGACGCTGTCGACATTGTCGGCACCGGCGGCGACGGCGCGGACACTGTCAACATCTCCACCGGCTCCACCATCCTCGCCGCGGCGGCCGGCGCCAAGGTGGCCAAGGTATTTGTGGTTTTTGCGCCTCCCATCATTTCCTTGATTACACATGCGCATGTACTGATCTGTTTTCCTCTGCAGCAAGGAAGCAGGGCGAGCTCGTCGGCCTGCGGCAGCGCCGACGTGCTTGAGGCACTGGGCGTCGATATCGAGTTGGGACCCGAGGTATTGCCTCACCTCTTCTGACCCGCTATGAATGCTGAATTTGTTCTCTACTACAGCCCCTAGCTTCTGCGTCCACAGTAGTCAGTAGATATGCATAAACTGGCCCGTTCAATATTGAAGTCTGCCTCCTGCCGACGTAGATCGTGGCTTGTGGGGGCGGAACGGCCTTTTTGATCCCAAACTTCTGTTGACGTATTTATTGAGCAGTAATCAGAGGCAATATCTGTTGGCTTACTGTTCTAGCATGTTTTACTACTCCCTCCGTCTCAAAATAATTGTCTCAACTTTGTCTAGATATGGATGAATCGATACACTAAATATGTCTAGATACATCCATATTGAGACAAAGTTGAGACACTTATTTTGAGACGGAGGGAGTACATAGTATGAACCGTGGGCAGAAGTAGTAGCACAGATATCTTATGACCACCGTTTTGGAGGCAACCAGGAGCGTGGATATGTAGATTCAGGCATTTGACTTTCTTCTCTTATGTTGGTATTCTTTTGGGAAAAAGGAGGAAAACACTTAAGATCAAAGGGCTGCATCCCCCACCCATCCACCCAACCTGTTAAGAACACTTTTCACCATTCTTGATATTGGTTACTCCTCATCTCTGAATTTTTTTTGTTATCTTACACCTTATCGAATACACTAAGTTCTTATTATTCTTAGTGGCCACTCAGGATATAACCAGTACCCCGTCTGTCCAGGTCGTATGTTCTTGGTTAAAACAAGGTTTGACCAATAATTACTCCATCAGTATTTGTTTATGTGACATAAAATTATTGTTCAGTGACAACAACTTCGTGTCAGGTAAGCTATGCACTAATGGAGTAATCGTCGGTCACAACCTTTTCTTAACCAATCAAAATACACAATGATATCAATTTCGTGTCATGTAAACTACATACTAATAGAGTAACTATTTTTCACAACCTTTTGTTGACCAATCAAAAATTTCCGAACATACTCAAACAGAGAGAACCCACTATAAGCATTATGACTATACTAAATGAGAAATACCTCATATTCCAGATCTCGTAGATATATACATACTCGACCTGCACCTGGCTTAATTATTCGTGTACAATATATGTTTTTTCAGTCATGCACGGAAGGACTAGCTGTCCTTGAACTGCCAACCCTCACATATAATATTTTGCTGCTGTGTGCATTGTAAGAAAACCAGGTGGGTTAACTTCTGCTATTCCCTTTCTTACTGCTAGGGTATCAAACGATGTGTCAATGAGGTGGGTGTTGGATTCATGATGTCTGCAAATTACCATCCGGCAATGAAAATTGTCAAACCTGTGAGGAGGAAGCTGAAAATAAAGACAGTTTTCAATATTCTTGGTCCTCTATTGAATCCAGCAAGGGTACCTTATGCTGTTATTGGTGTTTACCATGAGAACATAGTAAGTACCTTATATCCCTCTTGTATTTTCTTGTAGTTACTATAAGTACAAGGGAAAAGCAACCATAGCACGTTCTATCTACACCTTTTTAAATTGCTAACTTAACAATTGACATGATCATCATCCAGCGCTGTAACAAAATTTGTACATGAGTGAGTTACAGTTACTTTTAAGCTAATATGTGTTACTTATATAGTATAAATAATTGAACACAGGCAGTAGTCATTTAGTCATTTATTGTACATGAGTATGTTGCCTTTCTAGTTAAATCCGTTGCTTAACAGTAAAGATTACTGACGCTGAACAATCAAACAGTAGGCATAGAAAGTGTAAATCTTCAGAAGGCGGCATACATATACTCCTGTTACAAACTCTGTATGCAATTGTTGTCAGTGCATGCAGTACTCATTGTTCTAATACTTAGAAATTTTTGTTGATAGGTTTCCAAGATGGCTAAAGCAGCCCAGAGATTTGGAATGCAGAGAGCATTGATTGTGCATTCAAAGGGTTTGGACGAAATAAGCCCACTTGGTATGGACCCTTACTTAAGCCCATGTTGCTCTATTATTGCACTGGAAGCGGATCCCCTGACGTAGCTGCTCCTGCCATTGAGTCCCTGACATGTGGGGCCATCACATGTGGGACCCATCTGTCAGTGACGGAAAGGCAGGGAAATGCAGGGTTAGCTACGTCAGAGGAGCCATGTCTGTGCTTCTAGAAGTTGACACGGTTACTCCAGAAATTACATTGGAATATTTTTGGTCAACTGCATCTAACTGAAGATGATCTCTTAATTTCTACAGGCCCTGGATATATCCTTGATGTCACACCAGGAAAGATTGAAAAGATGCTCTTTGATCCATGTAAGAGTTGTTCTCAGAATTTCCAAAAGAAATGGACATAATTCACTGGACATGCTTTGTGCTAGCTTCTGAAATATACAGTGACGATGTGTTGAAAAACTTTAGTCTCACATTCTTTTCATTGCATCACAATTTCAGTGGATTTCGGCATTCCCCGCTGCACATTACTAGACCTTAAAGGTGGCGACCCTGCATTTAACGCGAAAGTTCTCCAGGATGTTCTTGCTGGTCAAAGAGGTGCAATCGCAGATGCTCTTGTAAGTTCTTCCTTACTGTTCTGTTTTTTAGTTACACTGCACCTTGCATTCTTCCTGAAGAAAATGGCTGCATGTTCCTCAGCGAGCGTACATAATCTGCATTAAGTGGCCCATCTCTCGTGTATATTTCTAGAAAGATTTCTTGTGCGGTAAGGATCTTACTCAGGATCCTGTTGAAAGCAGCCTACCCAGTAGTACTAACTTGGCGTGACGTAACTTTTCGTGTAGCGTATGTGTCATTTAGAGAACAGCAATTCCTCCTATGCCAGACTTGAACTTGAACCAATTTTCTGCTTTGATTTATAGGTTCTGAATGCCGCAGCCTCCCTCCTTGTTAGCGGCAAAGTCAAGACTTTGCACGACGGTGTCGCGCTAGCACAGGAGACACAGCGCTCTGGGGTGGCCATCAACACGCTCGAGTCGTGGATACAGGTTTCCAATGTAAGTATCGCCATTTACATTTATTTATAAGCAGTAGCACAATCGTGTTTGATGAGCTAAACCGAGAGCCTGACACCTTCCAAACCCCTGCCGACACAGAGTTGCTGATACTGAGGTGGACTGGCCCATTTGAAGAGTTGTAGTACAATAAGACGCAAGGAGTGGTGCCAAATAAGGACTCCTTCAGTCCATGGGTTCTATCGTCATTAGTATGTACTTATCAGGCTGTCGTTTATGGCCCTCGTCGCGAGTGTAGATTGCGGTCTAGCCTTGTCTGGCTCATTCATCCAGCAGTTTTGCGTCTGTAGTGTTGAGAAATTCCCACCGGGATTATGAGATTGTAAAGGTTATGATTGGAACAGGAGCGTGCTTTTGTGGTCGACTGAAGCATGTGTTGGCGGCGGTTGATCTGGAACTCATGCCCACTGCTGATCCAGTGTATGAAACCGAGCACTATTGTCCAGGTCGATAGGGTACTTGATATGTAAATCGAGCATGCCACTGCCTGACAAAGTGGTGACTGGGACGCTGCTGATGCGGCAGCTCATCTGTGGTGGCTGCCCTCGGACTTGACGGTGTGGAGTTGGTACTACACTCGTTCGTAGGCGCCAGCGGTAGTAGTCTTGTAATTCCATTTCCTCCTTGGATAAAAGTATGGTACGTCTTTGAGTGTACTCTCGAAAAAAAAGAAAGATAAGGCAGCTTATCCAGCTGTACTCTTGGAAAAAGGGTGGCTCATCCAGCAGAGCGTGCAGGCATCAGCCATGTAACTGTCTCTGTATTGCATTTGATCCTGCCCAGGGCATACTTGCTGTATACACACAATGAGTTGACAAGAAAGGAGTCCATACTAGTCGAAAATCCGTTTTGGACTCGTACACTGACTATTCTCGTAATAAGAAACTAAACAAGCAAACCATAGAAGTAAGTAAGTAGGAGTATTATGTACAGAGCCGCAAACGTGGCACACACACACTCTGTGGTTTGTCGTCAGATCGCCGTTGCCTTCAGACTTTCTCTTGGTGAGCAGCGTTCTTCAGGATCGCCGCGGACTCGCCGGCCGGGTCCCGGCGGCTGGACTTGCGCCACCGGCGGTCCCACGGCATCGGCCAGCACTTGACCGTGTCGCTGTCCCTCTCCCTGCAAAACAGAACACCACCGGTATCAGACTCTGTTTCTTTAGTTTAACACCGCACTGGCTATTTAAAAAAGGAAAACAGAGCATGATTAAAGTGGTGATTTCTTGGACGCAAAGTAGATTTACGCTGGATTCGACTCAAAGTATCAGGTACCACAATATTATTCTATGTAATGTTAGACAAATTCTTCTGCTATGTGATTAGACTGCACCGCCCCCAACACGACAACCGCAAACTGTGCTGCCCGGGTCACGCTCAGACGGGTGGCTGCGTGGTGACCATCTGCGAGAGGAGGAGTCCCTTTCGCGTGACCTCTCTATCGGCATTTAGCTCCCACGGTGCACAGCGCAGGGTACAATCATCCTCAAGCTAACTAGCCGCACACGCCTTACAGCTGCAATAGGATATACATACTCCTTCCGTCTCAAATTAGGTGTCATAAAATTTGGTAAAAATGGATGTATCTAGACTAAAACATGTCTAGATACATCTATTTTTACTCACTTTTGCGACACTTAATATGAGACGGAGGGAGTACTATGCTCAGTGGACAAATCAGCGGCAGCCTCCTCCTCGGCTATGCGGTGACGTGCCCAACATTCATACATATGCGTACACTGTCCTTGGAATTGTCGTCGTGCCGGCTTTGATTTAGCACTGCGTCGACATTGTCAACGCATTCGCTCTTGTTCCTATGCTAGACTGACCATTTCTTGGCGCGCGCTCACAACAGACCAAACAAGGCGGAGGATGGATGGTTTGGGTTACCGCGTGACGGCAAAAGCTCGTAATCAGTTACTGCGTGATCTCATCCTAACGGCGAGCTCGCAGCAGCACGCGAATGGCCTCATCTGGCCGCGCGTTAGGAGGTTGCACCAACCGTAACCGACGCATGCAGAGTGTTTTGCGTGTATTGTGCGTCCGTGTCTGTGTGGATGGTCAATCAATCTGCTAGCGAACGCGATTGGGAACTCGTGTCGGTAGAAGTGGATCTGCTCGCTGGGAATACTTTGATGAATGGATCGACTGGTTTACCTCTTGTTGGAGTCGTCCGGGATGACGACGGCGGCGGCGCGGGCGGAGGCGGGGGAGGGCGCGTGGTGGCCGCCGGGGCGCGGCGCGGTGAAGCTGCGGGAGATGACGCGGGGCATGTAGAAGTTGAGCAGCACGCCGTCGCTGCTGCTGCGGAAGCTGCTCCTCCCGCTCCCGCTGTCCCCGCGTCGCCTCGACGAGCCCCGCCTCTCCGTCCTCGGCGCCGGCTGCTGCTCCAAGGACTGCCTGCCGGACTCAGACCGCGCCGCGGGCCTCCCCAGGGTGCTCGGGCTCGGCTGGCCCGTCTCCTTCCTCTCGCTCAGCTGCGTTGGTGTCGGCGGCGACAGGGGCGGCAGGGGCACGCCGCCGGTGGTCTTCTCGACGAGGTCGGTGAGGGAGAGCTCGTACTCGGACTCGGGGAGGCCGTGCAGCATCCCGAGCATCTCGTCCCGCCTCCGCGCGATCTCCCGCGCCCTCGCCGACGTGCCCCCGTCCGCCTGCGGGCTCATCCCGGGCACCCACAGGCTCCCTGCCGGCAGCGGCCGCTCCGAGCCCGCCTGCAGCATGGCGCTCGTCGGATGAGAAGAAGGTGAGGCAGAGGTCTGCGCGTGGTGGACTAGGTAGGCAGAGGTCTGCTCCGTGGGATATAACAGGGAGGAGCGGGAGGAAGTCGTGGTGGTGGTGAGCGCTGCGCGACGACCGACTGACTGACTAACCGGGCGCTTTGCTTGGAGGAGGGGAGGAGAGGCGGTGCGCGCGATGGCGAGGGAGACGACGACGACGACGCGCGTCCATAAAGCCAGCACGCGGGCTGCTGCGCGTCTCGTGATACGTCGAAAGCGACCGTGGGATACGTGACGTTGGGATCCATCTAGAAGATCTCGCCCGCGCTTTGCTTTGCCTGGCTCCTGAAAGCAAAGCGAGATCTGAGTGGTGTGTAGCTTGGGTTGCAAGCATGGAATGGAATGGAATGCAAGTCCATCCATGAGAGTTACTCTAGAAGCCGCAGAGAAAGTCCAGGAGTAGCACCCGGCTGGCCACGCGTTGCCCTGCCTCCATAGTATCTGATTTTCCCTCAAAAGAAGAAAAAAAACAAAAAACCAAGTACAGTATCTGATACGCTCCGACCGTATGCTTTGCTGCTATGCACGACCTATCTTTTCTCATCAACTCTAGTCAATAATGTTATCTCCTCGGCAATTCCAAACTCTGTTAGACTGCCTGTAACTGCCCATCAATCTGTTAGTGATGACACTCTCCAGGAATTATATGAAAGTATATATGTGGACTGATTATAGTTGGAAAACACTTTCGGGGTAAGCACTCCATGAAAAAGTCTCCTAAATGAATCGACTTAGCTGCAACATTAGCGGGATCACTGCCCTAAATGAATTGAAATCTTTAGTAGGACACATAAATTTCATTTGGAACATGCCTCCATCAGTTGGCTCTGCTGGCAGGATTCTAGTCGGAGTAGATTCTGGTATATAGGATGTGATAGCTTGGGAAAATAGGTCTTTCTCTGTTTTTTTTTTGTTTTTTTTTTTGAAAATGAGCATATATTAATATATCGTAGAGATACCAATTACACCCAATCTATGCGCCAAATCAATACCCTAATTGCATTACGGATGCACACAACCGAAAAAAGAAGAAGAAGAAACTAAAATAAAAAAGTCCCGCTATAGGGTTACAATCCTTGTTAGAGCAGCAGCACAACCACCACAAAGACAACATCTGATATCCAATTTCTCCAAAAGCAACGACCTATAATAGGTCTTTCTGTGTTGATTGCCATTTACATTACAAGTCTAAGAATATAGATCTTACTATACCTTCGGTTTATGGCTCCCTTATGAGGAGGGTGAAGAAGAATTTATTTTTGAACAACACTCAGTCCTTCTCAACAGAAAATAACATAAAAAATACCGGTTTTGGCATCAAATTCAGGTTTGATACTACTTTAGGTTTCAATCTCATAAATCTACCATATTTCGCCGAGTCGTTCAAAAGAACCCCTAACACATGTCTGATGACGTGGCACTGGAGGCGGATGTCTCTGACATAGCCGACGTCGCCGCTAGACCCACCTGTCAGACGCGCGCGTAACCTCCACCTCACTGTTAGGTTTTAGGCAGCCCCCCCCCCCCCCCCCGAGTGACATTCATTTTCTCCCCTTCCCGTCCATGGAGGCGGCGGTCCCATTGGAGGCAACCGCGGCCTGAACTCCCAGGAGGATGCGTCCACTGGAGATGGTATTGGAATTCGTCTGCAAGGTGCAGTCGTCGCTAGTGGCTCTCACACCACCTCCTCCGTTAACGAGCCGCCCTCGCCGGTTGGTCATCCACTAGAGGCTAGGGCGGCCAGTGCCTTCGCGAAGGTGGTGCTCTCTTCTCCAGCGAAGAGCAGCTAGCAGTGGGGTTCGTACTTCGGTCAATTTGACTAAGTTCTTCAAATCATATTTTTACTGTATTTTCATTGCAATTAGTACTGATTTAGGTAGCTACAAGTTATAAAGTTCAAAATCTTAGCACTGATTTAGCTAGTATAGTGATTTAGCTAGTTACAAGTTATAAATTTGAAAATTTTAGCACTTATTTAGCTAGTACTGATTTAGATGTCACTTATATAACTACTTGTAAACGGTAGTACTGATTTAGGTAGTTAAATAAATAAATTCTATAATCTATAAATTTAGTGATGTAGCTAGTGATTTACTTTATAGCTACGATTTAGCTAGATATCATAGCTATAGCACTGTATTTTGTTAGGAGTATTTAAAGAGGTAGCAATTTTTGATGACTATGATTTTTAAAATGTTATACACGTAGTAATATATTTTTCTTACTAGGATTTTTTAAAATATTTGTATTCATGTACCTAAGAAATGGGTATTATTTTTTTGCAGCCTTGATGATGATATATGGGAGGTCAGATTTTCACTTTTCTGGTCAAGATAATTTGGAGAGAACTCTTTTCAAAAGTGACATTGCAGTATTGAATTTTTAGCACTGATAGAAGGCCATGGCTATGGAATTAGAGATAGCATGTTCTATGTTAAAAAAGGGGGATATGATATAAAGATATGGAGCTTATTGACATCATGGGGAAGATATAGTAAATTCTAGCTCCGTATGAGAATGAAAAGATTATGAATATCACGGTGCTGAAAAAGTGCTAGTGGGGTTTAGCCTAGAAGAAGGCGTTCCTGAAGTAATAACTAAGCCAATAGTCTTTTCAGTAGACATGGGTGGTGTCAACTACATCTCCCCAGATGAAGAAGGACTCTATCCATCGCCTATGGATTTTTTAGAGGTGCTATATTTTGACACATAACAGAGCTCCAACATGAAGAAGGCCAAATGTAATTAAGTAATAGTTGTTGATGTCATATCTGATGCGGATGATTTTTTTTTGTAATCAAGGTGAGTACAACCCTTAAGAGCAAAACACAATGGTAAAAAAGGAGTTAAATAAAACAATTGAATAGGACAAAAAGGGCTAGAAAACTAGACCCAGAAGCTGTTGAAATATCGAGCAAGCTTAGTTAGCAGAAAAACAAAGGGAGGACATTTTCTTAAACTATGAAATGGATGCATATGTGGAAGAGATTTTTGAACCCGAAGAAGAATCTAATGAATCTGGTGTAGATTTAGTGGATGAAGTTGACTATTTTACTGACAAGAAACAACCTAGTAAGCCAGACCCAACTAGTAGATCTAATTATGAGCCAAATGATGCAGATATGGGTGACTTCAAACCATCAAGTGATGATGAGAGCAACCTGATGATTTGGGTTCCAATAATGATGATGGTACGGTAAACAAATTCCAACTTGCAAGTGGAATGAAGATAAATGAGCTAAAGAAATAATAAAGACAGTGGTATGATCCCATAGGACTGACTCCCAACTCCAGTTTGCTCTGAAGGTGTGCTTCAAGTGTATGCATTCAGAGAAGCTCTCAGGAATTTCCACATAACTCAGCTAATTTTTTTTTGCATACCACAGGAACAACTCAGAAAGGATCATTGGCAATGCACTAAACAAGGAAAATCCCAGGGGTGTACATTTTTTCTAACTGCTTCCAAGATTGCACATGAGAAAACATTCTGCATTGGGAAATTTAAAAATAAGCACACTTGCATACCTCATGGAGAGAACAAAAGAGTTATTGTTGATTTGTTAGCTGGTAATTTTGTAGGGCAATCATAATAGATCCCAATACTTGTGTTGATACACTCATTGATAATGCAAAGAAAACAAATTGACTGAAAGTTCCAAGAAGCAAAGCTTACAGGCTAGGAGGAAGGTGTTTGATGCTTCCCTTGGTGATCAGAAGGCACGTCACACTAGACTGAGAGATTATTTGCATGCCATTCTTGATATAAATCCAGATAGCAGGTGTATATTTACAATTAAGAAGCCGGTGGGGGGAGCCCAACCTAAAACCCAGATTCCATGGGTTACTCATTTGTCAAAATGCTTCAAAGGAGGGATTTCTTAATAGATGAAGGACATTCCTAGGTAAAATTTAAATATCATTTTCTTGAAATTAATTGTTGCATTGTTTCACCCTCAAGGAAATTTTAGTTGATCTTAGCAATGTAATAAAATTAGTTAATGCTTTCCATTGTAAGGGTAGATGGTTGTTCATCAACTTGACCACTAGAGAGCAAATTCTTGCCACAATTGATAGGGATGGGAACAACAATATTTTTCCCGTTGCTTTTGGTGTAGTTGATAAATAAGACACTGCTAGCTGGTTGTGATTTCCAACCTAGCTAAAGTATTTCATCGGAGAGTCTGGAAAATTTGGAAATTAAACTTTAATACCATACAGGAAAAATTTAGTTTGGGTACTGCATTTGCATTATTTTTAAATTCAAGTTACATGTACTACATTTTGTTTAATGCTATCTCCACTAATTATGTAGGGAATGCTTGATGCAGCGAAAGGGTCACCACCTATTGAAGACCCAATGAGGAAGGTGATGCAATGTAGTAGTTTTCCCGCGGATCGGGGGCTCATGAAAAAAACGCTTCGGGGCTCGTCCAAGTCGTCCCCCGCGGGCGACCGGGCGGGCATTTCCTTCGCCTTCTTCCCCAACCCCTTATTTCCCCTTCCCCTCCGACACCGTTGGCATGAGCTGCTGGGCACATCCCGTGAAGTGCCAGCGGCGACAACCTTTCTCCACCCACGCGTTTGGGGCTCTGCGCGGGTCAGGGTCGGCCGGCGGCGGTGCTCGTAGGTGCCGGTGGATCTCGGCAGGGGCGGTTCTTCATGACTGTGGTGTCCGGCGGCACGGACGGATGAGGGACGCCGTGAGTGTTGGGAATATGCCCTAGAGGCAATCATGTATGATGTAATTCCCAATGTATTCATAAAGTTATTAAGTTGTGCTTGTTTTGAACGGCTGATATATATGATTGAATATGTGATTCGATTGTGGAACTATGTATTCACGTTGTTCATGCTAAATTTTCCTTGGTCATTAAGGTTGTGCTGGACACACAACCTAAACTAATGTGAGTGTTGGCTTATGGCTCGGTTCCACTTGTCATGGGCATGGCGATGCCATTCCAACTTTCACAGACTCCCTAAAGAGTTTAGCAAGTCGTACTGACCCATATTGAGATGCAACGAGTAAGTCATCATTTGCATGTCACATTCAATGTAATCCTTAAACCTGAGATTGTCGCACAATCCGAGTTATGGATCATCGACTTAGGACCTGTCAAACGCTATTCCGTGACAAGGTAGTTATAAAGGCAGAGTTCGGCTCGAATGAGAAGAAAGTTGCGTGATATGGATAATCAAGATGAGATTTTGCCCCTATGACTGGAGAGATATTCTCCGGGCCCTCTCGAGTGATATGATTCCGGAAGTGTTAACCGGGTCTATTGACTAAGAGTTAGTCAGATGAATCATATATCACGGACCGAGAAGAGAGTTGAGCTATTTAATGGATGCCGATAATTCGCCTATAGTTCGACAAGGTATATCATGAGGCAAAAGGGACTCAGATGAAAGTCACATTGAAAGGTGTGTTGTAATGACTCTATGGCACTTGGGAGTCGGTACGTTCTGGTAGGAGCCACTACCGGTTGATCGATTGGAAGTCGGACTCTAATCGTGTCCAAGTCGCCATAAGTCAGCAGGGTCGCACACTTAAGAGAGGGAACACGTATATTGGTAGGATTGGACCCAAACCGGAAATGGACTGAATTACTGAGTTGGACTCACGAACTGAATGAGACACAAGCGTTGTGCAGCCCACTCCTACTCGCTATATAAAGAGGGGAGCAGGTTGCCCAACGGGTACAAGTTTTTTGACTCACATGCGTTGGGAACCCTAGCCCCACTTAGTCCAGCCGCCGCACCGGACCTATCTCGAATACAAAAAAAGTAAGAAAAAATATAACTAAGTGAATTAAGTGATTTTATAGTAGAGGCATATCCAGAATGTGCCTGATAGACACAAATTTAACTGGACTTAAGACTTTATTAAGTTTTCCGAGAAAGGAAGTGAAACAATTACAAGGTCACACTGAAAACTCCACCCCACCCCACCGCTTTGAGAGTCGTCTCGACTCTTCCGCCGCTTCCGCCGGCCCGCTCTTCGTTTTCTCCCGGCGGCGATGCCGTTCTGTGTGGATTCGATGGCGTGGCTTGGCTTGTAGATAGTAGTTGTAGTTTGTTTTTGGCCTTCGTGCTTGTGTTTGCCGTTATGGCGCCCCTCTTTCCCCTCGGCCAGTCTCCGGCGAATCGCAGCGACGCGGGAGACCGCTCTCTTCTTTCTTGCAGGTTGGAGTCATGGAGGCTTCTCCTCTGAATTAAAGCGGAGCAGGACCGATTCAATAAGATCGTGTGCCGTATCCCCCACTTCAAATCCTCTGGAGAGATGGATTGCGGTGAATCCCCTGGCCGGCCGTGGTGGCGAGGAGGGGAGCTGCTGCTTCTTTTCTGTCTTGATACTTGTGGAGTGGTTCCAGCTGCTTCTTCGAGCTTCTTACGCAGCGGTGAGATTCACGGCTGCGCTCATTGGCCAAGAGGGTGGCCATCTTCCTGCCTCCATGTTCGAGGCTTGCTGGATTAGGCGCCGGAGCTCGGCTTCATGGTGGCTCCAAGTGATTTGTTCCCAGAATCGTCACGACTATCGACGTCAATGGTCGTTCGTCGGAAGGGAGAGACCGAGTGCTTCTTTGGGCTCTGTTCTTGGCGCCTGGTGCACCTAGAGAACGCCGGCGACGGGTGGCGGCGGCTCCCGAGGACTTGATTTCTTTCTTCTTTTTAGTCCTAGGGTGCTTTATGTAATTTCGCAGGGCCTTCTTTCGAATTTTAGGTCTTTAGGGCAAGGGATGAGAAGGGCCTCTGTGTAATTTGTTCCCGTCACGTTTAATGAATCTGCAACTCCGGGGTCTTTGGCCCCAATCTTTGTACAAAAAAAGAAAGGCAGTGAATGGTAGTTTCCACTGCTGTCCAGGATTGAGCCCTGAGATTTGAGGGCGGACTTGAAAAGCCACCTACAGACGCTTACGCCAAATTCTTTGTTTGCATTTCGTTCAGAATAGAGTTTTCTCTTTTTTCCATTTTGTATTTTTTAAGCTCCTGTCATTTCTTCTTTTTGGTCTCATATAATTAAGGAATTATATACGATGCATTGTCGCTCGAAATCAAGATATTGGAATTGGATTAGTCAATCGATTCATAATTGTCTTTCGAGCACAACCATTTCGAGATTAGCCACCCGTGTAGGGAGTTTCTAAACAAAAAATAACACTAATTTCATCTTCTATACTGAGATATACCATGAGACCCGTAATATGATTCGTGATCTCGCAACGAATCTCTTGACCTAAAAAAAGAGTCCTCCGTTCGAGCTCCTCCTCGTACGTGTGGATACCGGCAGAGGTGTTGCACTTTCGGCACTTGGACGATCGCAAGATTGGATCGGCTGGATCGGATCGTGGGACTACAATGCATTGACGTGCTTCATCGATAATCCGCACCTGTGCGTCTAGTGGTAATCCTCGTGTCCTACCTCGGCTAGATCGTGGGAGTTACCGCATAGAAAAGTTTTTGTTTATCTCTACGCGTTCCTACAGTGAGGGCCAGTGAGGGGCGGTAGCAGGTGGCGTATGTGTAATCCTTGGCGGCGCTGGCCCGCTCGGGCCCAATCTAAGCCAGTGAGGGCCCAATATGGGCCTAGCGGGTTGCGGCTGCCCCGGCTATGTTGTTGGTCGGTTGTGCACACTCCCATGGACTGATGGGGCTGCGGCGTCAGATTCGGGCCAGGTGGGCCCAGATCTGGTGGCTGCTTAGCAGACCCGTCTTGGGTTATGTGGGGTTTGACTAGCAGGTAGCACGGATGCGCCGTTTCTGCCATGCTCGTCGCCTATCCTCCGTTAAGTGATGTCTTACTCGTGTAACCTATCTTGTTTTTTTCGTTCGTACCATTGGTGGTGGCTATCATTCCGGTGAGCGTGGGATCCTGGATGTCGGGGTGGCGGCTCTGGATGACGTAGTACACGGGTGTCTCTCCGGCGAGCAGCGTGGCAGTGGTGATGGTATCTTTCTTTGGCCACGAGGATGGCGAGGAGGGAGCGGCGGGGGACTCTGTTGTTGGTAGCACTTCGGCTAAGACAACTCCCAGATTGCGTCATCGAGGCCTGGCTTGGTGACAGCGGGTGGTCCGTGGTACCGGATGGTGGTGTGAAGGTTTTTCCGGGCAAAAGCCCAGCGCTTCGGTGCCAGCAGGGGTGATACCTGTGGGTGTCGTTTCCCTCTTGGGGGGTGCCGTGGTGGTTACCTTCCTTACGCTAGGGCTCCGGGTGAAAACCCTTGATCATTATCGGTCTCGACGACGGCGACGTGTTGCACTGTCACCCTCTTGGGGGCGTCGTCGTGGAGCTCCGTTACCTTTCGGTATCGCTCTTTTGTCATCGATGGACAAGCTAAGATCCTTCTTCAAGACTCTCCCGGCGCTGTTGTGGGGAGTTCTCAGCGGCCTTCTATCTTTTACACGTGATTCTGTTTTCAACCCTATCCTTCCTCGTTGTCCGATGGCATGATCGGTGCTCCACGGCCCGGAGCGAGAAGACCTGCGGCCTTTTTCGACAACAACTCGATCGGTGCGGTGTGACTTTGTCTGGTGATTTCACTTGGAGAAGTGGTTCCGCCTTTTGTTAGCTGTCTTGGGTGTTTCTTTACCCCCTGTTTGGATGTAGTAAAAATAGCTTGGAATTGCCAATTTGGAATTGTTGGCCCGAATTCTGCTGTTTGGGGTGGTACACGAATTGGGCTCGGAAACCTTGGTCCAATTCCAAGCGAGCCCCGCGCGCGTCTTCCCTCGCACAAAGATTCCGAGCCCTTGAGCTCGGAAACGCTCGGAAACATCCGCCCGTGTACCGCTTCGCTCGCCCAACAGAAAATTGCTCCCGCAGTCCCGCTCGACCTAGAGCTCTCCAGCGACATAGGGAAGACGGCGACGACCCTTTCCGGCGAGCGCCCCTCCCCCTCTCCCTTTCCACGACCTCCAATCCCTCTGCACTTCTCATTCGCCGCCCTCTCCACCGCCTCTTCGTTGACTCTGTTCGTCCCCTCCACTGCCCTGCCCCAACCCTATCTCGCCGGAGGGGATGGGAAGCGCCGATGGGAGGGGAACGGCGGTCGCTCCAATGACCCTCCCAAAGCCGAAGGTCAGAACACGTCGGTGGCTTCAATTTAGGTGCAGTGACCATCTTGCCTTTTCTGCATGTTTATGTATCCGGATCTACTACGAATTGAGGATGATGAAATTCCATTGTGCTTTTCAGATTTCTTAATCTAGGCAACATCAAAGCAGTAGAATTTTTGTCTGTTCGACTCAACAACAAAGCAGTGAAATTTTGTCTGCCCGCCCGAATCTGTTGCAAGCAAATTCCGGTTGCAAATGGGGTGTGCACTGTGATCTTATTCGGAATATTACAATATTATTATGTGTACAAAAATAATATATACACATATTTAAATATACACTGTTTTTCATACATGTTTATATCAGTCTATATTGATAAAAGTCAGCAAAACATCCAATTCTAAGGTTTGTACATCCAAACACGAATTGGAATTGGTCTTATTCTTTGATTCCAATCATAAAATCCATGCACCACCAAACAATAGAATTGGAATCGGAGCCCGTTTCATTTCCGTCTTGGATTTGGAATTCTTAGTCCAGTTCAATTCCAAGAAATTTTTCCTACATCCAAACAGGGGGTTAGGGTGTGGCTTCTCCTTATGTATTTCTTGTTTATCTTTGATCTGTTTTGTAAGAGGTTTTCCTCATCATCCATTGTATTGGTTCAACCGTGTAGCTTTATTTATAAAGTGGGACGAAAGGCTGTTTCGAGATAGTAGGTGTAGCAGCCACGGTAGCTTTGGCACAAGGGTTGATCAACCTTGGGTGTCATTAAAGAATTTAAGACCACACCTATTTGATTAAAGCAAAAGAACGAGTGAGTAAAAATAAGAAGATAGTGAAATAGTGGATAAATACTGAGTGACTGTAATCACCTCGTGGCCGTCCTAGCACTGACTTCATAGTCGCCAGAAGAAGCAGAGGATATAATCTGCCCGATCGAGTGATTCCTGAGGGATAGTTTCCTCTTTAGGAAGAGTCATGTTCCTTTGTATGTTGGGGAGCCGGCTCCTCTGACTTTGCTCTTGTAAAGTCAGGACCCTGACATAGGCCATATCCACCGTACAAACCCCATCCAACGGTTGCTACTCTCAGTACTACTTCACCGAACTACTCAATATGCCTAGAACTGTACCCTTCATTGGAGAAGACATATTTTGATCTATAGTAGAATTTGCGAGCAAGCGAAATTTCCTGAACTTTTGTAGACTCTTTTGCAACCATGAAGCTATTTCACTAAGTTATTATTTTGCTGAAATTCTTAAGTTGCCATCAGCCATAGAGTTTTGTTGTATCTCTGAAGTTTAACAGTACCAGTGAACAATTCTTCAGTCAATCGATAACCAATTCTACATTTGCTTTGAACTGTAACCAATTTTACATTAAATATTGCAAATTATTAGATATCAAATCTAAATAGTCAATCAGTTAGAATGGGGAATTGGAGATGAACCGTACCTGGACAATCAATCACCTAGTGCCTTTGGGTTGCAGCGCTTGGAGCATTAGAGTATTGGGCTGGAGAGCCTGCTGCGCTTTCTGGCTTTTGCCGGAGCGGCCGCGCCGGAGCGGATTGTCGCCGGAGCAGCGACGCCGGGACGCCGGGATGGGCACAGGGCTACCTGCTATGCTCTCGGCTAGGGGAACAAGGAACAGGGAGGGAGGCGGGGAAGGACTAGGCTAGAGTTGGAGAAGGAGCGCCGGGCTGGGTGGCGAGCGGCAGGACTGTGCCGTGGCCATGGCGCAGCGACTGGCCGGCGTCTCGATAGTTCCGTGGATTTAGATCAGTTTGTTGAGGGAGCCTCCTCCTCCTGCGTTGAGAAGTAGTACTGAGAGTAGCAACCGTTGGATGGGGTTTGTACGGTGGATATGGCCTATGTCAGGGTCTGACTTTACAAGAGCAAAGTCAGAGGAGCCGGCTCCGTATGTTGGCGTATATCTGGCCCCATGTTACTTTTTGAGAGAAAATAAGTATCTCCCTGTTGGTTCTGTGCGTAGTGTTTTTCAGCTAGCTTTAACAGCTTTTTCTTTAATTTGATTTTAATATCTACTCTCTTTGGTGTCTTTCATTACTTATTCCCCTGAAATTAAGAAAATAAAATAATGTCCTGTTGTTAAAAGATGCCACTCGTGTAAAGTATAACTCTACGGTTAGAGCCGTTTGAGGACTTCCCGGTCTAGGTACGTATTACCTTTGTGCGGTGCACATGGTTTGCTCATTAAAAAGCGTCTGGGTTAGAAAGTATCTATGAATTGAATGAACATTTCAACTTTGAATGTGAATAGCTGTTCAAAAATTGTACTCCACAAAAATGTATTTACATATGTTCGTTTATGCTGTATTTTAAAACCTGGCCGAGTACATATATATGTGCCAAACGGTGTACTTCACCTGTAACATACGAGCCGTGCACTACAGTTGCAATGTACTCACTGTTCATGTGTATTTCACTTGCAACATATAAACGGGGCGTACGTGATTCAAATTTATGAACAGTGCAGTACACACTTGCAATGTACCCACAGTTTGGGTGTATTTGGGAGTTCACCTTTCACTTATTAAATAAAAAACAAAAGTTCACTCAGAAAGATTAAAATGTTTGCACACAAAAAGGACAGGACCGGCAAGAAAACCTGATGCAAGTCACGAGCCTGGTGAACAATATGTACAGGACGTACCGCCGAAAGGATCGGGTACGGAGAGAACATCATAGCAAGCAAAGCTATCGCAAGTAAGATCGGACCTGAAGTGAAATTGAGCATTTGGAGAAGCCCTACCGTCCAGATGGAGCCGCTTGCGTTGGTTAGCTTTCCATTTATCGGTGCAGCAGTTGTCGTCAACGCCGAATTCCATTAGCTCGAGCACTTTGGCATTCATCACAAAGAACCTGGCGAAATTCACATCCGGCTGCCTGCCCTCGTAGCACTTGAGCACAACCTGCCTGAGATTGAGCTCGAGGCATCTGACAGGATCTTGGGGGCTGTAACCATGTCCGTCGTCTTTGGAGCACATCCGGAGAGAGGAGGTGATGTACAGTCTCGTCAGGCGAGGAAAGCATCTCAGCAACTCAATCACCTCATCGAGATTTGGTCCGGCGACCTTGAGAACCAAGACCGTCACGTCGCGCATTGTCGTTGTGAAGCTTTCGAGAACCACTTCCTTGTATCTCCAGAAGAATCCGCGACCGACTGAGTTCAGGATCTCCACCTTGTGTTCCTTGGGTGCCCGGACGAACAGCGGGGTGCCAGGATCGAATGTGACAAGTCTTTCCAGGCGAGGGGCGTTCCCGATGACGACTTCAACTGTGCAGCCATTCTCGATGGTCCTGAGAGATGACGAGTTGACCTGCACCCGGCGGACGTCAGTTTCTTCAGACCGGAAATCGGCTAGCAGCAGGGTCTCGAGGACGGAGCAGCCGGAGATGAGGCCTTGGAGGGTGTCGTCCGACACGGCAACGTCGCGGAGGACGAGCCTTTTGAGGCGCGGGAAGTTGAGCGCGTCCTCCTCGGGGAGGCGGCAGAAGTTGAAGGTGGCGGCTCGGATGGTGGGCGCGAAGCGGCGGATCACGGGTAGCGGGAGCGGGAGCGGATGGTCACCGGGGTGGACGATTTCGATCTCCTCGAGGCTACCGAGGGCGGGGGACATGAGCCAGCTGCCCACTTTGTTGTGGAAGTCGCCGACGTAGTTGTGGCGGAGGGAGAGGCGGCGGATGGGACCCTGGTGCATGGACAGGATCTTGGAGATAACGGCGACAAGCTGGCGCCATAGTTGCCATGTTTCCGGTACGGTGGGTTCGAGGGACGGGAACGTGGAACGAGAGTCGAAGCCTAGAAAAAGTAGGGAACACGAGGGGTATACATCTCTCGATCGATCATTCGGTTGAGGGTACGCGAACCCATTCGAGTTGGGACGATAAACCCGGTACGATAAGGCGGGTCGAGAAACGTGAAGATGGGATTAATTGGTTCCATGGATCAGGGGATGCATGTACGTGAACAAAGGCAGCATATCAGTACTTGCCTAATATTTTAGCGACAATCAGGGAACACTCCCTTAAACTTGGATTCTCTGGACGGCGGGCTTAGGAAGGAGTCTCCAATCGTTCCCGTGTACAGGTCCCGTTTCGAGTCGAGAATCCAGCTTACGGGGGCAATGAACCATGGTACATTATCGATTATCCGGGGACGCGTACCCATGACTGAATCCTACCGTTCCGTCCATCGTCTCCGAACCTCGATTCGGTACAGTGAATCCGGGACGTGGGACGGGCCACCGTTCCCCGTTCCCGGCTACTATGGCTGGCGCTCGTTCTTGCGGAGGCGGTTGTCGTCGACCCTGCGCGGGTAGCACGAGAGGAGGTAGCGCCAGCGCTTGTTCCGGCGGATGTCGTAGTCGTCGAGGTTGAGCGGGGAGGAGCGCCACAGGTGGCTCCAGCGGCGGGAGAGGACGGTGGTGCGCGCGCCGTCGTCCGTTGGAAGGAGGGAGATGACGGTGCCGAGGATCTCATCAGGGAGGAGGGTGATCAGATCGATGTCGGCCGCCATGGCGGGTTGCTAGCGCGCTAGAGGATTCTTGGGAAGGTGCAATCCGATCATGGATTCATGGTGGAAGATACTGATTGGCATGCGAGTCTTGGTTTTCTAGAGCTAGTACCAGCTGAGCAGACGAGACGTGCGGCAGAAGCACTTCATTTTTTTTAGACCTCCGGCGGTCCATACGCACATGAAGAGCCGGGACAGCTCTTCACCTCAACATGTTCTAGCGCCAACAAGCCATTACCAAATCCAAGAAAAAAATATTGGGGAAGGGAGACGACTTTGCTTATATATCATAAAATAGAGATGAGGACAAAAAAAATATATATTGGGGAAGGGAGACGACTTTGCTTATATCATAAAATGGAAAACAACGAATCGAACCAATTCATGAAGAATCCGTCGAATTTGAATCAAACCGACAGATCCCCTCCATTGATGATACAGGTGTGACGCCATGATGACATCATGAGATTTTTCTTTTTCTTTTCTTTTATTTTTAGAATTAGTTAAGCCTGACAACCGGCCCCACCCGTCAATTTAAAATGGCAGAAACATGATTAAAATTGTTAAATCAATATCTCTGAATTTATTTATCACAAAAGTATAGATAAAATATAGAAAAGTTTAGAAAAACAAGATCCAAATGTTTATCAACTTTTCATACATGTTTGATAAAGTTCAAGTTTGAACATTTTTTAATTTGAATTAATTCATGTAAAATTGAGAAAAATAATGAATAATCCAATAATTTAAGAAAAAAAATACAAATTACATATAAAAATGTTTAAAAAGACAAATGTAATTCATTCATGACGTTTTAAAAGTAATTTGAATTTTTTTAAAGATGATGAATATTTGAATAATCATTTAATTCATTTAAAGGTGAGAAAATAATAACTTATTCAAATATTTTCACAAAAATTCAAATAATATACCAAATTAAAGAGAAAAACATTTTAAATTCAAATATGTCAAAAAATCATTATTATTAACTTATGAGTTTGAAAAATAAGAAAACGACCAGAATGTCCTATTTCCAAGTTGAGAATAGAATTCAAATAAAATGCGTTTTATAACTACAAAACCCTAGCCACACTTATAAATGTTTAGGACCTTATCTTGATGCAATGAAGTAACCATGCATGACTAATAAAATAAATTACCTAGAAAAATCACCACTTCTTAAGTTGGCATAACAAAATTATACATGTTCCCAACAACCTTGAATCATATTTATATTACTGAATTAATGAACCTTATTCTTTGATAATGGAGTTTATGAAATGCCACACCATGGTCATTTAAACTCCATTGCAAATAATATGAGTGTATTAAGAATTCAAATTCTAAATATCTAAAATCTCTTGGCAATAATTCTAGGTGTTATGTTCTGTCCATCTAGTAGATGTTTAAACAGAGTAAAATAACTACCCTATGTTTTCAAATCAACATTCAACATTTTTCCAAAACTTGATCTACCAATATTTCATATTGCTAAAGATGAAACAAATATCTTTAGTTGCAAGTTTTAGAAATAGGAATGAATTCTATTTTTAGAAGTATAAGGGAATTCTATAATATTCTAGTATAACCATGAAAACCTTCACTACACTATTTTCATTAATACTGAACTCCTAACAATTTTACATTTCATAAACTCTCATCACAATAATTAATGAATTATTAGATGGTAGAGTTGGTTGCACTAGATACTCACTTCCAGTTAGATTTTTTTTTTGCCTCGGCTCTAAATCTTTCAGCAAAATAGAAGAAAGCATGTTTGTTGTATTTTGAAAGTTATTTCTAATATGATATTGCCATATTTCCTAACCAAGTGATATAGACTTATCATTTAAACATATAACTTTAAAACTATGTACTAATTAAGCAAATCGTTTCAAACACTAGCAGGAAAAAGCCTATTTGTAGCATGTGGAAATGGCTCATCAGAAATGTGCCCCCACATGCTGCCGGTATCGCGCAGCTGGTATTTGGACACGAAGCGTGTAACAATTACACACTGCCAGTAACCACTTACTAGAAGCGTGTGAATTGGGCAGTACACTTCTGATATCGGCAAGTACCAGAAGCGTGCGCACTGTGCCGCTCGGTTCTAATATAGTTTTGCGAATTAAAGAAACTAATGTTGTTCTGGTCGATTCTGATCAATAATATATCAAAAAATAAAGCATATTAACAGAAATATGATAGAAGTCATACTTAACAGTAAGTGGCAGTCAACAGAAGTGAACTTGATCGATAGCTATCTCTAATATATGTAGCTATAGCTCATGCATCTTCAATCTCATATTAGCTATAGCTCTAGTCTAGGTAGTTCTCATCCTGAAACTCGGTTAGCCTCTGGTATATAGGGCCGGGATTCATGAACTTGAAGTAGATAAAGTCCTCGCCATGATCGAGGGAGAACGTGCACTTCATCCTGGGATCCACCTCGTTGAATTCTGTGAACTTCCTCCCACCAGGGCCATTTAAAAACGTTTGGTCCTTCTCATTGGTGACTTTAACTACGTGGTTGAGGTGGGGCTTCCCGAGGTTCCAGAAGTTCACCTCAAACGACACGTAGTCAGTCATTGGAATCTTCACATGCTTCATGAATTCATGCCTAGCCCCGCATGGAATCACCTGAAAATAAGAACAATCAGAGAACTATATAAACTAGAAGCACACAATTCAAAGCTGAAGAATCATAACATGAAGAACTAAAAGATGCGTACCGTCTCAGTTTGATACTCTAGCGAGACTATAATTTTAAACTTCTTGTGCATGCAGTCGAGGCAGCCACAAACATCACAATGGTCCATTGTCTGTAATTTTAGTTCAACATACAAATATATAATGAATCCATAAAAGCATCTTCCTAGTACATCTAAATATACATAGAAACAACCACATAAGCATCTTCCTAGTACATCTAAATATACATAGAAACAACTAGAAAAGCATCTAAATATAGCATCATGGTACATATGCTTAGTTCAACATACAATAGCCACAAAAAAGCATCTACCTAGTACATCTAAATACAACAACTGTTGCGATTAATATCGCGACTAAGGTAACAATTGAACCAACTGCATAATAAAATCAAGCTTGCTTATCAATAGCATATCTTCTCAATTTTCTCATCTTCACTCAGTTTGTTTCCATCTTGATCTTCTGATCATGGTTGATATCGGAAACAAGTAACGCCAACACCATCTTGTCTTCTTCACAAGATTTTTCAATATCTGGTTTTGTTTTTGAACTAAATCTATCTTCTCGACACATATTCGTAAATCAGTTTTCACATCCAGTTCACATATTGAATCCTAATAAGAGTATCTATGTCATATTATGTCAAGATAATTTGTACTAAACATTAACCTAATTAAAAGGCAAGTCTTTAAAGGTAATGTACCGAATCAGAATCATCCAATGTAGGGTTTCACACTGTTATCAAAACCATCGTGTATCACACTACATATCCAAGAACACGGAATAAATATATAAAATCTATACTACTATTCTTATACCCAAAATCAAAATAGTTCCAATAAAATGTAGTTTTCCTAGACTTGTAGTACTATACCAAGTTTTGTAAGTATTCCTACACCAAAATCAAACTAGTTTCGGGACAGAGACGTGTACAAATCGAAGAGGGGAAAGAGGAGAGGGCGTCCAGATATGGAGGGAGGAGCTCGGGGACGGAGACGGCAACAACGCTGGGAGAGGACGGAGACGGCAAAGTCGACTGGGCGGCTGGGGCGGTGGCGGCGCTCGGGGTCTCTGTCCAGAACTTGATCGATTTGAAATAAGGACTCGGGTCGTTAGTGTGCCCTAAATATCCTAATATGCTCCTAATATGCAGACTAGTGGGAGCGTGTTTCGATGGACGCATGCTTCTAACATAGTTTCCCTCACCAACATGGATCGGCGAGTTATACTAGCAACATGGATCACTCCGTACACACTTCCAGTAAGCTTTACTGAAAGCATATAACTAACGCACTCGCTGCAATAAATTGTAGAAGCGTGTTACCCAGGTGGATCGCTGCTAGTGACTTTTCCCTATAAGCTTTTTCCTACTAGTGAAACTTGCAAACCCTAATGTTATCAACTCTCTAAGTGAACGAATTCATCACCACAAGTAATGAAACAAACCTAAGTCACCTAAAACCAATATAATCAAAGTATCAGATCAAACCTAGCTTACCCTTGCGAGCTGGGGTATTTTTCAGGGTGTTTCGTGATGCATTCAATAGACCTTACTAGGACTACTTTGCTATTTTTCAGATCTCAGGATACCCACGCAAACCCTTGAACCTTGAAGGACATGAATATTTATCTCTATCCCAGGAAAGTTCATTGATGACCCACAAGTATAGGGGGTTATCGTAGTACTTTAGATAAACAAGAGTGTTGAACCCAACAAGGAGCAGAAGGTGTTGACAAGCAGGTTGGATAGAGGACCCACTTTAAACACTAGCAAACAGGTTTTTGGTGGTTTTTGATATAGCAGATAAATAAAGTGTGAGTAAATAAAAGACAGTAAATATAATTGCAGCGAGTGGCCCAATCCTTTTGAGAGAAAAGGACAAGCCGGTTGTTCTACTCCCTCCGTCTCAGAATAACTGTCGCGAGGGAGAAAACGTTTCAGCACAAGTACATTTTAGAGAAACACCCTTTAGATACAAAATTTGTCAATCAACTCCGTAAATAAAGATGTGAGCTTTTAACTGTCCGTCCGTCGCTCTCTACCGATCGATCAATAGGTTGCTTCCGCCGTCAGCACCTCCGTCTCCCAGATCGAGCTGGCACACGCTCCATCAACCTCCAAGCAGTGTCGACTATCCCAGACCGATCAATCCTTTTGCAGCAGCTCGTTCTCGCCAGCAACACCTCCTTCTGCAATAGCTTGCATGTTATCGCCCTCAACACCTTCTTCTTGCCGGTTCTGTCTCTCCTGCACACACAGCTCCAGCTCCATATGCTTCCTCCATCGCTCTCTCCGCCAGCCTGCACACACAGCTTCTCGATTCCTCAATGGATCCATATCCGTCGAATCTCGTTGGAGACCAGCTCCCTGTCAGCGCCCTTGATCAGCTCGCCGGTAGAGCCAACAACTTGTCCCAACCTCCCGGCAGCGCAGGTTGACGAGGAGAGCCGGAGCTGAGCTCTCAGTCTTGCCAGCAGCTCGTTCCCAACCTCCTGGTTTCGCAGGTTGACGAATGAAGCTCCCGCTCTTGTCAGCTCGTCGCCAACCTCTCGGCTGCACATGTCGACGAGAAGAGCTCCAGCTCTTGTCAGCTTCTCGTCGGCAGTGCCTGCAGCTCGCCGACAATATCCTGGTTGCAGGTTGACGAGAAGAGCTCTGTCAGCCTGTTGCCAACCTCCCGGCTAAGCAGCTTATCGCCGACAGCTCATCTCATATTCTCACCAATAAGCGAACTCTGCTCCACCTTGTCTCAGCTGCTCCTGAAGAACAAGAACCATGATTGATACCCAACATAAACCAAAACACAAACACTCCAACAATTTGAATAATCTACTGCTAGACTGAGACCATCTAGAGTTGCATCAACCATCACACATCTAGTCTGGAATACATAGCCATCTGCTCCTATATATCTGTTGCTCAGGGGAAAAGGAAATCATTTGAACACAAGGAATAGATTGCGTAGGCATAGAAATATTTTCTTGGGAGTAGCACAAGTTTTTTATCAAATTTTTCTCATGTAGCCAACCATACCAGTGATGTCCTTAATCAAATATGTACGATGACTTTCTCAATTGTGTCCCTAATCTAGCTAAGACATTAGGCACACACAGCCTATAGCTTCCTCCCGAATGCGCATCCTCCTGAAACCCTTCACTACCAAATACATCAAGGTAACCATATGTTGCTTATACTCTTGATTTGACATTCAAAGTGATCAACCATGTACAACACAAAGTGGCAACTGTCTACAAGTTGACTAATGACTGGAGTAATTTGACCAGTGGTAGCATCCGAAATCATTTACTCAAGAGGAGGAAATGGACTATGAATAATTTGCAACTGCAACTTTGGTAGTTCATTTACTAATATGTAATCAGTTCAATTTATGTTTTCCAAATTAAACTGAAAGAAGTACTCCACTCTATAATAAACAATTACCATGGTCCAACTATTTACAAAGTTTAGACTGGCATCAAGCGTGAGCTGAAGAGGCTTGCAAGTTCTCTTCATAACATAAGGGTTGTAATTCTCATGTCACGGTTAAGTTAAGGGAAGTTAGTAAGCCTATGCATTAACAGCAATGAAGATCAACACTCAATGATAAAAGTTTCTATATTCCCTTTAATTACAGGTAAAGAAAGCCAAATTTTTTCAGGTTATCATCACATGTCTTCTTCATTCAATAAGCAAAACTGCTAATACTTAATATTGTTCAGTTCTACAGCAAGAAAAATTTGGTGAATTTTAAAAGTAAGAGTTCAGTGTTCACTTGCATGTGAACCACTCAACACTTGCATGCAAAAGTGTTCAGGTTATCAGTAAATATCAGCATGTTCAGTTTTAGTCCACACAAAACTCGTTGCATGTTCAGTGTTCATTTGCAAGCATGTTACTCCACATAGTATTAGCAAGATCAACATCTAATCCACCCAAATACATGATGAAATAATACTCCACTCAATTATAACTTCAACACTGAATACATGATGCTCATGCAGGTGCGTGTGTGCTGCAGTGAGAGGTGCAGAGATGAGTGCAGGCGAAGTAACATTAAAAAAAACAAAAGCTTCAGCTATCGTGGCATGGTGGCCATGGAGTTGAGCCCATGCCTCAACAAGATGTAAAAGATGACAGTGAAAGGAGGGAAAAGAAGGGGAGGCTCACGGGGAGGGCCTTGGTGCAGGCGAACAAGCTCGAGGCAGATCGGACACGGCGAACTGGACAGCGGCGGGCGGTGGATGACCTCGGGGAAGATGAGCTTGTTGACGACTAATTCATGCGTTGAAGCTCGATTCCTTCCAGCTCCAGCCTCGTATCCAATGGATCCGGACTCGTAAACGCCAAAACCGGCGATTCATCACCTTCTTGGCCAAAAACCGAATCTTGGTCGGCGGCGGGGACCCAAAAGCAAGAGCTTTGGACCTCGGCTACGAGGTGACTGAAACGCAGCGAGCTGGAGGGGAGGAGAGCGAGCCTGCGAGTGGAGGGGATCTCTGTGGCGAGGGAAGGGCGGAGAGGTGTAGAGGAGCGCGGCGGTGAGGCGACGGGAGCACGGCGGCGAGGGGATCGCAGCGAGGGACCATAGCAGTTCGCAGTGACTCATGTCTCTGACAGGGCTAGAGTGCGGGTTGAGAGAAAAAAAGTTGGAGGATGTTTTTGTAAAATTACAGTTGCGACAGTTATTCTGAGACGGAGGGAGTACTTACGATTACGAGATGTTCTCGAGGACACATGGTAATTTCGTCAAGCGCTTTCGTTTGATTAATATTTATTGTTTTGATACGTTTTGTGTGGGTGAACCTATGCTAATGCACCGCCGAACTAGGACTAAGACATACATGTGATTAAACCCCTTTCAACCATCCGCAAATACAAGAAAGTAATTAAGATAAATCTAACCACAACCTTAAACTTTGGGATCCTACACTCCGTCGTTCATCGGTTTCCTAACGGGGGTTTAGGTTTCTATAACTCCGGAAACCCTACAATTAGTAGCCAAATACACAATGCATCCTCCTAGGCCCATAAAGGTGAAGTGTCATGTAGTCGACGTTCACATGACACCACTAGAAGAATAACACCACAACTTAAATATCAAACCACTAGATATTACTTCAACATAATTCCGCTACTAACATCTTGACTTCTCTCATGTCCTCAATAACTAAACGAACTACTCAGAAGACATCATATGGATCATAATCAGAGGTGATATAATGATGAATAACAAGCTGGTCATAAAGTGTAAACACCGATAAATCTCACAAGCATCAACTACTAACAAGTAATCTACACCGGGAGAGAGATCTAGTATAGAACAACGATATAGAACCCTAATCGTTACAACGGGATGGAGATGGATGGTGAGGGTCATGGTGCTGGTGATGATGACGATGCCAATCTTGATGATGCCCGAAGCGATGACGGTGACGATGGCGATGATTTCCCCTCTCTGGGGAGGAATTTCCCCGGCAGATTTCTCCCTGTCGGAGAGCTTTTCTCTCTCTGTTGTTTTCTGCCCTGAGAAGATGTTAGAATATTTCCTCGATGGTTCTCTGAGGCTTAGGGTTCCCGGGGGGTCAAGTACGTGAAAGGAGGCGGCCAGAGGTGGGCCAGGGTGGCCACACCACCCCAGGCGCCGCCAAGGGGGGGCACCCAGGCATGGTGTGGGCCCATGGTGGCCCCCTTCCGGGTCTCCTTGTGGCTAGCTTCCTCTTCTGGACTTCTAAGACTTCCCCGATGCCCCCCTTCTTCTTCCGATCTTCTGAAATAGGGTATCTTGACGGTGCTTTTTTCCATCAGATTTCTGGTCCCGGTGTTTATTCTCCAATAATTATGAAAGATGCAAAATAAGATGAAATACCATAAGTAATGCATCATAATATGAAATATATCGATGAATAACAGAAAATTACAATATAAAATAGTGATGCAAAATGAACGTATCAACTCCCCCCAAGCTTAGACCTCGCTTGTCCCCAAGCAAAACTGAACTTAGTAAACATGACCACAAGTTTATGGAGTGAGGTGTCGATAAATAAAATACACACAATAAGCATCACATCTATCAATACACAAGTCATTCTAGACAACAACTTCCTCTTATATAATTTAACTTGAAACAAGTAGAGAGAATCACAATAAAGGTGCAAAAGGAAATCATAATTGGTGAAGGCAAAATTCGTTCTTGGTCAGAGAACAATTAATAAATTGTACTTATCTTTCGACCAGAGTCTTTACATTAGAGCTTATATTGCAGATTTTATCATGCTCAATCATAACAGTCTCTTTGCAGTCATTGATAACTTTCAAAGTGGTATTCAATCAGATAAAAACATTTGTACTAAACAAGGAAGAATAAAGGACATGATTGAGTAAATCGACATATAGATGGATGGATCACAATAACTCAAATGCTTGCTTAAGACAGAAAGGAATAGGTTTACTGACTCAACATAAAGGTAAAAGATAGGCCCCTCGTAGAGAGAAGCAGGGATTAACTCATGTGCTAGAGATTTTCATTTGATAAACATATAGAGAGCATAAAATATTTGACACTCCACCCAACCTTTCTCACGCAAACCATGGCTAGGCGAATCCTCGGGTGCCTGCCAACAATCACATACCATGGAGAAATGTCTAAATTTTAGAGGTAGGTGTGTATGTTTATGTCAACGAATGGTAAACAGACAATACAATACGTCACAAGACAACTAGACTTTTTAAGAGTGGCTCCCATTGAAGGACACAACTGGTATAGAAGGTCATCCTTGTTTCTCTTTTGTTTACACAATTATGCTTTGACTGATAAATCAGGGGCAAAAATAGTGAAGAGAATTTGTAGTAATTAATTTTGGGGTTGGGCACCCCGCTGCCAGCTCTTCTATCATTTGGATAAGAGGATGAAGCCACTAATCCAGGTGTGTAAAGTACAATCAACAAGTGAGATAAAGATTCTCTATTTACGTCCTCATGAGCTAAAACAAGAGCACAAAACATGTGTAATTTTGAAGGTTTAAAGGTAGCACACAAGCAATTTACTTGGAGTGGCGGTGAAATACCACATATAGGTAGGTATGGTTTACACTAGTGGCCAAGTTTTGAGGCCAAGGTTTGGATGCACGAGAAGCATTCCCTCTCAGTACAAGTTTTTGGCTAGCAAGGTTTGGTAGAAAGCATAAGAGTTGAGGGAAAACAAACAAATATACATATGATAGAACCAATCATGAAATCTTCCTTGGAAGTACAAACAATCTTACTTGAGAATACTAAGCTTATGAGCCAACAAGAAAGAAAGATCATGGAATAATATATCTACATGCAACTCCCTCTTTTCCACTAAATCCTGAAATTATGGTTGCTACTGACCAATGCTAAGTTTGCCAAAACTAACTAGATTAACTTGATGCTCCAATATTGATACCAATACTAATAACAAGATCAACCATATAACTAAAATTTTGCTAACCAAAATAAAGTGTAGAAAGTAAATGATGAAACTTCTCATTAATATTCCATAACGACAACTCAAACCAAGGGATACATCGATAACCAACTAAAGGAGAGATACTTCCATACTGCAAACCATCCTATATGATAACTTCTCTACTCATGATATGACACTACTAAAATGTAAAAAGGTGAAAGATAAAGGTGTGATACCGCGACACTCCCCCAAGCTTGGAACAAGCCAAGGGGATGCCAATACCAATGACGAATTATTTCTTTGGTGGTGGTGGTGAATCCTTCTCAATAAGCTTATCAACTGAATCCTTAAAATAATCAATCACATAGATGAGCCTGCGTATCAGCTCCGTATTGCTCTCAATACGGTTTTGGTACTTGTCCAATAGTGAATCCTGATATGTCATAAACGTATCCCTAATTTCTGATGTTCCACATTGTTTTCATGTTGTTTGCTACATGTTTGCTATACACTTTATGTCATTTTTATCGATTTTCTGGAACTAAGCTAATGACAAGATGCCATAGAGCCAGTTCATGTTTTCTGCTATTTTTGGTTTAAGAAAAGTTGTTCTGGAAATATTCTCGGAATTGGACGATTCAAATACTAGGGGTCTGAGAAATCTGTCGCGCACTCGGAGTCCGGAGGAGACCTGGAGGGGGGCCAAAGAAGCCCGACACCATAGGACGGCTCTCCCCTGGCCGCACCATAGGGTGGTGTGGGCCCCCTGGCCGCCCACCGATGTTGCCCTTTCACCTATTTATACCCCACGGGAGGTTAACCCTAAAAATAGAGCCTTTTTCCATGAAAAACCTCCAAGGCCGCCGTCATCGTCAACCCTAGTTCGAGAGGGTTCTGGAGCTCTTCGCGGCACCCTTCGGAGGGGGAATCATCACCAGAGAGCTCTACACCACCATGCCCGCCTCCGGAATGATGCGTGAGTAGTTCATCCTTGGACTACGGGTCCATAACAGTAGCTATATGGCTGTTCTTTCCTCTTTATGCCTCATGTTTAGATCTTGTGAGCTGCCCTACATGATCAAGATCATCTTATTGTAATGCTACATGTTGTGTTTGTTGGGATCCGATGAATATTGAATGTTATGTCTCTTGATAATCAATCTATCATGTTCTTTTCATGTGTATGTTATTGATGAGCTTGCACTCTTCGTTGTTAGTAGATGCTCTGGCTAAGTAGATGCTAGTAACTCTAAGAGGGAGTATTTATGCTCGATAGTGGGGTCATGCCTCCCTTTCACTCACGCCCGAGTGACAGAAACGCAAATGGGTGGGGGATGTGATGTTGCCACTAGGGAGAAAACAACAATGCTTTGTCTAAGGATGATGTTATTGTTTGCATTACACACTTTTCTTACTGCGATTATCTATTGATTGCAACTTAATACCCAAGGATTGCTCGGATGACATTCTGAGGGTGGATTATTAGTCATAGACGCAGTTGGATGACGGTCTATGTATCTTGTTGTAATGCCCGCATGAATCACATAGTAATCATCATGTCATGCATATGCACTACGGTGCAACCTTTATATTTGTCAATTGCCCAGGTGTAATTTGTTCACCACACATGTTATTTATTTTCTATGGAGATACACCACTAGGGAACTATGGACCCCGGTCTATTTTCCTCATACTGATAATACAACCACTTCAATCTATGTTTTCATACTACTGCTACTGTTTTACTACTGCCATCACTGTTCTTTTTCATTTACTGCAAACAATTATTATTTTCCACACGGTATTTTAACCTATTTGTGTTCAGCAAACCCAGTGAGATTGACAACCCCACTGCTTTGTTGGGGCAAAGTTATTTGATTGTGTTGTGTAGGTTCCACGTTGCTTCTGAACCGGTAGTGCGCCCTGGCACATCAGCTGCATCAACCTTCAGAAGTTGCTTCTTTCTCCTACTGGTCGATTCAACCTTGGTTTCGTTCTGAGGGAGACTTACTGCTACACTCTTCATACCC
The DNA here is from genome assembly GCA_028641055.1 of Alopecurus myosuroides. Classification (NCBI taxonomy): domain Eukaryota; kingdom Viridiplantae; phylum Streptophyta; class Magnoliopsida; order Poales; family Poaceae; genus Alopecurus; species Alopecurus myosuroides. The sequence continues at coordinate 356,711,228 of CM054062.1, read as the reverse complement.
TCCTCTTGGGGTCTCCCAACGAATGTGTGTTCACACGCATCAAGCACTTTTCTGGCGCCGTTGCTGGGGAGAAAGAGAACTTTTGCATGGGGTGTATCCAGGGCCGGCCCATAAGGCGGGCAAACGGGGCGCCCGCCCCGGGCCCCCGAAAAGCAGGGGCCCCAGCCTAGATAGTTCTTCTATAGTTTTTCTAGTGATTTCGACAAATCCCAGCTTGGAATCGTATACAAGATTAGAAAACAGAAGCTTAGAGGTAGAGGCCCAAACCAAAACGTTGTATGTCCAGCCCAGCAAGCGCCACTCGCATGAGCCAGGAGGTCGGGACCAGGAGCCATCGGTATAATCGATCAGTTCTGTACGTCCATCCCTGACACGTTCAGCCTTCTCCTCCCCAAATTCCCCAATCGTCTTCTCGTGTAAAAGCGTCACCGTTCCCATTCTTTCCGATTTCAAGGTCACGGCCAGTCTTTAATGGAGATAGACAGCGCAATTGATTCGCCCCCAATCAGCTCTTCGTCCCTCCTAAACATCCGGTTCATATGTTTGCCTTTAAATACCTCTCCTCTTTTTCTCTGATGCCACAAAATCTATGTAGGTCTTCCTCTCTTCACCAGATCTGAGAGACCGCTACGGATATTGGGTCATTTGGAGAAAATGGAGCGATGATATCAATCGTTCTGGGATAAATTTGGAGGATGTGGACACACATGTAAGTCTAGTTGTTCATTTTATACCCCATGGTAACACATAATTCAAACAACAAGCTTTTAACAAGCTTATTTGTTCCCGCAGAAATGATGGTTTCCGGCCTCCCATTTGTTACGAGTGAGGCATAGGAAGATCTTCCAGGAAGGCCGGAACTACAATATTGTTTCCTTACTATTATGTTATCTTCAATTATGGATTGATGCATATAAATAGTTTGTGCTCTCAATTTTAGAGTCGACTGCTGATCTGTCTGTATCATGTACTGGATTCATACTTTTCTTTGAAATACAACATTGAGGTTTTTTTTAACATAGTTTGAGTTTATATGTGCGTACAAAGGGCCCCTGTCTGTTGTCTTGCCCCTGGGCCCCTTAAATGTATGGACCGGCCCTGGGTGTATCTCACTTCCAATCTATTTACTTTGTTTTAGTTTTGCTTAGTTTAGTTTATTTTGTCTTTTTTGCTTCTCTATATAAAAAACACACACACAAAATTAGTTCTTATTCTAGTTGTTGTTTTTATCTTGTTTAAATCTTGTTAAAATGAGTGTTCCTGAAGTTGAGCTTCGTTCTTTTAAACAACAAGGGGGAGAAAGTTTGAAAGATGCTTGGTATAGAATAAGTAATGCTCATCGAAAATGCACTAAGAAATACTCCACTTTTAATCCTTCTTAGGAATGTTTATGTTGGCATTACTAGCTGGTATAGGTATGTTCTAGACACTCTTACATGTGGTAATTTTCTGGGAACTCATGCTTTGGAAGTCTGTAATTTAATTGAAAGTTTAGTAGGAACACCACCTAATAAGGTTGTTAAAAATGAGATAACTTTAGATGATGTTATTGAAAAGCTAAATTCTATGGAGAATTTTTTTCCAAATTTCCTTGACAATGCTGGCAAAGTTAATGAATCAATAGTAAGTATCAATAAGAGAATTACTGTTTTAGAGGCTAGCAATATCCATGATAGTCAGAACATTAGGATTGGTTAATTAGAGGAGGCTATGGAGACTTTAAGCTCAAAATTTTCTTCTCTTTAGTGTAAAAGGGAGAAAACTTCTATGGGAAAAGAGAAAAAAATTTATGTATGTCCCCAAGGTGCCTAAACCAAACCCCCCCTAATTTGCTTAAAATTAATAAAACTTGTAGTGAAACTAAAAGTGATTTGCATGTTGAATCATCTTCAGGGGTAACTAAAGTACCAAGTTCTACAAGTGGTGTTTTGGAGGAAATTATTGATTTGGATGCTTCTTCACTTGAAAACACTTGATTCTATTTTTTTGGGCCTAGCTAGAAGGCGTTAAAGAAAAGCACTTCTTGGGAGATAACCCATGGTTTTATTTTTGCTTTGTTTTTCTATGTTTTCTTTGAGTCAAGGTGTTGTTTAGTTCTGTAGAAACTCCTTTGTATCTTTATTTTCATGTATTATTTGTGCCAAGCAAAGTTTCTAGCAAAAGTTGGAGTTGGTTTTGGATTTCTGCGCAGGAATCAGATTTCTGCTGTCCACCGTAAAAAATCATATAATTCACAGAAAGATCAAAATGACCTGAAAAGTTTTGTGATTATTCCTCAGCTAATTTCAGAACTTTTTCATTCTTTAAGTTTTTCAATTTGAGCAACTTAAGTGCCCCTAAAAAATTCATCATTACAGACTGTTCTGGTTTTGGCAGATTCTGCCATTTTTCTTGCATTCGCTCTTTAACTATGTCGAGTGGATTTCTTTGCTTCACGAAACATCAGTGGCTGTAGCTAATGTTTAAAAGTATCAATAGACTTGTTCCTATGCAGAACATATGAATTTTTAATTATGCACTAACGCTCTAATGCGAATTACATTGAGTGTGGTGTGAAGGAAGTTTTCAAAGGTCAAGAGAAGAGGGTGATATAATGTGATCAAGAAGAGTGCAAAGCCAAAGCTTGGGGATGCCCCCATGGTTCATCCTAGTAAATTCTAAGAAAACTCAAGTGTCTAATCTTGGGGATGCCCAAGGCATCCCCTTCTTCATCAACAATTTATAAGGTCACTTCTAGTGACACTATATTTTTATTCGATCACATCATATGAATTTTTACTTGGAGCTTCTGTTTGTTTTTCCTTTGTTTTATTTTGTTTTCCTTGCTGCAATAATATTTTTGGAACCTACAATTCTTTGTGTGGGAGAGATACACGCTCCGCTTTTTCATTTGAATACTCGTTATGCTCGTATTCTTAGTTTTTCTTCTAGTTGCTGATTTTTTTCCCTTTTAGCTCTTGCTTTTCATGCATCTCTTATTCTGAGCTGTTAGTTTTAGTAAATTTATGTTAGTACTCTCTTTCTTAATTACTGTATTTTCTGGAGAGTTTGTGTTAAAAAAATATATTGAATGGTGCTGGTGGGAAATAGAAAATGCTGCATGTAGTATAATTTATAAGGGTGCAAATAGATGCTTGTATGACAGTGGCTAGACTTTTTCATGTCATGTTAGATGTTATTTTAATTCTAATCCTAGTGGTTATTTTTGTAGCATGACTTGTCTCAAATAGGTGAGAGTGTTTAATGTGCCATTGAAAGAGTCACGAGTTGTTTTTATCACATTGAAGCAGAAATTTGTGGTGTTCTCTTTTGAATGTTCTATTTGGTTGACTTGGCGCATGCTTAGACCATGTTTATGACTACAAACCAGTCACCTATAGCATCTATGATAATTTAGTTGTTGACTTGTAATACCACTTATGCATTGATTATGGCCATTATTGCTCTCTTGATTTGTCGCTCCCAGTCTTTTGCTAGCCTCCACCTGTACTGAGTATGAGCTCTACTCGTGCATCCAACTCCCAAAAACCAAAGTTTGTTAAATGTGTCCACCAACCTACCTACATGTGGTATTTAACCGCCACTCCAAGTAAATTTCTCATGTGCTACCTTTAAAACCTTTAAAATTACTCCTATTTTGTGCTTCTGTTTTAGCTGATGAAGACGTGAATAGAGAATCTTTATCTCACTTGTTGATTGGACTTACACACCTCGACTAGTGGCTTCGTCCACCTATCCAAATCATAGAAGAGCTGGCAGCGGGGTGCCCAGCCCCAAAATTGGTTACTATAAAATTCTGTTCACTATTTTCCCCTGATTTATCAGTCAAAGCATAATTATGTAAACAAAAGAGAAAGAGGGATGACCTTCTACCCAGTTGCGTCCTTCTATGGGAGCCGCTCTTGTGAAGTCTAGTTGGCTTGTGACGTACTGTATTTTCTGTTTACCATTCATTGACATAAGCATACACACCTCTCTATAAAATTATTTTCAATACCTCTGTTTAATAAAATAAAAAAGCTCTAGCACATGAGTTAAACCCTGCCTCCCTCTGCGAAGGGCCTTTCTTTTAGTTTTATGTTGAGTCTTCATCTTCTAACTTTATGCATAGTTGAGAGAGCATAATTGCCATTCTGAGTTTAATGTCCATATGTCCCAGAAACATTGTTAATTGATTCATGATGTGTTTTATTTGCTCTCAAATTATTTGTTCTACTCATCCTTTTAAAATTTGAAGGTGTCCTGGCATTTATATTTTGCCCCACTCTTAAGGACAAGCAAAATATCACTTTGCTATGTTTTCTTGATGCTAGAAACAAATGTATAACTTTTCAAATGCTTTATTATTCATGATCTTATATTTGTGTTACTTTTCATGATGCAAAGTGATTGCTAAGTTTCATTGTTAAAATTATATCTACCATGCTTGTGTTTAAAGTACTCTTATCCCAGCTTACATATGCTTTTACAATTTTGATGATCAAGTTTATGTTGGTAGCATGTCACCTCAGAATTTTTTTTTTGTCGTTTACCTACTTGAGGACGAGTAGGAAGTAAGATTGGGGATGTTGATACGTCATAAATGCATCCATAATTTCTGATGTTCCATGTTGTTTTCATGTTATTTGCTACATGTTTGTATACACTTTATGCCATTTTTATCGATTTTCTGGGACTAACCTATTGACAAGATGCCATAGAGCTAGCTCCTATTTTCTGCTGTTTTTGGTTTCTGAAAAGTTGTTCTAGAAATATTCTCGGAATTGGACGATTCAAAAACCGGGGGTCTTAGAAATCTTTCGCGCACACGGAGTACAGAGGAGAACTGGAGGGGGGCCACAAGGGCCCCACACCATAGGGCGGTGCACTCCTGGCTGCGCCATGGGGTGGTGTGCCCCCCTGGCCGCCCACCGACGTTGGACTTTCGCCTATTTGTACCCCAAGGGAGGTTAACCCTAAAAACAGAGCATTTTTCCACGAAAAACATCTGAGGCCGCTGTCATCGTCAACCCTAGTTTGGGAGGGTTCTCGAGCTCTCCCCGGCACCCTGCCGGGAGGGGCAATCATCACCGAAGGGCTGTACACCACCATGCCCGCCTCCGGAATGATGCGTGAGTAGTTCATCCTTGGACTACGGGTCCATAGAAGTAGCTAGATGGTTGTTCTCTCCTCTTTATGCCTCATGTTTAGATCTTGTGAGCTGCCCTACATGATCAAGATCATCTTATTGTAATGCTACATGTTGTGTTCGCTAGGATCCGATGAATATTGAATGCTATGTCTCTTGATTATCAATCTATCATGTTCTATTCATGTGTATTTTATTTATGATCTTGCATGCTAGTAACTCCAAGAGGGAGTATTTATGCTCGATAATGGGGTCATGCCTCCCTTTCACTCACGCTCGAATGACAGAAATGTAAACGGGTGGGGGATGTGCTGTTGCCACTAGGGAGAAAACAACAACGCTTTGTCTAAGGATGATGTTATTGTTTACATTACACACCTTGCTTACTGCGATTATCTGTGGCTTGCAACTTAATACCCAAGGATTGCTCGGATGACATTCTGAGGGTGGATTATTAGTCATAGACGCAGTTGGATGACGGTCTATGTATTTTGTTGGAATGCCAGCATGAATCACATAGTAATCATCATGTCATGCATATGCACTACGGTGCAGCCTTTATAACTGTCAATTCCCAGCTCTAATTTGTTCACCACACATGTTATTTATTTTCTATGGAGAGACACCACTAGTGAACCGTGGACCCTGGTCCATTTTCCTCATACTGATAGTACAACCACTGCAATCTATATTTTCATACTGTTGCTACTGTTTTACTACTGCCATCAATGTTCTTTTTCATCTACTGCAAACAATTATTATTTTCCACATGGTACGTTTAACCTCTTTGTGTTTAGCAAAACCGGTGAGATTGACAACCTCACTGCTTCGTTGGGGCAAAGTGATTTGATTGTGTTGCGTAGGTTCGACGCTACTTCTGAACCACTAGTGCGCCCTTCCACATCAGCTACATCAACCTTCAGAATTTGCTTCTTTCTCCTACTGGTCGATTCAACCTTGGTTTCATTCCGAGCGAAACTTGCTGCTGCACTCTTCATACCTTCCTCTTGGGGTCTCCCAACAAACTTGTGTTCACACGCGTCAAATCCCAGCTCTTGAAATTATCCCCCTACACTATATCAGATCGGGGGCTTTCCTGACCTGCACGGTTAGAACGATCCTTATCCCAACGAGAAGGCAACTTTGCCTCGGGTACCCTCATAGATTGATACTCATTGATTAAGGTATGGAAAGGTTTTTTAATGCCTGGAAGTGGTGTTCTTGAAGCTAAGAAGTGACGTGGAGCCTTCCCTCCAATGCTCATCCTCGCCGTTTGCTTGAAAGGTTTTGCAACCACTCCAATGCTTGCGACGGTGGCGCGTGGGTATATGTGGGTCTTCTTCTACATCTCCTTCAGCTCCACTCTCGATCTCCTCCTCCGGCTACCGGTCTTGGATATCATCTTCCATCGGTCCCTTGCCCTTGTTGTTGTTGGCGGAGACTATGGTGCTTCTAAAAATGAAATCAGATCTAGCAAAAATGGGTCAAAACAGAAACACGACGAGAAAATGATATACGGACCTCGGGGGAGTCCGGGGGATTATATAGCAAAAATATACGTAATGAAAGGAACATGTAGTGCGAAAACGGGTCGGGGAGGGTCTCCGGGGCGCCCACACCATGGGTGGGCCTGCGCCCCCAGGTGGTGTGGTGCGCTCGGGCACCGTCTCCTACCCCTCTTCGGCTCAATATGTTTCATAGTTTCCATAGAAGATAAAAATATAAGCTGGAAAGCGATACGCGAACCTTTTCTTAACAGAACTGTTACCTATTCGAAAACGGACTCTGCAGATTCTGGAACCTTCCCTCTAATAAACTTCTCCGGAGGCACCACTTGAATAATATCAACATCTTCATCATAAGAATATCCGGAAATATAATGATTGAGTCTTTGCCATTCACCACTTGTGTAGTGTTATCTTTAAGGGAAGCAATTTTGATTGCACCCAAACGATACACTTCTTCAGTAACATAAGCTCCTTCCCATCCTGAGAGTAATTTTCCTGCAAAAAAATCTAAGACGAGACCTATACAATAGAACTTTCTCACCAACATGAAACTCTCTTTTAAGAATTATCCTATCATGCCATTGTTTAAATTTCTCTTTAAAGAGTCTAGCATTTTCATAATCTTCACATCTCCATTCATCTAAAGAACTCAATTCAAGCATTCATTTCTTACCAGCAAGTTTAAAATCTTTATTAAGTTCTTTCACTACCCAATAAGCTTTGTGTTCTAATTCTAAAGGCAAGTGACAAGCTTTTCCATAAACCATTTTATAAGGAGACATACCCATAGGATTTTTATAAGCAGTCCTATAAGCCCATAAAGCATCATTCAACTCATCATACCAAATTTTCCTAGATTTATTAACAGTCTCTTGCAAGATAGATTTAATTTCTCTATTTGCTAATTGTACTTGCCCACTGGTTTGAGGATGATAAGCTGAGGAAATCCTATGATTTACATCATATTTAGCAAGGGTTTTCCTAAAACCACCATGAATAAAGTGAGAACCTTCATCACTCATAAGGTATCTAGGCACACCAAACCTAGGGAAAATAACATCTTTAACCATTTTTAAAGAGGTTTCACCATCAACACTTTTTGTAGGTATAGCTTCTACCCATTTAGTAACATAATCAACAACAACAAGAATATGAGTGTAACCATTCGAAGGAGGAAACGAACCCATAAAGTCCAATCCCCAACAATCAAAAGGTTTAATAACAAGAGAATGCGCCTACAGGTGGCGTGGTGGCCGCAGGCACCCCCGGGCCCCCTATCGACTCTTTATGCCATGTAAACCTAAAACTGGGGGGGGGGGGGTTGTCATATTCCAGAGAAACACATCAGAGTGCTGCCGCCACCTCGAAACTCAATTCGGGGATCAGAAGTTTATGTTCTAGCGCCTTGCCGGGACGCGGATTCAAAGGAGATCATAGCCATCGACACCGCCACCTCTTCTCCATCAACCATCTATGATTCCCCCGTCCATGCGTGAGTAAACACCGCTGTGGGCTGAGAGGGATGGAAGGGATTGGATGAGATCGATCATCTAATAATGCCAGATTGTTAGGGCATAGTGCCTAGTATCCGTTGTTAGTGCTTTATATCGTTGTTACAACTTGTTATGCTTAATGCCTGTCACTAGGGCTCGAGTGCCATGATATCATATCTGAACATGTTATTGTTTCATGAGTATAATTATGTTTCTTGATCATATCTACAAGTTGTTTACACACATTGTTGTCCGAACCCGAGGCTCCAAAGTGACAGAATTTGGGACAACCAGAGGGGATGGCTGTGATGTGAGGATCACACGTGTTCACGAAGTGTTAATTCTTTGCTCCGGTGCTTTATTAAAATGAGCACCTTAATTACCAGTAGTTTGCCTTGAGGCCCCTTTGCAAACGGGCTGGTAGGACAAAAATGTTGTGCAAGTTTCTCATTGCAAGCATGTACGACTAAATTGGAACATATGCCTATGGTTTGCCTAGAACTTGGATACTTAATTATTATCTATCTGCAATGCCCATGTTTTGATCATGATATGAACTATCTTATCCATGCCCGTTCATCCATCCCTATGCCTACAATATTTTAATCCTGCCGTTTCCCACAATTGATATTGATGTTACTATTTTACTCATGTTGTTATTTACTACTATTGCTGCTATAAAACTGTTACCACTGATAAACTGTTGCGAGCAAGTCTACTTACAGGTGCAGCTGAATTGACAACTCACTTGTTAAGGCTTATAAATATTCTTTGGCTCCCCTTGTGTCGAATCAATAAATTTGGGTTTTACTTCCCTCGAAGACTGTTGCGATCCTCTATGCTTGTGGGTCATCAATGGGCCACCGCAGCTGGTATCAGAGCAAAGCGACCTTAGGTTTAATACCTTTTAGAAGATATGTAGTTTTGTAATGACTATAGGAAGCCATCTTATCTAAACCACATTTCCTACAACTATGATGATCATTCACTTAAGAATGATACGATCATACTTTTATAGAATATTCTTACTCAAATTGAGTAAATCTACTTATCTATCCTCTTTACACCCAGGCATAATTAGTTAGAAGTCTACCATATATCTTTTTTATGGAAAAAAGAGTTCTCGTATAGTTAGAGATGATTAATTCATAGCGATGATTACGCCATTCTATGAATGTATAGGATGGAGTAGAACATGGTATAGAGTAAGTATAGGAGGAATCAAGAAGGGATGTTTGAGAATCATGAAGAGTCATTAAACTATGGTAATTATGGGGGTATGTACCATATTCTTAGTTATCAAGTCTAGAGGTGAATCATTATCATATAGTATAGAGTTAGGAAAAGGCATACACATTTATGGAGGCTACATTACTACTCCTAAGGTGTGATCAGCAACATGAGGGATCACCAGATGCCATGAGAGGCTTATCATAATCCAGGCGGAGGATTTCAATCTATACGGAACCGAGTCAGACCACAATTACTATAGGATCTTTTTGTCTTAGTTTATTCCATTGCAATAAGGCATGCAATTGGAGTAGTTACCGAGGCAAAGAGTGGTTGTGTAGAATAGTATTATAAAGTAATGTATACCTACTTGTAGTGTATAGCATTTAAGAGCCCTGCTACTTATGTTTTACTCAAAGTACTACTATTTTACAGGCTTTTGATGCATGAGTGATATATAACTGCATTTGGGATTTATTGGATCTTATCTGGATTTTTTATTGACTAGATCAGTACATGAAGTTTGAACTTGATGTGAAAATGCATGTTGAACACTGAGTTCTTTCTTGATGTTACTGGTCTAGAGGGTATAGGATTAGTATGAGAGCGGTCTGAGCTATGAGCAGATTGAAACAACCACAAAAGTCCTGGGAGACCAGAAAGTCAAGAAGGCAGAAGTCAATGAAGCCACTGATGGGAATGGACCACATACGACATCTTGCTTGGAGTTGGTGACATATTTGATCAACATATGGGGATCTACCACAGGTGATGCAAAGAAGATCACATGAGTAGCTATATCCGAGAAGGAAATATGTAGAAGTTTGGTAAATCAAATCCTAAAGTCTTCCCTTAGATGTCAAAACTCAAAGATATAGAAGGACCATAGGAAGTCACAAGTGGAATAGTTCATAGTAACATGCAGGAAAGAGTTAAAAATCAAGAAAGTCGAAGGTGTTTTTACCAATTATATGATTCTAGGAAGAAGTTTAGATAAACTTAGGGGTTTAAGAGTGTCCTGAAGACGAAAGTAATTGAGTATGAAGACTTAAAGTAGCTAGATTCTCTAGTTATAAAAGGATGTACGAGGAGTTGACCGTCTACGCTAATGTAATATGGGAGTTTAGACAAGGAAGTTTTGGTTAGGGAAATGGGTTGTTAGACAATTCCAAGGAGAGAATTATGGGTGTACTCACACACAAACCCCAAAATGAAGTAGATAGTAGAGTCATTTGACATCTGACGCTAGGTCAAACACCTTGACGGAGGACACGTCAGAGAAATACCACACAATAACATGGCTAAATCAAAGTTCCATTGATAATATCAAACTTGAAGAAGGGGATAAATCATCAAAACCCTATCTTTAGACCAACAACATATATGAGTCTAAGTCAAGATATCGTACATTGCACAAGTTTCTTTGATCCGTCATTCCTTGAGATCACTGGATTGAACCAAACAGAGTTCTAACCATTATTAATATCTAGTGTACCGGAAGAATCTTATTGGTTATTCATCATCTCGTGGATGTACCAATTGTTCTTCGGAAATCTATTGGATGTAGGAAACCATACCAATTCATCGGAGAATGAAACTTGGTATCCACTATATAGTGGAACACCACATGTTATTCGTGAGACCATTAGGAAGGCATAGTAACAAAACAGGGCTGGCCTAGTAAAGTAATAGGAAGAGTATTAGATCATGGGAAGTACTAGAAGATACCAAGGGGGAGAGAGTAAATAATACACCGAATAACACTCCACAGAAGACGAGAAGGGAATTCGTGACACTGGTTGCGGTTATTGATGAGGTATTCCAGAGTCAATAAAAGTATAATGCAAGATAGTGGAAGTTGAACAATCAAGACAAGAGGCTACATATAACAAGGTTAACACAAGAAAACAGTTTGTGGGGAATCAAATATTTGCAGAAGTTCTCTCTACCTATATTTACTTGAGAGATTTTGAAACTTCGGGATGAAGTTTTGGTGAAGGGAGGGATACTGTAACATCGTAGTGTTTGGGGGGTTATAAGGATCGAAATAAAATTTGTGCATTTACAAAGAATTGATACGTCTCAAACGTATCCATAATTTCTGATGTTCCATGTTTTCATGCCTTATGATACATGTTTCTTATCTACTTTATGTCATTTTTATGGATTTTCTGGGACTAACCTATTGACTATTTTCTGCTGTTTTTGGTTTCAGCAAAGTTGTTCTGGAGATATTCTTGGAATTGGACGAAACAAAATCACATAGTCTTAGAAAGTCGTCACGTACACGGAGTACAGAGGAGACCCGGAGGGGGGCCTCAAGGGCCCCACACCATAGGGCGGATCCCCCTCTCCGGCCGCGCCTAGGGGTGGTGTGGCCCCCTGGCTGCCCACCGACGTTGTCCTCTCGCCTATTTAAGCTCCTCCACGGGTTAACTCTAAACACCAGAGCCTTTTCCACCAAAAATATTCATAGTCGCGGTCATCGTCAACCCTAGTTCGGGAGGGTTCTGGAGCTCTCCTTGGCACCCTTCCAGGAGGGAAAATCATCACCGAAGGGCTCTACACCACCATGCCCGCCTCCAGAATGATGCGTGAGTAGTTCATCCTTGGACTACGGGTCCATATCAGTAGCTAGTTGGTTGTTCTCTCCTCTTTATGCCTCATGTTTAGATCTGGTGAGATGACCTACATGATCAAGATCATCTTATTGTAATGCTACATGTTGTGTTTGCTGGGATCCGATGAATATTGAATGATATGTCTCTTGATTATCAATCTATCATGTTCTTTTCATGTGTATGTTATTTATGATCATGCATGCTCTCCGTTGTTAGTAGATGCTCTGGCCAAGTAGATGCTAGTAACTCTAAGAGGGAGTATTTATGCTCGATAGTGGGTTAATTCCTCCCTTTCACTCATGCTCGAGTGACAGAAACATAAACAAGTGGGGGATGTGTTGTTGGCATTAGGGAGAAAACAACAATGTTTACCTTGTTTACATTGTTTACATTACACACTTTGCTTACTGCGATTATCTGATGCTTGCAACTTAATACCCAAGGATTGCTCGGATGACATTCTGAGGGTGGATTATTAGTCATAGATGTAGTTGGATGCCGGTCTATGTATCTTGTTATAATGCCCGCATGAATCACATAGTAATCATCATGTCATGCATATGCACTATGGTGCAACCTTTATATCTGTCAATTGCCCAGCTGTAATTTGTTCACCACACATGTTATTTATCTTCTATGGAGATACACCATTAGTGAACTGTGGACCCCGGTCTGTTTTCATACTGCTGCTACTGTTTTACTACTACCATCACTATTCTCTTTCATCTACTGCAAACAATTATTATTTTCCAGACGTTACGTTTAACCTATTTGTTTTCAGCAAAACCGGTGAGATTGACAACCTCACTGCTTCGTTGGAGCAAAGTGATTTGATTGTGTTGTGTAGGTTCCACGTTGCTTCCGAACCGGTAGTGCGCCCTGCCACCTCAGCTGCATCAACCTTCAGAAGTTTCTTCTTTCTCCTACTGGTCGATTCAACCTTGGTTTTGTTCTGAGGGACACTTGCCGATGCACTCTTCATACCTTCCTCTTGAGGTCTCCCAACGAACGTGTGTTCACACGCATCAGTCACTTCTAGTGAAACTATATTTTTATTCGGTCACATCATATGCACTTTACTTGGAGCGTCTGTTTGTTTTTGTTTTGTTTTCCTTGGTGCAATAAGTATAGTTGGAATCCAGCATTCTTGTGTGGGAGAGAGATACACTCCAGTTTTTCATATGAATACTCGTTTTCTTCCTTGCTCGTATTCTTAGTTTTTCTTCTAGCTGCTGCAAATCCTTTTAGCTCCTGTTTTTCATGCATCTCTTATTCAGAGATGTTAGTCCTAGTAGAGTAGTATTAGTACTCTCTTGTTTCATTGCTATATTAGTTGGATAGTTTGTGCTCAAATATATACTGATTGGTGTTTGATGGAAATAGAAAATGCTACGTGTGGTAGATGGTATGTTGGAAAAGACTTGCATACTCTTGTAGATCATTAAACTGTTTCACTTGATTATTTGCTGTTGTTTTGAGATATTAATATGCTTAATGGTAAACCTGTTAGTTTAGTAAAGTAAAACCAATTAATGGTTGGGCTAAAATCTTGAAAATGTGCCACACTCCAATAAACCAGTTGATAGTATAATGGTATATGACTTACTTTACTAATAACAATCGTAATGGATTTTTGTTACGCACTATGTCGGGGTAGCCTACGGTCACTTGTCACTACCTGATACGTCATAAACGTATCCATAATTTCTGATGTTCCATGTTGTTTTCATACTATATGCTACATGTTTCTTATACACTTTATGTCATTTTTATGGATTTTCTGGGATTAACCTATTGACAAGATGCCACAAAGCCAGTTCTTGTTTTCTGCTGTTTTTGGTTTCAGAAAAGTTGTTCGGGAAATATTCTTGGAATTGGATAAAACAAAATCCAAACATCTTAGAATTCCCGACACGTCAAGGAAGTGAAGGGTACGTTGCATAGAAAACAAAAAATTTCCTACGCGCGATAAACCCGAAGGGCCAAGATCTAATCTAGGAGATGAAAGGTAATGGGGAGAAATAGTCTTAGGATAACATACCCTCGAAGACTCTAAGTGGTACGAGACAAAATCTCGTTGTTGGCATAGTCGTACTCACGCCGATTCCGAGCGAGAAGATGTGCACCGCAATCCGGTGGTGCCTCCGTGATCGGTCACACGTTCAGCTCGATGAAGACCTCTGCTCCCTTGATCCAGCGGGGTAGCGGAAGTAGAGGATCCCCCGGAATTCGAGCAGCACGGCGGCGTGGTGGTGGTGAAGAATCCCACGGTCAGGGCTTCGCCAAGACGGAGACCATGGAATGGAGAAGCGCGTAGAGAGGAAGGGAGGTGGGCAAGTGTGTGGAGGAGGGGGAGCTCTCACCCTCCTTTTATAGGGGAGGGGAGGCAGCCCAAAGGGGGGTGCGGCCAGCCATGGGTGCCCCCAGCTCTTCCCCTCTTCATGTGAGTGGAAGCTCCACTCACACCCACTCATGCTCCCATAATTTCCTAGTTAGAAAATCCAAAGGTTTTTCTTTAATAAATAAATAAAACATTTTTATTTCTTTATTTATATTTGTTAATTCCATTAACAAACATTTTCATATAGCACCTCGAATCATTTGTTAATTCCATTAACAACCATCTGACGAAGAACCCCTTGAACTATTTCAATTTTCCTCAGAACAATTTCGGTGTTGTCCAAACCATTCTTTGATATTCCGTATCCTCTCAAATGCTTCGTCGATCCTAAAGTGTGTCACCGTACGGTTCGTGAATAACATAGACATGATCGAGACACCTCTCCAATCAATAATCAACAGCGGGATCTGGAGATCCGTGATGACTCCTATATATTCAACGATGACTCTCGTGATCGTGTGAACCATCAAAGTCGTAACTATATATTCCCTTTGTCTCGCAATATTTTACTTGTCCGAGATCCGATCATTGGTATAAACCATACCTAGTTCGATCTCGTTACCGACAAGTACTCTTTTACTCGTTCCGTGATATGACATCCTTGTGACCTAGTCCCGTGCTTGCAAGCGGTGTCGATGTGATATCACCGAGAGGGCCCAAAGTATATCTCTCCTTCATTTGGATGGACAAATCCCACTCTTGATCCATGAGCCTCAACTAACATTTTCCGAATAGCCAACGGCACCTTTATAGTCACCCTGTTACGGTGTGACGTTTGATGACATCAAAGCACCCTTCCGGTATTAGTGATTGACATGATCTCATGGTCTAAGGAATTAGCTTACTTCGTGTGTAAGACATAACAACATAAAATAAATGACTTGATCGTATTGTTATGCTTAATTTGGGTTTATGTTCATCACATCATCCTCCTAATGACATGACCTCGTTATTAACAACATCCAATGTTCATGATCAGGAAACCTTGATCACTGCTTAATCAACGAGCTAGTTAAAAGAGAGGCTTTACTAGGACCGATTGTTTGTTTATTAATCACACATGTATCAACGTTTCCCTTCAAGAAGTCCAAAGGAGACCCAGAGGGGTGCCCTGGAGCCACCACACCATAGGGTGGCGCGGGTCCCCCTGGCCACGCCACCAGGTGGTGTGGGCCCCTCGGGCGCCCACCGCCATCGCCCTTTTGCCTATAAAGTCCCACCGAGGCATAAACCCTAAAAATATCGGCCCCTTCCACGAAACGTTTGGTAGCTCCGCCACCGTCGCGGACAAGTTTTGGGGGACGGAAATCTCTGTTCTGGCACCCTGCCAGGACGGGGAAGTGCCCTCGGAGCCATCTCCATCAACTCCACCGCCATCTTCATCGCCGTTAATGTCTCCTATGATGAGGAGGGAGTAGTTCTCTCCCGGGGCTAAGGGCTCTACCGGTAGCTATGTGTTTCATCTCTCTCCCCCATGGCGTGATCATTATGTGATCATGAGCTTTGTAACTAGTTGAATAAGTATATGTTACTCTTCATCTATTATGCTGCTCTAGTGCATCGTGTGGTTTAGCATGATATTTATATCTTGTGTTGGATGACCTTATGAAATTGTGGCGTTCGTTTAATACTAATTTGGGGCGCTCATAGTGACAGCGTGGGGTGCCCTAGAGAGGGAATACAGACTTGAGGAGTGCTGTTACATCCCTACGCATGGATTGGTGTTTGTTATCCGACCGGAGAGTGGTTCCGAGTAGCATAGTGAAGAGATGATATTTATGCATTCAATTATGTTATCATTGTTGAGAGTGTCCGGTAGTGAAAGTATGATCCCTAGGCTTTTTTCTAAGCACTGAATCACCATTTATAATCAGTTCTGCTACATGTTTGCTTGCTTCCATTTTTATTTCAGATTGCTATTATCACTTATAATTATCCATAATACTTGTATTTCACTATCTCTTCTCCGAACTAGTGAACCTATACAAATGACAATTGTATTAGGTGTGTTGGGGACACAAGAGATTTCTTGTATCATAATTACAGGGTTGCTTGAGAGGGATACCTTTGACCTCTACCTCCCTGAGTTCGATAAACCTTGGGTAATCCACTTAAGGGAAACTTGCTGATGTTCTACAAACCTCTGCACTTGGAGGCCCAACACTGTCTACAAGAATAGAAACGTGCGTAGACATCAACCTCTTTTCTGGCGCCGTTGCCGGGGAGGTAAGGTAAAAGGTACTCACATCCTCGGATGTGAGTGCTCGAAGTTATTTCCTTTAGATTATGCAATTATATCTTTTTGTTTCTTGTTTTCACTAGTTAGGGTTATTTTTACTTGTTCCTTATTTTTATTTTTACTACTTAGGCTTAATGGAAAACAACAAAAATATGAGAGAGCTTTCTTGAGTTAGGACATGAAGTGTTTGAAGAGAAAATTAAAAAACCTATGGACTTTATTTGCATGCTAGTAGCAATGTTATTAGTATGAAATCTTTGAACGCCATTATTGCTAATGCTATGGAAAAATCTAAGCTTGGGGAAGCTAGTTTGGATGAATATGATATTTTTAGCCCCCAAGTTTTGAGGAGGAAGTTTTCTTTGATGATACTTTGCCTCCAATATATGATGATTATAATGATTGTGGTATTCTAGTTCCACCTATTATTGATGATAAATTTTATTGTGATCATGATATGCCTTCTATACATGATGTTTACAATGACGAAAATGCTATTTTTAGTCCACCTACTATTGAGGAGAAAATTAATTATGAATGCCATATGCCTCCTATATTTGATGTTTATGGTGATGAGAATAATAATGATATCCATTTTGTTGAATTTGCTCCCACTATTATTAATGAGAATGACTATGCTTATGTGGAGAGTATCAATTCTTTTATGCATGTGGCTCATGATAAGAATGTTTCTTGTGATAGTTATATTGTTAATTTCATTCATGATACTAATTAAAGTTACTATGAGAGAGGGAAACATAATTTTATGCATCTAAAAAATATCAAGTTTCCCCTCTTTATGTTGAATTTTTTTAGTTGAACTTGTTTTGCTTTCCTATGCTTGCTGCTTTGTGCTTTCATGACTTGTTTTTCTACAAGATTATTTTTCATAGGAAGTGAGTTAGACTTAAATTTGTTTTACATTTGCTTCTTGATGCTCTCTTTTGCTTCAATTCATATTTCTTATGTGAGCATCTTCTCAAATTATCATGCCTAGCTAAAAGGTTTTAAAGAAAAGCACTTCTTGGGAGATAACCCATGTTTATATTTTTGCTCTGCTTTTATCTATTTTCTTTGAGTCAAGGTGTTGTTTACCTCTGCAGCAACTCCTTTGTATCTTTATTTTCATGTATTAGTTGTGCCAAGTAAAGTTTCTAGCGAAATTTGGTGTTAGTTTTGGATTTCTGCACAGGAAACAAATTTCTTCTGTCCACAGTATAAAATCGCATAATTCACAGAAAGGTCAAAATGACCTAAAACTTTTTGTGCTTATTCCTCCGCTAATTCAAAAGTTTTTCGTTCTTTACGTTTTTTGATCTGAGCAACGTTAGTGCCTCGAAAAAACTCATCTTTACAGATTGTTCTGGTTTTGACAGATTCTACCTTTTTTTACTTGCATTCTCTCTTTTACTATGTCGAGTGGATTTCTTTGCTCCACGAAACATCAGTGGCTGTAGATAATGTTTAAAAAGTATTAATAATGCTTGTGTCCATACATAACACATGATTTTTTTATTGTGCATTAACCCTCCAACGCGAATTACATTGAGTGTGGTGTGAAGGAAGTTTTCAAGGGTCAAGAGAAGAGGGTGATATAATGTGATCAAGAAGAGTGCAAAGCCAAAGCTTGGGGATGCCCCCGTGGTTCATCCCAGCAAATTCTAATAATACTCAAGCGTCTAATCTTGGGGATGCCCAAGGCATCCCCTTTTTCATCAACAATTTATCAGTTCACTTCTAGTGAAACTATATTTTTTCGGTCACATCATATGAATTTTACTTGGAGCGTCTGTTTGTATTCTTTTCTTTTCTTTTTCTTTTGTTTTCCTTGCTACATTAATATTTTTGGAACCGAGCATTCTTTGTGTGGGAGAGAGACATGCTCCGCTTTTTCATATGAGTACTCGTTGCTCGTATTCTTAGTTTTTCTTCTAGCTGCTGCAAATCCCTTTTAGCTCCTGTTTTTCGTGCATCTCTTATTCAGAGTTGTTAGTTCTAGTAGAGTTATGTTAGTACTATCTTGTTTCATATCTATATCTCTTGGAGAGTTTTTGTTGTTGTGTGTTTGATGGAAATAGAAAATGCTACTTGTGGTAGATGGTATAAAAAAAAGCTTGCATATTCTTGTAGATCACTAAACTGTTTCACTTGATTATTTGTTGTTGTTTTGATATATTAATACGCTTAATGGTAAACTTGCTGGTTTAGTAAAGTAAACACAATTCATGGTTGGTCTAAAATCTTGAAACTATGCCACACTCAAATAACCAGTTGATGAGATAATGGTATATGACTTCCTTTGCTGATAGCAATCGTAATGGCTTTTTGTTACGCGCTACAGTCGGGGTAGCTAACAGTGACTTTTCAATGCCATGGACCCTCTTGGAGTGATTTTAATTATGCCTTGTAAGATCATGATTTTAGTTGTAATCACTTGTGATTTTTATGTTGCGGTTTTCTGGCACTTCCACCATCCATATTTGCTAGCCTCTTTGGTACTGTGCATTGCCCATTCTCACATTGAGAGTTGGTGAAAACTTCGCCAGTGCATCCAAACCCCGTGGGAGAACTTTGTTCTTCTACATATAAGCCAAAAATTATCTTCCCCAAAACAGCCACCATACCTGCCTACCATGGAATTTCCATAGCCATTCTGAGATATATTGCCATACAACAACCATCATCATTATGTTACTTGTCATGCTTCATTGTTATTGTGCATACTGCTACACTGGCAGGAGCATTTAGTTTTATATACATTAGAGATATTTCAGTTTGAGTTATGAATACTAAAAGTGTGGTGATTCATTGTAAAATAAAGTGTTGCCCCTACCAGTGAGGTTATATATAAAAAAAAGCCCAAAAAGAAAAAAAAAAGGGCAAAAGAGAGATAATAAAGAGAGAGGATGCAACACTACTACCATTTATTCCACACTTGTGCTTGGTTAGCATCATTACTTAAGTTTGGAGAGAGTTTTCATATTATGACTTGCATAACTATGTGGGGAACTTAAATTATAGAACTTGGCTTGTATATTCCAATGATGAGCCTCCTCAAAAGAACTCTAGGTCTTCATGAGCAAGAAAGCTGGATGCACCCCCACTAGTTCCATTGGAGAGCTTTCACACACTCATAGCTCTATGTGCATCCGTTGTGTGTCAAATACTACTCCTTTCATAACTTCGATTATAAGACTTCCTCTTGTCTAATGATCACTTTCAGTTGTGTCGGACTTTCTGTTTACCATTCGTTGACATTAGCATACATCTCCCAAAATATAGACACTCCTCCATGGTATGTGATTGTTGGCAGACACCCGAGGATTCGGTTAGCCATGGTTTGTGAAAGATGGATGGGAGGAGTGTCAAACTTTTAATACCTCTGTTTAATAAAATAAAAATCTCTAGCACATGAGTGATCCCTGCTTCCCTCCGCGAAGGGCCTTTCTTTTACTTTTATGTCGAGTCTCCATATTCTAACTTTATGCACAGTTGAGAGAGCATTTTTGCCATTCTGAGTTCTATGTGCATTTGTCCCATAAACATCAATAATTACTTCATGATGTGATATTGTTTGTTCTTAAATTATTTGCTCTAGTATTCCTCATGAACTTTGAAGGTGTCCTGGCATTTATGTTTTTCCCCACAATTAAGGACTAGCGAAATATCACTTTGCCATGCTTTCTCTATACCTGGAACAAACGTTTATCTTTCTTTGCATTATTATTCATGATCCTTTATTTGAGATACTCCTCGTGATGAAAAGTGATTGCTTTGCTTTATTATTAAAGTTCTATTATCATGTTTGTGTTTGAAGTTCTATGATCTCAGCTTACATATGCCTTTACATTTTTGTGATCAAGATTATGTTAGTAGCATGTCACATAAGAAATTATTGTTTTATCGGTTACCTACTCGAGGACGAGTAAGAATGTAGCGTCCTCACATTTAAATAATGCAAGAACCCTGTGTTATTGTGCTAGTCCCTGGATTAATTGCTAGCACCATAGTACAAAATGAAATATCATGCAAATGCATCAAATTCTATTACATCGCATGATCTAGTCTTTACAAAATAGTATTACAACTTGCATAGTCTTAGAAGACTAGCAGGAAACATGGAGTTACAAAGGAAAACATAATAACATTGAGCCTCATCTTCTTCATGTGCCACAGGCAAAACATGTTGGTTGTAGACTCGAGATCCTGAACGAAACCTCACTCGTCTTCAGATTCATCTGCAGGATGGAATATGCAGCCACAAGGGAGTCAATACAATTTAATGTATTGGCAAGTAACACTATGGTGTATATAAATGGCAAGTCTAATACTACATGCATATTTGGCTGAGTGGAGTTTTGGCTAAGTTTGCATAAAGCAAGTTTTCTCCTATCTCTTTTGTAAAACAAAATTTTCTTCTCAAAGGGTGGCAACATTGGATTAAAATCCAAGCACCACAAACTGTTCACTTGGTCAAAATTTTACTTATTGAAAATGTTGATGTGATTCTTTCGTCCATCCTTGTCCAGCTGCTCATAATTGTCCATACCCGGGGACACGACACAGTACTTAGTTTTTGGCTCTACAGAGGTCGTGCACTTTCATCCTTGTACTATTTTCACCCAAACATCCTATACATGTTGAATGTATTAAGGAAAGGAGAGAATTGAGTCAAAGTCTTTCAGAAGCATGAAAACTACCAACCGGCAAGACCCATTCCACCTACAATTCTGCTACATCTGTTTGTCAAGCCACAGGTAGAGTCCACACAACTTAATCGACTAAGCCAGAGCCCATATGACCAAAGGCTGCACTGGAAGCAATCTAAACTTGGGGAACATCAAAATCACTTTGTTCCTGGGTGGCATTCCTCAAGTGAACACCCCTCGGGGTGACACTCAACTCTCATCAGCCATGCAACCAAATCCACCCAGGTGGTTCATTGGAGTTGTTACTTATAATTTTCGACAACATCAAGTAAGAACAATTTGTAACATTGCATAGCATCTAGCAAGTTCTATGGCTATAAAGATAAGGTAAATAAATGGCTACACACTAATAGGATAATAGCATAGCATAATATAACTTAGTAAAATTTCCTATCATGCATACTTCTCAAAAATCAACTAATGCATATAGAAAATAATGGGTAGATGGATGGTGTGTTACTTGCCTTTGAAGTTGGTGAAGGAGTTGAACTCTCTCTTCTCAAAATGGAATGTCGCTCTCCGTACAATCTAAACAACACAAGTAAACCACAATAAACAAACAACCACAAGCAAAAGAACAAAGTATAACAATCAATCAAACTTAACACAACAATTTATTCTACAAAGGAATTATTTTGTTTGGGTTTAGTGTATAGAAAATGGCTAAGGATCGTGTCTTGAAGAGTCCAAACTTATTGAACAAAAGTTTAACTAAGGATTAACACCGTTACTCTAATATGCAAAAGGAAAACTTGTTATTTCAATACATAAAGATAACTAAGAAAATTTTGTTAGTGTTTTTCCATTTGTGACTAAGGGTTGTTCTTTGATCAATAAGATCACACAAAGGTGTTAGGATACTCTATTTATGTCTTGAGTTTCTTCTAGTTCTTCTTTTGCCTCCTTGAGTTGATTTGATGTCTAAGTCTTTATGCATGTCCTTCAAAGATCTTGCTTGTATTCCTCCTTGTTGAGTAAAGAGTTTAGGGACTTAGTCATATAGAAATAAGAGAGGTAGTAGAGATAGAGCTCCTTTAGAAAGGACTTGTCAAAATCTTCATCTTCTTGTATAAATTGTTCTTCTTGATGAAAGTCTTGTTGTTGAAGTCTTGGTCAAAAGCTGCCATCTCACTAAAGAAACTAATTCTAAGTATTGGACAAAACAAATCCTAAGTATTCACATCATTGCTCTTGGAAAATCTTCAGGCTTCTTTGTAGCTCCTTCTGTGTGATGCCTCCATTGCTTCTTGTAGGACTTGATGATTTTAGCAAAAACTAGGGGGATAGTATTTATCTAACTTAGCCACCAGAAATTCTAAAGGAAAAGAAAGGAAAAAGGGAGGACTTAGAGAAAAAGGAAGGTTAGTCTTCTTGTAGTTCCTCTTGTTTTCTTCTAAGTGCTCCTTCTTGGAAATGCTTCTGAAGTTTGTCTTCTTGTCTAAGTACTTCTTTGTCCTTCTAGCTTCATGTTGAAAATCCCAAGTTGACAAATGGGGCACCCTCATTGCACTTCATGAATTTTTCACAAGACCAGACTTAGTATTTTTCAACTAGGAGGGTCAACTAGGAAAAATAACTTAGAAATATTGTAAGGGATTCGGTTTTGGTCTCTCTGGTCTAAGGATTAGTCTTAGCACAAATTTGCTAGAGAAAACATATTGAAAATAATAACAGAAAATAAACTAAGTCAGAAATAGTCAGATGAGCATATAACAACCAAAACCATTTTAACTTAGCCAAAAATTATTTTGGGCACAAGGCACTGTTAGTACACATCATAAGGTCTCTAAAATTCTTTTATTTGCAAAAATTGGATTTACAGAAATTAAACTATGCAAAAATCATCAAACAAGCATATTTGAAAATGAACAAATGTTAAATAGTCAATTTTAATTTTGGCCAGTACTAACATAGTCTACAAGTTTGGGGCTTTTCAAGAAGTCCAATTTTTCTTAAATTGGATTTATAGATTAAAAGTTATTAGCAAAACAAGATTTATAAAGATTCAACAACATCAAGTCTGTGCACGTATCAAAATTCAGTTTTCATAATTTTAATAAATTCTACACATTGTGATGATTTCAAAAAGTACAAAATCATCAAAATAGGACTTACAGAACTAAAGATATGAATTTTTAAAGTTTAATAAATTTTCCGTGATTTTTAATCAATTTTAAACCAACTTTGACCGGGGGAGTTGACTGAGCTGACTAGGCAGGCCACACGTCGCGCTGCAATTGGTGCGGTGTTTGCTTTGGCTGACGCGGCGCGCTGATGAGGCAGTGACATGGAGGGCTTCGTGGCATGCTGCTACTGGGCGATACCTCTTCGGGGGTTAGATTTAACGTGAAGCACACGATGGGGATCTGACGGACAGAAAAGAGGGGGCTGCTCACCTCGGCGGGGTCTCGCCAGAATATGGCAGGACGGTGTCCGGCGGCTCGGGAAGACGACGCCGTCGTGCTCTGGTGGTCTTCGAGCTCGAGGAGGGTGATGACCAGGCGCGGCTCAGGATGGCGAGGAAGATGGGGTGGTCGACGATGTCGTGCGCTTCCTCGAACAGTGCCGGGGTGCGGATCGAGTCACTACGATCTCCTGCGGGCTTGGACGTGCTCGGCGCGGCTAAATCTCTGCACAGAAAAATAGTTCAAGAACACGTTTTGATGCGCATGAAGGAGGGTAGCAGGTATAGGCAAAAAGGGAGGTTAGGACTTGTGGGTTGGCCGGTATCGACAAAATACGGTGGCAGCCGTAGCTCCACCCCGACGAGCGATTGCGGCAGCGTGACCGCGGGATTTTGAGGGGAACAAGAGGGGATTCGGAGAGGAGATCGTTCCCTATATATAGGGAGTCTCGGGGAGATCAATTATGTCCTCATGCGCGCGGATTTAGCGCAAGAAAATGGAACAGAATCGGCTAGGGTTTGCTTGGAGGAGAGGTTAGGGGTGATGACGTCACCGTTCACGTCACACTGGCGTCCCGTGTGGGACCAACCTGTCATTGAGGGGAAAAAAGAGAGAGGGGTGCGGGACGGGCTGCTCGCGGGATCTGCTGCTGGGCTCACCACTGGTCCGCAGGCGGTTCTCTGCCGCGCGCGGGTGAGAGAGAAGTAGGCAGGGGTTGGGTTGGGCCGGCCGTGTTTTATCCTCCCTCTTTTTTTTGTGCTGTAACCTTTTTCCTTTTCCTTTTCTTGATTAAACAAAAGATTAATAACTTATGTTTTATAAACCCAATTATGCTCATTTAAATTTCTAAATACTTGTAATTAAAATATCTATCGAATAAAACCCAATTGTGTTGTTTCCAACACAATTTTTTTTTTGAATTGTGAAATTTGAATAATTCCTTAGTAGTAACTCAATGTGATTTTTAATTTAATAAAAACATAAAATATAAATATTTGTCAAATAAAATTTCAATGACATACTATAAGTTGAAAACTTATTTTTGAAAGTTATTACATCTTATTTTCATAATTCTGTATTTTAAAATAGGGGGTAAACCCTAATAGCAACTTATGCCATTTTTTTAATTAGAAAATAAATGTTATTTTGACATGGGGTTTAATAAAATCAGAGAGGAGTCACAAATGCAAAAATTGTTTTCCAAGGTCTTTTACTTGTTTTCATAAACAAAATGATTTTATATAAACACTTTATGGTATAATAATTGAAGAAAACAAATTAAATAATTTTTATTCATGTGAAACATTTTTGGAGCTGGAGAGGATCAATAAAGGTGATAATCCTCTAGTGTTTAAACATCATTAATATTTTCAAGCAAATGATTGAAATGAGAACATTTTTATGAAGTATGGTTTGTTAAATAAAATAATATCTTTGATTAGGTGAAACCTGTTTAGGGTTTTAGAAAACAGAGGCAAATTGGGTTATAAAATTCCAGTAGCATTGGAAAAACAATTAATGTTTACTTTGTGTTAGTTTTATTTGGTTTTTGATAGCTTGCATTAGTAGAAAACAAAAAGTTTTAAATTTTTGTGATTTTTGTACTTTCCAAAAATCAGGGATGTTACAAGGAACTAAGCTTGGGGATGCTTGATACGTCTCCAACGTATCTATAATTTCTCATGCTCCATGATAATATTATGCCAATTGCTACATGTTTTCTCCCTTCTTAATGTCATTTTACACGTTTTCCGGGACTAACCTATTAACAAGATGTCAAGTGTCAGTTTCTTGTTTTCTGCTGTTTTTTATTTCAAAAAAGTTGTTCTGGAAATATTCTCGGAATTGGACCCCACAAAGCCCGAAGTGCCTATTTTCCCCGGAAGCATCCAAAAAACCGAAGAGTAGTCGAAGAGGGGCATCAGGGGGCCCACACATGGGGTGGAGCGCCCCCTTGGCCGCGCCAGGGGGTGGTGTGGGCCCCCTAGGGCTCCACCGCCTCTGCCCTTTCGCCTATTTAGTCCCCCCGGATGGAAAACCCTAGACACCTGATAAAAAATCCCCGAAAAGTTCCGCAGCAGCCGTCATCATCAACCCTAGATCAGGGGGGTCTGAAGCTCTCGGGCACCCTACCGGAGAGAAGATCATCACCGGATGCCTTTTCATCACCACGCCTACCTCCGGAGTGATGCGTGAGTAGTTCATCCTTGGACTACGGGTCCATATAAGTAGCTAGATGGTTGTCTCCTTGATGCGTGTAAAATGCATAGATGAATTTTGCATATTTTGACATGGTTTTCTATTGCATAATGCATCATATAAGGGTATAATTCAATGTTTTATAGTATTTTGGGGTTAAATTACAAAGTCCCCCAACTTTTATGGAATTAACCCTGCCTGTCAGAAACCCCGTTTTCTATATTTTTGACGTTTCAGGGGGCAAACTTCCGCAAAATCACCTGAAAATCTGCGGGGGTCATTTTCTTGGAAGGAGAAGACTTGCAGGCGAAGGATCCACGAGAATTGGGCAAGGAAGCCCAAAAGAGGACCCTCCACGCGGCCAGATTCCTTGGCCGCGTGAGAGGCCCCCTTTTGGCCCCTGTGGCCCCAATTCCTTCCATCTTCGACTTACCGACTCCGTCTTGACCTAAAACCGACTATAAAAAGGGCCCCCCGTACCCTTACAGAGAAGAGCGCCGCCGAAACACCGAAACAGAGACCTGGAGTTCCAGATTGGAGGGGGAAAACTCCGGCGGGGCGCCACCGGTGTGATCTCCTACCCCTCCAACGTCATCTCCATCGACATCTCCATGAAGAGGGGAGTAGTCCACCCCAGGGCTATGGGTTTGTGGAAGTAGCACTTGTATCTCTCTCTCTATGTGCTTCACTAATTAGATCCGTATGAGCTGCCTCACATGATTACTGGCACCGTTGTAATTCCTATGTGGTGGATCTTTTCTATGAGTTATTGAATATGAGATTGCAATTGTTTCTCTTGAGTTATTTGAGTACATGTATCTTATGTACCCCGTTCTTATTTTCTAGCTTTGATCAATCTAGTTCTTGAGAGCGTGTGTGGGGTGATGGGTGCATTAGTTGGAGTAACGGGGGGTGGCTAGTGCTGTGAAAGTGACAGAAGTTCAGCGACCCACTTAGGTTTTGTTAAACCTTTCTTAGTTACCTCACTAGGGATAAAAAGGAGTACCTTGTTACCGGGGATTTGAAGTGACACTAATCAATCTCCATGACTAGATCTAGCAAGTTCTTACTTCAACTTCATGTCACATTGCTTAAAGCTATACTCTGGTTTTTCCTTAATTATCGAGGTGTTATGATTTATTTCGCATCTTGGTGGAGTATAAGAGGGATCAATATGACCGTAGAGATCTCTATGCTAGGACGTGATGCCCATATGAAAGTACTCAATGTTAAACATGTTATTGTAATCTCACATGTAATTCTTTATGTCCACCGTCTACTACTTTATTTGAGAGAATGCAAGTGTGAAACCATGAACCCCGGTCCTATTTTAAATATAAGAAAACACTCTAGTTACTTTGCTGCAATTTACTTTACTTGCACTTTACTTTACTTGCATCTCCAATTCGAATTTACATTATCTCCATCACCACTTGCATCACAAAAATACAAAAACAACCCATTGCATATTTATTTTCTCATTTGCATTTAGTAGTAGATTTAAATATTGCACATTTACTTTCAGTTTTGCATTGCAATTTAGAAGTCTCACACCTTGTCCTTGACAACCACTTGGTGAGGTTGAGGGCACAAAATTCTCTACTTGTTTGCAGGATCCTGGAGGAAGCTGGGAAGACAACTGCTGAAATACTGGCTCCCCAAGAGTTCGATATAAACCCTCGAGTCACCCTCGTGGGGAAGAAGGCTTGCCACTAGCTACACACTCTGCACTTGGAGGCTCAACCTAGCCATCAAGCGTTTTTCTGGCGCCGTTGCCGGGGAGCCATAGGTGAAGGAGTTGTCCAAGGGAGCTCACAAGAAGTCTTCATCACCAACAAAGTGTGCAAACACCTAAGCTTGGGGAGGTTGCACCTACATGAGTACCGTCCTTTCTATCTCCACCTTCTTTCAAGTATATTGTTTTGTTTCTTGTCTTGTTTTTGTTTTTGTTTTGTTTTTGTTCTTGTTTTTGTTTTGTCTTGCATATTTTATTTTAGTTTGCATTTTAGTTTTAAATTTAGTTATCTAGTTTATTTTAGTATTTTGAATTTTCCTAGTTACTTTACTTTTCAGTTTTGCATAAAAAATTAAAAACTACATAAAAACTGTTAAAATGGGTGATAGAACTAAATTAAGTGACTACACAAATACACCCAATGACCAATTCATTGCTAGGCCAATTACTACACCCGAAATACAAGCTGAAAGCTATGAAGTAAGTCCTAGTTTATTGAATTTAATTACTAGAGAGCAATTTGGTGGTAGTGCTATGGAGGATGCCTCTATGCATCTTCATGATTTCATGGAAATATGTGATATGCAAAAATTTAAAAATGTGGAAAGTAGTGTTTTAAAACTGAAATTATTTCCTTTTTCACTGAGAGGAAAGGCTAAAGAATGGTTACTTTCACTACCTACAGCTAGTATAAAGTCTTGGGATGATTTAAAAGAAGCTTTCATTATGAAATATTATCCTCCCGTTAAAATTTTGCAAAATAGGAATAATATCCTCTCATTTAGGCAAAATGATAATGAACATGTATCCATGGCATGGGATAGAATTAAATTAATGCTTAGAACATGCCCATCACATGGAGTAAATGAATGGACCATACTACACTCTTTTTATAATGGTCTAAACTACATGTCTAGAAATATACTTGATTCTGCTGCTGGAGGTGCCTTTATGAGTAAAACTGTAGGAGAGGCTAAGAGCATATTAGAAAGCATATTGCAAAATTATAGTCAATGGAATACTGAAAGAGCACCCAATCCCACTAAGAAAATAAACTCAATTGAATAAACCAATGATTTGTCTTCTAAAATGGACACTATTCTTGCTTTTATTAATAAACAAAATATGGAGAATGTGCCTTTGCAGGAGCTAGTTGGTAGTAATTCTGAAAGTGTGGATGTTAATTTTGTTAGGAATTATGGTAGCAATGGTTTTGGTAATGCTTACAATTCATATAGTAAACCTCCTTATGTGCCAAATAAACCTTTTGTTCCATATCCTAATGCTAATGAAAATAAGTGGAAGCCTTCTAGTGAAATTTCTGAATTTAATAAATTGCTTATGGAACAAGTTGCTAGTCACAATGCTACGATAAATGAGTTAAATAAGTCTATCGCATCCATTAGTAGTGATATTAAAGGATTGCAACTTCAATCTTCGAATTTAGATAAAGCATTGTCAAAATTAGCTGATAATCAAGCAACTCTATTAAGCATGTCACCAGGAAAGCCACAAGCACAACCTAGTGTAGGAGTGAATTCTATTACTATTGCTGATCCTTTTATTGAAAATATTGATCATATTGCTGAGAATACAAGTGAGCATGTCCCTACTAGCTTAGAAGAAACTTTGAATGAAATAGTGAAGTACCCTGAATATTTACTTCCATATATGTCTTATCTTGCTAGCAAAGATGAAATTAGTCCTCATGAATCAATCATGCTAGATAAATTAGAGAGTAAAGTAGAGGAAATTATGATGCTTACTGAAATTAAGGATCCATTGCTTGATTTAGAAAAAAGTAGCTTGCAAGAACTTATTGCTACTCTACAAAAATTTGCTAGTGATCCCACTATAAATGTTAATCAACCTGGCTTTGGATCTTATTTTGCTAATCATGTCTTGCAAGAAAAAATTGCTAGGTACAAGAATGAGGCCATGATACCTCCTAAGCTTGGGGATGCATGGGTCCCCAAGGTGCTAGTCTCAATTGGAAAAGAAATTCACCATGCTATGTTAGATCTAGGTTCTAGTGTATCGGTACTCTCTAAAGAATTATATGAATTGCTAGAACTAGAAAATTTAGAAAAGTGCTCAAGTGAATTTGTCCTTGCTGATAACTCTACTAAACATGCTGTAGGACAAGTAAAATATGTTATGATTGAATTGCACATGACTTTCATACCCGTTGATATCATTATTATGGATATGGGGGATAAATCCCCTAGTCCTATTATTTTGGGTAGACCTTTTCTTCGTACTACAGGTGCAATCATAGACTCCAAGGAAGGGAATGTCAAGTTTCAGTTCCCTCACAAGAAAAGCATGGAGCACTTCCCAAGGAAGAGGGGCACGCTGAAGAACAAGCTCCCTCATGAGCTTTATCCCTCTTGATTATCAAGTAAGTAAAGCCTAGCTATATGGCTATAAAGAAAGCGCTTTACGGGAGGCAACCCGGTTGTTTTTGTTTGGATTTCCTAGTTTCCTCTTGCTGTCTCAAGAGATTAGTTTTTTTTGTTTTAATTCTGGAGTTTTCAATAAAGAGTCAAGTCAAATCCATTTGGACTTATAAGTTGCTATCCTAGTGCAGGAAATTTCTGTTTCAGCACGAGTCTGCTCACCGTATGATTTTACGTTTTTTATTGGTATGTCGGATTGAGCTAATGTTTTAGTATGTTCTGCAACTTTTCGTCCTCTGTAAGAAACAAAATTGGCTTAATTTTTTGACGAGTCTAGCTTAGGGAAAAACGTTCGTTTTGCTGCTGCTGCTTTTCTGGACAGATTCTGCCTTCTTTTGTTTTATGCACTCTTTGGGCTTGGGAATCGAATTTCCATGATTCTTTCAAGCAAGAGAGTGAACATACAACATAATGAACCTTATTGTCTATCTAATGGAGCATTTGATTTGGAATTTTGCACATCAAGCATGTGATTTGTTTGTCCTTACTAATCTCACCCCACAGAAAAAGAATGGGAGAAACATGTTTTGTGAAGTTTTTTCGCAGGGAATAGAGGAGCTGCGCCTCAAGACATCCAAAAATGGTGAAAGAAATAAGATTGGGGATGTGATTAACACCCCACTGGAGCTACACTCTTTTGGTTAGCACACGTCTACTTTCTGTTTTTCTAAGCAAAGCATTTATCGTAGAGACTTGAAGCGTCTAGTTTTTTTTTTTTTGATAAGACCACCACCATCATTTTATATGAGATTGAGCTACTGGAGTTTGGGGTTTGAATGTATTGGATGCTAGTATTATGACTTGGAATAGGGATGCCATGGTTGATTTGAAGAGCTACATATGTTTGCATGATTTATAGGCTTTTTATGTGTAGAAATTTGCAATAATGTTGTCTTGAGCTATCTCTTATTCATGTCCTTGATGTTAATTGCTGGTTTATTTAGTTTGTCATGAAATGAGTAGTTCTATGGACATATTAATGCATATTAGCTGGTCAACTATCTCCCTCTTGCTAGCCCAAAAATTTAAAAATTCCAACAAGTAAAAACTTGTTTTCCAACACTCCTTAGCCAAGTATTTCCAGTGAGTCCACCATATCTTCCCATTAGCTTCATTGCTATTCCGAGTATGTTCACCATGTTATTGTGTTATTTATGTTCTAAATTAAGATATTCACTTTATTAATTGTCATGGGTTGAACTTGGGATAGGACTCTCACGAACTTTTGAAGGCACACTTTACTTTTTATGCATCTAATAAACATGACCCAATAATGGGAGCCACAAGTTTTGCGTTTGACAAGTGTGTGGTTGGGAGCTAGCTATAAACGTGTATCACCGGAAAGCTTTCAACTTTGCACAAAAAAAATTACATTTGGTTGATATCATGTACTTTTGTTTTTGGACTCCTGCCATGCCGAAATGAAATAGAGGAATAGTAAGTTTTGATGAGTAAGTATCTATATGACTAGAGAAACACATTGGGCCGCTAACCCAAGCCATGCTTTATCATGGTGGAAATTTACTTATAGCTTGAGTGACTCTACAACACATCCTATAATAAAATAAGAATCTATGCATAATAGTGAATGAAAATAAAAAGGATGATGAGTCTACTCCGTTTGTTCATCTTGTCATTGTAACATGGGCTTGTTTCCATGTCATGGGGAAAGAGGTACCTCTTTGCGGTTCTCTATGATGTCATTAATACTTATTATGATTGTACAAAGCTTATTAGGAATCTTAAGTTGAGTAATCATGGAGTAGGTTTTCACACTCACGGGGCATGAGGCTTTCAACCACCTTGTCATTCTCATTACTTCAATACTCACAATTTTAAGATGCTAGTGATAAAGGGGCAATGAGATTCCTAGATCAATGGATACCACATTTCAATTAGTAATTTTAGTTGAATAATTTAGAGGCTAAATAAGACTTGATCATGTTTTACCTCTACTCAATTTTCTCCAAAGTTTCCACCATATTTTCTATTCTCCATTATGCTATTCTTTGACCAATATAGGATTTTATTTTTTATTTTGTGTATGCATTTGGTCCATAGTGCTTTTATTTCATTATACACTTTGTGAACTTTCATGAAGCATCTTTGCTTGCATATTTGATATTTCTTACAACATGAATTGTATATTGCTACTCATTTCTAGTATTAATCATTTGATTATATGTAGCATGAATAATCCTCCTTGATATCCCATGATTCTTTCAATATGCAAAACCCATCTTAGTTTTATCACCTTCATACTCGAGTACGAGCATGGGTTAAGCTTGGGGATGTTGATGCATGTAAAATGCATAGATGAATTTTGCATATTTTCACATGGTTTTCTATTGCATATTGCATCATATAAGGGTATAATTCAATGTTTTATAGTATTTTGGGGTTAAATTACAAAGTCCCCCAACTTTTATGGAATTAACCCTCCATGTCAGAAACCCCGTTTTCTATATTTTTGACGTTTCAGGGGGCAAACTTCCGCGAAATCACCTGAAAATCTGCAGGGGTCATTTTCTTGGAAGGAGAAGACTTGCGGGCGAAGGATCCACGAGAATTGGGCAAAGAGGCCCAAAAGAGGACCCTCCACGCGGCCAGGTTCCTTGGCCGCGTGAGAGGCCCCCTTTTGTCCCATGTGGCCCCAATTCCTTCCATCTTCGACTTACCGACTCCGTCTTGACCTAAAATCGACTATAAAAAGGGTCCCCCGTACCCTTACGGAGAGGAGCGCCGCCGAAACACCGAAACAGAGACATCGAGTTCCAGATTGGAGGGGGAAAACTCCGGCGGGGCGCCACCGGTGTGATCTCCTACCCCTCCAACGTCATCTCCATCGACATCTCCATGAAGAGGGAGTAGTCCACCCCAGGGCTATGGGTTTGTGGAAGTAGCACTTGTATCTCTCTCTATGTGCTTCACTAATTAGATCCGTATGAGCTTCCTCACATGATTACGGGAACCGTTGTAATTCCTATGTGGTGGATCTTTTCTATGAGTTATTGAATCTGAGATTGCAATTGTTTCTCTTGAGTTACTTGAGTACATGTATCTTATGTACCCCGTTCTTATTTTCTAGCTTTGATCAATCTAGTTCTTGAGAGCGTGTGTGGGGTGATGGGTGCATTAGTTGGAGTAACGGGGGGTGGCTAGTGCTGTGAAAGTGACAGAAGTTCAGCGATCCACTTAGGTTTTGTTAAACCTTTCTTAGTTACCTCACTAGGGATAAAAAGGAGTACCTTGTTACCGGGGATTTGAAGTGACACTAATCAATCTCCATGACTAGATCTAGCAAGTTCTTACTTCAACTTCATGTCACATTGCTTAAAGCTATACTCTGGTTTTTCCTTAATTATCGAGGTGTTATGATTTATTTCGCATCTTGGTGGAGTATAAGAGGGATCAATATGACCGTAGAGATCTCTATGCTAGGACGTGATGCCCATATGAAAGTACTCA
Source organism: Alopecurus myosuroides (assembly GCA_028641055.1). Taxonomy (NCBI): domain Eukaryota; kingdom Viridiplantae; phylum Streptophyta; class Magnoliopsida; order Poales; family Poaceae; genus Alopecurus; species Alopecurus myosuroides. The sequence goes on along the minus strand of CM054062.1, from coordinate 356,677,633 downwards.
ATGTTAAACATGTTATTGTAATCTCACATGTAATTCTTTATGTCCACCGTCTACTACTTTATTTGAGAGAATGCAAGTGTGAAACCATGAACCCCGGTCCTATTTTAAATATAAGAAAACACTCTAGTTACTTTGCTGCAATTTACTTTACTTGCACTTTACTTTACTTGCATCTCCAATTCGAATTTACATTATCTCAATCACCACTTGCATCACAAAAATACAAAAACAACCCATTGCATATTTATTTTCTCATTTGCATTTAGTAGTAGATTTAATTATTGCACATTTACTTTCAGTTTTGCATTGCAATTTAGAAGTCTCACACCTTGTCCTTGACAACCACTTGGTGAGGTTGAGGGCAAAAAATTCTCTACTTGTTTGCAGGATCCTGGAGGAAGCTTGGAAGACAACTGCTGAAATACTGGCTCCCCAAGAGTTCGATATAAACCCTCGAGTAACCCTCGTGGGGAAGAAGGCTTGCCACTAGCTACACACTCTGCACTTGGAGTCTAAACCTAGCCATCACTCCTCCTCATATTCCTCCATGTTTAGATCTCGTGAGCTGCCTAACATGATCGAGATTGATGTTATGTAATTCTATGTGCTGTGTTTGCTGGGATCCGATGAATATTGAACTTATGCCAAGTTGATTATAGTCTTTATTGCAAATTTTATTTGTGATCTTTCATGCTTTCCGTTGCTAGTGGTTGCTCTGGCCAAGTAGTTGCTACTGAATCCAAGAGGGAGTATTTATGCTCGATAGTGGGTTCATGCCTCCTTTTCGCCTGTGCTCGAGTGACAGAAACGTGACGGGGGAAACACCGGTGTGAGTCCCCGTGTGAACAATCATTGCTTACATACACACTTTGTTTCATGCAGTTATCTGTTGCTTGCAACTTAATACCTAAGGGGGTTCGGATGATAACCCGAGGGTGGATTATGAGTCATAGATGAGTTGGATTGCGGTCTATGTATATTGTTGTAATTCCCGCACTAAATAGTATAGTAGTCTTCATGTCATGAATGTGTACTACGGTGCAACCTTTATTTGTCAATTGCCCAGCTGTAATTTGTTCACCCAGCATGCTATCTTTTATGGAGAGACACCACTAGTGAACCTATGAACCACGGTCCATTTTCTTACACTGTTAAACAAACCACTACAATTTCCTTCTTTACTTACTGAAAGCATACATTATTTTCCACACTATACATCTAATCTTTGTTTTCAGCAAGACCGGTGAGATTGACAACCTCACTGTACCGTTGGGACAACGTATTTTGGTTGTGTTGTGTGCAGGTTCCGCGTTGTTGCTGACACCGGTGAGGCGCCATCACCACCGTCAGTGGCATCGACCTTCCAAAGATCCTCTTTCTCCTACTGGATTGATAACCTTGGTACTTAACTAAGGGGAAAACTCGTACCGCTGTGCTCATCACACCCTCCTCTTGGGGTATCCCGACGAGTGCAAGATCTGCACCATCAAGGAAATTTCTGGTGCCGTCGCCGGGGAGAAAGAAGTCTTCTGGCAAGGGGAGTCTCTCACTCTCAACCTCTTTATTTTGTTTATTGTCTTGTTTTTATTTTTTGTCTTTTTGCTTCTTTATATTAAAAACACGAAAAAAATAGTTTACTTTATAGCTGTTATTTATTTGGTTGCTTTTATGTCTAGGTTTGTTCCTGTCAATATGTCACCAGAAGAAACAATCTTCACTCTCAAGAAAGGGAGTAAGGAAAGTTTCAAGGAAGCTTGGTCTAGGATTTTTTATTCTTATAGTAAAATTGAACCCATGATGACCTTGAATTTGTTTCTTAGTAGTTTTTACTTTGGTTTTGTTCTTTGCTATAGATATGCTTTATACTCTGCAGTAGGAGGAGACTTCCTACGTTGTGATGGGGATCAAGCTCTCAATGCCATTAAAAAGTTGATTGCAACTTCTAGCTCAACTAGTAAATTTGATTCATCCCTTGTGAGCTTTCAGGCTAGATTAAATACTCTTGAAACAAATATATCTTGTTTAAAAGAAGCCTATAACCAGATTCGTGCTTGTTATGATTATGTGCCAATAAACTTTGAACCTTCAATGTGGATCCCTACGGTAAAATTTGTTAGAAATGGTGAAACTTTTCATGCTCATTGCGATATTATGACTGAATTTTGTCTTATTCCTAGAAATATTTATGAGTCTTTGAATCTTTGGAAACTTTCTGAAGGGGGAGAAGAAATACCCCTTATCAATAATACCGTTGTTTTGCCCATTGGGATAGCTGAGGGAGTGTTTAAAAAAATCATGAGAAGGACAGTATCCACTAATTATCTTGTTATTGAATGTGTAGGAGAAGGACAAATTACACTTGGAAGGTCCTTAATGAAACTCCTAGGGGCACTAATAGATGTGGGGAAAAGTACATTAAATTTTGCCTTCGCACCAGGGTGTGGCCATATATTCGCCAAACCTAAGAAGAAGGGTAAGAGGATTAAAAGGAGAGTTCTTGGTATAGATGTTGATGCTTCTTCACTTGAAAATACTTGAGTTGCTTTCTATACCTAGCTGAAAGGCGTTAAAGAAAAGCGCTACCGGGAGACAACCCGTTTTATTTCTCTGTTTTCAACCAGTTTTCGTGTGCTTTGCACCTGGGTGTTGTCTATTTACTTAGCAACCCCTCTGTATCTTTTCTTTTCTGTTTTTGTTGAGCCAAGTAAAGCCTCTAGTGGAAAGTTGAGGCTATATTTCGGATATCTGCGCAGGAAACAGATTTCTGTTGTCCACTATTTATTCCGTATAAAATCACAGAAAATTCAAAATGACCTAAGAGTTTTTGTGCGTAATTCTGGGATGTATAAGCAACTTTTCTTAGTTGACCACTTTTTGATTTGAGCAACAAAAGATTTTCGAAAAAAATCATCTTTACCAGCTATCCTGTTTTGACAGATTTCTGCCAATAATTGCATTTGCATCTTAAATTCTTTCTTTTGGTCTTCTTTTGAGAAAAAGAGTTTTAACACAAGTTTAGACAGTGGCTAATGTGATTATGAGTGTTAGGATTGTGTTGAACCTGAACCATGTGAATTTATTATATAGATTGCACTAACGTTGCTAATGAAGATTGTGAGAAGTTTGGTGTGAAGGAAGTTTTCAAGGGTCAAGAGAAGAGGATGATATGTCGTGATCAAGAAGATGAAAAGCCTAAGCTTGGGGATGCCCTAGTGGTACATCCCAGCAAATTCCAAGAAGACTCAAGCGTCTAAGCTTGGGGATGCCCAACGCTTCCCCTTCTTCATCGACAAATTATCAGGTCACTTCTAGTGAAACTATATTTTTATTCGGGCACATCTTATGTGCTTTACTTGGAGCGTATTTTATTTTTGCTTTCAGTTTTTTTATTTTTGCAATAAGCTTGATTGGGCCCCAGCATTCTTTTATTGGAGAGTGACATGCTCCGCTTTTTCATGGGAATACTTTGTATTCTTAATCTTTGTCTAGCTGCTGCATTTATTTAGCTCCTATTTTGCATGCATCTCTTATTAAGAGTTGTTAGTTTTAGTAGTGTTATGTGAGTACTCTCATGTTTGCTTGCTGTATCATAAAGAGTATTTTTTGTTAAAACATATCTTGTATGGTGCTTGTTGGGAGAAGAAACTGCTGTTTAAAGTAGAATTTATAATGGTACAAGTAGAAGCTTGTATAGACTGTTGCTAGAACTTTTTATGCCATGCTAAATGTTATTTTAGTTCTAAAGCCTTGTGGATATTGAGTAGCATGAATAGCATCAAATAGCTGAGAGTGTTTAATATGCCATTGAAAGATTCATGAGTTGTTCTTGCCATAAGGAAGCATTAATTTATGGTATTCTCTTTCGAATGTTTTATTTGGTTGACTTGGCGCATGCTCACACCATGTTTATGACTATGAACCAGTCACGAATAGCCTCCATGACCACTTAGTTTTTTAACTTGTGATACCTCTTATGCTTTAATTAATGATGTTTATGTCGATGTGCATGATTATGGCTCTTTTGCTCTCTTGATTTGTCGCTCCCAGCCTTTTGCTAGCCTCCACATGTACTGAGTATGAGCTCTACTCGTGCATCCAACTCCCTTAAAATAAAGTTTTTCCCATTATGTCCATCATACCTACCTACTTGTGGTATTTAACTGCCACTCCAAAGTAAATTGCTCATGTGTTTCCTTTAAAACTTTCAAAACTACTCCTGCTTTATGTTCCTGTTTTTGCTCATGAGAACGTCAATAGAGAATATTTATCTCACTTGTTGATTGGATTTGACACCCTGGACTAGTGGCTTCATCCGCTTATCCAAATGATAGAAGAGCTAGCAGCGGGGTGCCCAGCCCCAAATTAATCACACACAATCTCTTCACTATTGTTGCCCCTGATTTATCAGTCAAAGCATAATTGTGTAAACAAAAGAGAAAGAGGGATGACCTTCTACCCAGATGCGTCCTTCATATGGGAGACGCTCTTGTGAATCTAGTTGGCTTGTGAGGTACTGTATTTTCTGTTTACCATTCGTTGACATTAGTATACATCTCCCAAAATATAGACACTCCTGCACGGTATGTGATTGTTGGCAGACACCCGAGGATTCTGTTAGCAATGGTTTGTGAAAGATGGATGGGAGGAGTGTCAAACTTTTAATACCTCTGTTTAATCAAATAAAAGCTCTAGCACATGAGTGATCCCTGCTTCCCTCCGCGAAGGGCCTTTCTTTTACTTTTATGTTGAGTCTCCATCTTCTAACTTTATGCACAGTTGAGAGAGCATTTTTGCCATTCTGAGTTCTATGTGCATTTGTCCCATAAACATCAATAATTACTTTATGATGTGATAGTGTTTGTTCTTAAATTTTTCTCTCTAGTCTTCCTCATGAACTTTGAAGGTGTCCTGGCATTTATGTTTTGCCCCACTCTTAAGGACTAGCGAAATATCACTTTGCCATGCTTTCTCTATACCTGAAACAAACGTTTATCTTTCTTTGCATTATTGTTCAAGATCATTTATTTGAGATACTCTTCATGATGAAAAGTGATTGCTTTGCTTTATTATTAAAGTTCTATTTATCATGTTTGTGTTTGAAGTTCTATGATCTCAGCTTACATATGCCTTTACATTTTTGTGATCAAGATTATGTTAGTAGCATGTCACCTCAGAAATTATTGTTTTATCGTTTACCTACTCGAGGATGAGTAGGAACTAAGCTTGGGGATGCTTGATACGTCTCCAACGTATCTATAATTTCTAATGCTCCATGATAATATTATGCCAATTACTACATGTTTTCTCCCTTCTTTATGTCATTTTACACGTTTTCCGAGACTAAGCTATTAACAAGATGCCAAGTGCCAGTTCCCTATTTTCTGTTGTTTTTTATTTCAGAAAAGTTGTTCTGGAAATATTCTCGGAATTGGACCCCACAAAGCCCGAAGTGCCTATTTTCCCCGGAAGCATCCAGAAGACCGAAGAGGAGTCGAAGAGGGGAATTAGGGGGCCCACACCATGGGGTGGCGCGCCTCCCCCTTGGCCGCGCCAGGGGGTGGTGTGGGCCCCCAGGGCTCCACCGCCTCTGCCCTTTCGCCTATATATTCCCCCGGATGGAAAACCCTAGACACCTGATAAAAAATCCCCGAAAAGTTCCATAGCCGCCGTCATCGTCAACCCTAGATCAGGGGGTTCTAAAGCTCTCTCCGGCACCCTGCCAGAGAGAAGATCATCACCGGAGGCCTCTTCATCACCATTCCTACCTCTGGAGTGATGCGTGAGTAGTTCATCCTTGGACTACGGGTCCATAGCAGTAGCTAGATGGTTGTCTCCTCCTCATATGCCTCCATGTTTAGATCTCGTGAGCTGCCGAACATGATCGAGATTGATCTTATGTAATTCTATGTGATGTGTTTGCTAGGATCTGATAAATATTGAACTTATGTCAAGTTGATTATAGTCTTTCTTGCAAATGTTATTTGTGATCTTGCATGCTTTCCGTTGCTAGTGGTTGCTCTGGCCAAGTAGTTGCTCCTGACTCCAAGAGGGAGTATTTATGCTCGATAGTGGGTTCATGCCTCCTTTTCGCCTGTGCTCGAGTGACAGAAACGTGACGGGGGAGGATGTGTTGTTTCCACTAGGGGGAAAACACCGGTGTAAGTGCCCGCGTGAACAATCATTGCTTACATTACACACTTTGTTTAATGCAGTTATCTGTTGCTTGCAACTTAATACCTAAGGGGGTTCGGATGATAACCTAAGGGTGGATTATTAGTCATAGATGCAGTTGGATTACGGTCTATGTATATTGTTGTAATTCCCGCACTAAATATTATAGTAGTCTTCATGTGATGAATGTGCACTACGGTGCAACCTTTATTTATCAATTGCCAGCTGTAATTTGTTCACCCAGCATGCTATCTTTTATGGAGAGACACCACTAGTGAACCTATGAACCCCGGTCCATTTTCATACACTGTTAAACAAACCACTACCATTTCCTTCTTTCTTTACTTACTGCAAGCATACATTATTTTCCAGACTATACGTCTAATCTTTGTTTTCAGCAAGACCGGTGAGATTGACAACCTCACTCTACCGTTGGGACAAAGTATTTTGGTTGTGTTGTGTGCAGGTTCCGCGTTGTTGCTGACACCGGTGATGCGCCATCACCACCGTTAATGGCATCAACCTTCCAAAGATCCTCTTTCTTCTACTGGATTGATAACCTTGGTTCTTAACTAAGGGGAAAACTCCTACCGCTATGCTCATCACACCCTCCTCTTGGGGTATCCCAACGAGTGCAAGATCTGCACCATCAAGGAAATTTCTGGCGCCGTTGCCGGGGAGAAAGAAGTAATCTGGCAAGGGGAGCCTCTCACTCTCAACCTCTTTATTTTGTTTATTGTCTTGTTTTTATTTTTTGTCTTGTTTTGCTTCTTTATATTAAAAACACAAAAAAAAATAGTTTACTTCATAGCTGTTATTTATTTGCTTGATTTTATGTCTAGGTTTGTTCCTGTCACTATGTCACCGGAAGAAACAATCTTCACTCTCAAGCAAGGGAGTAAGGAAAGTTTCAAGGAAGCTTGGTCTAGGATTTTTTTATTCTTATAGTAAAACTGAACCCATGATGACCTTGAATTTATTTCTTAGTAGTTTTTACTTTGGTTTTGTTCTTTGCTATAGATATGCTTTAGACTCTGCAGTAGGAGGAGACTTCCTACGTTGTGACGGGGATCAAGCTTTCAATGCCATTAAAAATTTGATTGCAACTTCTAGCTCAACTAGTAAATTTGATTCATCCCTTGTGAGCTTTCAGGCTAGATTAAATACTCTTGAAACAAATATATCTTGTTTAAAAAGAAGCCTATAACCAGATTCGTGCTTGTTATGATTATGTGCCAATAAATTTTGAACCTTCAATGTGGATCCCTGCGGTAAAAGTTGTTATAAATGGTGAAACTGTTCATATAGATGTTGATGCTTCTTCACTTGAAAATAATTGAGTTGCTTTCTATATCTAGCTGAAAGGCGTTAAAGAATAGCGCTACCGGGAGACAACCCGTTTTATTTCTCTGTTTTCAACTAGTTTTCCTTTGTTTTCTTTTGTGTGCTTTGCACCTGGGTGTTGTATATTTCCTTAGAAACCCCTTTGTATCTTTTCTTTTGTGTTTTTGTCGAGCCAAGTAAAGCCTCTAGTGGAAAGTTGAGTCTATATTTCGGATTTCTGCGCAGGAAACAGATTTCTGCTCTCCATTGTTTATTCCGTATAAAATCACAGAAAATTCAAAATGACCTGAGTTTTTTTGTGCGTAATTCTGGGCTGTATACGCAACGTTTCTTAGTTGACCACTTTTTTATTTGAGCAACAGAAGATTTTCGAAACAAATCATATTTATTAGTTGTCCTGTTTTGACAGATTTCTGCCAATAATTGCATTTGCATGTTAAACTCTTTCTTTTTGTGTTCTTTTGAGAAAAAGAGTTTTAAAAGAAGCTTAGACAGTGGCTAATGTGTTTATGAGTGTTAGGCTTGTGTTGAACCTGAACCATGTGAATTTATTATTTCGATTGCACTAACGTTGCTAATGAAGATTGTGAGAAGTTTGGTGTGAAGGAAGTTTTCAAGGGTCAAGAGAAGAGGATGACGTGATCAAGAAGAGTGAAAATCCTAAGCTTGGGGATGCCCTGGTGGTACATCTCAGAAAATTCGAAGAAGACTCAAGAATCTAAGCTTGTTGATGCCCAAGGCTTCCCCTTCTTCATCGACGAATTATCAGGTCACTTCTAGTGAAACTATATTTTTATTCGGACACATCTTATGTGCTTTACTTGGAGCGTCTTTTTTTTTGCTTTTTTTTTGAAATAAGCTTGGTTGGGCCCCAACATTCTTTTATCGGAGAGTGAAACGCTCCGCTTTTACATGGGAATACTTTGTATTCTTAATCTTTGTCTAGATGATTCATTTGTTTAGCTCCTATTTTGCATGCATATCTAATTAAGAGCTGTTAGTTTTAGTAGTGTTATGTGAGTACTCTCATGTTTGCTTGTTGTATCATAAAGATTATTTTTGTTAAAACATATCTTGTATGGTGCTTGTTGGGAGAAGAAAATGTTGTTTAAAGTAGAATTTATAATGGTGCAAGTAGAAGCTTGTATAGACTGTTGCTAGAACATTTTCATGCCATGCTAAATGTTATTTTAGTTCTAAAGCCTTGTGGATATTGATTAGCATGAATAGCCTCAAATAGCTGAGAGTGTTTAATATGCCATTGAAAGATTCATGAGTTGTTCTTGTCATAAGGAAGCATTAATTTATGGTATTCTCTTTCAAATGTTTTATTTGGTTGACTTGGCGCATGCTCACACTATGTTTATGACTAGGAACCAGTCATGAATCGCCTCCATGACCACTTAGTTTTTGAACTTGTGATACCGCTTATGCTTTAATTAATGATGTTTATGTCGTTGTGCATGATTATGGATCTTTTTCTCTCTTGATTTGTCGCTCCCAGTCTTTTGCTAGCCTCCACCTGTACTGAGTATGAGCTCTACTCATGCATCCAACTCACTTAAACTAAAGGTTTTCCCATTGTGTCCACCATACCTACCTACTTGTGATATTTAACTGCCACTCCAAAGTAAATTGCCCATGTGTTACCTTTAAAACTTTCAAAACTACTCCTGCTTTATGTTCCTGTTTTTGCTCATGAGGACGTCAATAGAGAATATTTATCTCACTTGTTGATTGGATTTGACACCCTGGACTAGTGGCTTCATCCGCTTATCCAAAAGATAGAAGAGCTGGCAGCGGGGTGCCCAGCCCCAAATTAATACACACAGAATCTCTTCACTATTTTTGCCCCTGATTTATCAGTCAAAGCATAATTGTGTAAATAAAAGAGAAAGAGGGATGACCTTCTACCCAGATGCGTCCTTCATATGGGAGCCGCTCTTGCGAATCCAGTTGGCTTGTGACGTACTGTATTTTCTGTTTACCATTTGTTGACATTAGCATACATCTCCCAAAATATAGACACTCCTGCACGGTATGTGATTGTTGGCAGGCACCCGAGGATTCGGTTAGCCATGGTTTGTGAAAGATGGATGGGAGGAGTGTCAAACTTTTAATACCTCTGTTTAATAAAATAAAAGCTCTAGCACATGAGTGATCCCTGCTTCCCTCCGTGAAGGGCCTTTCTTTTACTTTTATGTTGAGTCTCCATCTTCTAACTTTATGCACAGTTGAGAGAGCATTTTTGCCATTCTGAGTTCTATGTGCATTTGTCCCATAAACATCAATAATAAATTCATGATGTGATATTGTTTGTTCTTAAATTATTTGCTCTAGTCTTCCTCATGAACTTTGAAGGTGTCCTGGCATTTATGTTTTTCCCCAGTCTTAAGGACTAGAGAAATATCACTTTGCCATGCTTTCTCTATACCTGAAACAAATGTTTATCTTTCTTTGCATTTTTATTCAAGATCCTTTATTTGAGCTACTCTTAGTGATGAAAAGTGATTGCTTTGCTTTATTATTAAAGTTCTATTTATCATGTTTGTGTTTTAAGTTCTATGATCTCAGATTACAAATGCCTTTACATTTTTGTGATCAAGATTATGTTAGTAGCATGTCACATCAGCAATTATTGTTTTATCGTTTACCTACTCGAGGACGAGTATGAACTAAGCTTGGGGATGCTTGATACGTCTCCAACGTATCTATAATATCTGATGCTCCATGATAATATTATGCCAATTGATACATGTTTTCTCCCTTCTTTTTGTCATTTTTACACGTTTTCCGAGACTAACCTATTAACAAGATGCCAAGTGCCAGTTCCCTGTTTTCTGCTGTTTTTTATTTCATAAAAGTTGTTCTGGAAATATTCTCGGAATTGGACCCCAAAAAGCCCGAAGTGCCTATTTTCCCCAGAAGCATCCAGAAGACCGAAGAGGAGTCGAAGAGGGGCATCAGGGGGCCAACACCATGGGGTGGCGCGCCCCCCTTGGCCGCGCCAGGGGGGTGGTGTGGCCCCCAGGGCTCTACCGCCTCTGTCCTTTCGCCTGTTTATTCCCCCCGGATGGAAAACCCTAGACACCTGATCAAAAATCCCTGAAAAGTTCCGTAGCCGCTGTCATCGTCAACCCTAGATCAGGGGGTTCTAAAGCTGTCTCTAGCACCCTCTCGGAGAGAAGATCATCACTGGAGGCCTCTTCATCACCATGCTTGCCTCCGGAGTGATGCGTGAGTAGTTCATCCTTGGACTACGGGTCCATAGCAGTAGCTAGATGGTTGTCTGCTCCTCATATGCCTCCATGTTTAGATCTCGTGAGCTGCCTAACATGATCGAGATTGATCTTATGTAATTCTATGTGATGTGTTTGCTAGGATCTGATGAATATTGAACTTATGTCAAGTTGATTATAGTCTTTATTGAAAATGTTATTTGTGATCTTGCATGCTTTCCGTTGCAAGTGGTTGCTCTGGCCAAGTAGTTGCTATTGACTCCAAGAGGGAGTATTTATGCTCGATAGTGGGTTCATGCCTCCTTTTCGCCTGTGCTCGAGTGACAGAAACGTGACGGGGGAGGATGTGATGTTGCCACTAGGGGAAAACACCGGTGTGAGTGCCCGCGTGAACAATCATTGCTTACATTACACACTTTGTTTAATGCGGTTATCTGTTGCTTCTAACTTAATACCTAAGGGGGTCAGATGATAACCTGAGGCTGGATTATTAGTCATAGATGCAGTTGGATTACGGTCTATGTATATTGTTTTAATGCCCGTACTAAATATCATAGTAGTCTTCATGTCATGAATGTGCACTACGGTGCAACCTTTATTTGTCAATTTCCCAGCTGTAATTTATTCACCCAACATGCTATCTTTTATGGAGAGACACCACTAGTGAACCTATGAACCCCGGTCCATTTTCTTACACTGTTAAACAAACCACTACAATTTCCTGCTTTCTTTACTTACTGCAAGCATACATTATTTTCCACACTATATATCTAATCTTTGTTTTCAGCAAGACCAGTGGGATTGACAACCTCAGTGTACCATTGGGACAAAGTATTTTGGTTGTGTTGTGTGCAGGTTCCGCGTTGTTGCTGACACCGGTGAGGCGCCATCACCACCATCGGTGGCATCAACCTTCCGAAGACCCTCTTTCTTCTGTTGGATTGATACTCTTGGTTCTTAACTAAGGGGAAACCTCCTACCGATGTGCTCATCACACCCTCCTCTTGGGGTATCCCAACGAGTGAAAGATCTGCACCATCACCTTATGAAATTATGGCGTTTGTTTAGTACTAATTTGAGGCGCTCATAGTGACATCGTGGGGTTCCCTAGAGAGAGAATACAGACTTGATGAGTGCTGTTACAGCCCTACGCATGGATCGGTGTTTGTTATCCGATCGGAGAATGGTTCGAAGTAGCATAGTGAAGAGATGATATTTATGCATTCAGTTATGTTATCATTGTTGAGAGTGTCCATTAGTGAAAGTATGATCCCTAGGCCTTGTTTCTAAGCATTGAAACACTGTTTACAATCAGTTCTGCTACATGTTTGCTTGCTACCATTTTTATTTCAGATTGCTATTATCCCTTATAATTATCCATACTACTTGTATTTCACTATCTCTTCGCCGAACTAGTGCACCTATACAACTGACAATTGTATTAGGTGTGTTGGGGACACAAGAGACTTCTTGTATCGTAATTGTAGGGTTGCTTGAGAGGGATACCTTTGACTTCTACCTCCCTGAGTTCGATAAACCTTGGGTAATCCACTTAAGGGAAACTTCATGTTGTTCTACAAACCTCTGCACTTGGAGGCCCAACACTGTCTACAAGAATAGAAGCGTGCGTAGACATCACTGCCATGGACCCTCTTGGAGTGGTTTTCATTATTCCTTGTATGATAATATTTTCTAGTTGTAATCTTTTAACTTGTGAGTTCTAAGTTACGGTTTTCTGGCATTTCCACCATTCATATTTCCTAGCCTCTTCGGTACTGTGCATTGCCCATTCTCACATTGAGAGTTGGTGAAAACTTCGCCAGTGCATCCAAACCCCGTGGGAGGACTTTGTTCTCCTACACATAAGCCCAAATATCTTCCTCAAAACAGCCACCATGACTACCTATCATGGCATTTCCACAGCCATTTCGAGATATATTGCCATACAACATCCATCTTCATTATGTTACTTGATGACGCTTCATTGTTATTTTGCACACTGCTACACTGGCAGGAGCATTCAGTTATATACATCAGAGATATTTCAGTTTCAGTTATGAGTGCAAAAAGTGTGATGATTCATTGTAAAATAGAGTGTTGCCCCTACCTATGAGGTTATATATATAAAAAGAAAAAAAGAGAGAAAAGGACCAAAAAAAGTAAAAATAATAAAGAGGGTCGAAGAGAGATAATAAAGAGAGAGGGGCAGCATTACTATCATTTATTCCACACTTGTGCTTATTTAGCACCAATACTTCGGTTTGGAGAGAGTTTTCATTTTATGACTTGCATAACTATGTGGGGAATCTTACATTATAGAACTTGGCTTGTATATTCCAATGATGAGCCTCCTCAAAAGTTCTCTAGGTCTCCGTGAGCAAGAAAGTTGGATGCACCCCTACTAGTTCCATTGGAGAGCTTTCATACACTTATAGCTCTATGTGCATCCGTTGTGTAGGAATCACTACTCCTTGCATAGCTTCGATTATAAGACTTCCTCTTGTCTAATGATCACTTTCAGATGTGTGAGACTTTCTTTCCATTGACCTTACAAACCCCCCATAATGTTCTTTTAGCCATAACATCCTGGTGCCATGGACCAATACAGAACGCTTGCTTGTTTTGAGTGCACAACTAGTTTGACGATTTTCCTACGCGTATATTGTCGTCACTTGACTTGATCCTAACAGGAGTTGTTGTGAGAGTTTGATGCTTAGGATGATTATATTGTTGTTCTTGAAGCTTAAATAATCTTTAATATACTCTACAAAGTTGATTGTCTTTTAGCATTGATTCATTGAAAAGTGTTACTTTGTTCTTGCTAATGGTTTATACATTACTCTATTTGATATCAACTATAAACCGCAACCTGTATTAATTTGATTCTTGTTTACATGCTTTACATTATGATGATCAAGTTTATGTTGGCAGCATGTCACCTCAGAAATTATTTGTTTTTAACGTTTTACCTACTCGGGGATGAGTGGGAACTAAGCTTGGGGATGCTTCATACGTATCAAATGTATCTATAATTTCTGGTGTTCCATGTTGTTTTCATGCCATATGCTACATGTTTCTTATACACCTTATGTCATTTTTATGGATTTTCTGGGACTAACCTATTGACAAGATGCGACAGAGCCAGTTCCTATTTTCTGCTATTTTTGGTTTCAGAAAATATGTTCTGGAAATTTTCTGGGAATTGGACGAAACAAAATCCCAGATTCCTAGAAATTCTTCACGTAAACGAAGTCCGGAGGAGACCCGGAGGGGGGCCTCATGGGCCCCACACCATAGGGAGGCGCGCCCTCTGGCCGCGCCAGCTGGTGGTGTGGGCCTCCTGGCCACCCACCGACGTTGCCCTCTCACCTACTTAAGTCTCCACGGGTTAACCCTAAACACTAGAGCATTTTCCACAAAAAAGATTCGTAGTCGCCGTCATCGTCAACCCTAGTTCAGGAGGGTTCTAGAGCTGTCCCGGCACCCTGCCGGCAGGGGGAATCATCACCGGAGGGCTCTTCATCACCATGCCCGTCTCCGGAGTGAAGCGTTAGTAGTTTATCCCTGGACTACAGATCCATAACAGTAGCTAGATGGTTGTTCTCTCATATTGATACCTTATGTTTAGATCTTGTGAGTTGCCTAACATGATCAAGATCATCTTATTATAATGATGTATGTTGTGTTTGTTGGGATCTGATGAATATTGAATGCTATGCCCAATGATTATCAATCTATCATGTTCTTTCATGTGTATGTTATTTATGATCTTGCATGATATCCGTTACTAGTAGACGCTCTGGCCAAGTTGAAGCTTGTAACTCCAAGAGGGAGTATTTATGCTCCATAGTGGGTTCATGCATCCCTTTCACTCACGCTCGAGTGACACAAACATAACAGGTGGGGGATGTGCTGTTGCCATTGGGGAGAAAACAACAATCCTTTGTCTAAGAATAATTTTATTGTTTACATTACACACTTCGCTTAATGTAATTATATGTTACTTGCAACTTAATACCCAAGGTTTGCTCGGATGACACTCCGAGGGTGGATTACTAGTCATAGATGCAGTTCGATAACGGTCTATGTATCTTGTTGTAATGCCCGCATGAATCACATAGTAATCAACTTGTCATGCATATGCACTACGGTGCAGCCTTTATCCCAGCTGTAATTTGTTTACCCAGCATGTTATCTATTTGTTTTGGAGAGACATCTCTAGTGAACTGTGGACCCTGTTCCATTTCTTTACACTGATATACAACCGCTACAACCGCTATTTACTACCGCAATTACTGTTTTCTTCACTCCCACCATTGTTCTCTTTCATCTACTGCAAAAAAAAAACGATTTTCCACACTATACGTCTAATCCTTTGTTTCAACAAAACCCGTGCGATTGACAACCTCACTGCTTTGTTGGGGCAAAATAATTTTATTGTGTTGTGTAGATTCCACATTGCTGCTGAACCGGTAGTGCGTCCTGCCAACATCAGTTGCATCAACCTTCATAAGTGGTTTCTTTCTCCTACTGGTCTATTCAACCTTGGTTTCTTTCTGAGGGAAAACTTGCCGTTGTGCTCTTCATATCTTCCTCTTAGGGTCTTCCAACGAACGTGTGTTACACGCCATCAAGGGCTCTACATCATCATGCCTGCCTCCAAAGTGATGCGTGAGTAGTTCATCATTGGACTACGTGTCCATAGCAGTAGCTAGATGGTAGTCTTCTCCTCTTTATACGACCATGCTTAGATCTTGTGAGCTGCCTAACAGGATCAAGATCATATATCTGTAATGCTACATGTTGTGTTTGCTGGGATCCAATGAATATTGAATGCTATGTCAAGTTGATTATCAATCTATCATATTTATGCTATTTATGATCTTGCATGCTCTCTGTTACTAGTAGATGCTCTGGCCAAATTGATGCTTGTAACTCCAAGAGGGAGTATTTATGCTCGATAGTGGGTTCATGTCTCCCTTTCATCTGTGCTCGAGTGACCGAAATGTGACAGATGGGGGATGTGCTGTTGTCGTTAGGGAGAAAACAACAATGCTTTGTCTAAGGATAAATTCTATTGTTTACATTATGCACTTTACTTAATGCAATAATCTGTTGCTTGCAACTTAATACCCAAAGTCTGCTTGGATTACGTTCTGAGGGTGGATTATTAGTCATAGATGCAGTTGGATTACGGTCTATGTATTATGTTATAATGCCCGCATGAATCTCATAGTAATCAGCATGTCTTGCATATGCACTACGGTGCAGCCTTTATTTCTGTCAATTGCCCAGCTGCCAATTTGTTTACCTAGCATGTTATGTATCTTTTATGGAGAGACACCACTAGTGAACTGTGGACCCCGGTCCATTCTTTTACAATGATAATACAACCTACTGCAAGGGTTATTCTTTTTACTGCAATCATTGTTCTCTTTTCATTCACTGCAAACAAGCACCGTTTTCCACACTATACGTCTAATCCTTTGTTTTCAGCAAAACCGGTGAGATTGACAACCTCACTGTTTCGTTGGGGCAAAATATCTTGGTTGCATTGTGTGCAGATTTCAGGTTGTGCTGAGCCTGGTGGTGCGCCCTGCCAACATCAGCTATCAACAAACTTCAGAAGTGATTTCTTTCTCCTACTGGTCGATTCAACCTTGGTTTCTTTCTGAGAGAAAATTTGCTTCTACACTCTTCATACCTTCCTCTTGGGGTCTCCCAACGAACGTGTGTCCACACGCAACAAGCACAGTCTCCATCCACCCATGGGGAAACCCATAAGATTGCCTTTTTTCCATTGCCAATTAACACCTTAGTAGATGCAAGAAGAATTTTTGATAATCATGATTGCACGGATCCCTAATCCAATCCAAAGCTTAGAATCATCAACCCATTGTAGCCAAAGCCACCTTAGACGGAGTGCCATCGCAAACTTGTTGTGGTTAAGGATCCGAACCCCTCCTCTATCTTTAGACTTGCAAATCAAATCCCAATTAACCTTGTGCTAGGTTGCGCAACAGGAATTTAATTTTTTTTTCATGCATGCTACGCAACAACAAAGACCTTGCTATGCAGATACAAGTGAATATAAATTTCAAGATCTAGTTTCCAAGATCGTGTACCAAACAGCATAGTGGTGGAAGAGATGTCAGTGACGATTACGATGAAGCATGTAGAAGATCCTCGTGCACAATCCTGTGGGCTAGGATGTTGCCAAGTCCCCGTATCCAGCACCTTGATCTATCAAAGTGAGGGAATCACGTGTTACCCCTTTGAGAGTATGCACACATACGTTAGGGCCAATTCTCCAGCGCTTCGCCGTTAAGGAGTAGACGCCGCATGTGTATATGAAACTGAAGTTCTCAACACATCAGAGAGCGAAAGCAATTAGAAGCTAGATCTAATCGAGAGAGGACACCTCCAAACCCAATTAGCGGAAGGTCTAATTCGATTAGTGGGGATCTAATTAGAAACTCTAATTAGACCCTCTAATTCAACTAGAGAGAGAGAGAGAGAGAGCGAGTGAGCGAGAGGGGTTTGAGAGCCAATTGTGTGTTTTGCTTTGAGCCTGGGGTCCTTTATTTAGTGGGATGAGGGAGAGACTTGCCAAAAGGGAGAGGAGTCCTAGTTGTGCTAGGAGGAGGTGGGCGCACCATCATGTGGTGGCCGCACCACCCTCCTAGCCAAATTCGGATTGGTGAGGTGGAGTCCAACTCCACCTCCCTCTCGTTCCCTTATTCTTTTTCTCCTTTTATTTTCTCCTTTTTTCTCTCCAATAAATTCATGCAAAATACCGTGATGACTAGTACCATTATGTGGTGCCACTGGGGCCACTTGGCAGCCCCCTAAAATAGTATGCGGCCATCCGGGGAAATCTGCCCCCTCCGGCAGTACCCCTTATATGGAAAGTCTCCGAAACTCCTTCGGAACCCTAAGAACCCTTTAGATAAAATCATCGATATTGTCTAGCGATGTCATAAAATATATTTCCGACACCCTATGCTCCCCTGTATTTGCTCGTAAACCATGCAACCTCGATTTCTCTCTTAGAACAACTCCGGAATAAATTCGGTAGCAATAGAAATTGTTTCTATTACTCTGGTACACCCAATACCCTCATTATAAATTCTCTCCGATTTATAAAATATATCTATAATGTAGAAACATCATTTTGGTGATACTTCTAGTTGATCCGGACGTACCGGTATACATAAAAATCTGCCCAAACTTAAGCCTGTTTCCCCCGGGTTTGATAGTGTGTGGACATGAAACTGGAAACTGTTTCATTTTCAATAATCAATAGCGGGGCCATGGACGTTCTTATTGACTTCCATATACTAGACGAGTAAACTGCTGAACCTGTTGGTTATTATACAATTCTCCCATTACTCAAGACACCGAACTTACCGAAAACTATTGATTCTGGTATTGTCGTGAAACAAGCACTGATTCACTTATACCTTTGTCTTGTCTCATTAACCCGCAAGTTTTCTTTTACTCGTTACTGTATTATGATATTCCACATGATGTATCATCATCATGCATTGTTTGCAGAACTTATGGATATCAAGAATACCGAGTGGGTCCAGGCATGCATCTCTCTTTTTACGGAGGATTAATTCTCATCTCTAAACATCGAGATAATATACTCATTTAGAATTACCCAATGGCTACCTTTATATTCACCCAGTTTGCGGTGTGACTTTTGATATTATCAAAGTAAAACCTCCAGAATAAATTATCCCGATAACCTCATAGTCAAATGATGCATTGTAATATAACTATGATGTGATATGATTCTAAGGACAAAGATGTCACACTGGAATCTCTTAGCATATCAATCTACTTAGGGAATACCCAGGCATATTGTTCACTTCTAACAATATGCTATTCATTGATGCTGACAAAATAATGTTCACGACCAGGAAAACATAGTCATCAAGCATCCAATGATTTAGTCGTAAAAAGAAAGATTATGGTTTATTTCCGTGTTCATGTTACTACACGTGAGCGTGATTTTTTCTATGAATCTCATATTCAGAAAAGACGTTAGTTATAGCATAGTAATACGAGTCATAATTTGGAGAAGTGTCATTGGCGTCCCCTCAAAAACTGGTTGGATTCATCGTCTCCAAGATCAACGTAATATAGGTTGACCGTAGAGGCTAAAGGACGCTCAAGGATTAATTAGCTGGGTGCATGGTGGCACATAATCAGTTAACCTCATGACGGCGAGAAGGTGCTGCCACTTTACAAGATCCTGAGGCAAAAAAAACAGGCCCACGAGGTGCTGGAAATTACTCTCCAACACGGTAGTCCTTGGTCAGCACCATGCTCCATCAGTTGATCCATTATCGCCATTCTAATATTAGTCATCGCTCAGCACTTGACACTTTCAAGAACCACCCTATCTACTCGCTGAGTTGCTGGTTACTGCTTCATGCATGCTGCTGACGTTGACCACAATCCACATGTATACACAAAATTAATACATCAGATACGTTAGCCGAGAACCTGGAAACAGATGGAGCAATTTGGCCATTCACATCCAGTTGATGCTGACATAACCATTCAGTTGAACCACGTAGGGACCGGTTAAGCAAAGGATAGCGCTGAGCGTCCCCCGGGGGGATCGAAACTTTCGATCCCCCGCCTCCAGCAAACGACACGTGTCCCACCACGCTCGCGCACGAAAAAATTGCCCCACGCTCCGGAAAAAATGTCAACCGCCCGCACTCACGCACGAACATCCCAACAACCCCCGGGGCTCCTCCGGTGAGCTCCACCTCGTCACCGGAGAAAAGACTCGCCGGAGAAGATGCCTCGCCGCAGCCTCGCCGTCGCTAGCATCACCACCGCCCCCGTCGTTGAGAGCTCCGGCAAGAGATTCGTCCCTCTCGCAGCCTCGCCGACCCCTAGCTTGTAGCACAGACACCGCTGACCGGCGGTGGAGTCCAGCGCTGGCATGCTATCATCGATGCCGCCGCCAGTAGCCGGTAGCCGCCATGGGAGCTGGCGTAGCAACCTGACATCCGCCGTCGGTAGCATCTCCGGTCGCCTTCGGTAGCAACTCCGGTCGCCTAAGGGAGCATCGCTGTCACCGTGGTAGCATCTCGCCGCCGTCGTCGCCTCGTGTGTAGCACGAGCGGACGCCTTCGGTAGCACCCGCGGGCGCCTAAAGTAGCATCGGCGTCCGCCTAAGGGAGCATCTCGCCGCCACCTCGCCGCCGTCGTCGCCTCGTGGGTAGCACGAGCGGACGCCTTCGGTAGCATCGGCGACCGCCTAAGGGAGCATCTCGCCGCCGTCGTCGCCTCGTCGGTAGCACGAGCGGACGCCGTCGGTAGCATCGACGTCCTCCTAAAGGAGCATCGACGACCGCCTAAAAGGAGCATCGATGCACCCGTGGGGAGCATCACGCCGCCGTCGTCGCCTCGTCGGTAGCACGAGCGGACGCCGTCGGTAGCATCGACGTCCTCCTAAAGGAGCATCGACGACCGCCTAAAGGAGCATCGATGCCCCATGGGTAGCATCTCGCCGCCGTCGTCGCCTCGTCGGTAGCATCTCGCCACCATCACACCAGCGCCATGCCTTGGCCCGAGTTCGCCGGTGCCCCGTCGCCGCCATGAGGTCAGGGGAGACCAGCGTCGGGAGGGGGGAGGAGCAACGGCGCTGTCTCTAGCCCTCCGACGATGGCTTCCTGCTGGCCGCACCCACCACCTCTAGGAGGAGCTGGAGGAAGGAGCGCCGGCAACGCGCCGGAGTATGGAGGCGGCCGTGGCTGCAAAGAGAGTGCGTGGGGGAGAAGATGACGAGAAAGGGGAAAAATTACGAGTGAGAAGAACAGGCGAAGGGATAAGGTCGCGGTGTGGGTTTCTTTTTCCACGTCGCTGGGACGCGTGTCGCCAGGAGAAGGCGGGGGACGCAAGTCGCGCGATCCCCCGGCTTACGCGAAGCGTTTTCCTTAAGCAAACTATGCATTCCCGACCTTGTGACAACAATAGCACCAACATAAAATCTCTAGGAGAAAAAGAAGACCTAGATATTATTCAGTTCAACAAATAGAGACATCGGGTAGATATCTAGCTAGTAAGTACACTAGATCCGATAAAACACCAAAATGACTTTGGTATCCCCAGACACACAGCGGTCCCTTCAGCCCAAAAGGGTTTCACACAACCATGTAACAGCTAGAGCTTCTTGGTCATAATTTTATATGCATCATTGCATCAATAGAGAAGCTAGTAGGCTCCTAGTGGATCTGATTCATACATATTTCAGCACATGAGAATACAGAGATGGATGTTGTTAAGAAGCATCAGCTCACTGAACAACCTCTAGATGAAAGGTGGATGGATTGTTCACAGCATACCTCTAGCAGCGGAAAAAGTAAGGCGAAGTCGAGTAAAACCATAAGTTTGCCAAAACCAAGGCGTTTGTGATAGAAACTAGCAACCAACTTTTAATCCATAAGTTTGCCAAAAAAAAAAAAAAAACTTGCTATCCATGTCGACTTGAAGCAGCCACTTGTCAAATTAGACGAGAAAGAGCAACTCACCATCCCCGGCATGATCACCACATTGCAATACTTGTCAGATGAAAGGAAAAGCATTCACAACATATCCCTCTAGTGTCGGAAAGAAGCTATGCGGAACTAGAGTTTGTTTGAGCCGAAGTTGAGTAGGACCGAGGCCTCTACGATGGAAACTAGCGACCAATTTTCCATCGATGTCAACATGAAGTAGCGAGTCTTCAGATTCGATCAGCATGAGCAACTCACCATCCCCACCTATGACCACCACATTCCAAAGATTGCCATAATCTCCACACTGCATCCGGATCTCCTCAGCCGGCAATTCAATCCGACACTTGAAGGCCCAAACTTGGTTTTCGTAGTCCGGCATCACCCATATACTAATAATCGTCTCCACATGATTAAAGTTGAAGATGCCGAGCATGACATCCATCTCAAACAGGTCAGTGCGGCCAGGAGGAACAACCGGAGCACGCGTCTGCCGGAATGACTCAGCCATGGTGTCGAATACCATTATCATGTTGCTTACGCTCTCACGCTGGCCTATGTGCCAATGTAGGTTACCACGAAACATGACGGGTTTAGGGGTGTATATCACTTCCTCTGCTGTTGGGTACCCTATGTGCCTCGGCGGCTGGCGAGAACCCAACGTGAAAACGTAAGAGCCATCTTTATACCGGAAGTTTTGGGTTATGCACAACAATAGTCGGTACTCGCCGGTAGGACTGTGTTGATACATCCACACGACCCTGAAACCATAAAGCTGTGGGAGGGGAGCAGACTGTCGAGTTACAGGGTTGCAGATGGAGAATCGCTTGTAGCGGTCGTAGAGGATGAGGAGGCCGTCGCTGGAGGCCTCCAGCCTGAAGAGGGCACTGCCAAGCCGCGCGACGGACTGGAGCTGGTCCACGGCAGCGACCCCTGCCCTGTGGTCGAAGGGGATGATGTCTAAGGACCCCTCGTCGTTGTTGACGTATTCGTAAGCATAGAGGAGGAGCAGAGCGGGCTGACGGGCGTGATTGGCGAGGAGGAAGTCGCGGGTGGAGGTGGCGCGGCGCCAAGCAGGGCACACGGCGCGGCACCAGAGGAGGCATTTCGGGGGAAGGCGGACAAGGATCTCCCAGATGAAGATCTCATTCGGGAGCCCGCAGTGGAGAGGCGCTGCTCTTGTTGCTGTGGACTCTGCCATGGTCGCCGGCTGGGAGCTCTCGATCCGTCCGTTCCAGGAGCGGTGGGCTTGTAGCACGAGGAGGTGCCATGATCTTAGAGCAAGTACAATAATAAGGCCATGTAAGCGGGCTATAAGAAATTAAATAATATATTTATGCTTAGTTGGATGAGAGAGAAGAGAAGCGGGCTACAAGATAGTAGCCAGCTCTTGCACATGCTCATAGGCACTTTGTGAGAGTGTAAGGTGGACCATGTGTTGACAAAATAGTGCATGCATATAGTATACTATTGTACATGTTGGCTATAAGCTGACTATAAGATGACATGACAATGACTTATAGCCAGCAGCCGGCTCTATTATTAACCATGCTCTTAAATAAATGGTCGCGGCAAAATCAAGGAAGTAAAGTATATTTTGATTGTACCATGTTAATTTTTATGATTTTTTTTTTTTGGTAGCTTGGCCTGTGAAATGTTTGCTCAACATACTGGGTGAGCACCTCCTAGGATCATTACAGAAAGTACTGCTTATCTTACCGTCAATCTAAACTGATGTCAGTTTCTTTTCTTAGTTTCTTTCTAGTCTATATATAAATCTTTTGTTTTCCCTTCATTTCCATCTGTTTTTACACCCGTATGTTTTCTTCTATCCTTTCCACCCAATCTGTCGCCTTTTTAACCTTTTCCCGGTCATCCTCCTTTTGATTTTCTATCGTTGCTTTTCACACGCTTTAATTCTTTTTCATCGGTTTCTCTTGGGTTTTTCTTTTCAAGGGAGTGCATCTAGACAAAAACGTGTCTAGATACACTCAACTGGGAGACAAATATTTTAAAACGGAGGGAGTAATTGGTTAAATCGAAGCTACCTCTCTCTCCGACGAAAAAAAAGGATACAAGGCACTATCTTCACGAGCATCACTACAAACCCGGACAAATCCTAGAATAATAAATACAGTACACAACTTACAATGTATCGATGTATGAGAGCTCTTTCTTGCACATGAATCACAATTCTATATCTACTAGTGTTTTGTTGAGAATGCTTGTAACCTGATATCTGATAGAACAAAGAAAATGGCCAAACAACCACATCAACAACCTTGTTTCTTCCGACCAATCTCAGAAATGTCAGACGGCATGTTAGAAATATTGCATACTTGCCTATTAAATTCTATTGTGGTTCTATCAGGTTACCAATAAATATAGAACAATGATCAAACCAATGCAAAAGTAATCACTAATCAGTGATCTTTTTAGGTTGCACTAATCAGTGCTTCATGCAGAAGACCATCTGCTTAGAGTGTTGCTGCAATCCTTTTTTGTTGACATCGCCATTCATGTACACACACGGATGAGAGAACAAGGATATGTGATTTGAAGATTATTTTTTTACCAGAGCATGCAGACATTCAGTTAAATTCGGAGACAAGTTTCCAGGACCTGCAGAAATTCAGAGCAAAGAAATCCAATGGTCCAGCTGACAACAATAGCACCAACAGCAGCTTTACCCGAGTACAATAGGGGCTGTCAAACAAGAAAACAAAGTTGATTCGCAAAAAAAAAACAAGAAAACACAGATGCACAACACATATAGAATGCATTTCGTTTACACTCTCTCTGCAGTTTCTTCTGCAATGGTAGGGTGGCTACAACTTGGCAAAAAGCATCTACAATAGGCAGCGAGAGCTCATCCGCACCGATGTTCGGGTGCTAAGAGGATATATATGTACAACCAAGTAATCAATAAACAAGGACCAATAATACAGGAGAGCTTAGGGGCCGTTGTCGTTAATCCTATGCTCTGTGACGCCTTAATTTTTTTCTTTGGGGTTGACCACAACCAGGGATTGTTGCCCATTGAGATCTTTAGCCTTAGCTCTCACCACCATTTCTACGTTTTTCTGTCCGGATTCCTCGAGACCTATAAATGTAGCAACAAAATAACGATATGAGGTGAAAAGATTGTTGCTTGGACTTTGTGGGATTTTAATTAAGAAAATGAAACATTTAGAGCAAATCCATGAATAGCCATGACCTGATATACTACAAAACGACTACTCACCCAACTTGAAGTAGGAGAACCGCGCACAGGAGTTTGAGACAAGGGTGACCTTCCAGGAGACATTGTTATTGGTAAGGTCCCAGGTGACTGAGGATGGTTCGAAACAGGGGAACGTAAGATGGAACCACCATTATGGTATCGCGATAGTGGAGAAGCCATAGGGGTCGTGCGCAGTCCACGACCAGGAGACATAAGAGGTGACAATGGTTTGCCTGGAGGTAACATGTTTATTTTGATCCTGTAAAACGAAGAAAAGTTATTCCTTTATACCAGTTCAACATACATACAAAGTACCAGCAACGAGCCACTTACTTGTTATGTACATCAACATACTCATCTGTTTCGTCCAAGATATCTTCCTATCAGGAAGAATTTTATAAGCCAGTTAGCAATATTCAGGAGAAAATGCAAAACAACTTAACAAGGCAAAACTATGGACAATTTCTAGCGTTTGAATGATTGGATGGCACCTTAGTACAGCTATATTTGTGTGAACAAGTACGGAGGATGGTTATGCCTCTTTGAGAAGTTTTTCTGAGGATGACTAAAATGTTTTCAAGAAATATACAGTGAAGTAAAAAAATCAGACAATACATGCAGGCTGTTCTTACATGATATGGACTTACTACTCTATGGATGAAATAAAGACATAATCCAAAATACATCATTAAGTTTGAAAATATGATGTGTGGCAATGCACTCTTAAATATTTAAGTGAACTAAGAAGAAGCTCTATTAAAAAATATGTCAAACCTGTAGCAGCTCTTCCATGACATCTTCCATCGTAATTATTCCCACTGCTTCCTCATCCATCGAATAGCAAGGAAGTGGATCGGTGTTAAAATCAAGAATATTGTCCCGCTTCCTTTCAATTTTCTTACTATATGAGCGCCCATCTCCATACTTTTCAGTGTTATTTCTACGATTTCCAGGCATGTTGACGTACGAGGGTGACAGATCTAAGAGTACAAGTCAGCTTATCAGCCAATGCCAGACATTATATATTTTACTAGAAAAACAGCGTTCAGCAAGGCTAATCAGATACAAAAAAGGCTGAGTGAAGTATCTACCATCAGCATGAACATGTTTGTGGTTAATTTTGTAATCTGGTGTAACACCGTTAATCTTTTCAGCGGATGATCTTGCTTCTTTAGTGCGTTGAACAACCACAGCCATGTGGCTGTGGCCTTTCTGAAACTCATTTAGAATGTCATAGAGAGGCAGATCATCAGCCACCCTGATATACAGAAACAACAGTAAAAACTATGAGAATACAAGACAAATATCCCCGCAAAAAAAAAACTTAGAAGCATTAGCCATTAAATATAATCAAATTTAAATCACAACAAAAAATGTGGGAATTCATATAGGTACTTTAAGTTGTACTCCCTCCGTTCAACAATAGATGACTTCCACATAACTATATATGGATGTATCTAGACACTAAAATATGTCTAGATACATCCATATATAGATATGTGGAAGTCATCTATTGTTGAACGGAGGGAGTAGCAAAAAACAAACTTAAGTTTTCTGCGTGGATATTGAACTTTATCTAAACATGCTTCAGTGTATGTACATGCCAATTATCAAATAACTAACTCACAGAAAGTATTCTCAAACTAAAAAAAAAAAACTCTAACTCGCAGAAAATAAATAGCTGATATACTTAGAATCAAAATACTTTATTCTATGATACACGAATCTCAAGAATCATATTTTGTACACCAGCCAATTTTGGTAAGGTAATAAAAAAATGATACCTTGGAATTTTTCGGATAGTAACATGTCGAGTTGGCACTTCATCCTCAGGTCGGCAAGTAAGCAAGTTTTTTACCTAAATGAGAGAATTTTTGGTTGATCAAAGTGCATAAGAAATAATTGCAAAGAGGAAAAAATGGAGACTTGATTGATGTTCAGGATGATGTCATGTCTAGTTGGATTGAATAGTCCTCTGCACTAGTTGTTCTTCATTAAACAAGTCTCTAGGTGATATATTCATATGCTACTGACGCAACACGATCTACTGGGTTTTTTTTTTTTTGCAAAAAAAGTCTGCCTTTAACAGAAGAACTAGAATATCATTTATGAATCTCCAGTAGCGATTTTCAGAACAAAAGGCGTTTCTTTATTTCATCCAAATTTATTTAAAACCAAACAAAAGGGTAGCAGGTTCAGATATATGTATGCGCAATCTTCTTTAGTTTTAAATAACATATTTCGCGAGGAATAGTAAAAATGTTGTTAATACATCACTAATTGCAACTCGGAAATATTTATCATTAGCAAGATGCCAACAAGAGTTCATAATATGAAGCCCATATGAACATATCTAGCAGGCAGAAGTTAATTAGTTCAATGGGATTTCTGGCAACCAATCAATAAAATTAATGCAAGAAAAACTCAGCTTACTCACCAATATAAGACCGATAATATTGCTTGGTCTTCCAGAGTATATGGGAATACGACTGTGTCCTTTGCTCATTATCATGCCCACAGTATGCCTATCAAGAGAAAAGTAGTAGCATCAGCATCATATATTTCGATAAAACACACAAATACAGAAGAAGTTGGAAGATCCATACAGGTCCAGCTTAGCATTTATGTCAAGTGAGAAGGTTTCTGATATGGGAGTCATGGCATCTTTTGCAGTCTTCTGAGTCATCTCCAAAGCTCCTGTAATGATAGTAGTTTCATCGTGAGTCAGCTCTCCACCTTTGCCAGCCTAAGAATCAAGTGAGAAAAACAGTAGTTCAATGGTAGTCCATATATTTTATTAAGGAGATTATGATGGTTAGTGAAGTTCCTACTTCCTAGTACTTTACAATTCATACTAGTTAAATTCAGAGCCACAAGGAGATTGAGGGCATACAGAAATGCACAATCACAGTGAACATAATAATGGGCTATAATGCTATTAAAAACATATTTATCTAGAATCTGATGGACCAATGTACGGCATCCTCCCGTGCTTCAAGTAATACAGGCAAAAATAATACTTCCTCCATCTCAAATTAATTGTCACAAAGATGGACAAAAGTTGATGTATCTAACACTAAATTATGTCTGGATACATCCATTTTTGTTCATCTTTATGACAATTAATTTGAGACGGAGGGAGCAATTAAACAGCATGAACCAAGTCATCTTGAATTCAAATTGTGCTGCGAATGAATACTACTTATAATGAAACAACATAAACCAGGGTTTTTTTTGTCTTTGCTGTTCTGTTGTCGCTGCTGCCCTCTTAACTTGCACTTGCAGAACTATTTTCTCCCATGGATGAGAAGATATACCGGACATGTGTGTATTCTAGAGAAAAGTACATATGCAACTTATAATTTCTGAACTGCAGATGCTGCTTGGTTTGCAGTTGTAAAACTGTTTTCTGTACAAGGCTCATTTTTTTTTTCAAACAGCGGGCCTCCTCATCAATTGCATTAAAGAAAGTAAGAAACTGCAAGCAAGTTGTTACAAGTCCAATAAAAAATAGAAGAGAAAACAAAACAAAACATGTCTAAAGCTTGGCCCATGTGTATAGTAAAAAAGAAATATCTAAAACTTATAATGGTTGAATATCATTAAAAAATGGTTGAACTGAAGATGTCATATATTTATCATAAATGCATACAAGCGAATAAGAATAAAATTGACCTCATTGCCGTGCATATCAACTAATGTCTTCAGCTCAGCTCTCCTCATAAGTGCAACATGGCCTTTACCCAATAGCCAATCCAACAACTGAAAAAAAAACATAAATCAAGCAAGATACTGAACTGGTACAAAACAGGGGTACATCTATTTATCCTTATGCATTATCCAATGATGGCTAGGTTTTTTTCAAACACGAATCAAAACTCCCAACACTTTTTTAGAATAAGAATCCGAGATGGCACGCAATCTACCTAACTACCCTGGCTAAGTTTGAACTAAAAAATAGGAAGTGCCCGTCTTTTTTATCCTATAAAGATCAATGTACATGGTAACTGCACAAATCCTGCCTCCAAAGTCATTAAAAATTTGCCTTTTTTGTTAGAATTCTGGGTTATACCAAACACTTCATATGAAAATGGGAAAAACTAACAAGTAGCTGGGAGTTGCTTTCATACTACCTGAGTCAGCAACACTGAAACCTATGTATACCTGGGAATTTCCATTATTTTAGTTTGACATTACCAAGATATGGACCTTGACTCATGCATGGTTTCAGTTAGCTTGCTCGTTGGGCAGATACTATGCTTAACAAGTGCAATGACTAGTCATTAGACGCAAATCCAATTTATAATCAGCTTATGTTGGCCTGTGTGACTAGATGAGAGCACGGGGCAAGCAAAGAAAGCCCCTTTGCCGGGCAAATTAATTAGAGAATTAGTTGGTATCCTAATTGCGGAGGCCCACCGCAATAAGAATTGCTCAGACTGCCGAACAAAAACTGCCAATCCCTCCCAAATCGTCGCAAACAAAACAAGAGCAGCATTTGAGCAACAGCAACACTGAAACCTATGCACGCAAAGGCATTTCCCATTTATTTAGTTCGACATTACCAAGATATGGAGCTTGCTTCATGGTTCCAATTACCTTGCTCGTTGGGAAGATATTATGCTAAATAAGTGCAACTACTAGTCATTAGAAGCAAAGTAATTTATAATCGGCATATTTTGACCTGTGTAATTTGGACGTTTTGATGACTAGATGAGCATGGGGACAAGCAAATCCCCATGTGCTCAGCAAACCAATTGATTAACCGGTTACCCGTATCCTGATTTTAGAGGCCCACTTGTGAGAATCTCATCCCAATAGGCCAGGACACAAGAATAATTGCCTGATTCTAAAAAAAAAGAATAATTGCCTAATCCTCCCAAATTGCTGCAAACAAGAGCAGTAGGCAGGAAAAGTTGGCAGTTCCTCCCAAATTGGTGCAAAGAAGAGCGACATTTGAGCATGGGGGCGCACCTTGCTGATGGGGTATGCGACGGGGAAGAAGAGGACGAGGAGCACCCGGACGATGGGCGCGGCCTTGGCCCCCATGCTGAGCCCGTAGCGCGTGCAGATGGCTTGCGGCATGATCTGCGGCCAAATCAGGTAGAGCTCAGGTGCTGAGGTCAAGTAAAGTGAGGAACCGCAAGGTGGTCGTTTACTGAACCTGAATGTGGAATTGGGGGGGAAAGGGGATAAGAGAAGAGGGAGATGGAAGGAGCAATGGATCACCTCACCGAAGGCAAGGATGAGCGTGACGGAGATGAGGATGGCGCCGAAGGAGGGCACGAGGGAGTCGAGGAAGATGGGCAGCGCCTGCGATAGCAAAGGGGAACATCAGTCCAGCGGGCCAAGATGAGCTTAATTTCTTGTTGGTGGAGCTGAAATTAGGACGGCCGGCCGGGGCGAGAGCTTGTGGTACCTCCATGGCTAGGGAGTTGCCGATGAGGAGCGTGCAGAGGAGGAGGTGCTGGTTCTTGACGACGGGCATGATCCTGGCTGCGTTGAGCCTGTCCTGGGGCGTGCCGGCCTTGGCGAGGACCTCGAGGTCGACGAGGCTGAGGGACATGAGGCCGAGGGTGAGGCCCGACATGAGGCCGGCGAACATGACGAGCCCCGCGCAGGAGAGGAGGTAGACCCAGAACATGGTCCCGCAGCACGCCTCATGGCTCGACATGCTCCGACGAGCAGCAGCAGCAGCAGGGGGGACGGGGGCGGATGGGGTGGGGGAGCCGCGGTGTCGCGCGCGAGAGCAGCCAGGTACTGTGCCCGCGCTGCTCTCTGCTCTAGTGCCGCTGTGGGCTCGGCTGCGCGCGAGGCGTGCGTGCGTTGGTGGGTTTGGGGGACTTTATGGTGAGTGGTTACTGCGCCTTTTCAGCGTAGCTTTCGACTCATCGGCCGTTTGCCCCGCCCAGTTTTCGTTTTGTTTTCTTGCCCAAAAAAATACATTTCAAATCTTAGAGAGTCTCCATCCGTTGGTGTCCCAAGCGTTTTTTTGCCGAAATTTGAGCTGCTTGGAGCGCCGGCGCTAAATTTCGATGTGTGTATAGGGGAGGGGGGTGTTTCCCAGCCGTGACCCTAAATATAACAAGGCGAAAGTATGCGAAAATTTGAAAGACAGACAAAAACCGACGAATTTTTGACCGAATTTTAGGCTATTTCATTAAAGTGGCAAAATATAGGCGATTTTCCATAGTAGATCCGATTTAAAAAAAACGGCTAGTTGATGTCGAGGGCTCTGTAGATCTGGGTGTAGTCGTTGTCAGAGTTGTCGGCGGCTCGTCCTTCGGGGCGCGGCCGAGCTCTGCCCTGGATCGCCGACGTGCTCTACTGGTGACGGGATAGGGTGGGCGCCATCCTCCGAATGACAACGACATCGCCAGCCTACGGAGCCCGCCTTTCGTTAATGACGATGCTGCTGCTCCGAATCCGGCGGCGCGACGACTCTTCCTCTCGCTTGGGCTTGATGATGGCAAGAGAAATGAGGGCCACGGACGAGTGTCGGCGGCGGGGGGAGGAGGAAGCGGCGACTCTTCCTTTGCTCAACTACCGCTCGATGTGGGCGAGGACGGCGGCGAGAGTACGTCCGGACTTGCTCCACCAGATACGTCGCATCTGAGCGTTGTTGCACCCCGATCCGGGCCGCCGGCGAGAGCTCCACCAACTCCTCCTCGTAGCGCTCCTCGAAGAACGTTTTCAAGGAGGCATCGTTGGCTGGATCCCAGTGCGGCTGGTGACGCACGTCCTCCGATAGGCCCATCCTTATTTGCTCGATCTCGACGACACACTTGGGGTCGGTGGGCGGCGGAGGCAGGGACGCCGCGTGCGCTAAGACACCATGTCCTCGGCACGCTCATGTCGGGCGGCGCGTGGAAGTTCGCCTAATGTAGCAGTCGGGGCTTCCACGAGTGGAGTGTGTGGCGGCCGAAGCCATTGGCGGCTGCGCGGTCGAGTGAGGACCTGTAGACCATCGTGAAGGTTGGCAAGAAGCTAGGCGAGAATAGTGAGAATGGCGATAAGTGCGCGGCTCCGGGTCCGGGACGGTGGAATTATATACCGGTGGGCGAGCGGGATAGCCGATGCAACGGCGACAACGCCATAATTCCGTCTCGTGGGTCGAGGCGTTCTGGCTCGTTGACAGGGCAGGGCCACTGGCGAGGAAAATGGTCCCGCTTTGTTTCATGTCGTTTCCCCTTCCGTCGGCTTTCCAGCTGCCCCCCCCCCCCCCCTTCCCCCCCGACCCGCTAGGTTCGGCCTGGGTAAGACGACTCAATTTTTGACCCAAACCGACGCTATTTGGTCTAGCGGGGACGTGGTTGGATGAAAATTTGAGCGTCGACACAAAAAATAAGCCTCCTGGGACGGCTCTTGGAGGGCTAGAGATGCTCTTAAACTCACAGAGTTTAGGAACATCGAATCTCTATCGATGTCACCTTAAACTTAAACTGTACGGTCTCGGTCTAAATTAACCCTAGAGCTATTTGGCACATCATGAAAAAAGGCACACGAACAATGGTTACAAACTACTCTCTCTGACAGCGGGATCCACATGTCACATTCATTGTTTTCCTGATTTCTCTCTTTGATTCACTTCGTCATGCGAGGCTGTGTGTGTGGCCGTGGTGATGCCCGCCCGCCGCTCTCCAGGTCGAGGTTGCGTGGCCACACATGTTGATGCGGCTTCACAGCGGGCTCTTCGCGCAGCAAAGTGCGCGCGGAGCAGGATGTGGTGGCATAGTTTTTAAAACCGAATCGGATCAGCGGTCCGACTGGAAAAAAACCGAAACCAGCGCCTTGTCCGGTATTTTAACATACATTGATCTTTTAGTAAAAAACCAATTCAAAAATCGGTGAAAAACTAAGAGTCAAACCCGTGATATTGAGACAAGGCGTGCTAAGCACCCAATAACAAGCATAATTTTGTGTTTTATTAGTGGATTATATTCTATATTATGCGTTTTTATTTGATATGAATTCAATGTTTCTAAAAATTATAGTAAATATTCCGATTTTTTGTCACAAATGAACCAACGCACCGACAGTCCAATCGATGAAAATCTGAACCGACAATCTTACCGGTTCAATTGTTGGTTCGGTTTTTAAAACTTTTTTTTTGAGAACTATGCGTGGTGGAATCGTCCCTACCGGCGATATCCTCTCGATCCCAGTAGTGGCGAAGGTACGAGGACACTGTGCAGCACGTGGGTCGACACGGACGGAACCACGTCGCGCACTGCCGCGACGAACCTGACGATCACGGTGACCTCACGTGGAACAAAGAGGAAGAGAAGAGAACCACTCCCTCGGAAGAAACAGAGGACGAAGGAGCGCGCAGATCGTCCCCTGGCGTATGTCCATCCCACGCCTTGATACTCTGACAGCAACGCCTTTTTTTTTCCTGCGAAGAAACTCCCGTGTATGTATGTTTTTTTTTTTTTTGAACAGGGGTTGGCCCCAGAGGGACCTAGGAGCTTATATTGATAGCAGCGACATACAACAGAGGACCACAAAGAAAGAGAAATTGCAACAAGGTCCTAGAATTAAGCACTATGGACCCTAGACCTATACAGAGGAACGGCATCAGGTCCAGCTCCTTCTTCGCTGCATCTTGAGAGC
Source organism: Alopecurus myosuroides (assembly GCA_028641055.1). Classification (NCBI taxonomy): domain Eukaryota; kingdom Viridiplantae; phylum Streptophyta; class Magnoliopsida; order Poales; family Poaceae; genus Alopecurus; species Alopecurus myosuroides. The sequence continues at coordinate 356,644,520 of CM054062.1, read as the reverse complement.
CTGGCGCAGCCAAGCACACCGCCGCCGGGGACGAGACCACTTGGGGCGGCGCACCGGGAGCCAGCTGCACCAAAACTTGGGAGCCTCCGCCATGGCAACTGAGCCTGGAGGCCTTGTCCGCCTTAGAACGCCGGTGAGAATCCTCTTCATCCGACGCGAAGGGGTGGAGGAGTCGCCGCACGACTAACAGAGATGGTGGCCACCACTGGCTCACCATGAAATCCTCCGAGAGAGCTTCCACTCTCCCCTGCTGCAGAAACAGCAGCCAACCGCCAAGGAACTCGCCATCCTCTTCCTTCTCGCCTCCACGGCGAGGAACAGAAACCAGAGACGAGCCCTCAGCGCTGTCACTGAACCCGCGATAAGGGGCTTTATTGAAGAGGGGTGTCGTCGCCGCCGCTTCTTCCTCTAGCTCCAGCCATCGGAGCCTCTGAGCAGGAACCAGCCACCACAACAGCAAAGGGATGCCACCCGAGAGCATCCATCGCCATCCCCCTCCCGGCATCACGCCATGCTTCACAAGGAAAACAACAAACAGATAAGAAAAACTACCTCTACTCTGTACAGGGACGAGCCACGACCCTCTCCCTTCCCAGCTCCGGCCGGCGGCGCCGCTAGAGCTGCTCCGGGACCGGCCCGGGCGACGGAGGCGAAAGTCGACTCTCAAACCCTCAACCTTATCCTCTCACCGCTCTGTCTATTCAGTCTCGTGTATGTATGTTGCAACTTCTCCATTGCACATGCATCCTCCTCCAAGGATCGATGACGATATTACCGGTACGATGCCTGCTTATTTTATACTACTAGGTATATCTTTCAAGATTCTAAAAGCTACTTCCCCGGGCTGGTCAAGGAATTGATCCCAACTCCAATGATAAGCACTCAATACTTATACTCACTCCGTATCAAAAATATAAATGTTTTGGCGTTTTCTAGACAACGTGTATCTAGACATGATTTAGCGTGTAGATTCATGTGCATCATACATTAAAACATGTCTAGCTACGTGTTGTTTAGAAAACGTTAAAACATTTTACATTTCGATGCGACGTGAATGTTTAGTTATGACTTATAACTTCCAAAAAGGAATCACTAGTAGGATGAGCACATATATACACCGTGTAATAAGGAGTGTATTGCGTTAATCATATAAATAATTAATTTTTATATTTGCAAAATAAGTAGAACCCAAAAGTCGTTGATTACTATAATAGTCGTGCCAGGAGGAGATCAGCGTTTTGTAGGACGGGCTACATGTAGCTTCTCTTTCTTTTTTTTTGAAAAATTCAGAAACGATACTTTATAGTTTCAAAAAAATTATGAAAACAATCCTAAATGTAGATAATACCCTAAATGTAGACAATGATGACTTCTAGTAGTGTGCAAAAAAGAATGTGAAATATTTTGTATTCTGGACTGTGTAGAAATGATAAAATTCTAAATCTAAAGTGGCGAACAGTGCAAAATTTCGATTATTTTTTCAGATCTGACAAAATTTGTCATTTTTATGTAGGCCAAAATACAAAAAAAAAATCAGGTTGAAAATTTGCACACATTAGAGCACTATCAACCTCCATGATTTATCTGATTTCAAAAAAAAAAGGAGGGCTGCATGTAAGCTGCAAAGTGACTTTTCGTGCAAGAAGGGAATATGTTGGACCATGCTTCATGGAGGTGGCCACACATGTGGCATGGAATATATGGAAGGAACGGAATGACTATCTTGCAAAATCAGCAGCCATCCTTCCATCGATGGAAAATCAGATTCCAACACGATCTGTTGCTTCATCAATACCGTCCATGTGAAGTCTACCTTAGTGCAACCCCTTTTAGATTAATTGGGTCCCTGTTTTCTAACTTTACTTAATTTTACCTTGTCCACTTATATCCTCCTTGAGACTAGCCACAATGGGAGTATCATAGGTAGTATCATGCATGTCATGTTGGCAAAAAACTGACGTGGCGGTGCAATTAATGATGAGAGAGGTGATGGTGGTATCATAGGTAGATACCGTAACATAACGTATGACGGGACAAGATGAGTCTATATCACAATAAATGCAGTACTATATGATACCACAAACATGTTACTACCCATTGTGAGAGTAGTAACATAGACTAGTATCATGTGCATGATGCTAGTGTATGATACTCCCCATTGTGACTAGTCTGATGTATTTTTCTTCTGTTTAGAGTACCGTTGTGGTACATAATTAATAAAGCAAACTCCACACCATAGGGGTTTACCCCTACGGCAACAAAAATATTGCTATTAGTCGCATAGTTCATGTTCAAGAATAAGTGTAGAGCATTAACATGTTTGTCGGCTTATTATTGTAACCGGTAAGACATATTTGACAACATATAAAATTATCATGTCAACGGTTTAGTTTATACTCCAGAAGTTTCCATGGATCTACTTACCAAATCGTATGCTACAAACGTCTATTAAGATTTATATATGTCTTATGGCTTGGAATATCTAACGGTATATTTATTAATATTAAAATATAGAAGAAATCTCAAACGAAAATATAAGTTTACACTATATAATACATCAACTGTAAAAAATAATAATTCAAAGATACATGTGCTTTTGTACTTTTTGGGTTTTCGCACCTGAGCCGATTCTATTTCACTATCTTGTTATGGGACAATGTCTCGGAGATGAAAGGAAACTAATGTAACTTAATCACAAAGTATGTTTTAAATTTTGGAAACTCTGATTTTTTTTAATGTTATATATTGCATCTATATACAAAGAACATAATAAATAACGGTTACCAACAACATTGTGTCATTAGCAATGCTAAATAAGCACTATACAACATATATTCGTTAATACCATGGTATGATTACAAATCAAAAAATAAGTATAAAAGATTATTATAGGTATGTTTGGTTTAACTCGCCGTAGGTCCAAAATTACTTGCAACATTACCCTCGCGAGGTTTATCACATACAAAACATCATCAACGCACTATGGAATTTTTGGAAGGACACTAATTATGTTTTGGCTTGTGGATATCTTAGTTTATTTACTTTGCAAGGATATCGATTTGGGTGTGTTTCGGTATACCAGGACTCAATAATCGATTAGGAAAATTCGTGCAATCTTGGGTATTGCTATCACTGGTTCTAGTCCCTAGAAATACGGGCTAAAATTAGTACATTCCACCATCACTTGCTTGCAATACCGTTATTATTTTATACTAATACAATTTTTGAATTATGAGCTTAAGCTTGAATTTTTTTAGATGGAACAAGCAATGTCAAAGTGTCGTGCCGTCTCGTGCGCTAATGTAGTAAATTTGTCAAGGTGTTGTGGGATTCCGCTGCACGAGAGTGTTGGTGAACTGGAGGGATTTAGTGTTGGAGATATGCCCTAGAGATAATAAAATTCAGTTATTATTCTATCTCCAAGTTCATAATTAGATTTTATGTTATTATGCTACAGCCGCTGTAGCACTTGAAAAGTGAGTTTTCAAAGAAAAATCTTTGTGTGGGTGTGAATACATAAACAAATAAGAGTTCCTAATCTTGTCTCTAAAATTAGCTTATGGTTTGTGAGATGATCATATTTTTCTGATCATGGACTTGAGCAAAATTCTAGCAAAACATAAGAGTTTATTATTAGGCTAACAATAGCACTGAACCGACCCAAGTATATGATCTTACTAAAAGAGACTAGACAACTGTTATATATTTAGCAAAGTACATATGAAGTTGTCATTGAATATAATTCCTATACTATTAGAATATCTAGTGACCTCACGATCGGAAGTTATACTTTGGATGTCATCAACCGTCTTCTTGTAACTGGGTATCATAACGGTGGTGTCTTAATTTAATTTAGAAAGTGCAATGGAACTGAGATCATTCAAGACTAGTACTTATCTCCTCTAGACGATAGAGAGATACATTCTCTGTGCTCTCTGAGTATCACCGATAACATATCGTCTAACGAGACACAGTGTGATTTATCACAAGTTCATCGGGGATATGGATGAGAAAAGATAACGATATCGGTAAAATAGTTTTATGTGTTATGATCAAAGAGTTTGATCAGACGAGATCATATAGTCTCAACTCGTGATATCGTTGGTATAGTGAAGTTAAAGGAACAAGTGTAATGAG